>OW284510.1:108764361-109414568 GCA_935413205.1 Polydrusus cervinus | reverse complement strand
CTAGAAAAACTATTAAAACCGCAGCTCGATATCTCGGTTCGTTTCAGCGTTATCGCGAATAGAATAATTTTTAAAATTTTAAATAAAGAATATTTTTTAGAAAAAAAGTGGGACGCCACTGATATTTTTTCATGTGGATATTATTTCGGATTAGCCTGGTCAATTCTACATAAAAATGTTCTCTTGCGTTTTTCTCCTCAGGCATACCGTTCTTAATAAAATAATTAAAATAAATTAGACGGGCGGGGTGGTCATTTCCAACAATTTTTATAAAACAAAATTTTTTATTATCAATGTTAATAAAAATAATAAATAGTAGAGCTAATTTAATTTAATTATTTTAATAATGCCTGAGGAGAAAAACGCAAGAGACCATTTTTATGCAGAATTGACCAGGCTAATCTGAAATAATATCCACATGGAAAAATATCAATGGCGTCCCACTTTTTTTCCAAAAAATATATAACCGCTTCTTTATTTAAAGTGTTAAAAATTATTCTATTCTTGATAACGCTGAAACGAACGGAGATATCGAGCTGCGGTTTTAATATCTTTTCTAGCAAATTTCATCTACTTTTCGATTATGGTATCATAATTATACCATATGATTTATTGTTTCGGAGTAAAATCAAAAAATGTGTTATTATTACAAATTGCGCCCTGTAGCATTTTTTATGGACAACTAAATACGATTGGTGAAAGTGCATACATTTCTCTTCCAAACAGTCTTTAGTTTGCTAAAATCGGATAAGTCGTTTAAAAGTTACAGCGATTTAAATGATTACACTTTCAACAGCTTCCCCCTCTTATTAAGGTCGGTACGCCAATGAGCATAGGACCAAAATGATGCATAATTGTCCAAGCTTTTTAATGGTGTTATCAAAGATATACCTTAATGTGGAATTTTCAGAGATATGTAAAATTTTAAAATTTACTTTTCAATTACGCCCTCTTGCGGCAAAATGCGGAACTTAAAAATTATTTCCAGGATTTTCTAATGGCCACTTTAGTTACAATTTTTTTTCCCTGAATTTCTATGCCCAGTAGTTTCCAAGATATGGCCGCTCGTCACCCTTAATGAATCACCCGGTATATTGTAGTGGCGACATGCCCTTATTAACCAAACTATTAAAGAATTAATTCATTCAAATCATGAACTCATAATAATTGCAGCTATTAGACGCGATGCTGATAATGCAAATAAAACCAGTCACTAAATAAATCTAAGCAAATATCTACTATTTCCGACACTTATTGCGCTTTCTTTATTGCTCTGCAGTTTATCATTATAACAATAATTAATCCAGTTCAAGAAATTTGAAAGAATAGAGTAAGCAATTAATTTTGCGAAATGTGGGATACAGACGGGATAGCAATAAAAAACAAAAGAACATTTTAAAGCAGCAAAAGTTACTTCAATGCGCTAAAATGTTCCATGTTAAATTGCAAAGATAGACCCCGCATTTCCCTTTATCAAAACAAACCGACAAGAACTAAAACTCATGCTACCACTCAGTTTCTGACGAGTTCCATGAATGAAACCATATGAAAATAGTTGGAAATTTTTCGAGAGTGTAATACGCTGTTGCCAAATGATTTAAAAATTCTCCTATTGTGGGTTTTATTTGGGCTAAAATATTCTTTTTTCGCCGGTGAATTCAACCAGTGGTGGAACTGATGAACTTATGATTGACGGCTGGTGGAATGACGTCATCAACCGGTTGCTGAATTATTTTACGATCTCTCTTTTGTTGACGTTGATAGAAATCACCAGAAATCCACCATGAATAAAAGAATTAGATAATGACAGTTGCGAATGTAGGGGGGGGGGGGGGGAATAGAAAGCTTTGCTTTTTTTGTCTCGATAAAACTACTGTACGTCAAAAACACATAAACGAACTAAATAAGGGTTAAGGACATACTACGGGCGATTTGGCATTCCATGCGAAACAAAAGATGTATGCAACTCGCATATTTCTTTGTCTAACGCAAAGTTTTGATTGAAATGGCATGATTCACGAAGCTGTTCGCCTGTGTTTCCATAAATGCCTATTGAACGTGATTGAACCACCGATGCCGATTGAACGCGAAGTGTGCCGAAGTCTTTCTCGTCTCTTTTTAACTTCCGAGAGCGCGTATGTCTGTTTCACTCTTAGTTTCCAATTCATTTCTGTAATCTTCTAATAGTAATTTAACCAACAAGTACATTAATAATGGCGATTAATCGAAATATTTTATTCGAGATCATTAATCGCATTTTAATGTAAGAGTTGGTTACAATGTTTTTTCGTCGACCGTATTTTTTACTAAAGTGAAGAAAAACAGTTAACAACTTTTATTTTACAATCCAGATTTCACAATTCTACAAATACTAATGACAGCGGACGACGTTTTGGATTGACGTTTTATTATTTTGTTGATTTGTTTGCATGGCTGCCTTTAATTTTAATTACCAAAATCGTGCAGTTACAGAAAATCATGCATTAATAGGGGTCATTAATGAATGATTTTGGGAAATCGTGCATTTACAGAAAATCATGCATTAATAGGGGTCATTAATGAATGATTTTGGGAACGTTAATATCGGATGTAAATACACGGTCGACGGAAAAGCAATATAAACCCATCAGGTCAATCGTGAGCTAAACTAAAATACGGCCGAGCGAAGTGCTTCGATCTATATTGAGGAGTTTTCGCATGACACGCATTGGAATATTTGCATTTTTTGAAAGATAAGAATTTTTATTTGTTTTGAAAAATAAATTAATTAGGTGGGTCAAATTTACAGGTGGGTTATTGACCAAATAAAATGTTTTTTCAATCAATAATTTTGACCTTCCACCAAAAAAGCAGTTTTCTACCCAAAATTCCTTTTTAAGCGTCTCGTTTTTGGACTATCTCTAGAAATCAGACGTTGCTGATCTATGTAAATATTGTGCCGTTTAGGAGAGCTAATCAAGTAGCCAGCGAGGAAGTATTTAAACTAAAATGGCATCGTAAATTTCAAATCTGCTCCGGCCTGCTTTCCAGTCCAGGTTCGTCGAACTGAGTCTGACATTAGGAATTTTCAATTTCCATTCCGCGTTTAGACGGTCATATCCAGGTTCAGGTTAAAATGGCGTGAAAAATAACTTACGAGGATTCTTACATTTAAAAATAGGTATAAATATGGGGGATTTTCGAAAAACTGATCTAGTTTTCTGATGTTTTTTTAAATTCGTAAGCTACGCCACAAAATACATCTTGAAAGCCCACAAAAACTCTTATTTTTCACAATAATTTTAATTTTTTTTTTCCAACATTCTTTACTGCTAGGGCCATTCCCGAGGGGCCCTACAGCTTAACGTGGGTTCCGAACCACGATCCTCAGTCGTACGACCATAAGTGGTACCTTCCCATTTAAAAACGCCTCGAAAAAAACTAAGTTGGGTTATGTTTCATCTTATACAGGGGGTAAAAAAATGTTTTTGTGCCAAAATGTAGCTAATACAAAATGTTAACAATAATTAACTAACCAGCCACTTTGACTGTGACTTAAGTCGCATTGTCAAGCAGTATTTACTCACAAGCAAAGTTGTCTGATATGCTTTATGTACAACTATTCATTTATTACATTGCCGCCTAAAGGTTGATTTCATACGGGAAACCATCTCAAATCTGTCATATGGTTTCATTTAAAATTCTTACTCCCCGATACAGCTGGCGCCCCTTTTTAGTTGTACATTCCCAACATTAAAGTAAAAACATCAGACCGCGACAACATTTGCAGTGTCGAGCTCATTTTTCGCTCCTCATTGGCTTAATCAGCTAGAAATTAATCATCATACAAAATTTAACCAATGGACAATATTTCCGATCGCTTGAAGTCGACGCGCCGATACGGCTTCGCTCCGTTTTTATCTTAACGTAACGTAGTTTTGACGGGATGAGTAAATTGTATGTTCCAATTCAGTAACCTGGAGTGCAAAAATAGAATTATTTTACATAAGGTGATTAATTACCTCTTTTAAAGAAAAATTACCTGCATATTTTATTGCAAAAGTATACAAACATTTCTAAAAACAGTTTAAAGAAATTTCAATTATCCACGAAAAAACCAACTCCCACACGCGCTAGAACAAAAGCCGTAAACTTTACTTTTATTATTAAAGAATCTCGATCGTAAAATCGAAAAATAATAAAACAAATCGAATCCGCGTGGCTCGCATAGTTATCCGATGAAGTAAATTGAAAGTTTCGATCTAAAAATAATCCATTAGCTTTTCTAAAAATAATCCGAAAGCTTCTTCCCATTAGAGAGTTTTTCTTTTGGGGAGCCGGCATGTTGCGATCGTTGATGACAGCCTGTTATGAATGCGGTTCGCCTACTAAAAGTGCATTTTAATTACGGATTGCTTGATTGTCTTTGGATACAGCGCTAGTCTAAACTTATAGAGAAGCTTGTTCATAAGAGACTTACTAGCTTTCTGCAAAAGTATAATATAATTGATAAAAACCAATTTGGATTTTAAAGTTAAAAAAATACCAGTGATGCCATATTTTCCTTTCTTGAAAGAATCTATTTAAAAATTAATGATAGATCAGCGGCAGCGGCGGTGTTCTGTGACTTATCCAAGGCGTTTGAGTGTGTTAGTCTGCTGCTGAAGCTGGAGCATTATGGCTGTAGAAACAATGTGTTGGACTGGCTTCGATCATACCTGAGTGATCGTAAGCAGGTTGTTAGCGTGGCAGGGACGACCTCTGCTCAGATGGATATTGTTGCTGGTGTTCCACAGGGTTCTGTTCTAGGCCCTTTGCTTTTTCTAATATACTTCAACGACATAACAAAGCTTAAAATTAATGGTACATTTACACTTTTTGCCGATGACACTTCCATCTTTTGGCACGACCAAGACATTGAGCGTCTGCACCGGATGATCTCTGAGGATATACTGATTGTTAAGGATTGGTGTGACTCGAATTTTCTCTCCTTTAATATATCAAAGACATGTATAATGCACTTTAATTGCACATTGGATAATGTTTACTTGGGCGATCAGGTTTTGGAGGCTAGATCCTGTACAAAGTTTTTGGGCATTTTTCTGGACCAGAACTTAAAATTTGATACTCATATTGCGAAGTTGATCAGTAAACTGACGAGAGGGTGCTATGCTATTCGCGTTACATCCAGAGAGGTGGGATTGTCATTGTCGAGATCTGTGTATTCTGCACTTATAGAGTCTCATCTAAGATACGGTTTACCGTTTTGGGGTAGCTGCTCTCAAACTCTTTTTAGGTCAGTATTTTTAATTCAGAAGAGGGCTATGAGATGCCTTTCCGGTGTGGGTCCTAGGGAGCCTTGCAGGCCTCTGTTTCGGAAACACAGAATATTAACATTGCCGTGCCTTTTCATATTGGAATCTGTTTGTTTAATTTTTAAGAGGAGGGATGCATACAAGAGAGATGAGTTGGCTTACCAGACTAGAAATGCTCATGATATTCTTTTACCTTTGCCAACTAGCGCTCTTGTATACAATTCTATTATATACAATTCAAAAAAGATGTTTAATCATCTCCCTCTTAATATAAAATCCTTAAGTAATTACTTAAAGTTTCGAATTCAGGTCAAAAAATTGTTATTGGAACACGTGTATTACACCGTATCTGAATATTTTGTAGAAAATTTGTTATAGTTCGGTTTATGTATTGTCCTTTATTTGCTTTTGTATAATTTTCTCTGTAGGTACCTATATATTTTGTTTAGCATGGATTGTATAGATTTTATTATTGTTGTGTACATTTCACTTTGACTTTTATTTGGACTTTATTTTATTTAGTTCTAAGTTTTTCAGCTTTGTCAACAAGAGTAGAAACTCTTATGATTAATAAAGCATATTTTGACTTTGAATTAGTACACAAAAAGGAAATTCTTATGAGGAACCGAATCATGTAACAATTTTCTAAATTTTATAACAATTTTTGCAAAAATATATGCATCAGATGCATATTTCTCCTTACCAAGGATTAAGGTAAGAAAGTATTGTCTATGGGCTCCTTTACTATTATCAAATTTGATAGTGTAGGTCCGGCCCGGCTTGTCCATAATGGAAAAATGACAATAAAATTCTCTTAAGCACGTCACCTGTTTTTTTTTTAACCACGAGCCGCCACTGGTTCAGGGTGAAAATTTTAAACAAACCCGCTATAAATTATATAAATAATGAACATTTTCTCTATGTAGATTGTATTCATTAAATTACTAAATAAAATAGCCCGATTAAATACATTTCAGTGCATGTCTCTCAGTGGGCCGCAAATAGTCGTTGGGTCACTGCTTTAGAAAGCGTTTTCTTCGAAGCAACACTCTCTAGTGTGAACCCACCTTAAAAGGAGTGTGAAATAATCGACCATAGAATTATACCGATTTGGGCCTTGTATGCAGAAAGAGACAACTTTGCCAAGTCGTTATTATTTTATCAAATCTATAAATATTCTGTCTCGGAATTATATTCATTGAGTCTTTCTCAAGAAATGTGTATGTTGTTTGTGTCAAAAGGTTTGGAATATTTGAAATACGTATTTCAAAAACACCTGAACATAATTTTTGGCACATCCCTATACAGGGTGATCCTTAAGTACATGATATGGTCATATGCCCTAAAATGATCATTATTCCAGGGCCCAAAAACGACTTTAGAATTAATAATATAATGAAGGAAAATTACGATGCTTTAAAAAATAAATCTAGATAGCCCTGAAACGAAACCAACACCAAATTTAAATCAGTCCAGAACTATGGTCTATTTCTTTTCGATTGCGAACGATGACAGAAACCCGTTTTACAATAAAAAAATGCAAGAATTTTCATTTTTGACAAGTTGAAAAAGTAAGGTTAGGGATTTACGTCATAACTGACATTTTGTTGTTTACTGTTTATAGCGGTTAGAATTTTAAATTAACACTTGTTAAGGCAGCTTTACAGTTTATAATTTTTCTTTCACGCAAGAAAAGATTGTCCGGGAGTATGCGCAGAACGAGGCTAATGATTAGCTGGCGCAATTTGTATTGCTTGCAAGAAATACAACTCGGACCGTATTTTTATTGCCATTGCAAGCGCAATTCTGAGGATTTTCTGGTGATTTATGAGACACCAAACTAAATATAAAAATCCCTGACATTTATTTATGTTTTTTCTAACCTATTGCTAGAAATCAATCGAACGGAAATTTCTTATTCTTCTTCTGTGATTAAAAAAAAAGACCTTTAATAAGTTGGCTATACATTTATGTAATGTAAATTGGTCCATGATTTAACCAATTAGGTGAATTTTTGTTCAATTTTTTTTCTGTCATCGTTCGCAATCGAAAAGAAATAGACCATAATTCAATTTATTTATCTCCGGGGAAACCTGCCAATTTTGTTTCCAGGCTATCTATATTTATTTTTTAAAACACCATATTAGGATTATGTCTAAATTAGAAGTATTTGATGATTATATTATTAATAAGTCGTTTTTGGGCCATTAGAATAAAGAGTGATAAACCTACATAATCTTAAATGTTAATAGTATATTATACAACAAGCATATAATGGTGGCTATTATTCACGCGGATAAAGTTTCGTAGGCGAGCTTCATAATTTTATCCAAGTGAATAAAAGCCATTATATGCGAGTAGAATACTATACTTTGTCCACGACTATCCAATAATAATTGTAGCCAGAATTACTAAACATCTTTATTTATTTAGAAATATGAATAGTAATATTTGTATTCACACAATGTGCCAAGTTAATTGTAGGAATCGAATTTAATTCTACATTAACATCTTGGTTATTCGTTGTAGTAGATGTTGATGAAGATGTTTATGTAGATACTGCCTCATTGCGTATATATACGGCTGTACAAAAGGATTTTTCTGGATCGCGTCTGATATTTTTTTAGCTGTTTCCATTTTATTTTTCATTGAGTCATCAATATATCCTTCTGCTACCGCCATGGATTTCCATCCACTGTGTCTTTTCAACGCAGTTATATCCCATCTGCGTCTACAAGTATAGTGGCTGAAGATCTGCGAGAACTGTGACCAGAATATTTCTCTGGAGTGGGTAATTGCAGAAATGTTGATAGTTGTCTCCCCATTTGCGTAAATTTATTAATTCCTATCCTTTGTGAGGTAGGTACATTTGCCATTTTGATAATTGAAAAAAAATATTAGATGTGACGAAAGATGAACGAAGGCTGATATACTTCTTGCAAATTAGGTAATAATCGTCTGATATTGTAAATTTGGGGGTAAATTCGATTTTTCTGGTAATAAACTTAAACTTGCTATTTTTGCTGCTTCCTGTATATCTGGTGGGGTATAACATATCTCATCTTCACTATCTCTAATCATTTTGTAAGTTCTTTTAATACAATTCTTAACTTTAAAGTTGATAAGTTGAACTATATTTTGACGTTTCAAAATAAAATTACAAAGCGCTTCGACTTGACATTTCATGGCATGCTTGAATTTTTCATCATACACACAAAATCGTATTATGGATGGACCTTACAGGGGAATCGACCAATGATATTTTTTTATTTCAAATCGCATTACCTGTCGATTTCATTATTCACTAGTGAATTATGAGTTCATTATTCACTAGTGAATAATGAGTATTATTATTGAGCAAACACATATATAATGAACATATTATACAATAGTCGTGGACAAAAATATTTTTTTGTCGTGGAATGCTTGCCCATTGATGAACAATAAAAACAATCACTTCTTCAATTGAAGTGTTAAAAGTTATTCTTTTCGCAATAACCTTAAAACGAAGTAGATAATGCACTGCGGTCTTCACATTTTATTATGTCATAGTTATATCATATGACAGTGCATAAAAAAAAATTATTCAATCAAAAGCCAGGAAATATCAAAAACAAAATTACAAAACCTTTAATCCAACCATGCAGAGGGGGAGAGGTAATAATTTAATTTTCAAAATTTGATAGTAGTTAGGTGAATTTTAATCGAACTTTAGGCGTGGCCCCGCCAATTTTTCGCCTACGGCGCTTTTCCACGTTCTTCACTGGGTACAATATCATAAAAAACATGTGGTTGTGACTGTCCCTCTATCCAGAAAAAAAATGTCCTACTTACGCCCACTGAGCCCCGAATTAAAAGCACTAACTTTTCTCTTCCAAACAAGCTTAAGTTTACTAAAATTGGAGTCGTTTAGAAGTTACAGCAATTTAAAAAATTACACTTTCAATAGCTTCCCCCACTCTTATCAAGGTCGGTACGCCAACGAGGCTTAAACCAAAATGATAGAGAATTGTATAAGCTTTTTAATTATGCTACCAAAGGTATACCTTAATGTGGGAATTTTTGAAGAAATTTAGAATTTTAATATTTAATTTTTAATTGTGCCCTCTTGCGGCGAAATGCGGAACTTAAACATTATTTTTAGGATTTTTTTCATGGCCACTTTAATTACGATTTTTTTCCAGTTTCTATTTCCAGTAGACATGTAGCCATCCTTAATCAATCACCCTGTACAATTTGTATATTATGATACCGATGGGGTCCAAACCCCGTATTTCTAAGGCACGTGCCTGTTAGTACGTACGTCACTGATGGTGGAATATTCTAATAAATGATCTCTAATTTTTGCAAAATTGAGTACAAGCAAAGCGTTTGTAATCGAATATTAGTTTAGGGTAGAATAATAGAGTCGACGCTTAAAACCGATGAATAGGTGTATTTTTAACAAAAGCACTAAATGGGCTGGGTCTGTCACGCCCTTCCATTTGTATGTGACATCGAAGTGCGATTCATTCATTTAAATCCGCCGTTGTAAATGAGATTTGTATAAACACAATGCGGGCTTTTAAAATCTCAATTTAATGATTAGGGACTGTTTAGAGGGCCGATGAATGATGATGATGATGATGATGATAAGTTAGCTAGAGTTGTTGCCAACGAATTCGGAGCTAGACAACGAATTCGGAGCTAGACAACGAATTCGGAGCTAGACCCTGATTAGCTGAAGGGGCTCTTCACCAAAAAAAAAATAAAACCAGGAGGAAATTTTTTTGATAATATGAAATATTAATGTACCAATACAGCTACAATTTTAGCCCTTAAAAAATAATTATGTTCGAATGAATAATATTAATTTAATCCGAAACAGCTATGCATAAAAGGGCCACGGTTAAAAACTTTTTATTGTCAAGCTGAAGAGCAACGACCAAATCTTGTCTCCATAAAGCATTCGTTTATCAGAAGAAACAGCAGCTAATCTAAACCAAAAAATACACAATGCAAAAGCAGTTCCAAAAGGGGAATAAAATGATTTCTGCTCGAATTTGCAATAAAGGGCTAAAATACATTATTTCACGGGTTTAGGATAATAAAAAGTAATTCTAAGCGTTTCCAAATTTTGGCCGGTTTAGATACTATTTTTATAATTATAAAGATAACATGTATTAATCAAAGTTAACGAAAATATGTTTTAATTATATACCTTTAACAAAATGACGATGCTCTTTTTCATGAACAATTAGAAAATAAAAAAATTAAATTAATAATCTCTGTCAGCGATTTTCATCATAGGAGGAGGTTGGACGATTCCATTTTGGTTCCAGACGGGAAAGTGACGTAGAATTATAAAATAAACTGCTCGTGCCAGTCAGATCATATTGCCGTCTCTTTCTGCAATGTGGTTAAAGTAAGAAGAGACAAATATAGTCAAAACAAGTTCGCCTGCCTATAGTGAACAAGCTCACTTCATAAAAATATCTAAGTAGGCGTAATATTGACACATAAATGATAGGGAAAAACGTAGGTCCTAACTTGAGTATTTAGTCTGGAGGTCTGCAGTCACTATATTCGATCCCGCCCATAAGAAGTCTCAATGGGCTGTAGTACACCTCTCTCTGATTAATTATGATTACGTCTATTCCAAACCGGGCCTAACGTATCCTCGTTAATCAGCAGAATGCACGTGCCGGCATCATAGCCGCTTTATTATTATTGTTCGGCGCTAGTTTAAATTGTTAAATGCGCGCATACTGTTTGTTTGTATGTGCATGCTTTGAATTAACGATAATAATGCATTCAAGTGCATTATTTTGTCGTTCTTTTATATTTCATGGGCGTACCTATAGAAAAATATATTAAAGAAATAACATACTTCAACTTCTAATCAAATGATTAAAAAGTTTGTCGTAATCGGGGGAGGGGGCATGCGCAATATGTAGTTTGAACAAAAAATATTGACCATTTTCTTTTCTGTGGATTCCATGATGCACGATGTAAGCAGGACCGGGTCCACAAAAGAGCCCCTGGGTATAGCGATAGTGACGACCTATTCCTTTGTGCTCTGGGCTTTTTTGTGAGCGGGTCGTTCTTTTTTTGTGATTATTTTCGTGTATTTTTGTGGAATTTTTTAGTGTTGTGTTGTTCTTGTTACAAAAAAACTACCTATTTATTATAAACTACCTATTTTTTATAAACTGCTGTGGTTGATATAGTACCGTGTAATTTAACCCTCACATGCCGACCCTGTTCACTATTTACATGATCTACAAAATGATGTGAAATGCGCAAAATCGTATTCCCTTTAAAATCCTACATCGGATCACGAATCTTGTGCTTGCTGTTATAGTATATTTCAAAAAGGTGTAGAGTAATAAAATGGGAAATTTCGTCCAGTTCGGCTTAATTTTGGTGTCGGCCATAGGCACATGTAAATTTTGTGCATAAAATTATTTATGATAACTAACCAAAGAAAAAAAAGAAGATAATTTGATAAAGTAGGAACTATATTAGCTATAACAAATTTACACAACATCGTTTTATGAAATATGCCGTGGAAGATATAGCTGAAAAACATAGTGTAACTGTGCTGCGCATACCGCCGTATCATTGCGAACTAAATTCTATAGAACTTATATGGGCGCAAGTGAAAGGATTTTGTAGCAAGAAACAACAAGACATTCAAAATGAAAGATGTTAAGCATTAAGGAAGTGACACCAGAGAACTGGCGAAAAGCAGTCCATCGTGTCAATAAAGAAGAGGAGAAAAGGTGGGATATTGACCACCTGATCGATCACACCGTCGACCCGTTAATTATAACGTCAAGAGGAGATGACAGTTCCTCAGATGACAAAGAATATTATGATTTTTTATAATTTAATTTCTGTAAAAAATAAGCATATCTAATATGTACTAATGCAAGCCTTTGTCACACCATTTTTAGTGTTTGTAAATGGATAACAATAGGCAAACCCATAAATTGACCCAAACCAGGGTGGTACTACCTGCACTTGATGAAAATAAAGAATTTTGCAATAAAATGCCAAATTATGAAAGTGGCTTAAATATTCGTTGGGTCACTCGGTAGTCCCTTTGCATACTTAATGAGCTTTTATTACTCTACACCTTTTAGTTATGTTAGTTATACACGGGGTGATCCTTAAGTACATGAAAAAAAATCTAGGATATGATTCCTGACATCTTTTTAAGACGAAAAGTTGATATGAACACACACTAAGATACAGGGTGTTATAATAATGTTAAATTTTTTTTTTTAATTTCTAAAGTCAACTGATTTTGCATTAAACTGCACGTTAAAAAAGCTGACCTCCGCCAGTGGCATGCGGAAAGATACCATATATTTTTTTGTGAAAATATTTAATACGCCACTGATTTTTTAAAACTGAATTTTTATGCATTGTTGATAGAAACTGAAAAAAGTTGTCTACTATGTTTTAAAAAAAAAACAGTAGTTTTAAAGGAAAATGGAAAAAATTGTAAAATTGTAACTTTGACAGACCAATATTTCTAAATTCTTTACCAGGTTATCAGCTCCATGTGAAACTATATAAATTAGACCAAAAACATTGCATTCTCTTGGCTCGAATCCTGGCCATGTTTATAAATATTTTTTTTTAAATTAAATTTAAAGAAAATCAAATTATTGTTTTCAAACAGAAGATACTTAGCGAGTGACTTTAGCCACGCCTATATACGTTGTGTCGGTGCAAAAAATAGGGTTATAGCAATCCCTCAACAAAATTAAACCTACTTTCTCAAAAAATTCAAAACCATAATAAAAACAATAGCTATAAATCCAAACCCTATTGCGAAGAGCATATTGGCGTCCGCCTAACTCTGTTTTAGGGGTATTTACCCAAATATTTAGACAGTCGTTTAAGGGGATTTCTACTGTGATGGTTTCAAAAAATCGAAATTTTTTTCCAAAGTTTTTCGACTCTATAACCTCTAGTATAACCGTGTGTAAACGTTTTTACCAAATCTACTCCAAAAAAAGTTACATTCAATTTTATGATTGCCGGTCAGTTCTCACCACTAGTCGCTTTTGAGTTAGGCACACACTGCATGTAATCAATCTGAAAAACGGGTATCTGAGGGCTTTAAAAAGGCCAGGCTCGCAAAGAGGCAGGAAGAATCAGCTCGTTTATCGTTTTTCGAGGAAGAGGAGGGTGTAATCTGCGGGCCAGGCATCGCAGAGTAAGTGACAGTGAGACTATTTTGTTGTGAGCCACCGTTGAAACTTTAAAGTTGTTTTTCTAACCCTGTTTTTCGCGTTGGCGGAAAGTACTTCGGTATGTTCAAATTATCAGAATTTAATGATTTTGGTCTTAAAATGCTCAGAATACAAGTGGTTATAGCCCCCTCTAGAATCAAGTATTTTGCGATATTACAGAAAATGTTACGGCTCTTAAAATACAAAAAAAAATGGTAAATTTTCAAAAAAAAATTTAAATCTCGCGCCATTTTAACAGTTACTCGAGTTTTGACTTGATTCTAGTGGGGGCTATAACTACATGCTTACAATTGAAGAATCTGGGTCAATTTTATTTTTGTCATGAATAGAAAAATTGAATTCCGCCAGCAAGTTACGTTTTTTTTGAGGGGGTAACTTCAGCACACTATAGCACCCTCAAGTTTTTAATTTTTTGGGGGTTGAACATTTTTTTTTGGTACATCTTATCTTTAATAAAAATAATTGAAAACTTGTTTTTCTGCATTTGTCTTACTATCCCCAGAAATAAATCGTAAAGAAACGATGAAAATAGGACCATCACAGTTAGTAGAAATCCCTCTTAAAAAAACCTAATATAAAATATTACCAGAAACTCCGTACTTTATTAAAAAATTGGTACGTTTAAAAAAAATGCAACCTTCAAAATTTTGTGTTTTTTGACCCCATATTCGCAAAAACTCTCCATGGACAAACAAGTGTGTGACGTAAACAAACAACCATCTGTTTTGGTGTGTCTCTGCATTAATAATAATTAATTATCTACAATCCTACCCAGCATTAAGAAATGAGGCCTTTCAATTATTTAAATGCCGTGTTCAACACGCATTCGTATATCGAAACTTATTAATAGACAAAGTATAGTCAACATGATCAATCAAAAGAAACTTTTTATTGTCGATGTATGTGATCTCTTTAATTGGAAATAACTATACAGGGGACGCATTGGTAATACATAGAAAGAAAAATTAGCGGCAAGCTTTTGCATTAAAGTACACAGGGAAGCCAAAACAATGGGTTCCCAGGGGCATAGGAGGTAAATGAGGGTCGTTTCCTCCTTATAAGGACTCATCGGAAAGTTAAAACCTGTAAGCAAAGAAAAATTAGCGGCAAGCTTTTGCATTAAAGTACACAGGGAAGCCAAAACAATGGGTTCCCAGGGGCACAGGAGGACAATGACGGTCGTTTCCTCCTTATAAGGACTCATCGGAAAGTTAAAACCTGTAAGCAAAGAAAAATTAGCGGCAAGCTTTTGCATTAAAGTACACAGGGAAGCCAAAACAATGGGTTCCCAGTGGCACAGGAGGACAATGACGGTCGTTTCCTCCTTATAAGGACTCATCGGAAAGTTAAAACCTGTAAGCAAAGAAAAAATAGCGGCAAGCTTTTGCATTAAAGTACACAGGGAAGCCAAAACAATGGGTTCCCAGGGGCACAGGAGGACAATGACGGTCGTTTCCTCCTTATAAGGACTCATCGGAAAGTTAAAACCTGTAAGCAAAGAAAAATTAGCGGCAAGCTTTTGCATTAAAGTACACAGGGAAGCCAAAACAATGGGTTCCCAGGGGCACAGGAGGACAATGACGGTCGTTTCCTCCTTATAAGGACTCATCGGAAAGTTAAAACCTGTAAGCAAAGAAAAATTAGCGGCAAGCTTTTGCATTAAAGTACACAGGGAAGCCAAAACAATGGGTTCCCAGTGGCACAGGAGGACAATGACGGTCGTTTCCTCCTTATAAGGACTCATCGGAAAGTTAAAACCTGTAAGCAACTCCAGAAACAGCGAAAATGCGTTTTCAAGACTTGCTTAAGAAATAAATAAGTGGTAAAAACCATAGACATTGTTTTTTTTAATGTCTATGGTAAAAAAACAGTATCGCCATCTGTAGAAATCAACTCCAATGCAAAAGACAAAGCCACCGGACGTGTGTCCGCTTGCTGACATTTTTTCTTTCTATTTAATTATTAAGGATAGTGAAGGGACTATTTGAATTCAAAATCAAGAAGTATTCGATTCTGGCTTGTATTCGAATGCATTCGATTCTTAACATCGATTCTCAAAAAGTATTCGCAAGATATGGCGAAACGCGTCTAAAAGTGGATCTGTGGATTTAACGAAATTTAAAAAAAATCTTCTGAATTATTTATAGTATAGCCAAATACTTGAATTTGAGGGATAGAATTTGGATTTACTTTCAGATCTTGTGGTAATTCTCTGAGGTTCTTTACTACATTACTCAGATCCTTCACGGAAAGAATTATCGAGTTAATCTGTTGTCTATTATTGTTATCCATTCCATTCACAAACACTGAAAATGGTGTGACAAAGGCGTCTATTGTGTACATAGTATTAGGTACACTTATTTTTTATTAAACATTATAAAAAAAATACATTATACAGAAATTAAATTATAAAAAATCATAATATTTTTCGTCATTTGAGGAACTGTCATCTCCTCTTGACGTTATTATTAACGGGTCGAGGGTCCGATCTATCAGGTGGTCAAGATCCCACATTTTCTCCTCTTCTTTGATGACATGATGGACTGCTTTTCGTCAGTTCTCTGGTGTCACTTCCTTAATGGCTTGATCAAACAGTAGCTTAACGTCTTTCATTTTGAATGTCGTGTTGTGTCTTGCTACAAATCCTTTCACTTGTGCCCATATAAGTTCTATAGGATTTAGTTCGCAATGATATGGCGGTGTGCGCAGCACATTTACGCTATGTTTTTCAGCTATATCTTCCACGGCATATTTCATAAAACGATGTTGGTGTAAGTTGCTATAGCTAATAGTTCCTTCTTTATCAAATTATCTTCTTTTTTTTTCTTTGGTTAGTTATTATAAATAATTTAATGCACAAAATTTACCTGCGCCTATTTTCCATTTTATTATTCTACACCTTTCTGAAATAAACTATAGTCTGTATTATGAATGCTAAGTATAACAAGGACATTCTAACAAGTGCAATAAATTATTTTTTTATATTGCGAACTAGATGTTATTTTTAATGTTATATGCTAGGTAGCACATGGGTAGCATAGCGATTCTTTTATTTGCTTAGAATTATAAAGTACCGTATTAGCTTGTAAATAAGAGTATATTATATTCTTTACTTTTTATTGGGTTCAGGTTCATTGGATAAATAAAAATAACGATTTGACGTTTCGCCTTTTATTCATTTTCAAAATTGTTAAATGGTTAAAAGAAATCTAAAATCTCCGCTAATTCGGATCAATTGTAATCGGCTCAATCCGGATTAAGGAATAATCCGGATTACTAAAGCAATATTAAAATATGTAATTGAACAAAGGCGCAATAAATGCTGAAACATTTAATATACCTAATAATGTACATATTGTCAAGGAACACTATAGTCTATTTCAGACAAGTGTAGAGTAATAAAAGCTCAGGTAGCTATGCAAAGGGACTACAGAGTGACCCAACGAATATTTAAGCCACTTTCATAATTTGGTATTGATTTTATTGCAAAATTCTTTATTTTCATCAAGTGCAGGTAGTACCACCCGGGTTTGGGTCAATTTATGGGTTTTGCCTATTGTTATCCATTCAAAAACACTGAAAATAGTGCGACAAAGGCGTGCTTTATGTACATAGTATTAGGTACACTTATTTTTTATTAAACATTATAAAAAAATACATGTATAGAAATTAAATTATAAAAAATCAATATTCTTCGTCATCTGAGGAACTGTCATCTCCTCTTGACGTTATAATTAACGGGTCGACGCGACGGTCTGATCGATCAGGTGGTCAAGATCTCAAATTTTCTCCTCTTCTTTAATGACATGATGGACTGCTTTTCGACAGTTCTCTGGTGTCACTTCCTTAATGGCTTGATCATACAGTAGCTTATCGTTCGCAATGATATAGCGGTGTGCGCAGCACAGTTACACTAGGTTTTTCAGCTACATCTTCCACGGCATATTTCATAAAACGATGTATGTGTAAATTTGCTATAACTAATAGTTCCTACTTTGTCAAATTATCTTTTTTTTCTTCTTTGGTTAGTTATAAATAATTAAATGCACAAAATTTACCTGCGTCTATGGCCGACACCGAAATTGAGCCGAACTGGACGGAATTTCCCATTTTATTACTCTACACCTTTC
Organism: Polydrusus cervinus; assembly: GCA_935413205.1. NCBI lineage: Eukaryota > Metazoa > Arthropoda > Insecta > Coleoptera > Curculionidae > Polydrusus > Polydrusus cervinus. The sequence goes on along the minus strand of OW284510.1, from coordinate 109,396,895 downwards.
TGAAATAGACTATACATATGTCATTGATGTCACAATCTCAGACCAGTTATCACAGAAAAAGTATTTCATTCATTTTGTGCGAACCACTGGCGTGGGGGGGGGGGGGCATACAATGTTGAACTCGAGACATGAATGCAGGATCGTTATACTTTAATGAACAAATGTCACTAGAGTAGGCAACCGTCAGATCGCAAATATAACAGACGCAACGTTGTCAGGTTGACAACAACCAAAAATAGTAAAATTATTTCGAGGAAATTTTTAGATCATTATTAGGCAATTTTAATATTAATGGGTTGTTCAATAAGGGTGTTTTTATGAACAGTTTCCCGAAATGTAAAAGTTGGTAAGTAAATACTTCTTTATAGCGTTGTAATTAGTCGTAGTGACATAATACGACCTATTGAAGTAACACAGATATATTGGAATATTTAAAAAAAAATAAAAGTCAATTAAAAAGACAAATTAAACCAGACCAAACAAATGAAACAAAACACTCGTAATGACTGTTTAGCATCTGTTTCAAGGTCGGCTAAACTTGGCGGACATAATGGACGTCGTGTTGCTCATCGCACATAATAAGTAGTTTTCGCAGATTAACGTTAAAATATGTATATGTAGAATATCTAAACTTAAAAAATAAGTGCACCTAATACTATGTACTGTACATAATGCACGCCTTTGTCACACCATTTTCAGTGTTTGTGAATGGATAACAGTAGGCAAAACCCGTAAATTGCCTAAACCCGGGTGGTACTACCTGTACTTGATGAAAATAAAGAATTTTGCAATGAAATCAATGCCAAATTATGAAAGTGGCTTAGTGGGTCACTCTGTAGTCCCTTTGCATACCTAATGAGATTTTATTACTCTACACCTTTCTGAAATAGACTATAGTGGCCTTGGTTCATTAATCAATGGTAAGGACCAGCTGTCAGATTGTTTTAAGCATGCATTATTTTAAGTGAGCTTTTTGTATAATGTGACTTTATTTAAATTTTCTTGAATTTAATAATTAAATAGATAGTATATTCTGATAAAATGGCATGGCAGTTTGACGTGTACCTTTAACTATGTACTTGTACACACCACCTATATACATACACTATATTGCCAATACAAGCAGCCGCACGAAGCAAGAATACACCCATCGTGCGATTCAAAATAACCTGAGTTGGGGGCCGTGGCGCTTGCGCAGTAGGGAAAAAATTAGGCAACCGACACAATTTCTAACAGAACGTAAACAGAACCCAAGGTCTCTTGAACAGAACCGGCTCGCCGTTATATTCTTATTAGTCGCCATCTTTTGTTTCATTCATTCGTCTGTTGTTATAATTTCCAAGTTTTGGGTGTTAATATTTATAAAAATTTACTTTAGACATTTTTTTTGTTAGTTTGTAAGTTATAGTCTTTTCCATCTTTTTTACGTTGTATTCGTTCGGAAGTTCCGTGTGTGATTGTGGATATTATATTTAAGTTTTGGGTGCGAATTGAGGTATAAAACTTTACCAGACATTTTGTTATTGTTAGCGACTTGTGTCTCAAGATGGGTAGAAAAAAGTGCATGATCCTTTTTTGCACGAATCGCGGTTCAATACCAGGAATAAGGTATTTTAGGTATGTAAAATATTGGTTACTTAGTTTTATTTGACCATAAACTGTTCACACCCGAAGTAAACGGGTGAATTTAAATAAAAGCTTGTAAATATATTTTGAAAGTTGGTCCTGTCAAATGTTTACACCAAGAAGCAAATTTCCGATCTGCGCAAACTCAACGGCCCCTGATCATCTGCTTACAGTGGTGGCATCATTGAATTATGGTATTAGCAATATAGTGTATGTGTATAGTACACATACATAGTGTATATGTGTGGTACACACATCAATAGCTTCTTAAGGAATCAAATACTGTGTCTGGGATAATTGGTCTGCTGACATAACGTTATCGTAATTATCTTGGTTGCATTGCTAAACTTAACAGTTAAAAATTTGAATGGGCTCTATATCGATTTATCGTTTGGCAGATTTATTTGATTTTTCTATCATTTTCACTTTGGCGACCTATTTTGTTTGTCTAAAAATACATTAGTGAGTTCCAGATGGCGCGTAGCGGCGCTGAATAAACTAGAGCAATTTGGCACATGCCTTTCGACATTTTTCTAAACATTTATTTATGGGACGCGTAACTAATTTGTTGAAAATTTAAAAAAGTAAATAAATAAAAAACCTTGTAATGCCGGTTGTACATGACAACCACACCTGGTTCTAATAAATTGATAAATGATTGCAGATTATTTTAAATCCAGAAAATGTATATACATACACAGACGTTCAGTGGCGTATTTAAGGGGGGGCTGCCGGGCGTTTTTCCTTTTTTAGAGCTATATAACCTAATGCAATAAAATATTTTTACAACAAAAACAATTAGGTATTTATTTTTAAAGTGAAAAATTAAAGTACAAATTTTAATTGAAACATTTTTTATGGAAAAAATGTGATAGTTTATAATAAAATAAATAGTGCGGGAAGAAACGAGAATGCTTTATTATGAATATACAAAACGGCACTTAAGGAGTATTTGAAAACTTGAGCATTTGCACCAAAAATTGCTCTTAGATCTACGCTCCTAAAATACATGATTTCTGAAAAAATCGTCAATTTTCGCATGGTGATCGATACTTTATTTTTAATCATAAAAAACCGAGCCCGAAAAACGCTGATTAGAGTCATACATACGTCTTATGTTAAAGTTGTGGATTGACACCAATATTCATATTTTTTACAAATATAAAAAAAAAATTTTAAATAAAGAGTCAGCTAGGAATATCAAAAATAAAGTAAAAAAAACATTTATAAAAACAAATTTGCATGCAGAGGAGGAGAGGTAATAATTTAATTTTCAAAATTTGTTAGTATAGTTAGGTGAATTTTAAACGAACTTTTGGCGTGGTCCCTAAAATTTTTCGCCTGCGGCGCTTTGCCACCTTCTTCACTAGGTACAATATCATAAAATACATACATTTCTTCAGAAAAAAAAATGTCCTATTTTTATTGCAATTGCAAGGGCAATTCTGGGGATTTTTTGGTGATTTATGAGACACCAACCTTAATATAAAAATCCCTGACATTTGTTTATGTTCTTTTTAACCTATAGTGGGTACGTTTTGTTTTTGTTGATTTGCTTTTGTGTCCTGTAATAATTTTTTGTTAAAATGAATGCACAAAAAGCGCCGGTAAATCCTAACCGAATGTATTTTTATGTTAAAGGTTCGCAAGTGGTACATCACCTACGACCTTGACAAGTCATTGCACGCTGTAAAACGACTTGAAATTTTTATTGCCGCAATATTAATTGCTGCAAGACAACTTGCGTGAAAGAAAAATTACATACTAAAGGCCTTTTTACATTGGGTGCAATTGCAAGAAAAATGGCCGGGAAGCATGCGCTTCGACGACGTTTTAATCTGATGCACGTTTTCCCATTTAAAACCTGCATCAGCTGTTTAAAACGTCGGCAAAGCGCATGCTTTCAGGCAATTTTTTCTTGCAATTGCATGCAATGTAAAAAGGCCTTAAAGCGGCCTAATCCCCTATCGTCTGGGTAATGTCAGCCGGATGGAACATACAGCTTAAAATTCAGTATTTTTTTATTTAAAAAATTTAAATTTATTATTTTTTTTGGATTTTTTTTTAGTTGATTTAGAATCGATTTAAAAAAATTAATAATTACTAAAAAAACGTTTAAAAGTAAAAAAAAATTTAAATAAAAAAAAGTAAACTGTCAGACGCGGGATTCGAAACCGCGACCATTACTTCCAAAGTGAAAAACCATACCACCCCGTATTTTGTAACCAAAATCAAAAAAACAACTTATTGTCTATTATATAATATGGAACTTATTGTCTACGAGTAATTAATTTAATTTAAATTTAAGAACTTATGAATATGATGATTTTTTTTTCTACGAAAATGCTTATCGTTGCGTGTTTGAAAAGTTTTTGGACAAAGTCATGCCAGGCTAGAATACTTAAAAATTAATTAAATCACTTTTAGCAATTAACAGAATTAAAATGACCTAATAGTTAAAAATATTCATGGTCATTAACAAATTAAATTTTTCTACGTCGAAAGTAAAGTTCTTCGTACAAATTGATGTTACAGCGACATTTAACATTTGCATTGGGTGAAAGAGATAACGATTAGTATGCAAATAAAATATGTCAAGGGTGCGTTGCCTACAGGGTTGCGACGATTTAAATCAACTGATTTTTTCAATTTTAATCGTGATTTAAATCAAATTATAAATTGCTGTAAAAACAAGTCGCCGAAGCAAATAGCTCATCAGGAAATTTAAAAAAAGTAAAATAGTTTATTTAAAACGAAGTTTTTAGATACATTATGTAAGTGTAAAAACATAACTAATCGTCATCAGTCCAGCGTAAAAAATATTCATAAATTACGCTGCCGAACATTTTTATGTCAATACAAGTTATTTAGTATGTCGCCGAGGAGATTTTCTAACTGTAAATCTAGACGACAAATATTTTTGGGCGAATAGAGACGAAATAATGAAAATAAGTGATTTTAGAGTTTATTATTGCCATATTTAAATCAGCATAAATTGATAAAAATTACGATTTAATCGAAAAAATCAGATTTATTGATTTTTTCAAAAAAAAACCTGGTTGCCTACCTTTATAATATGAAGAAATTACCATATTATACATCGTATACGTGAAAAACAAAAGATGTCATAACCAATTTCAATGAGTCAAAATTAAGAGACTTCCATACCGGAGTAAAACGGGGCATCGTTTCCTGGCTTATCTAGTTGACAATTTAATACAACAATTTTACTAAGACGTTGCCGTTCTGCCCTTCTTTCGAATTAGGCTTTTTTCCTCTTCGTTCGCTGCCAGGGCCATTCCCGAGGGGACCTACAGTTTAACGTGGGTTCCAAACCACGATCCTCAGTCATGCGACACTCTCCAAGGGCTATCAACCCTTGCTTTATTGCCATTGCATGACCTACCGATTGGGGAGTGTGTACCTTCTTCCGCACCCCACGAGATGTCCGATCTCATCCGGCCTGGTTACCGACGTGAATGGGGTGGGTTGGGAGATGATACCTTTTACACTCTTCCCTGCATTCTTAAATCCACTAAATTTTGGACATACTTTTTTATTGTACGTATGCCCACTCCGGGAATCGAACCCGAGTCGCCGCGGTCGAATGCCAGTAGCTCTACCGCAGAGCCACAACCGCGGTTTACTAAGACGTTCGCAAGAACTTCTAGTTTGGCAGATAATACCTTATTTGTTTGTAAAAAAAAATTGAAAATTTATTTTAAATTTCAATTATATAGGTTCAAATTATATCATGCGCCATACAGAACATAAAAAAAGAAATATTGCGGCTATAGTACATTTCAGAAAGGTGTAAAGTAATAAAATGGGAATCGGTTTAATTTCGGTGTCGGCTTTAGGCGCACGTAAATGTTGTGCATTAAATTATTTATGATAATTAACCAAAGAAAAAAAAAGATAATTTGATAAAGAAGGAACTTTTAGCTATAGCAAATTTACTCAAACATCGTTTTGAATGAAATATGCCGTGGAAGTTATAGCTGAAAACATAGTGTAACTGTGCTGCGCACACCGCCATGTCATTGCAAACACGATATTTAAAATGAAAGACGTTAAGCTACTGTTTGATCAAGCCATTAAGAAAGTGATACCAGAAAACTGGCGAAAAGCAGTCCATCATGACATTAACGAAGAGAAGAAAATGTAGGATCTTGACCACCTGATCGATCGGACCGTCGACCCGTTAATTATAACGTCAAGAGGAGATGAATGACAGTTCCTCAGATGACGAAGAATATTATGATTTTTTATAATTTGATTTCTGTATAATGTGTATTGTGTTTTTTATTATAATGTGTAATAAAAAAGAAGTGTCCTAATGAGCTTTTATTAATCTACACCTTTCTGAAATAGACTATAGTAACTATGTTGATATTTAAAGCTATGTTATCTTATTTATACGTCATAATTATTGTGCGACCACGATTATATAAAAAAGGAATTTGTACGTCGATAAAGAAGCGGTGAAATATGATGATGTCACCCCAGATACTTTTGTATAAAAAATCGATGACAATTACTTTATTCGTAATTTAACACTTGCAATGTCAATTTGAAGGATATCCGGCCGGATACTTTTTTAGCGACTGCAAGGAACCGATAGAGAGTTATCGCCTAGCGGTTATTTTAACTTACCGCTAACGCATGATTAAGGAACTATACTTATATTATTTTTTTGTTTTCAGAAATTTCGATGGATTGGTCGGACCACGCCCTCTGGTGGCCGAAACAAAACATATGGTTGACTAGGACTAGGTCGACGCTGGACCAATGCGGCGTTCACGCGGACGCATTATTACAATTTACTCCGATGCACAAAAATTTAAAAGTTCAGTTACCTGATCTTAGGTAAGAGTCATTCAGTCATATTCTGGTGAGCGCATGCGTAAATATGAAGTATGTTCAAACAACTTTTGCAGAAGACCATAACAGAAATTGGCACAGCGAAGAGGCCACAATTTTGTTTTATTAATTCATACATTAGAATTATACACTATACAGGGTTATTCCTAAGTTGATACTTCTTTTTTAGCTGTGTATAGAAGACATTAAAATAAACAACATTTTCAAATACCTTTTGTAGGACGGATTGTCCAGAAAAAGAAACACGGGTTCCTCAAAACGTGCTTTAATATAGCAAAATTTTATATTATACAAAATCAAACGCGTCGTTTTACTTTCCTTCTCAAATCTCTACTAATTTTTACTTCTATTCATATTTTTTTAACACCACTCTAAAAATCCTTCTTAGAGTCAATAGGTCTAGTCTAAACAAATCACGCCCGTATTAAATTACACTTATACAACTTAATGGTTGAAATCCAGTGGTGTCCTACAGTTCGTCCATCCTGACGATGGGGACGTCCTCGGACCCGCAAAGTCTCCATCTAGAACCTCGCCGTCCAGTTACTCAATATGGTCCGCTGATGACGACGCAGCGAGATTTGTCCCGTTTTCCTCACTTGCAAGTTTTCTGTTAGGCCAGAGAGAAAAAAAAAACAAATGAAACGAGCATGTTATATACTCAAGCTCTCAGTACAGCCTCCCGCATGTATTGTGTACTTACATACGAGCTATGTACAGCAACTCTCAGTACAGATCTCCCGCATGTATGGTTTGTTTACATACGAGCTATGTACATGCAGTAACTTTCAGTACAGTCTCTCGCGTGTGTACGAGCTATGTACATCCAACAACTTTAGGTACAGTCTCCCGCATGTATGATGTACTTACATATATACGAGCTATGCACATACAGTAACTTTTAGTACAGTCTCTCGAATGTATACGAGCTATGTACATACAACAGCTTCCAGTACAGTCTCTCGAATGTATACGAGCTATGTACATACAACAGCTTCCAGTACAGTCTCCCGCATGTATGGTTTGTTTACATACGAGCTATGCACAACAACTCTCAGCAGCGTATGCATGGCATTTACATACGAGCTATCTTCCACTCTAGGCACATTATATGCCAATACTCAATAACATTTGTAAGTACACTACATACTTACTCGTTATTCACACACTGTGGAAACCTCTCAATACTAATTCTTACTTATAAATCATGAGAGCATACCTCAACACTTAAATTCCCATTGCCAGTCCCATCCGTGAAACGGTCAAAGTTCGCAAAAACCAGTTAAAATACCCTTCCCGTGTTGTTTATGTAAAGAGTGTCCCATTTTAATATGTTTAATAAGAGTGTCCCTTCTTAAAATTGGTTAGTACTGCCCTGTAACCAGTTAGCGTTTCAACCGTGTCACAAACAAAACCCGCAAAAGGATATTGAATACATATATTGCACAATTTGTAACCTTGCAGTGCTGCATTACTTACAACGGTTGTGACTCCTGATCATTTAATACTATCCAGGATTTAAGACTGTCTACTGCAATAACTGTGGTGGACTTCTGGGAGCCACGAAGATCTTGTACGACGTACCTGTCATTATCTAATACTTTTATTACTCTAAAGGGCCCTTTAAATTTGAGTATCAACTTTCTAGGACCACCGCTTGTGCCGGGGTTTGTCTGACGAACCATTACCAGGTCGTTAACCTTAAATATTGGTGGTATCTTGCGTTTTCTGTCAAAAAGCAGTTTATCTTTTTGTTGTTTAATTGTAATATTTTCTGAAACCTGTAATCTGAGGGTTTCTAAATTTTCTCTAGCTAGAGTATCACTTATGACCGATATGATAGTTGCATCAGCCAATGGTTTAGGGTTTATGCCAATAAGTATTTCATAAGGTGATCTTTCTGTTGTTTTATTAACACATGAATTTATGCTAAACTGAATTAGTTTCAGATGCGAGTCCCAATTATCTTCGTTATCATCATTTGCGCTGTAACATCGTAGTGAACTTAAAATAGTCGAATTGTATCTTTCACATTGACCATTTGCTCGCGGTGTTGCCACAGCGTTTTTAATATGTTTTATGGCATATTTTTGGCAAAAATTTTCCATCTTTTTGGACATGAATGCTGATCCTCTGTCAGAAATAATCTTGGTTGGTGTTCCAAAAAGAAAAAATACATTTTCCAAGGCTTTAATAACAAATTTGACCTTGGTGTTTTTAACTGGCTCCACGAATACGAATTTACTAAATGCGTCCACTATAACTAGGATGTAGCTGTTTTTACGCTTTGATTTAACGAATGGACCTAAATGATCAATATGAATTGTTTCAAAAGGAATACTTGTTTTGGGAATAGGGTGTAGGAATCCTGTTTTTCTTCCTGATAAAGATTTCATATATAGACAATTTAAGCATGATGCAATGTACTTTTTGACAAATTCAGCCATTTTTTTAAACCAATAATTCCTTCGTATTCTCTCTATGGTCTTTTCAAATCCAAAATGGCCGGCATCATCATGATTTAAACGACATATTAGCCACCTGCATGACTTCGGGACAACCCATTTTAGCGTAGTGTGGACTTTTCTATATAAGATGTTATTTTTAAAGGTATAATTGTCAAAGAAGTTTTTGTTTGAAGAGTCTTTCTCACTTTTGAGAATTTGGATTATATTATTTATTTCTTCATCCTGTACTTGTACCGCAACGATCCATTCTGATTCTGTTAGGTTTATTATGTTAGCAACCAGCTCGTTATCAGAAAGGGGGTGTCTGCTAAGATAATCTACATGGTTCATTTTAGATCCTGGGCGATACTCTATATCGAAAGTAAACTCTTGTATTTCAAGCCACCACCGAGCCACTCTTGGCACTAGGTCTTTTTTTAAAGCTGTGGCTCGCAAAAAATATCATCTTTCAATAAAGGTCTAAAACACTCGACACTATTTATTAATGAAATGTCCGAACAAGCCCTAAATGTAATGTCGCTACCATTTTTGTAAAACATGACATGTGGTTGAGATAAAAAGTTATTGCCGACCAATATGTCTGCGGGACATATTGAGTCAGGTACCACTATTAGTCCCGTTACTGCGCTCACCGAGTCTATAGTAAGTTCACAAACACTTATGTTGCGACCCTCATAAATTTGACCTGAAAAACACTTTAAAAATCGAGGGTGGCTCTTTATTATTGTTAAATTAAGTTGGGTCGCTATGGAAGTTTTTATTAAAGAACACTCACTACCTGTGTCTATGAGGCCCGTTATTATGGTTTTATTTACAATGACGTCTTTAAAATAAAGATTCACAGAATGTTTTTTTATATGTAATATTGTTTTTCCCTTTAATAGTCACGCTGTATTAAAATTGTTTTGTGTACCGATCTTCTTACGGCAGTCTTTTGCAAAATGTCCAATATTTTTACAAGCGTTGCACGTAATATTTGAGTTACGTTTAACAATTTTCTGGCCAGAAAAGCGTTTCTTAGGGCAATTGAAACTACGATGACCTGTTTCGTTACAGTTGTAACATCGCATTGGCAACTTTTCTCTATAATTTTGTTTATAACGATCCGACAAATTTAAATCGCAGCCCCTTAAATAAGTTAATAAGTCACCCGTAGTTTGGTAATTATTCGCGAGAGCCATTTGTTTTATGTCTTTATTTTTGATTCCGTGGACAATTATATTAGTTTTTTCATTTTCTGGAATTTCCCAATTAAGACGTTGGAGTTTACCAAGCTTTTCTGAAAAGTAATGTACCAGATTTTTACTTTCGTCAGTCGAATAAAGAGCGGCATCTTGAAATAATAATCCGGTTGTGGACATATCCACATCAAAAGTACATCGAAGCGAATTTTTTAATTGTGTCCAACTTTTGTGTGCAAATTCGTTGCCTAAATACCAGTCGCGTGCGCGGCCCACTAATTTGGTAATAACAAAGCGAGTGGTTGTGACATCGTCCCACCGAGAAAAATATGCCTTTTCTTCAATTAAGCGAATCCACTTATTTAGTGTAATGTCATTTTTGCCTGGATCAAAATCGGGAATGTTTTCCCAGGAAAAGTTCGTGTAGTTCATACTGACCTCTTGATTCTGTTGAATTAAAGTAATTTGCTTTTGTAAGTTTACCAGCTGCTGCTCAATCGTTAGAGGTGGAGTGCTTGAACGATCACTGGTTCCTATCTGTGAGCTTGACGGTCCAGCCCCAAAATCTCCAAAAGGTGTGATATCCTTGTTGGCCATTTTTGCACACAATAAAAACTCACCAAGATAAACACTTAACAAGTAAACCAAAAAGATATGGCGTAATATACGCGATTCTACCACTTCTGACACTTTGTAGGACGGATTGTCCAGAAAAAGAAACACGGGTTCCTCAAAACGTGCTTTAATATAGCAAAATTTTATATTATACAAAATCAAACGCGTCGTTTTACTTTCCTTCTCAAATCTCTACTAATTTTTACTTCTATTCATATTTTTTTAACACCACTCTAAAAATCCTTCTTAGAGTCAATAGGTCTAGTCTAAACAAATCACGCCCGTATTAAATTACACTTATACAACTTAATGGTTGAAATCCAGTGGTGTCCTACACTTTTTTCAAAATACTTAAAAATAAAGTACGTACATTCATTTATTACACTATGGATCAAATACGGTTCTGCCTAACTTGCCCGTTGAATAACATTAAGAAAACTTCTGGGTGTAGGATGAGCCCGCAAGGGAAAGCGTTCTGCGTATAATCTCGAAGCGGCAGCCGCACTTTGACGACAGTCACCGTAAATTAGCACCATATCTACTAGTTTATTGTTTCAAAATTTTACCATTTTCACGTGTCACCAATTTAAAATTAACTTGCTTCAGAAAAACACACCGCAGCGGATTGCCAAATAACGAACCATAAATTGCCTGACTCATAAGAGATAAGACAAACAACATAACGTATAGCAGGCTACGTTTGATGACCAGGCCCGCACTTAGATTTTTTACTTCTGTATCTCGCCTATCTTAAAGTTTTTTGAAAAAAGGTATTTGAAAATGTTGTTTATTTTAATGCCTTCTATACACAGCTAAAAAAGAAGTATCATTTTGGGAATCACCCTGTAGAATTACAAAAGTAAACAACACAGTAACCTACACGAAAAACACAACTTAAACTAATAGTCAGGCAACAATACAAAGTCAAAAAACAATAACAATGAGCTCAGCAAAGTATGTATAACACAGAAATTAGAAAATACGATATATACAACAAATAAGTAATTTATCCTGTATAAGTTTCTTAAAGCTTCTCAGATTAACAAGGTCGATATCAATATCAGAAGCATACAAAATAAATAAATGACATAATCTATACAGGGGGGAACTTCTGTAAATATTCGTTCGCGGAAAGGTCAGATAAAAACATTACGATTTCTAGAATTAACACGATTGAAGATAAGCGGTCGCTGTTCAAGAATATCAGGACAGTCAATATCACCCATAAGGATTTTAAACACTGTACACGAGAATATCCTTATCCTTCTTTTACTTAAAGATAATCTATTCAAGATTCCCAAACGATACTCATTATGGCTATGGTTGATGGCTATCTTTTGCATTGAGTTGATTCCTACAGATGGCGATACTAGGTTTTCATCACATTTTTATTCCCAAAAATGTCTTGAAAGCATATTTTCGCTGTACTGGGAGTTGCTTACGGGTTTTGGCTTTCTGATGAGTCGTAACAAGGACGAAACAGCCTGTCATTGTCTACATGTGCTCCAGGGAACCCATTACCTTTGGCGTCCCTGTATACTTTAATGCAAAAGATAGATGCACTACTTTGTCCGCCTGCCGCTAAAAACTTTCTCTATAGATACTCATTATCACAACCCTGAAGAGGATAAATTCCAAACTTTCTGTAATACATGCATTTCAAGACCTTTCTCTGCACTCCCTCAGCCTAGTAGTTGGTCTGATCTGTACCTTCTGCTTGCTCTAGAATCCGGCAGCGAGTACTATTTTTCGATCTGAGTGGTGCTGACAATAATGCAAATTATCACAACTTTTATGTTAAAACGTTTTTATCTTTTAGGTATCTCGACATGAGGGTGGATTTTTCAATAAAAACCTTCTCGTCGGTGGTCCATGTATGTAAAGAATTAGGAATTAGGCATCCAGAAGAGCTGTCGTTCTGTAAACCGCTGGAACCGAATCATCTGAAATACAACTACAAGGACATGCCAAAGAAAAAGTACGATCAGAATGGAACGCACAGAAACGGACACGCCCCTGCTGATACCAATACTTTTATAGGTGTGTATTTTTTACAGATTACTTTGGTGTAGGGAGTAGGGACTACTTTTTAAGAGCCAATGTAGTAGCGCTTTCTATGTCTTTCAGAAATATTTCTGTGAGTTGATTTCAAAGTGTTCTGTTCTTCGAATTTGAATCACGAACCATAAACTCTTCTTGGAAAAAATTGAAAATATTGAATTTAGAAGAAAACAATTTAAATCAATTAAAAATTATCTAAAAGATAGACCAAATTATGTTCAAATAGATAAAGAAAAAAGCTATCCTAAAATAATTAAATATGGTGTTCCTCAAGGAACGATTTTAGGACCATTATTTTTTAATATCTATATTAATGATTTATTTAATGTAAATTGTGATGGAGAAATTCATAGTTTCGCAGATGGTGCTGCAATTTTTTATACAGATACAAATTGGGATAACTGAAATAACAAAATTAAAAAAGATTTTAAAATAATAAAAAATTGGTTTGATAAAAATGTATCAACAATTAATTTTAATAAAACTAATTATCTTCCTTTCACTTTAAATCCAAATAACATACCACAAAATATGAATAGTATTAAAATAAATGATGACATTCAAATTTTGAAAGTTAATCAAGTAAAAATATTTAGGAATAATCTTTGACAGTAAATTATATTGGAATTTTCACATAGAATATTTGATTAAAAAATTGTTTACTACCAATTTTTAGAAACTTTAAAAAAAATTTGAACGTAAAACATATGGAAATATTATATTATGCATTACTTAGTTAAAACTCATTTAATTTACAGAATTTTAAGTTGGGGAGGAATAAATAGAACTTTAATTAAAAAATTAGAAATATTATAGAAAAGGTCTCTAAAAATTATATAATTTAATAAAAATTATCTTTATCCTTCAATAAAATTATAATATGAAACAAAAAAATGAACATTAGACAACTTTATATTTATAACATCTTAATATACATATTTAAAAATAAAAATCTTTTACAGTTTAAAAACTAAAATCATAATACACGTCATAAAAATGAAATAACCAAAAAATTTTTTTAATATTCTTATATATATTTATAATTTAAAATACTAAGATTCGCCCCTAACAAACACGTCTTCGGGGGATTAAAGAAAAACGTTATTAAGGAAGATAAATAAACACATTTATTATATTATAAATATTGAAAATAAACTTATTATTATCCTTACTCCTTCATGATATTTTTTTAAATTTTTAGCCAATAGTAGTCCAGTCGGAAGTACGGGCAGTTTAGAAAATTCGCAGTTTATGTGTGCACCAGTGACGCCCACGAGGGCGCCCCCCTCGTCGACGCCCATAAGTAGCCCCGCTGGAAATGTAAGTATGTTGCAGAAAATATTACTTTTCCTACGACCACCTATGAAAATGAGAAAAAAAGCACGGTTAACTTGGCTCGAAAGCACCGAATATCACACGCGTGTTGAAAGAAAATATTTCAACACTAGTGTTGAAATACAAGGCACTATTTAATTTAAACATATGGTGTCCATTTGACAGACCACCCCTATTTATTAAAAATAACAAATTTTAGAAAGTAATTGTAAAGTGTTTAACTTATTTATCATGTATTTGTCGAATGATTCAGAATTAGAGTGTGAAAATAAGCCATCTGAAATTATAAAAAATGTTAATAATATACTGGAAAAACTATTACCAGAAAATACGCACTGAAGAGAGTGTCGTGTATTAAAAAACAAATCTTTATTGGTAGCGATAGCGTAGGTGTAGAGAATAGAGCTGTAACTTACAGATCGCAAGGTCACAGGTTGACTTTTTTATAAAAACAATAAATAAATTATAAAATTATTTTGAATTGAAATCTTCCTTGTTGGGTGGATTTTTAAAATTTATGTTTAATGCATCTTTCCTTGATTAAATTTAAAAAATTTTCATTCTGGTTAATCTAGAAGTCAATCCAGGATTAGTTCTTCCTATGTTATATAAAAATTTTATATTTAATATGAAAAAGTTAAACTACAAATAAAGGAAAAGCCTATTGACTAACTGAACTGAAACGAGATATTAAGTGGAACATAATCCTAAGTATGGTAATTTCAACACCAGTATTGATATTTTTTTTCCAACGCTAGTGTACTTTGGAAAATAAAAAAAAAACAGATAATATTACTAATAAAGAAAAAATAGAATGTTAGAAAAATATTGAGATTAGATTTAATAGCAAAAATTTGAATATGATCAGGTCCCGGTCTGTAGTTTTGGGACCGTCTTCGAACGTTTTTTATATCCGATTCGTCTGATAAATCCAGAAAGTGTTCAACCTCATCATTCTCATTCATAACTTTAAAATATTAGTACCACAAATTTTAAAGTCAAAAATAATTTGTATAAGGTTTATTGAGTTATTATATCATCAGTCATCAGTCATTAATAACTTGGTTTAAGCCTAGAAAATTGACAACTTACCTGAAAAATTAAAGCTCAGCAGAATCGAGTTCAACTTTAAGTAGAGCTTAAAAAACTCGTACTTAAGCTCTTATTGTACAACTGGATCTAAAATAATGTGTGTTAAGTTCAAGTATCTTAATCTGACATAGATAAAAAGCCTCATATCCCCTTTAAAACATATTTTAATGATTATGATGTGTTTATTTAAAAAACCGTCTATTTTTACTCCGTTGGTTAACCTAATGAAGGAATCCCACATAAAATATATAAATACTGACTGGAACACGCACTCAACGTTTACCTTCAAAATATTTACTCCCCAAAGTGATTTCTAAAATAAGGCTTTTACCGGGATGCTCGTGGGATCATCGTTTCCGGTGGGTTATTCGCGAATTTTAAGAAAATACGAGGAAATTCTGGTTTATAATAATTAGAAATTGAAGCCAACAGGATTCCATGCCTTCTTACAGTGGCGTGCAATGCTGTTTTAACCAGGGTAGGCAAAAATTGCATTTAAGACAAAAATTAACCTTCCGTAGCATTTAAGCATCTATATTTCCAATTTTGTCACAAAAGTCTTGTTTTTGAGTTTGTGGAAAGAACACTGTGGCAGAAGAAGAATAAAACGGCATTATTTGCAAATTAGTTCAACACGGCGGTCTTTACGTAAAAATTATTTTAAAACATCGTCATAAAAATTGGTTTTGCGTTTTAAATCCTGCAAAAGGTCGCTCTCCAGAGAGATCATTGTTAATAAGCGTGTCTCTCCCTGTGTGTTTTGTAAATGAATACTTTTTAATCCAGAGAAGGATCGTTCTGCAGACGCGCTGCTAGCCGGAATAGTAACAATTAACGCCTCCATATTTATTTTTTCCTGAAACCCGACGACGCGAAGTTTTTTTTTTATGATAAAACACCTGCACTGTAGGAAAAATCCTTTAAGGCGCTCTGGGAGCGGTGCGAGTGCGAAAAAAGCGATTAACAAAAAAGGCGAGAACACTAATTATAAATTAAAAATCTATCATCCACCTGATTGAACCAATTTTGCCAAAAACGAGGTAAATTATTATGTAAAATATTATGATAAGCTTACTGATTATTAAATATTATGAACCTATGAGCAAAAATTATTTTAATTGTGACAAAAGTGCTTCTTATTTTACGATACCTTATCCGTTATCCCTTTAAAAATATCATAACTAAACTAATTATTAATACAACTTATAGGGGCGTGTTTCATATTTTATATTGACAAAGCGAAGTATTTTCCAAACTACGGTAAAACTTGAAGATTGATATCAATGCACTTACCAAACGCATGCTTTCTTGGCGCGGGCTGATAGATGAAGGAAGGTCGAAGGTTGCGACGGGTTTATTTGTTAAATTTCTTTCTACCCTACTGCCTATCGGTCCTCTCGCTTGTTTCCACTCGTACAAAAGCAGTGCCTTTGCTTAAGACGCTAATTTACAGCGAAATCTTTGCTTTTAGAACGGTCTTACGAAATACTTATACAGGGATTTAGTTAACGATATAAATAAGCAAAGAATGCGTTCGTGGAAATAATATATTATAAATTTTTCAGTCCTATATTATTATTTATTATTGTAGAGATAAATTGCCAAAGTTGTATTACACGGATAAAAGCCACGGTATGGCAGCAGGTAGAGCTGTCGCATTCGGCCGCAGGTGACCCGGGTTCGATCCCCGGGACGGGTGTACGTTTAATAAAAAAAGTATACCCAAGATTTTAGAGGTAAGAATGCAGTATGACACTGGTTGACTCCCGAATACGACCCATTGAGGGCGGATAATCCTGCCTTTAGGGGACTGACGGATAAACCAGTGCATACGCGTGGTTCGGATCCCACGTGAAAAACTGTAGGTCCCGTCTGGCTGACATTACCCCGACGTTAAGCAAAAGGGATACAATAAGCCATTTGGCTGCACTGTAGACTTTCAGGGAAAATCACCACCCAACATTCCCTCAGTTCAATCGCAAATGTCTGAAATCGTGTTCCGTCAGCGTCTTGTTAAACGGATTCTTAAAGGACTCGACGTCAATAAAGCTTCTGGTCCAGACGAAATTCCTATCATTGTTCTCAAGACATGCGCCGATGAACTTACACCAGTATTTTGTAGACTTTTCAACTTATCCTACAAAAAAGGAATATTTCCATCCTGCTGGAAGTCGGCGCGTGTCCAGCCTATTCCAAAGAAAGGTAACAAGACCCTGCCAAGCAACTACCGACCCGTCGCATTGCTTTCAGTAATTTCAAAAGTAATGGAGAAAGCTATTAACCAACAACTCCTAAAGTATCTGGAAGGGCTTAACATTATCAGCGACCATCAATACGGTTTTCGTAAGTCCAGATCAACAGGTGACCTTCTGGCATATGTCACCCATCTTTGGAGCAACACCATCGAACATCATGGAGAATCCCGGGCTGTTGCACTGGACATCTCTAGGGCTTTTGATCGTGTTCGGCACGATGGGCTTCTAAGTAAATTGCGATCCTACGGTATGCCTAATGGATTTTGTTTATGGTTAACCAGCTTTCTTAACAACCGTTCTCTGCAAGTGGCGATTGACGGGTTTCTCTCAGACACCTTCACCATCAATGCCGGTGTTCCTCAAGGGTCCATATTGTCGCCTACCCTCTTTTTACTGTATATTAACGACCTTCTAGTAAAAACCCAAAATCCAATTTATAGCTTTGCTGATGACAGCACACTTGTCTCATCTTTTACCTTGACTCCCCAAACATCCGCTGCCGACGCACATCTTCGCAGGCAGCATGAAGTTTTGCGCCTCAACAATGACCTGGAAGAAATTTTGGCTTGGGGTGACAGTAACCAAGTCGAATTTAATGCTAAGAAAACCCAGGCAGCAGTCTTCTCCAAAAAGGTTAACATTGCAGAACCGGATATAGTCATGGCAGGACACGCAATTCCCCTGGCACCGTCTATTAATTTGCTAGGGGTCAATCTGGGAGGTAATATGTCTTGGCATGATCACGTTGCCGTAATTGCCAAGACAGCTGCACAGAAACTTGGTGTACTTTTCCGCACCAGAAGGTTGTACACACCTCATCAACTTTTGACACTCTACAAAGCCCAGATTCGACCATCATTAGAATATTGCTCTCATGTCTGGAGCTCTGCACCCAAGCACACCCTTCGGCTACTGGATTCCATTCAAAGGAGAGCCGTTCGTCTGATCGGCGACCCCGAGCTGACCAAGACCCTCGATAGCCTGAAGCATCGAAGACAGGTTGGTGATTTGGCTCTCTTTTACAGATATTTCCATGGCAGGTGTTCGACTGACATTGCCCACTTGATTCCATCTAGAGCAATGCAAAACAGAAATACACGGCGAACCACTGCCGCTCATCCATATGTTGTTCAGCTTAGTACTCCTCGAACTTCATTGTTCAAGAATTCTTTCATCTGGAGAACGTCATCTTTGTGGAATGATCTTCCTGAGGTCGTGTTTCCCAATGAATACAATCTTCAACGTTTCAAAACCAACGTTAATCGCTTTTTTCGCACTCGCACCGCTCCCAGAGCGCCTTAAAGGATTTTTCCTACAGTGCAGGTGTTTTATCATAAAAAAAAAAGAAAAAAAAAAAGTATACTGACAACAGGTCAACCCTCCTTGAACCAACCAACACGGATAAAAACTAAAATATAAAAAAAATTGTTTGTGTTTGTTTTATTGTTCCCAGGGTACCACTTGCATTACGTCAAGTTGACAGCTGTTAAAGCAATGTGTAGGGTTATCTTCATCATTTTCATGTAATGAACTATAATAGTTTTTTCATGTAATGAACTATAATAGTTTTTCATGTAATGAACTATAATAGTGTTTTCCAGCACTAGGATGAAGCTACCAAGAAGTTACATACTATACATACATGATTTTTGTTTAAATTCATGCGATAGTGTCTCTTTTTAACTAATAACCTCTCATTTTTAGACCGGTACCTGGAAAAAGAATGGCTACGGTTCCGACCTCAATGGGTCCCCGGGCTACTCTCCAAACGTAACGGACAGTCTCAGTTTAGAGCAACTAAATGGCACCTTCGACAGTAGTCTGGCGCAGAGTCCACCCAAGCCTAGTCCGGAAGCAAAGAGGCACCTCATAAGACCCAAATCGCTCATTGAAAAAGCAAGAATGAATGTTGCGTAAGTAGTTTTCTTGTCTAAACTGTCCTCATGTGCTTGGAAAATTGGGCAGGTCCCCCCAATACAAGTTACCACACAAATGCACGTCAAAAACACACATAAACAAACTAAATAAGGGTTAAGGACATACTACGGGCGATTCGGCATTCCTAATGAAACAACAAAAGGTTTAGGCAAATGTTGAAAATACAGTCCGCATATTTTGTAATCAGTTTTTCTTTGTTTAACGCAAAGTTTTGATTGAAATGGCATGATTCATATGGAGCTGTTCGACTGGGTTTCCATAAATGCCTATTATTGAATCACTGATGCCGATTGACCGCAAAGTGTGCCGAAACCGACGTCCGGATTGGTCACTTTCCCGTCTCTTTTTAATTTCCGAGAGCGCGTATGTGTGTTTCGCTCTTAGTTTCTAATTCATTTATGTAATCTTCTAATTTAATATTTTAATTTGTTTTAAAAAATAAATAAAATATAGTCTATTTCAGAAAGGTGTAGAGTAATAGAAGCTCATTAGGTATGCAAAGGGACTGCCCAACGAATATTTAAGGCACTTTCATAATTTGGCATTGATTTCATTGTGCTAAATTATTTATTTTCATCAAGTGCAGGTAGTACCACCCGGGTTTGGATCAATTTATGGGTTTTGTAATCCATTCACAAACACTGAAAATGGTGTGACAAAGGCGTGCATTATGTACATATTATTAGGTACACTTATTTTTTATTAAACATTATAAAAGAAATTCAAAATACATTATACAGAAATTGAATTATAAAAAATCATATATTTCGTCATCTGAGGAACTGTCATCTTCTCTTGACGTTATAATTAACGGGTCGACGGCCCGATCGATCAGGTGGTCAAGATTCCACATTTTCTTCTCTTCTTTAATGACATGATGGACTGCTTTTCGCCAGTTCTCTGGTGTTACTTCCTTAATGGCTTGATCAAACAGTAGCATAACGTCTTTTATTTTAAATCTCGTGTTGTATCTAGCTACAAATCCTTTCACTTGCGCCCATATAAGTTCTATAGGATTTAGTTCGCAATGATATGGCGGTATGCGCAGCACAGTAACACTATGTTTTTCAGCTATATATTCCACGGCATATTTCATAAAACGATGTTTGTGTAAATTTGCTATAGCGAATAATAGTTCCTTCTTTATTCAATTATCTTCTTTTTTCTTTGATTAGTTATCATAAATAATTTAATTCACAAAATTTACGTGCGCCTATGGCCGACACCGAAATTGAGCCCAACGGGACGAAATTTCCCATTTTATTTCTCTATACCTTTCTGAAATAGACTATAGGTGGGTCATTGCCCAAATAACCTTATGGACAAGCCTCGCCTGTTTGATACTATTCAAAGAAATGCACCGTTTAAAGAAATATTTCATTGTCTTCCTTAGGTGGTTGGACTCTTCCCTCTCAATTATGGAACAAGGCATTCGGGAACACGATACCCTCTGTCTCCGGTTCAAGTTCTACGTGTTCTACGACCTCAATCCGAAGTACGACTCGATCCGGATCAACCAGATCTACGAGCAAGCGAAGTGGCAAATACTCAACGAAGAAATCGATTGCACGGAAGAAGAGATGTTGATGTTTGCTGCTTTACAGGTAAATAAATAAAAAAATAATAATTTAGCAGCGTTAATGTATTACGGAAGCTACACTTTTTTTTGATCCCACCTCCGAACGCGAAATAGGGTTTTTCGCACTGTGTATAAATTTTTTTAGAACACCAGCGTTTGCTGTTTTTGCGGTTTTTATATTTATTTATACAGGGTCCTGCACCTCACCTCCCGTCTTCTATAGCTCACTTATTAATTAAGTTAGGATTTTGATATTTTGCAGACTTTACCTGTATCCTAAGGCGTATTTCAGGAAAATATTTTTGTTTATACAGGGTGTTCCAAAAAAAGTGTGACGTCATAAGGATCTATGTTTTAGATTATATGCTATGTATATTCTTACTTATTTGGATGCCTCTTATAGTTGCCTTCATACCCCTAAAATTTTAATGAAATCGGTTCAGTATTATAGGCGAAAAAAAAATAAAAACTAGGAAAAATCAGTTTTGTACCACGGGTTTTAAAAATTAATAAAAAGTAAAAATAATGCCTCGTTATTAAAATTATACAAATATACTTAATAAATAAGGACCAACAGTGTCGTTAACCAAGTTTGATTAATACGAATTGTACAGGGTTTCCATAGTTTAGTGTCAAACTTTGCAAACTTTAAATCAATTTATTTTTCTTATTTCAAATTGGAACCCCTGTATATTATTATGTCATTCGATGGAGAATTAAAAATCAAACATTTGTCCTAATTACAACCCTATCGCAATTTATAACGAATCAAAACTTATTTGCAGAAAACTCATTTTATCAACTATGTATTCAACAGTTATGAATAAATATCTAAGGTGGCTTTGCCTTTTTAACATACAAAACGGCTACAGAAAAAATATTGTACGTAACATAATCCAAAAGTGATTTTAAACTAGTTACGTAAATTACTATTTTCAACTGTACCTCGTACTGGATGTTGAAAAACTCTACTCTACTTTGGTTTTATGTCAATTTATTGTACGATATTATTTTCAGTATCGTAATAACCTTATTTTTATTATACTATTTATGTAAAATAACAAATTTCTTGACAATGGCGGACACGGATAACAAATGTATTTATCATCAAGGCTGCTATGATAAAACTTGTAACAGCTGATCAGAACGTAGAAATGCGCATGCGCGCAATTGAAAGTTCCTGCAATTTTACCAAAAAGCTTCCTAGTGTGAGGCGGGCATTACCAACATAAAATTTAGATATAAAAATTTATAAAACTTGAAAAGCGTATTTTTCTTTTTAAATATGTATTTGTAAAGTTAGTTACCAGGAGATGAATATAATATTCCTAATAGTGGTTTACAACATGCTGTCCCACGTTCCAGAGTTATATAATAACACAATAAAAATAAAAATAACGATTTACATAAAGTAATGAGTCCTGAGTAACCTAGTTCTAATACCCAAAGTAACGCATCGGTGCAAGTCCTTACAAGTAACGAAGATTTACATTGGTTTAAACCTTTCAAAATAACAAATTAATGAATTAACCTATGTAAAAGAGGAGGAGCTAAACAATGAACTAGGGCACTTACACCGTGAACGAGAAGAGCACAGACAAGAGTGAGAATTTATGTCAGATCTAATGGTCATCATTTTTGGGTAGCGGGTTCAGCAATAATT
The DNA here is from genome assembly GCA_935413205.1 of Polydrusus cervinus. NCBI lineage: Eukaryota > Metazoa > Arthropoda > Insecta > Coleoptera > Curculionidae > Polydrusus > Polydrusus cervinus. The sequence continues at coordinate 109,374,198 of OW284510.1, read as the reverse complement.
GATCTTTTATATAACCCATCAGCTCTTTTAAATGAGACCACCTTAACCTTTAATTTTAATAGATTTTGAATATATACTTATGTCGGGTTGCACAAAGAATTTTAATAATTAACTAACCAGCAAGTTTGACTGTGACATTCATGACATTGGCAGAAATAATTTTTTCACAATCGTACTGCCTCGGTTCCTTTAATTTACTTATCAGACACCCTTGATTATGAGTACATTATGTCTGTCAATGTCATTTATGTCACAGTCAAACTTGCTGATTAGTTAATTTTGTTTAAAAATCTTTGTACAACCCAACAAATATCAGGTTAAAACCGCGAACAAGAAAGTTTTATTACAATACACTCTATACCTGTACAGATAGACCTGACTGAACCACTGGAACGTGAGTGGCCGGCTTTAATGATTTTAGATTCTAAATTACATAAAAGGAAAGTGGTTAGCGGTGTTGCCAGATCTAGTGAAATTGTGCGATATTTGGTGATTTTACGGAAAGGTCGATTTTTGGTGATTTTTTGCAAGATAGTGTTAAAAATATTATTTTCTATATTTACATTTCATGGTCATTAAAGGTCAGCCACAATAATTGTACTGTTTGGGAGTCTGTTAGTATAACTTAAACTTGTAACAAGAAAGGTTAAGTGATCTTTCTTTTTAAAATCGTTTATTTTCCATAAAAATGGACAAAGCAATTTTTATGTTTCGTTAAACATAAATAAACATTACAGTTCATTCTTGATTTACTATTGCAGTCCTCCATTTTACACCCAAAACGGTGATTTGGGTCGTCAGATGCAAGCCAGTGCTCAAAGCATTAAATCTCTTGTCATCACAAGGAATGGCTGCCGCATAGCGTTTCTTCTTACTCATTATGGATTTATTGTGCGCTGCACTAGGGATTTTAACAGCGTTGATGTCTTAACAAGCTTATACAATGCCTATGTAAGATCGAAACTAGCATATGCAGCAGTGATCTGGACACCTGAGTATAATGTTCACATTGATAATCTTGAGAGGGTGCAGCGAAAATTCTTAAAGTACCTTAACTTTAGGATCGACGGAATATGTCCCATGCAGGGTTTTCCCCAGACCCTACTTCTGCAGAGATTTAAATATGAATCACTCAGGGATTACCACCTCTTAAACTCTTAAAGGCTCTGTTTAAATTACTAAACAATCAACTGGACTGTATGATATATTGGGTAAGCCTAATTTTAATGTGCCACGATCAAATTCACGACAGAGTATGACTTTCTACCTGCCTAATCCAAAGACAAATATTTTAAAATTTTCTCCTGTCTTTCTAATGTGTGAGAGATACAACAAGCGGCTTGATTTAGATTTTTTTCAGTTCTTCTGCCAGTACAGTTAAGAGGTTAGTGCGGCATTAATACTTTAAATTGAGAATGTGCGGCTGGTATTATTTTTTGTCCAGTTACAATCATGATTTTCTGTGTTCAGTTTTTTTTCTCTCTTTTTTACTATTACTTTTGTTATATATGTTACCGGCCAAACCCGATTTCAGGATAAACTAGTTTGGCCTAGGCCAAACCAGTTTATCCTAAAAGTTGTTCGGGTTTGTTTAGGTTTGTTCGGGTTTGTTAGAATACGAACAAACCCTAATAAACCCGAACATCTATCTAGTTTATCCTGAAATCGGGTTAGGCCAAACTAGTTTATCCTGAAATCGGGTTTGGCCGGTAATATATACAAATTTAATTTAGAATAATTAGTTTAGGTTTACGTATAGACTAGCTTACTGTTGTTAGTATTTTTAATTTCACTTTTAGTACATTTATTTTATGTGTAAACTTTTTCATGGTCCTGCCTTGTAGTTGGGTTATTTAACCTGTAAGGTAGGTAATGTAAATAAATAAATAAATTTCTTAGTTCTTCATCTCCAGTTTTATTTTCTTCATCAGATTCGCTCTCCCTTAACAATTGTACCTACTTCGTTTTATCGTTCATGTTCTTTATCCTCATTGGAAATGTGTTCAAACTCGTCGTCTTCACCGTCAATGTCATAGTCAATACTGTCTAACAAATTATAAATAGCTTCGATATAGTCTTGTAACTTCCCAAAATCAATAGGTTTTCCAATAAAGAAGAATAACAAAACACAATAGAAATCGAACAATTGTAGTCTCATGAGTACACTCTCGATATACACAATTGTGATGCTACAAGCTTATTCTTAATTCAGGTACATCTTACTAAAAAAAAATTGGTCAAAATGCGTTTAAATTATCCTATAATATAATTTAAAATATTAAATAATTTATTTGTATTTTTTTTTTAAATCTGTATTTACTGTATGGGGATTTTTATTTTTTCAATCTGGCAACATTGGAATTATTATTAGATTGTTAAAGGAGAAGGAGATACAATACTTCAAGTTCGATGTGCATGTATGCATGGTGCGCTTCTAGTAATAATAAAATATGATTATGTAATAGAATAGATTAGTATTTCGTAAAGGTTCGTTGGGTTTTAACATGTTTTATGAGGCAATACTAGCTGTAGCGGTGACCTGGGGATTTATTCATCTTATTCGTCGTTATAATGAGGATAAAGAGCAAGCTAGACCGCAAGTCACGTGGAATACCGTTAGTGATACTGATGATGATAATAATACACAATGGTTAACCCAGTACGAGATAAACCAAAGAAACGCAGACCTACTAAGGCGAAGATTGCTACAGAAAGGAATAATTGAACAGGATGGAATAAGAACACAAGAACGGAACGGGAACAATGTAGACGTCAAGACGAAATGGAAGCTTATAGAGTACGTGAACGAACGCTATGGCAAGAACATAAATCGTCTTTCCAAGTTGAACCGTATAGATGATCATCATGGCAATATGAAACAAGAAGCCCAGATAGGACATGGTCAAGTCGCCAAAAACAAATATTACTGGATGGAACATTGGATTATGATAAAACAATGCATTTTAACGGACTACTAAGTACAGATTTTTATTTAACTGCACCATTCTACAATGGGCAATTCGCTGAACACAAGGTAACTCAGAACCTTCAATTTATTAATGAATTAAGAAACACATTCTCTTGGGCACCCCTAGCAGACTACCCACAAACTGCGTTTACATTACATACGTTATTGCCTGAAGAGTATTTTGCCGCTCTGGAACACTTTGAAAATAAGAACAAGCGATACTTTGCCGTTTCCAGTATTCTTCGGGTGGTTAACGTGTTCCTTTCTCTTCAATATCAGTTGTCTATGGCAAGATATACCAAAAATCGAGGGTTTACCGAATTGCATTTATTCCACGGTACAAAACAGGCATCCTTGGCCGGCATTTGCAGTTTTAATTTTGACAGATCTAAAGTAAGTGTAGATTAGGTTGGAAGCTAATCTTTACACTCCAGCGTGTCTTCCACGCAAATGCTTTCTGGTTAGTACCCGTCCTTAAATAACACGCTGTATATTTTTTAGGTAAGGACTTACAAGTTAGGACATGGAATATCTTTTGCAACAAATTCCTTCTATGCGACGCATTATCATCACGACAACAAAACTAACATGCAAAAAGTGATGATTATAGCCAATGTGCTTGTTGAAGATGGTGCAAAATTGGGGAATAGATATACCATTGTGCCTGAATATTCTCTTTGTACAACAACAAACCGGGATTTATCAGTCTATGTTAAATATGATGATGCTTCTTATTATCCTGGATATATTGTATATTATAACGGACTTCATCCACCAAAGTATCTTCACTAAATTTTAATTTTGGTTGTGAGTAGTATATAAAGGGACATAGAATAAAATTTTTGTGTGTGTGTTTTTACTTTTTGATATTTTTAAACCATCGCTGACAAAATAAATAAATTAAAAACTATTTGAACAAAAACACTTTTTCCTACGAGCGTGCGTAAAGTAGTATTTTCCGTGCGCAAACTTATACTTTTCCTCACGCCTCGTGCAGATAGAATTTTCAGTGCGGAAAAATAAAAATATTCAAAATATTTCAAGCTAATATCGTTTTTAAAAAAGCCAAACATTTTCGACAAAACTGAAGTTACCAGATTTATAGAAGAAGCACCTGATCAAATTTGGCTGGTGCTTGCAGGCGCGATGAGCTTTGCAGGAGAATGGTTGATCATATAGATAAAGTAAAGAGGATAAAGGAGATTTGATAGTCGTGAAAATCCCTGATAGAAAAAAATAATACTTCAAGAATCTGTGTAGTATCCAATGAAACAAATAAGGGACATTATTTACAACTCTGTTATAAATATGCAAATTTACGAAAACATGTATCACAGAGGCGGATTATAGTAAAAGCCGAACAAGCCTAGGCTTGTGGCGCTAAATCTGAAAGGGGCGCCACATTTTCCAGCGCCAAGACCCCAAGAGAGACTAAGATAACCAAACAAGATATGAAACTAAGCGATTTCAACCGTGGTTAGAAAAAAACCGTGTTTGATTAACCAGTTAATTTTTAGCTAACACCACACGCCATGTATATCATTCTGTAATAATTATTGTAGCTTATTTTCCCAGACTAATACGCTTCGCATCGCGACACAGGCATCTCTTTGGCAGCAGATTAAGCTTTAAGGCCTTTTTATATTGGGTGCAATTGCAAGAAAAATGGCCTGGAAGCATGCGCTTCGACGAAGTTTTAATCAGCTGATGCACGTTTTCCCATTTAAAACCTGCATCAGCTGTTTACAACGTCGACAAAGCGCATGCTTTCAGGCAATTTTTTCTTGCAATTGCACCCAATGTAAAAAGGCCTTTACGCTTATTTAGACCCAAAAAAGGGTGTGGCAATTCCCTTTCGAATTCATAATGACACTGAGTGCTATTATGAAGATCATATTGACATCCAAATGATAATGCTAAATACGTCATAATGGCACTGTCGTAGATTAAAAATATAATAATACCCTACCCTTATTTTGTTTTGTCACAGGTAAACCAACTACAGTTTGGTACTCATTGCCTCAAGCCAAACAATAAAATTTCGATACGTCTCGGGTAAACGAAAATAAGAGGTAAAGGGAAATCAGCTTTGGGGATTTTTATTTTTTAAATCTGGCAACATTGGGATTATTATTGGATTGTTAAAGGAGAAGGAGATAATTCGTAAATTCGTTAAAATTCGTAAGTTCGATGAGAATTGTACAGAACATGCACGCAAGATGTGCACGTGTAGTAATGATAATAATTAAATAATACATTAAATTAGTATTTCGTATAAGTTCGTAGGGTTTTAAAATGTTTTTTGAGGTAATAATAATTATATTCGTGATCTGGGGACTTATTCGTTATTATAATATTTATAGTGAATATGAATTACAAGCTAGGCAAGCAGCTTTTGACAGAGCAATGCGAACCCAACTCGAGTTAAGAAAGGCACGGGCTAGAGTAATTGAACAGGAACAAATAAGAATACAACAACTAAAATATTTTGCTCAACAACGTAGACGCCAAGACGAAATAAAAGCTAATAGAGTACGTGAAAGAATGCTATGGCAAGAAAGTGGATCGTCTTTTTCTTTTCTAGAAGGGAACAGAACCCAAAGCGAGGATAGGCCGTATAGATTATCATCATGGCAACATGAAACCAAAAGCCAAGATAGAATACAGCAAAGAATACAAGACGAAAGCTTAAGGGTACCGCAAGAAAGAATAAAACAGAGGCCATGGACAAGAAGCCAAGAACACATATTAACGGATGGAACATTGGATAATGATGAAAGAATGTTTTTATTATGTATGAGCTTGGTTAAAAAGATACCAAAATCACTTGGTTCAAACCTAACACAACATAAGGTGACGAAAAATCTTCAACTCATAAATGATTTGAGACAAGCATTTTCTTTGCCGCTGCTAACAAAATACCCTGAAGTTCCTTACACAACAGAAGAATTGGGGAGCACAGGTTTTCGTTCCATTCATAAACAACTTAATTATACTATTAGGTTTGGATTTATGATTACCAAAATCCTTAAGGTCGAGAACACCTTTCTTCTACTTCAGCACAAATTGGCTATTGAAAAATATGAGAACAAAAATCAGTGTTACAATGACTATTTATATCACGGCACAAAGGAGGAGTACTTGGACAACATTTGCAAGTTTAATTTTGAAAAATCCAAGGTAATTACATAAATTAAGTTTTGTTTTTTACATGAGAGATTGGTAAATGTTATCTGTTTTGTCTTGTCTGTTACAATTTAATAATAATAAGAACGATTCTTACTTTTTTAATATGCAGGGCACGAAAACGACAGGCTTCCCTGGTCAATGTTAAATTTAAAATCAGGAAAATACAGATGAGCATTTTTTTAAGGGTTTATCTTGTTTTTAATATTGTTGTTGGACTGTTCAGTTAACGACTAATATTTTATACTTTTTAGATTGTTTATTTATGGTACTGTGTATTAAAACACCTTTTTTGTAGATAAAGAATCACAAGATGGGACGGGGAATAGCTTTCGCAAAAACTCCTTCCTATGCATCGCACTATCACCATGACAACAAGTACAAGTTGAACAAAGTGATGATTTTAGCTGCCGTCGTTTATGAAGAAAACATAGTGGAATTGGGTGATGACGATACTATTGTGCCTAAAGACCCCTATTACACGACAACAAATGCGAATGGGTCCGTATATGTTAAATATGATGACGCTTCTTTTCGTCCTGCATTTATTATACATTATGAGGGGTTTCATACAAAAAAGTATCAGCGTTTATATTTCTTGGAATAGCTAGTTTGATGGTGGACAAATTTAAAAAATATGCAAGAGTACATACAGCCCGCAGTTATGTTATGGAACTTAAACCGGCCAATTAGAGGTGCTCTACGTCAGGCCTGAGGGAGGAGTTTATTTGGCGCGTTATTTAAATTTATCTTGCAGATGTAGCATTCTTTATTCAGGTGGATGAAACGATAGATTATTCCAAAGAAAGATGGCTAGCGAGAAATAATAAATAGAAAAGTTTCAGAGTTTTCAAAAATCATTTGCAAATGTTTGTAAACGTGCTTTAACATATTTTTGGTTTTACTTTAAGAAATAATCGACCGTTTCCATACATAAAAGCGAGAGTTGTTAAAAAGGGCTAATTTTGGCTTATTAAAATAACTATCAAGAAAAGTGTATTCCTTATTTTTCTTCCTTCGTGTGCCAATGCTAGTTCTGTGTTGTTTTTAAATCTACGTCCAGCCCCAGTTCGTTGATTTGGACTATTATTTCCTCTGTGATCAGCTGCTGTGAAAATAGTTAAATAAAAACATTTTAAATAAGTATTTTTTAGCATTAGCACGTACTTACAAATTTTGGTAATAATAAATTTGAATATTTTTATAATGTCGGCGCACCCCTAATGTAAGTCTCAAAGAAAAAATATTAACAACCTTACAAGAATGGTAAACTAAAATAATTATTTTTGATAAATAATTATAGGTTTTTATGATGCATGGAAATTACTCACCAAGACCAAATGTGGCCATTGCCGAAGAAAATGCTGCCGGTGTTTTATTTCTTTAATTCTTGACATCATTGTTTCCATACTAGTGGCTATTTCTACTGGTGATTTTCCATTATCAAAATCCAATTAAAAAAGAAATAATTTCGGCCCTAACACAACAATTTTAGAATGCGGTTAAAGAAGCAACTCACCCTGCGATGCCTGACGTAAAGCACCTCTAATTGGCCTTTTTAAGTTCCATAACATAACTGCAGGCTGAATGTACTCTCGAGGAAAATATTAGGTTTAAGGATAACAAGGTAAATCTCGCCACTCCTATTGAGTTATGCGTATCATTGTATCATGTTTGTATATAAATATCAATAAAGACGACATTTATTTGTTTATGGAATACATTTACCCTTATAAAATATAAAATAAAGTTGTTTTTTTTTTTATCAAGAATATACATATCTTTGAGTGGTAACTTGGTTGCTTAGTATGAGAACAAAATATGGTAAAGTGTGATCTTCATCACTGTCAAAATATCGTCGGCACTTTAAATTCGATTACATACATTTAAAAATACACAAAACATAACTACAAGCAAAAAACACTGAATAATTATTACAAAATAACGTTAATCGGTTTTACGTTTGTCAAGAACTAAATAAATAACGAAATATTAATCTAAATAAGCAAAATGGCGATTGGACGGCCGCTTTCTCGTAAAGTAAACTAAAAATTCCGGATAAAAAGTGCAGTCGTCGTATTTCACCATTACTTGGCGATCTTGAGGTCTGGTGGTAGTATCACAACCTCTCTTAGGTACCATCGTATTTTTGTTGCCGTAGCTGGTTTGACCGACGAGGACTTTTGCCAGAATCATCACGTAATCGTACGTATCATAACTACCATTACTATCTTTTGTACTGAAATAGAAAAACAAATTAAATGTATGTTACTTTATGTCAGTGGTGGCTCGTCAGGGAAGGCAGTGCCTCCCCTAGACATATTAATAATACCGTATTTTATAAGTACTTATAATTATACCATTAAAACAGCTTTAAAACATATTTTTAATATAAACACAATAATATAATAGTTACTGTATAAATTTTGCGAAATCTCTTTAAGAAATTTGTACTTTCTCAAAGTCTCTAATGTTCAATTATTAATTCGTCTGGACCATTGTCCAGTAACCAAGCAACAGCGTCCTTATCCGTTCCATTATTTTTTTTTTATGATAAAACACCTGCACTGTAGGAAAAATCCTTTAAGGCGCTCTGGGAGCGGTGTGAGTGCATCTTGTCTCGCTCTTCACTGGATCGCAGTTTATCGGAAGCGTGCGGAGGCAATCCGAAAAATGTTTCCTTTGTAGTCAATGTTTTTGGGAAAGGTAATAGTAAAAATACAAATAACTATATATTTCAGGAAGCGCAGTAAGCTTTTTCGTGTGACGCAAAGCCCGGTTAGGAAGCAAGCACGCTTACTGCGCTTTAAACCAGGAATTTCGAATTAGGATCTGTAGTTGGGTCGCTACACCTGTTACCGTTACGTTATTGTAGGTTATGGTTTTCTAATTTCTTTCATAATTCTTTATTCTTGTGATTTTGTGATACGTGAAGGTGTTATAGGGTAAGTTTTTAAAATTTAATTTACTAATTTCATTATTAAAAATGGAAATAAATGAAGAATCTGTGAGAAGCACAAAGGATGTCGTAGAATTTCTAATGTCCTAAGCGGTACGCCACTGGTCGAGGCGTCATTTAATACCTCTAAACTAAAAACCATAATAAAAACCCATGCAAGGACACAGAGTAAAATAAACCAATACTTTCATTCATAAAAGTACGTTTTCGCCGTTCCGGCATAACTTTGTTTACGAGGACATTCTATGCGTATGAACACTTAGTTAAATTAAAAATCCTGATACTAAACCAGTTACTTTAAAGACCTGGGGTACTGTTTTGTAATATCGTTTCATTATAATGTTGACACGTAAATGTGTTTTAATTTCATATAACCTCGTCTCAAGAATAATAATTCCCAAACTGTCATTTCAGTAGAGATGGGTTTTTATTTATCGATAACTGTTAGTTTTTAATAACAGTTCGCAACTGTTCTCTTTAGAAGTAAATAACAGGTTAAAACCTATTATACGCGTTGTCCCGTTTTTGTAATGTGTTATAAATGTTGCGACCCCACCCGAATTATTACAGTAATGACAGTTTACAAACAAAGTGACAACAACATTTTGAAAGAAACTAAATAATACTAACCTGTTATTTTTGAATAACAACAACGGTCGCAACTGTTATTTCAAATTAACTATTTTGTTCATCTCTATACTCGTGAGGCTGTTTGTACTCTAGCGAGGAACCTAGTGGACGTTTGCATATTATGTCTTGTCGTCTTGTTGTGATAAAATTATTACATGCTTGGCTTGGTCTATTTTACTCTGACGTCGTTGAACCCATACATACATACCTATAATGGCTGGCATACCAAGGGTTGTTTGCAAAAGATATACCTCGTCCGCATTTACTATTAATAACTTTCCTCCAATCAAAATTATTGGTTAAAATACCTTCTAGATTTTTGACTGTGGTTCCGTGATAAAGCATGATCTTTTCCGACTCGGTGTAGACCATCATTTTTTTTAGTTTAAATTGGGCGAAAATGTACGGATTCCAAACGTGCAATATGTAATCGATAGTGTATTCACTGCGGAATTTCTTGTTTGCAAATTTCGACATTGCCAACGCGTACTGTTCTGAATTTACATCCAAGTGTTTCAAAGTATAGACTTTTATCATCGGTATATCTTCAATGCTAATGTGCATAGCTTGTAGTAAGTCTACGAGCAGTTTTAGATCAATATTGACTTTTTTTCTGTATAAAATCAGCTTCGTTTTTTTGTGTTCTAAAATTTTTCTAAATTCCTGAGCAGTTGCTATCTGTTCATTGACACTTATTATCCCAGGTTGAACGGGTACAGTCCTGATGCTAGTCTTAGTGGTTTGAGCCAGCTGAGGTCGAATTGGCTAAAAAATTATTTATATTTATTTATTTATTTCAAAGCATCAACAGCAAAAAGCCAATTACAGACACTCAACTTAAACTAATTAATAGTCAGGCAACAATACAAAGTCAAAGAACACTAACAATTAGCTCAGCAAAGTATGTATAACACAGAAATTATAAAATACTACATATACAGGGTGATGCAAATTCGTGTGCGTACAAGGGGATCTGGAAAACGGTAAGAGATACGAAGATAGTTAAATTAGGGCAAAGTTGCGTATTATGGGGCTTAATAATTCCGTAAAAGAAAATTGTAAATATTCCGAATACCTTCGGAGATATCCGAAAAAACCCGAAATTTCTATTTTTAGTTTTTAATTTTTTGCGCCTTCATTTTTGACTTGGGAAAAAATAATACCAACCTCAAGTCAATTTTTTTTTAAATACGGACCTGGAATTTTTAAAACCGTTTTAAGGACCTCTAAGCTTTAGAAATTTAATACAATTTAAAGGTTTTTAAAATTTTAACGTTTTGTCATCAAATAAAACATCATTAGGATTTCAAATTATTCTTTATTTACTATTACGGCCCTGGCAATTATTTTTAGGATTACTTAAATATTAAAATTACATTACAGGAAGTTATCGTGTGTAGACCGTTTATTTTTTCAATAAGATTTACCGTCACAATACTCTAGGAAGTAAGCAAGTTTTTAACGCATGAAAACGAATTCTATTTTTTATTAGTATTTTATCAAAATAACATCTTAAGTCCTATGATTTTTGCCTTAGACCTAGACCGAAATACTGTAAAAAAGAAAAAAATAATCCCGAGTGAAGAAAAGGTAACTGGAGTGTTAGTCTAGTTATGTTACTGTAATGCGCTTATATGTTTGTTTCGAAAACAATTTTAATTTTTTTAATGTTTATAAGATCTGATGATGCTCGTTTCAGGCGAAACATGTAACAAAAGCAAACAGACAGAAACATATTTGAGGCAGAGACTTTGTAAAAATGGACGGATTTTTCAAATCAGAAATATTTTTTTTTTCATTTTGGCTTTAAATGTTCAGGGCCGTAATGAAATTATTTAAAATTGTGTTATTACATGACAAAACGGTAAAATTTCAAACACATCTACATTGTATTAAATTTCTAAAGCTTAGAAGTCCCTAAAATCGTATTTAAAATTCCAGTTCCGTATTTAAAAAAAATGACTTGAGGTTGGTATCTAAAGAACGAAACGTCGAATTTAAAAACTATTAACGCCATCTTGTAGAACATAAAGAACGGCTATGAAAAAGTGTTTTTTATTTTTTTCCCAAGTAAAAAATAAAGGCGCACAAAATTTAAACCAAAAAACAAATTTCGTTTTTTTTCGGATATCTCCGAAAGCACTCGGAATATTTACAATTTTCTTTTACCAAATTATTAAGCCCCAAAATACGCAGCTTTGCCTCAATTTAACCATCTTCGTATCTCTTATCGTTTTCGAGATCCCCTTGTACGCACACGAATTTGTAGCCCCCTGTATATAGTTTATAAGTAATTTATCCTGTATAAGTTTCTTAAAACTTCTCAAATTAACAAGGTCGATATCAATATCAGAAGCATACAAATTAAACTTCTGTAAAGATGCTTTCGCGGAAGATCAGATAAAAAAAACATTACGATTTCTAGAATTACCACGATTAAAGGTAAACGGAAGCTGTTCAAGAATATCAGGACAGTCAATATCATCATTAAGGATTTTAGACACTGTACACAGGAAGATCCTTATCCTCCTTTTACTTAAAGATAATCTATTAAAAATTCCAAAAATATACACATTATCACAACCCTGAAGAGGATAAATCCCAAACTTTCTGTAATGCATGCATTTCAAGAACTTTCTCTGCACTCCATCAATCATCTTTATCCAAAGGTTATACTGAGGAGACCAAATTATGCTGCCATAATCCAAAATTGGTATCACCAAGATATAGTAGTAGAGTTTAGTGTCCGTATAATTATATAGAAAAGAAGGTTTTTTAGCGGCAGGCGGACAAAGTAGTGCGCTAAAAAACCTTCTTTTCTATCATCAAGGTATGTTTAAGTATTGTATAAAAGTAGAGTTGGTTTGTGTAAAACAAACGATAGATTAAAAATGGACTTTAATTTAATTTGTGGGTTAATATCCAGATAAGAATTAAGATCTATTATCGCTTTTTATTGTGCATTACATTTATTATGTTTACCTACGACCACTACTGTAAATACTTAAAAACACACCGTTTCCGATCAATGTAAGATTCCCATTACGCACGGTAAAAAAATCGCACAGCTTGGTAAAAAAATCGCACAGTTTTCCTAGCAACCGCTTAGCAACGGTCAATACAAACAAACTTATTCAAAAACTGACATAATCGTAGATCAAATTTGTATGTGAGTAATATTATAAAGTGAAATTAGTTTGATTAGGTACATAAAAAATGTCGAGTGACAGTGAAATAGAAAATTTAACTCCACCCAATATTAGCGAAATTGCAGAAGCTGCTAAAAACAACTTGTTACCGGCGAAATCTGAATATCGATACAAATTTACTTACCAAAGATTTATGGAATGGAGATTAAAAAACGACGTTAAATCATTTTCCGAGAATGTAATGATGGCATATTTCCAAGAACTATCAAAAACGATGAAGCCTTCCTCACTTTGGTCATTTTACTCAATGTTAAAGGCCACAATTAATATAAATCACAATGTCGATATTGCAAACTACTCCAAATTACAAGCTCTTCTGAAGAGAAAATCGGACGGCTTTAAATCCAAAAAATCCAAGATTTTGACAAGCAAGAATATAAACGATTTTCTAGAAAACGCACCAGATGATAAACATTTGTTTATGAAGGTAATATATTGAGCTCAATATAATGTTAAATGTGTAAATTTATTTCAAATCGTCTTTTAGGTTGCTCTTATAATTGGTATAAGCGGTGCATGCAGGAAACAAGAGTTTTGCGTAATATAAAACCGTCAGATATCCAAGACACAGGGAAGAATCTAATTATTAATATTCCCGATTCAAAAACTAAACGGCAACGTTCTTTTGTGGTGTCAGAATATTTTTACCCAAAGGTTAAAAAATATATAAACATTCGCTCTGCAGTAAGTACAGCTCCAAATTTACCTTTTTTTTTAAACTATATAAACGGAAAATGTACCAAACAGTCTGTTGGTATTAACAAGTTAGGAAAGGTTCCAAAAGAAATAGCCAAATATCTGGGACTACCAGAAGCAGCGAATTATACAGGACACTGTTTTCGACGCTCGTCCGCGACTATTCTTGTTGACGCGGGTGGTGACTTATTAGATTTAAAAAGACACGGCGGATGGCAGTCCTCAGCCGTAGCTGAAGGGTATGTGGATAATTCCCTAAATAATCAAACTAACAATTCGTCTAAAATATCATCTGCAATAGCAAGTACTAGTAGTAGTACTAATAGTATTAATGAAAATTTCATTGAGGCAACTAATAATGTAAATCTTACTTATGCTTCAACAAGCAAAAAAAACGATATACCTTTTGTCTTCAATAATTGTTCTGTAACTATAAATAATTATTGTAATGAGAATAAATAATATTATAAAAAATAACATTTGTAAATTTAAATAATCATACTGTAGAATTATTACAATATATACCTTCTCGTTGATGTTATCACGTTCTTAAATTAATAATATTGTTACCAGTTAAGATGAAAAACTAAATGATGTTGTGTGAATAAGTAGGTCGTAGGTAAAGTATGGTACGTAATACGTGTTGTAATGCATGCTACGCGGCGTCGTGCGTAACTTTTCTATTTGTGCGTAAATTGCTTTTTACAACACTTATTACGTAATATACTATTTTCTACTCCTATATCAGTAAACATTGTTTTACGTACAGGGTGAGTCAACGATAGAGAAAGTTCATTTTCTCCTTTATCTTAAGAATTAGATAAAAATTCGAAATACAAAAGTTGTAGAGACCATTGAGGTGCACATTTTAAAATTATGCTGGAGTATACGGGGTGGCCCAAAAAAACGGGGCGAATATAACTTGGGTTTTTTTTTAATGGAACACCCTATATATTGTATTATTGAGTCCCCACAAAATTCTACGCTTATTTTGTAAATGTCTAAATTCAATAGTTTTTGAGATATTGACGTTTAAAATATGGCATTTTTAGACTTTGACAGGCTGTAACATTGGAACGGTTAATCTTATAGAAAAATGGTTTTCACCTCCCTATAGTCAGATCTGGTCTTACCGTGCGGGTCCAAAGGTCACTGATCATATGCGTCAAATCAGACAACACAGAGGCTATCAAAATGTTGTGAGATTATTTACAAATATACCGAAGGAAGGAAAAATAGTTTCATTATTTTAGCTATCGCGAAGATAGCCACATATACCTAATATTATTAGTTTTGTAAAAATTATGTACAGGGGAGTTGAAAAAGTTACAAAAAAATTATATACTTAATCGTTAATTATATACCTACTGTACCCTTTAATTAAAAACGACAATAATAAACAGTGCAATTTATTTTAACAATTTTACTACTAAAACCTAAAAATACAATGGCATTTAGTCTGATAAACTATTTTGATAATGAAAGAAAAAGTGGAAATTCGCTAACCAATATGCAGGAAACCGTAATGAAAACACTGGGAATTAGTTTAAGGACTATGCAGACTAATGTGCATGAAAAAAAAGCATAATATAATACCCAAGAATACTAAAAAATGAAAACGAAAAACACCGTTTATAATTATAGCCGAAAAACTCTCATCGTCACTTATAAAATCTGAAAAGTCCTCGTTGTCTTCGAATGAAGCAATTATCATTGGCGCTACTTCGACATCTAGTACTTGTTCTCGATCCCACCAATCCCTTATTAATATTTCTGTATGTTCCACCGATTTCTTCCAGTACTCTTGTGTAATATGATCTAACGAATCTTGCCAAACTATTTGTACTTGGTCGGATTTAAGACCATCACCTACATGTTTTTCATAATAAGACTTTGCACCAGCCCATATTAATTCTATTGCGAAACTGGCAATGATATGGTGGCAGTCGTACAACCTCATGATCATATTCACGCGTATATTTTGGGTTTTTTAAGAGACTTATATCACTTTTCCTCCAAGATGAAGTAGGCTGTTTATTTAAAATTCTTGAATGATATGATGCATTATCTAATACAATTAAAGACGGAGCATCCAAATTTGGTATCAATTGAACTTTTAACCATTTTTCAAACATTTCGCAATTCATTTATCATGATAGTCAGCACTTTTTGATGTTGAAGAAAAAATTAAACTCGCACCTGCAACATATCCTGTTGCAGAACCGGCATACAAAATAATAAAACGCTTTCCCGTACCGCACCCCTTTTTCCTTTTAACACTTTTTACAGACTCATCTTGCCAAGATTTTGAACCATTTCCATTCGAAAATATCCACGTTCGTCTAAAAATACCACTTTTCTAAATTTCGATTTGTAGTTGTCTGTATATTTTTTTTAAAACTGAACACGCTGACTCACTATCTGTGGCTGCTCACATAAAAATCTTCGGTTACAGTCTTTTTTATAGCGAAAACCTAAATTTTTTAATAATTTTGATAACGCTTCAAGTCCAATTTCCAAAACACCCCGAATTTTTAATGTTTTTTGTAAAACTGGAAGAGTTACATTGGTTTTTGATGTGTATAAATCGTAAATCACATTTCGAACTCCAATTTTAATATTTTCGCTTACATCCTCAGTCTTTGGCTTTCTTCGTTTACACTTTTTAGTATTCTTGGGTATTATGTTATGTTTTGTTTCATGCACAATTTTCTGCACAGTCCTTAAACTAATTCCTAGTGCTTTGGCTACTGTTTCCTGATTATTGGTTGGCGAATTTCCACTTTTTCTTTCATTTTCGAAATAGTTTATCAGATTAAGTACCATTTTTTTTGATTGGGGATGCAAAAACCCAGAAAATTGTTTCATTTTGTCACAAACTGTCAAAGTCACAAAACTGGCATATTTAAAATAAAACGTAGCTGGTGCTATTATAAGCTTTTTTAGAATCGCTGGAAAGTAAATATATATATATCCTTTTTTTTTTCATGTCAAAATGGAATAAGTCTGTCTCATTTATCTTACGTATTTTATTTAGAGGGTAAAATTAAACGCAAGTAAAGAAAACAAAAACTAAGAGTATGTCTTTGTTGAATCGTATGACCCGCACGATAAGACCAGATCCGACTATATCTTAATTTTTTATTTTCTATCTAAAAGTTACAACTTCTGGTTTAACATGTTAAACCGTTTAAACCTGTTTTTTGGTATACCATGTTAAACCGAAAGTTGTAACTTTTACATAGAGAATTAAAAAAATTAAGATAGGGAGGTGAAAACCATTTTTCTCTAAGATTAACGGTTCCAACGTTACAGCCTGTCAAAGTCTGAAAATGCCATATTTTAAACGTCAATATTTCAAAAACTATTGAATTCGACATTATGCCAGTTACAAAATAAGCGTCGAACTTTGTAGAGAATCAGAAAATAATACAATATATAGAGTACGTGTTCCTTTTAACAAAACCCAAGATTTATTCGATACGTTTTTTTGGGCCACCCCATATACTCCAATATAATTTTTAAATGTGCACCTCAATGATCTCTACAACTTTTGTATTTCGAATTTTCATCTTATTCTTAAGATAAAGGAGAAAATTAACTTTACACTATCGTTGACTCACCCTGTACAGGGTGTCCATTCAAGCCTCATCATGGGGATCTCGGAAACTATAAGAGATACAGCATCGGTCAAATGGTGGCAAAGTGCGGAATTTTGTGCCCAGTAATATCGTAAAAAAATATTTTAGCCATCTTTTTTAGTTTTAGAAATATTTGAAAAAACTAAAATAGGGAGATTTTGTTTTTTTAAATTGGCCGACTTATTTTATCCGCTATAAAAAAACAAACTTAGCATTGTTAAGGCAACTTTTCTTGCTCCATATCGTGGTGTATTTAGAATTTCGTTCACTGTGGGACCATGATCAACTTAAATTTTTTAAATACGGACCTGTATTTTTTATTTTATTTTTTGAAATCTTTTTAAGCCCTGAATTCAACCATGTATCACACTTAATTATATCAAGACGTTTTGATGTCATCATTTCATCATCAGCAATGTGATAATTGATAAGTAATTGTTTTTAATTAAATACGGCCCTGGTGCTAGTTACTTAATTATTTTTACCAAATACAACATGTAAATAGATCCGGAATTTATTAGTTATAGAATTAATTTATTTACTAGGTATATAACATAATATTTCAATTTTTATATAACAAACTATAAAATAAAACTAAACAAAACAAAGGTGGCTAAGACGCGAACTTTATGCTTACTTGATTGTTTGGCTTAATTATGTTGACAATTGTAGTCGCCATTTATGGTGAATATTTTAGCAAAGTAATGTTTTCTGCTTTAGAAAAACGCGACATGTTACGAGTTTATTTTTTCCAATAAAAATCCACTTTTTCATTTAATTGTCACATGATTTTATAAAGTTCGCGTCTTAGCCACCTTTGTTTTGCTTAGTTTTATTTTATAGTTTGTTATATAAAAATTGAAATATTATGTTATATAGTAAGTAAATTAATTCTATAACTAATAAATTCCGGATCTATTTACATGTTGTATTTGGTAAAAATAATTAAGCAACTAACACCAGGGCCGTATTTAATTAAACACAATTATCACATTGCTGATGATGAAATAATTACTTCAAAACGTCTTGATATAATTAGGTGTGATACATGGTTGACTTCAGGGCTTAAAAAGATTTCAAAAAATAAAATAAAAAATACAGGTCCGTATTTAAAAAATTTAAGTTGATCATGGTCTCACAAAAACGAAACGTTGCAACGAAATCCTAAATACACCACGATATGAAGCAAGAAAAGTTGCCTTAACAATGTTGTGTTTGTTTTTTTATAGCGGATAAAATAAGTCGGCCAAGTTAAAAAAACAATATCTCACTATTTTAGTTTTTTTCAAATACTTCTAAAACTAAAAAAGGTAGCTAAAATATTTTTTTACGAGATCACTGGGCACAAAATTACGCAACTTTGTTACCATTTGACCGATGCTGTATCTCTTATAGTTTCCGAGATCCCCATGATGAGGCTCGAATATGGGACACCCTGTACAGTTCACTCTATAAGTAAATCCATTCTTACACACAACCGTGCGTAAAGGATAAAAACGCACTGCACTTTTAAGTATTTGACAGTGACATTGTCATTATTCAAGCTTTGAAGTTCAAACCGATAATACTTTATAAAATATAAACCGATCTTTAATTTATTAGTAAGACAAGTTATAGTACGTATTGCGTGTTGTAAAGCAATTACGCACTCATGTATATACTGCAATTTTTCCATTCGTACGTAATATGCTCTTTACCACACTTAATATGCAATATACAATTACTCAAAATGACTGAGGCTATCGAATTTATTTCAAGATTTGTTTGTTTATTAAGAGATACTGAAGTAATTTTTGTATCTTTGACATTTGTGACGTCACGTTTGAAAACGCTGCCCTACAACGTTTCTAACCTGTAATGTAGGGTTACCATTCGTCCGGATTTTTCCGGACATGTCCGGAATTTAGAGGCGTCCGGCCGGAAAAGCAAACCGGGTCCGGAATTTAGCCGGCCACGGCCGTGAAAGCATATTATTAATATTTATACAGTGTCAACTCTAAAATACTTTTGCGATTTTGTGGGTACCAAATATGAACAGCTTTTGTATCATTCTAAAAGTAGATGGTTGTTCTTATTTTCCGCGATAGAAAGAATCTTAAAGATGTTTCAGCCCTGAAAATCATATTTTCTTTCAGAGGCTAACCCTCCATTTTTATTAAAATCTTTTTTTGAGAATAGATTCTCTGAACCATATCTATATTTCATACATTCATTGATGTCTGTTTTTCATAGTAATATAGAAAAAATGGAGAAACAAGATAACTCCGTTATTGAAATCATAAAAATTCTAGAATCGGTAATTAATATTCTAAATGAAAGACTGCAGCAAAAATTTATTCCGTTTAAAGTTCAAGACATACTAAAAAAAATGAGTGATGAATGGTTCACACAAGAAAATCAAGTTTTCAGAAATAATATTTTTCAATATTATGAAATATCCATAACTTACTTAAATCGTTGGCTGGAGCCTTTTCAAGAATTTCCCTGTTTTAAATGGGTAAGTTTAGAAAATCTTGATAATCTGGACTGGGAAAAAAAATTTCACCATCTATTTCTTATAATATGATTGAAAAGGGCAATGATGTAGACGATACTAAAATGTTTAATGAAATATGTCTTTTGCAAAAAATAATTAGAGAACATAAATCAGAATTTCAACATCTACCTACACACAAAAAATGGGTGGTGTGTTTTGCAAACTGTCTAATCTGAAGAACAGTATTCAGAACTTTTGAAGGTTGGCCAATTTTTTTTTGCTATAACAGCGCATAATGCAAATGTGGAACGAGTTTTTTCACTAATTACAGCCCAGTGGTCTAAATAACGAAACATACTTTTGCTGGACTCTGTAAAACATATTATCATGAGGAGCTTTAATTTTGCAATGACTTGTAACGAGTTTTATGAATTTATGTCACTACCTGAAAATTCAGATATTTTAAAACAAGTAAAAGGAAAGGCTAAGTATACCTAGGTTACATATAGGTAGTATAGTCTGACGCACGGTTCTAGAGCTACAATGCCTGATAAGGCAGGGAGATAACGACCTAACTCGAATCAAAAATTACGTCAGAAGCTGTGATGTGCATCCAGACAGTAATTGTATGGACTTTACCTTATTTTAAGGGGAATTGCCTTTTTAATGCGGCCGTTATCTCCCTGCCTTATCAGGCATTGTAGCTCTAGAACCGTGCGTCAGACTATATATGTCATTATTTGTATAATATAGTAAAAAAGGACAAATTTTATATAAAAAAATAAATTTCGTTTTTCATTTGCTGCGCCTCTAAAGAAAATAATCCGGACTTCGTCCGGAATTTCTGGCCTGTTTGTCCTGAAAAATATTCTAGATAGATGGTAACCCTATGTAATGAGTCAAATAAATGTCACCGGAGTGCTGTATCGATAGTATTTTCCTGTATATTTTTAAAATATTTTTTTTATGTGTGGGACTGTACCCATAACCACAGCCCTCTTAACTTGAAGGGGGCTGTGCCATAACCCATAAAATGGCATAAATTGAGAAGCGGTGATTTTGGTCAGTTTCAAAAATTTCTATTTTTGTGCTTCGGTTCAATAATAACATCACCTAAAGCCATTTTAAAACTGTTTAGAAATAGTCGTAGTAAAGAAAAAACGTCTCAGCATAGCTTTTTCCGAGTAATTTTTTAAACTTTTTTGTCATTTTCTGATTTCCTTATTGAATTTTTTCTACGTAACTACATAAACCTAGGAAGCCAGTTTGCCAAAATATTTATTTAATCTCACAATAGCCTTATGTTTGTGTCGAATAAAGATTTTAAACAATAGACTATCCAGGCAACTGTGACTGTGATATATATGACATTTATAGTTGCCTGTGATTAGTGAATTAAGATTAGGTATAATTTAAAGTAAAATTGCCCGAAAGAGGAATTTTTTTCTTAAAACGACTCATTTACTTGCACCTAATGTAAAACGGTCCAAAGTTTGTGAAAAAAGGGGTAATGATTCAATAAATAGACCTTTCCAATACTTACAGGTACTGCCGGACCTTGGGGAATCTCATTTGTTCGAGTTCTTTGTAGCTGTGGTGGGAATCTATTCCTTGGCACTTCGTCGTCATCTTTTACTTTACAACAGCACAGACCCATCGTTAGTTTTCTTTGCAATATTCGAACAAAAATATAAATATTACGTATCTGTGTTTACCTGATTCTAATTATTATACGATTAGTGTAAGTCGCTTTTGTCCAGCGTTGCCACTTATTTTTTTTAAAATTTGGTACAAACGTTCGATAGATGCAACCAGTGATGTACATTTTCGTTACTTTTAAGGGCTTGGAGCAGGTCCGTAGCCAGAAGGGGGCAGGGAGGGCTTAGCCCCCCCTGGCCTTACTTGTGGCCCCCCTGGCCTTACTTGTTGCCCCCCCCCCCTGGCCTTTCTTGTCCACCCACTGAAATATTGTCATTCTTTAAAAATTTCATTTATTTAATGAATTATTTTTTGTCTCAAAAATTAATACCTTAATTTACTATTATATTATTTTTAACTTACTATTATTATAATCAAATATCCCGTTAGTTTTTTTAATAGAAGGAACAGCTACCGCTAGCGTTTACGTGAAATAAGCCTCAATATTATTTATTCAATTCTCGTCATATAAATGCCGCCTCTTTGTCCACCGATACCGTCAATCGGCGCCGCGCCGTCGTGCGGCATACGGTGTGTTTGCAAAGGGTGTTTATGTGTATTAATTTATGATATTTTTGTGACAACTGTTGTTGTTAAGCTGTTTTGCAGAGCAGAACCCCAGAGATGTAATTTATTTGGTTGGAATTCTTTATTCGTGCAGAAAGCAGAAAAGATTTAAACCCTTTTGCAAAGTAATGAAGTAATTTAATGTTTTACTAGTCAAAGTTTCAGTTACCTAGTTGTGTTGTGTTGCAGAATTGCCGAGAGCTATATTTAATACACTAAGTGCAAAGAAAGGTAAATACCCATAAGTTGTAATTTTATTTTAATAATTTTTTGCATGTATCCTATTTGTTTAGTTTGAAAAGAATCAAATTACCCACACAACAAAATTACATGTCAGAAATCCGTAAGTAGGTATGTTGCCGTTATATATTTTTAACATTATAAAAATACATGTGTCTAAGTATCTTAACTTTTAGCCCCCCCTAAAAATATCTGTGCCCCCCTTAAAATACAACTCTGCATGGCTACAGGCCTGGCTTGGAGCGATTCGTTACTTTGGGTTTTAGGACTAATTACTCAGGACTTATGATACAACTACTGTAGTTGTATCATGCTCAGGACTCGTTACTTTATGTAAATCGTTAATTTTAAAAATAAAAAATTGTGTCATTGTTATAGCTTTGGTCGATTGCCAAATACCCGTGTTTTGAAGTATAAATTTATTAAATCTAGGTATGATTGTCAATTTTCAAATATGTGATCAAAAAACACATAAAAACATACAATATTACAACAAATAGAAATGGATGGAAATTTTCGGGACTTGGTTATTTTTGGTAGAATATCAAAATTCGGTATATTGGTAGATTTGGATCAAATTCGGTAGATATACCGAAAAATCGGTAGCTGTGGCAACACTGCTATGGTCAGTTTTCGGTGATCGACGCCGTCGTCGCCACTCGAGTCTCCTCGTTTCTCGCGCTTTAACTTTGGTGATAATGGTGATAATTTTTGTACCACTAGCTACGTCATATTGTACTAAATTGGGGTTGATAATCACATTTTTTAGCCTTATTTAGTTTGGTCAAAACCAAACAATTTTCTATAAACTAAAATTACTTCGTGAGCACATGTAGAAAGATAACAAATTATGGATGAACAAACAATTTTCAAAAAAAGGAATTAACCAACGGCTATATACATATGTATACCTATAACCCCATTATGTCCCATCGACCTCAAACCTTATAAAAAGGTTGTTTTCTTTATAGTTTTTACCATAATTTTTGTCCAGCTCAAAATGTCAAAAATAATGATTTCGTTGGTATTTATCAATTTTACCTAACCCAAATGTAAATGAAGGTATTATCTATTTTATAAATTCTCATCCAAACCACCAAGAATGTCCGGTCCGCGATAAAAAAAACATAATTGTACCCGTCTTTGTACAATAGTATGTGCTAACTTGCCCCTTGTAATGACCTTCCTTGCTCGCAGATCGGTTCTCTTGCATTCTCGGCGTTTTCCGTGGTCGACCGCCTCGAGTGTATTTGTATCCTTTTCCTCTCTGTTCATATAATAAAGGATCAAAGCACACTCACTATTCAGGCTGTCAACACCGCCTGGGACCGGGAATCACACAGCAAAAACCGAACGTCTGACGCATTGACGAGCAGATAGGGATGGCTGCGATAGATCGATATTTTTAAAAGATCGATAAGTCGACAGAAAACGATGTTGTCTACTGCGATGTATAGTATCGTTACTTACACCGTTTCCCTTCAATGTAATACTATGTCTATTGAATGTAAAATAAATCCTTGTTATGCCCTTAAGCCTGTTAACCTCTTAAAAGGACGAAACATAACCCATACATTTATTTTTTTTAAATGAAAAAAATACCCATTAAAAAAATAAGTTAGGTTATGAAGTCCTCAAAACACCTCGATCGACGTGTTTTTACATTTTTCAGAAATATTTTTCCCCACATTTGTGTATACAGTGCTTGCATAAACTCCCTCCCGCCTGTTAACTCGGAAGTAGCTTCAGATACTTTATTAAAATTCGGTATAGTATTTGTAAATGATAAGTTGAACAAAAATGTTTTTGTAAAAATTACTTGGGAGTCTTTGGATTTTGACCGCCCCAAAATGTACAGTTGTTGTTTGGGTATCTGGCAACACCGATATTTATCATCTCAGCATTATATTGGATCTTGGGTCCTTTATGGGTATTATTATTTCTTCGTAAGCACATTTTCTTTGATAAGTCAACTATTTATTTAATCAATTTATAATCGAAAAAAAACTGAACAGATTATTTTTTGCATATCTCGATTATTGTGTATAGTGTTACTATTTTAACGAATGAAGATTAGACGTGATTCAGTGGTTCTTCAGTGTACATCAAAACCAACAGTCTACAAACCGAAGGTAAGTTATACCTACCTACATATTCATATTTATGTATATTTTGTTACGCTTTAGTAAAAAGTTAGTATTTAGTAAAGTGTTCCAGGTTCCTACAATCATTTTATGTTTAAGTAAAAGTTCAAAGATTACCGCCAATGGTGACATTTTGCCAACCAACAAAGTCCCGCTAATCGATTTTTCAAGCGCTAAAAACTCCGCACTGGCTGATTCTGAAACCGGATCTCGAGATTCGCTGGAAATAATTATATTTGCCGCTAAATATGAAACAGGTTTTTACAATATTGTTTGTGGGGATTCCGAGAAAATCACGTTTGAAATAGCGTTTAGAGGGATTTTGTTGGCTGGACAAAATGTCACTAATTATTTATTCAAATTCTAAATTTATGTTATTTTATTATGAACTGACGTCAACAAAGATTGACAGTGTTGCCAGATTACACGATTAATCGTGTAATTACACGATTTAAGTCCTTTTTACACGAAACACGTGCAATTACCTATGATTTTTGTAATTTTTGACAAAAAAAATAATCATATACTTATTTTTAACATTGTTTTTTGTATTTAACAATAAGTATATACAGTGACCGGCAAAAAGTTGGACCCATATGGGAAACTGCTTTACTATTGAAATTGTAAAAAACTTTTTTATGCTCTGCATGATTGGTAATCTGAAAACTTGTTTTGACATAAGGCACGTGACTACTCGGTTGTCTGGAAAATTGAAAAGTATATATATATTTAGAAGGTAAAAATAAGAACACAAAGTCTTCCTCCACTGATATATTATAAAACTATTTTAATCGACTTCTCTACATGTTTCGAATGCAGAAGCATTCATCTTCAGGAGAAAAATTAAAAGAAGAAAGGACCAGTAGATATCACCCTAACTGAGCAACACAATTATAGATTCGGTATAAAATGAGTGGAACGATGAGGAATCCGATACACACATTGCATTATTCACAATGCAAGGATGATATCTACTGGTCTTTTCTTCTTTTAATTTTTCTCCTGAAGATGAATGCTTGAATGCGTGAAAACCTAGTATTAGAGCGTTTTCACACGGCACCATATATCGCGCGCGATAATGAGCCATTTTCACACACAAGCGATATTAGAGAACACATAATTTGGTGTAAAGCAATATTGCGACCATTTATCGCGCGCGATATATGGTGCCGTGTGAAAACGCTCTAAGAGTATAAGATATTAAAAAAAGTGTTTAGATTTTAATTTTATGCTGGTCTGCAAAGTTTAAAATAAAAATTAAAAAAAAAATTTGACATTTAAAAAAATATCAAATATTACTTTCATACTTCCATCAATTTAATGAAAATGTGTTAAATGATTAAAAACCAATATTTAAACATTATTATGTTTTATGTTTTTGCTAAAATTCAAAATTTAGCTCTTTATCATGTAACTGGGTGCGTCCAGGCCCTGTATCTAGCAACGATATTTACCAATTATAGTTATTTTTGGAACAACATGCTTACGAAAGGCGGTTCTTTCTAATTTTGAACAAGTTCTAACGTGTCTCCTAAAGTCTCTCCTACCAAATTGAAAATTAGAAAAAATAATTCTTGGAATCAATTTATTTATTTTTAGAAATGTTACTTTCCAATAATTATTTTTTCTAATTTTTATTTTGGTAGGAGACATGTTAGAACTTGTTCAAAATTAGAAAGAACTGCCGTTCGTAAGCATATTGTTCCAGAAATACACAGAAATAATTGGTAAATATAGCTAGACACAGGGCCTGGACTCACATTTTTCAAGATAACAAAAATGTTTAAATATTGGGTTTTAATCATAACAACATTTTCAATAAATTGATGAAAGTAACATTTGATATTTTTTTAAATTAAAAAAAAATTTTGAATATTTGTTTTAAACTTTGCACATCAGCATAAAATTAAAATCTAAACACTTTTTCAAATAACTTTTTTCAATATCTTGTACCTACTCTAATACCAGATTTTCACGACAAAATATATACTTTTCAATTTTCCAGACAAACGAGTAGTCACGTGACTAATGTCAAAACAAGTTTTTAGGTTACCAATCATACAGAGGCTATCAGCATAAAATAGTTATTTTCCTAACAAGTGCGCAAAGTGATACTTTTCCGCACGCAAGTACAGTTGGACGAACGACGCGAAGCGGAGTTCGGATAAGTTCTTGCGTGCGGAAAAGCACTTTGCGCACTTGTTAGGAACAACATTTTTCCTACGAGCTTCATATCAGATAACAACAAAAATAAAAATATGATAATTTATTTAACAGTGTTTAAGCCTTTTTATGATTTGATAAAAATAAAAGTGTCGGTGTTTGTAGATTCTTGTGGACATAGAAACTGAGGAAAAATCTGACATCATGTGTCAAAATCGACATGTACATTTATTGTTGCTTGGCAATATTATAATCATTTATCACTATACGAGGTACTTAAAAAATACAGTTTTTTTCGTTTTAAGCTGAAATACAAATATCGGGAATTACGATTAAAAGATAAAAGAGCATACTCTTGCAACGGCTTCTCACATTGCCATAAAATAGTTTACAGCTACTAAAATAAATATAAATATTCCCTACCAAGGAGATTTTTGAATAGTTTTACTTTTCCGCACCCAGTGCGGATAAAAGTCTTATCCGCACTAGTGCGGAAAAGTGTAACTTTGCACACAAAAATGCGTGCGCAAAGTACTACTTTACTAGTAGTACTAGTTTTTTTACAATTTCAATAAAAAAAATTTCCCATATGGGTCCAACAACTTTTTGCCGGTCACTGTATACAGGGTGTTCCTTAATGACGTGCTAATATTTTAGGATGTGATTCCTCAAGTAATTTTATGAAGAAAAGTTCATATAAACATATATCCTAAACGGCTAAAATTTTTTGCTACAGGGTGTTGAATTATTTTTTTTAAAGCTTTTTTTGTAATATCTCCGAAAGTACTTTAAATAATATTTTCAATTTTGGCATGATATAGGACATAAAACCACATCTTTTAGTAATATAAGTTATTTTTTTGTCTAGCCAGTGGCGTGGATATTATTTCTGATTAGCCTGGTCAATTCTGCATAAAAATGGTCGGTACGCCAATGAGCATAGAACTAAAATGATGGATAATTGTCCAAGCTTTTTAATGGTGTTATCAAAGATATACCTTAATGTGGGATTTTCGGATATATGTAAAATTTTAAATTTACAGTATTTTTCAGGATTTTCCAGGATTTTCTCATTGCCACTTTAGTTAGTTCTTTTTCCTGAATTTCTATGCCCAGTAGTTTCCGAGATATGGCCGCTCCGTACCATTAACTGATTACGCTGTATAAGAGTGAACTTTTCTTCGAATTACGCCTAGGGCCGGCACCGAAATTGAGCCGAACTGGACTGAATTTCCCATTTTATGCTTTTTAAGAAATAAGAAAATGTAAAATTTTTAATAATTACATCGCAGATGTTAAATTCATTGAAAAAATAAATGTGTGCATGAATAAACTGTATAAATGCAAGGCGTGAGGGAAAATACCTCCACGGTAGATTCTTAAAATAATAACTGGTTTTACTTGTGTTTGAGAGCCTTTTGAATCTAAAAATTCAAATTATATTTTTCATTTATATTTTTTTTAATCTTCAGACTACTACTACAATAATACTAAAAAATCATGTTTTGTAATTACGTCCTTGGTACATAAATAACTGTTATTTTAGGTCCTTCTACAAATAATATAGATACATATTTCAACATGCTAGACAGCGATGATGACGATTTCGACATTCTAGACAGCGATGATGACGATTTCAACATGATAGACAGCGATTATGACGATATCACCCGAATAGATTCCGACGAAAACGATAACTATAATTGTATGGATCGTTACTGGATGGATTCCGATGATGATGATGATGATGATGATGATGATGCTGGTGCTCAGAATACGTCCAATACTAATAATACATTTTCATGTAGTGCAATGAAAAGTGTTCTTCAAATAGAATCTAATGATCTGAAAGACCTAGAATTTAGTTCTTCCAATCTAAATGAAGACGAAACTGGGATAGAGATAGAAAACACCATCACAGCTGAAAACATCGATATTGTAGTGGGAGGAAAACCAGACGATGTTTTGCAAACAGCCGATCAAAGACCTGATGACGAAAACACTGAAAGTAAAGAAAACTGGAAGCGTTCTAGACTTGAGCAAAACAGCATTTTAGGCTTAGATCTTAGTCATTCTGAAAAGATGTCTAATTATTCTGTAGTTATGGACAATACTTTCAGAAAAATTTCATTGTTAAATGGGATCAGGACCAAACAAATAAAAGTTGAATCACACAGTCTTAACGGAGAAGAGAAACAAGTGGAGGTCGGTGAATTAGAATTAGATGAATCTGACAACGCGGGTGAAGTTTCTGATAAAATATATAGTAATTTTATCTCAAAAGTCATTTTTCCTGAGAATAATACCGAAGAAAAGTCATTACTCAGTGAAACTCAGCATGTTCATCTTATGGGAACAATAGAACTAAAAAGTTTTCCGGAGAATACCAACGAAAACTCTGATAACATGGATAATGTCGAAAGTACAGTTAACCTAAAGCAGTTCGGACCTGACCAGGAAGACATTTTAGAGTTTAATTCTGAAAGTAAATCCAATTCTGTAGATAGCGGCAATATTTGCAGAACGACGTCATTATTAATACGTAATACTGATATAATTGGAATCGGACCCCAAGAAATAAAAGTTGAACCACACAGTCTTAATGCAGAAGAGAAGCAAATGGAGGTCGAAGAATTAGATGCATCTGACAACGCAGGTGAGGTTTTAAAAAAAATAGATAGTGATTTTTCTCCAAAATCCATCTTCCCTGATAATAATACCGAAAAGAATTCCTCACTCAGTAAAACTGAGCATGTTCATCTCATGGGAACGAGTGAACTACTTGAAAGTACCAACGAAAACTCTAATAACATGGATAATGTCGAAAGTACAGTTAACCTAAAGCAGTTCGGACCTGACCAGGAAGACATTTTAGAGTTTAATTCTGAAAGTAAATCCAATTCTGTAGATAGCGGCAATATTTGCAGAACGACGTCATTATTAATACGTAATACTGATATAATTGGAATCGGACCCCAAGAAATAAAAGTTGAACCACACAGTCTTAATGCAGAAGAGAAGCAAATGGAGGTCGAAGAATTAGATGCATCTGACAACGCAGGTGAGGTTTTAAAAAAAATAGATAGTGATTTTTCTCCAAAATCCATCTTCCCTGATAATAATACCGAAAAGAATTCCTCACTCAGTAAAACTGAGCATGTTCATCTCATGGGAACGAGTGAACTACTTGAAAGTACCAACGAAAACTCTAATAACATGGATAATGTCGAAAGTACAGTTAACCTAAAGCAGTTCGGACCTGACCAGGAAGACATTTTAGAGTTTAATTCTGAAAGTAAATCCAATTCTGTAGATAGCGGCAATATTTGCAGAACGACGTCATTATTAATACGTAATACTGATATAATTGGAATCGGACCCCAAGAAATAAAAGTTGAACCACACAGTCTTAATGCAGAAGAGAAGCAAATGGAGGTCGAAGAATTAGATGCATCTGACAACGCAGGTGAGGTTTTAAAAAAAATAGATAGTGATTTTTCTCCAAAATCCATCTTCCCTGATAATAATACCGAAAAGAATTCCTCACTCAGTAAAACTGAGCATGTTCATCTCATGGGAACGAGTGAACTACTTGAAAGTACCAACGAAAACTCTAATAACATGGATAATGTCGAAAGTACCGTTAACCTAAAGCAATTCGGTCCTGGCCAGGAAGACATTTTAGAGTTTAATTCTGAAAGTAAATCCAGTTCTACTAAAAGCGACAATATTTGCAAAACGACGTCATTATTGATACGTAATACAGATATAACTGGGATCGGGCCCAAAGAAATAAAAGTTGAACCACACAGTCTTAATGCAGAAGAGAAGCAAATGGAGGTCGAGGAATTAGATGCATCTGACAACCCAGAAATTTCTGATAAAATAGATAGTAATTTTATCTCAAAATCCATCTTGCCCGAGAATAATATCGAAGAAAAGTCATCACTTAGTGAAACTCAGCACATTCATCTTATGGGAATAAATGAACTAACAAATGTTATGGAAAATACCAACGAAAACTCGGGTAACATCGATAATGTAGAAACTACAATTAACCTAAAGCAAATCGGACCTGACCAGGAAGACATTTTAGAGTTTAATTCTGAAAGTAAATCCAATCCTGTAGATGGCGACAATATTTGCAAAACGACGTCATTATTGCCACATAATACAAATATAACTGGGATCGGGCCCAAAGAAATAAAAGTTGAATTAGATGCATCTGACAACGCAGGTGAAGTTTTAAAAAAAATAGATAGTGATTTTACTCCAAAATCCATCTTCCCTGATAATAATACCGAAAAGAATTTCTCACTCAGTAAAACTGAGTATGTTCATCTCATGGAAACGAGTGAACTACTTGAGAGTACCAACGAAAACTCGGATAACATCGATAATGTCGAAAGTACAATAAACCTAAAGCAATTCGGTCCTGGCCAGGAAGACATTTTAGAGTTTAATTCTGAAAGTAAATCCAATCCTACTGAAAGCGGGCCCAAAGAAATTAAATTTGAACCAGACAGTCTTAATTCAGAAGAAAAGCTAATGGGGATGGTTGAGTTAGATATATCGGACAACGCAGGTGACGTTTCTGGTAAAATAGACAGTGACCTTACTTCAAATTCCATCACTCTTGAGAATAGCAACCTACATGTACCACTGGTCGCTAAAACTGAACACATAGACCTTGTAGTAGCCAGCAAACCGAACGATTCATTGTCAAATGTTCATGATCAAGCTGATAATAGTATTATCGTGGAATATAACGATAACTCGAAGCAAGCTCGATCTGATCAAGAAAGCATTTTAAATTTGGATTCTGGTAAGTCCAACGAGGCACCTTTAGAGTCTGCAGATAATGATCTCAAGAGAACTTTATCCATGAGTACTGAAAATATATCCGGCATTAAGCCAAAGAAAGTAAAAATAGGGATTGAAGAAAATAAATTGGATTCATGTATTTACCAGTGTTCAGTTGATTCTGTGAGATCGGAAAATACTGACGAGGCAGGTCCAGATGGTAATGGTTCAATTGCAGGAGCTAATAAAGTTCAACTAAACAATCTAATATTAAAAAATATTTTGAAATCATTTATGGGAGAAAATCATGAAGATTTCCTTGCAATTATAAACAAAGGAAAAATTCACACAAATAAAAAATTGGAACCTTCCGATCTGGAATATGCCCGTGTTAAAAATAAATTTGTCAATTGCATGAAGCAGGGAAAAAACCGATCGACAACTGAAAAATATGTTGTTAAGAGAATTGTGAAGGTTCTAAATCCTTATTCGTGGGCCCATTTTAAAATCCAAAAGGAAAAGAAAGAAAAAACAAGAATGGTTTATGTAGAAGAATTGTATCACGGTACTGCAAAGGTAAATATGAAAACTGTTGTTGCCAATGTGTTCAATTTCATTGTTTTTACCCGCCTTTTCAATATTTTTAATTGAATCGGTAAAACTGTACGTAAGCCCAAAGTTAGACATTTTTCATTAAGAGTATTTATTGTAAACTAACTGGTACAGCATTTTGTTTTGAGGAAAAGTATGTTGCTGTAGGAGCTCGGGTCTAATAGTCTAATTGCAACCTAATTTTTCGTTTCACGCTTGGACTCTTAATTTAAATCTTTAAATAATGTATTCTTGGCTTAGATTACAAAGGTCTTGTAGGAAACGTTTAGTTTTTAAACTTTTCGTTCTAAAAGTCCTGTTTTATATAAAGATTAAGGTTTCAGACGCCGTTTAGTTATTGATTTAGGATGCAATTTTAAAGGAAAACGAGTAAAAATAATAATATTTTATAGTATTTTTCTATTATATACTTGTCTGTTCCGTTTTCCCTTTTTTAGAGCTATTTTTAATCAACAAAAATATAACCCATATTTTTGAAAAATGAAAGTAAAAATTTTAATTGAAACATTTTTTATGGAAGTAGTGTGATAATTTATAATTAAAAAAAATAGCGGGACCAAACGAGAATACTTTATTATGAATATACAAAACGGAAATTAAGAAGGAGTATATCAAAACCTAAGCATTTGCACCAAAAACTGCTCTTAGATCCACGCTCCTAAAATACACGAATTCCGAAAAAATCATCAATATTGGCGTGGTGAGCGATAATTACTTTATTTTTAATTATGAAAAACAGAGACCGAAAAACGCTAGTTAGAGTCATACATACGTCTTATGTTAAAATTTTGGATTGACATCGATATTCATATTTTTTACAAATATAAAAAATGTGTTTTTTTTTAAATAAAGAGCCAGCTAGGAATATCAAAAAAAAAGAAACATTTACAAAAACAAATTTAATCCAACCATGCAGAGGGGGAGAGGTAATAATTTAATTTTCGAAATTTGATTGTGTTAGGTGAATTTTAAAAGAACTTTAGTCGTAGCCCCGAAAGTTTTTCGCCCGCGGCGCTTTTCCTCCGTCTTTGCAATATTATGAAATACATGTAGTCCCGACTGTCCCTTCCTCCAGAAAAGAAATGTCCTCTTTAAGCTCACTGAGCCGCCCCCCCCCCCCCCCCCCGAGCTACGCCACTGTGTGATATATTCAATTTGAAAATGTGACGTTTTTGGACATGTACGTTTGTCTAACTCACCGGTTCAATTACATTTTAGGATTCTTTAGAAATTTTCTATTATAATAAGTCACTTTCATAACGTTCTTCATGCGTATGTTTTATTAAATTCCAATGTTTTTAGGAAAATGTTAAGTCCATCTGCAAACATAATTTTGATTGGAGAAAAGGCGGTAGCCATTTTGGAACCAAGTTTGGAAAAGGTATCTCGCTTGCTAAATACGCAACATACGCTTCGTGGTTTCCAAAACTAGAGCAGAAACCAAGAGTCATGATTGTTACAAAAATTTTATACGTTGGAAAGCAAGTTGGTAACCATGGCATGACAGTGCCTGATGACGGCTATGACGCAAGCATTAATAACAGTAAAGGAGACGTTGTTGTAAAGTATGACGATGCTGAATTTTATCCTTTATATTTAATATTTTACTCTTAGTTCTTTATAATTAGTATTAGTTATGTTTCCTTTTTTTATTATTTGTACACTCGAATAAGATGAAAATAAATTATTACTAAAATAGTGGAATTTAGTGTCCGTTAAAATATATACTGGGTCTCCCAAAAGTCCCGCATAAACTTAATTTCAATTAAAGAAAAAAGATTTGGGAAAAACGCTCGGACCCGTAAATTTAAAAAATATTATACAGGATGTCTCATAGAACTATCGTCACGTCTTTTACAATTTTTTTAATGGAACACCCTATATATTGTATTATTTCTGATTCCCCACAAAATTTTACGCTTATGTTGTAAATGTCATATGTCTAAATTTCATAGTTTTTGAGATATTGACGTTTAAAATATGGCATTTTTTTGACTTTGACAGGCTGTAACATTGGAACAGTTTATCTTAGAGAAAAATGGTTTTCACCTCCTTATCTTAGTTTTTTATTCCCTATCCAAAGAAACCAACCTTCGATTTACCATGTTAAACCGTTAAAACCGGTTTTTTGGTTTAACATGGCAAGCGGACAGAGTAGTGCGTCTATCTTGTGCATTAAAGTACACAGGGACCCCAAAGATAATGGGTTTCCTGGGGTCCTTATTGGGACTCATCAGAAAGCCATAACCTGTAAGCAATTCCCATTACAGCGAAAATATGTTTTCAAGATATTTTTACGAATAAAAATATGATGAATCTGTTGGAATCAACTCAATGCAAAAGATAGCCATCTAACGTGAAAACATTTTACCGTTTTTCGTCCAAGCCTACCCAAGAAACTAAAAATGGAACGGATTGATTGAATTCTGATGAAAATATGGGCTTTTGAAATTAAGAGTGAGTCTAGTGATGCATTCGTCATTTCGTTTTTTGATCAATATTTCTTATCCTTTTCGCTGCTTTATTCAAAAAGGAACTAAATAGCCGTCCTTGAGTAGCAATTACGTACAGTTGTGAACTAAAGAAATTTTGGTTAATGAATTAGTGAAAGCAAAAAACGAAAATTTTGTGAAATTTGTTCATTTTTCTTTTTCTGATTTTATTACTTTATAAATTCAAACTTGTTTAACTTTAAATTGTAGGTAATTAAGCTGCAAATATGGATATTTGGCCGATTTTTGGATAAAAGGAAAAAGTAACGAAATGGCGAATGCGTCACTAGGCATTAAAGTAATTTTTTAACTATTCCATAGTTAAGACGTAGTGTATTTGCACCCTTAAAATCTACTCTTTGCAATGTCACAGTACCACATCTGTTTCTCTTGGGATCATTTCCCATAAATTAAAGATAAGAAAGCTAATCAATATTTAGGACCCAGAGAATGGTCATTTTAAAAGTATTACAGTCTTAGCTAAAATATCCAAAAATATTATCTGAAAAGTCCATAATTACATCAAACAATTCAAACTTTTTGATTGTGGTGACGTTGGTCCTTGTCGATAATAATTATTATTTGTATAAAAACGATATTTCTTTTTTTTGCATGTGTTTATGATATCCATATCGCCAGTAGAGTCCAGGCGAGGAGGAAAAATAAATTATTTGTACAGAATTATTTTTTTAAATTATTGCTAATAGTCATAAAAAACTATACAGATAGTCATAAACTCAATTTTATCTGCTTTTGTCTGATCAGTCCTTATATGTTAAATTCCTTTTTATAATATATTTTTTTCGTTCTGGTGGGGATTTTTTTACTATTTTAAAACTTTGATTTCAAAATTTTCTGTTTATTTATTAATAGTAAAAGATTTTCCTCCTGTTAGTAAACTCCAAGCTCAAAACGTAATAGACAAGAAATAAATACAACGCCGGTTTAAGGCTGCGTCGAGCCCTAGGCGGCCACTGAATAAATAGCGACATTTTGCCAACCATCAAAATCCCGCTAAACTATATTTCAAACGCGATACAGATGATATTCAAAAATTATTCACCTCCAATTAAATAAAAACAAGAGCTGTTTGAAAACTTTTTCCGTTAAAGACCAAACCTACGTTCTGACTAATTTATACAATCAAAGAAGAAAAATGTTACCACCTCTTCCCAAAAACATGGAAGAAATTAAATCTTCAACGCTGTTTTATAATACCCACTACCCACCCCTCAATATTTTCTTTTACTGATGTACTGCCAACATTCCAGACTGATACCTATATTAAATTTCCAAGTCAAAATGAGCCCGTTCGAATACGGGATCAGTCTATGAGAAAAAGGCAAACACTGATTGCAAGTAAAATAACAGAATATCAAAAGGGTCTTTTATCTAGATTAACTTTTATCAAATGTTTGTCTTTTTTGAATAGTGCTCATTAGGACAGTTCCATTATATCTTTTATTTTGACATTTTCGGCAAAATTTAAATTAAAAAAATTAATTAAAAGTCGAGTATTGTGTTGACACTGCAAACGTTGTTTATATTTAAGTTAAGTTTTTCTAGTTATG
Source organism: Polydrusus cervinus (assembly GCA_935413205.1). Taxonomy (NCBI): domain Eukaryota; kingdom Metazoa; phylum Arthropoda; class Insecta; order Coleoptera; family Curculionidae; genus Polydrusus; species Polydrusus cervinus. Next base: position 109,338,143 of record OW284510.1, on the reverse strand, counting down.
ACTAAATGTATATGTATATATGTTTCCGGCCAAACCCGATTTCAGGATAGGCCAAACTAGTTTATCCTAAAAGTTGCTTAGGTCTGGTCGGGTTTGTTTAGGTTTGTTAGGGTTTGTTAGAATACGAACAAACCCGAACAGGCCTAGGCAAATCTAGTTTATCCTAAAATCGGGTTAGGCCAAACTAGCTTATCCTGAAATCGGGTTTGGTTGGTAACATATACATGCAATGTTGTGGCTAATAAAGCCTGTTTGAATTTTTTAAAGTGACCAATGTGTTTTTTTTATTTCTCTAAAAACAGTTCCAATTTAAAAAAAAAAGAGTCTTCTTAAATCAGGTAATATGATCATTAAAATCTTGCGACGGGTTAAATTGTGGGATTTTATTAGGGTTGGAGGCGACTTTAATAGTTGACCTTTCAATGGGTAATTTATTTTCAAAGCACCTTTCTTATCTGTAGGCGAGTTTAATAACGACCAATTTGGCATTGATTTCATTGCAAATTTAATAATTTTCATCAAATGCAGGTAGTACCAACCAGGGTCCATTTATGGGTTTTGCCTATTATTATCCATTCACAAACACTGAAAATGGTGTGGCATTATGTACATAGTATTAGGTACACTTATTTTTTATTAAACATTAGAAAAAATACATTATACAGAAATTAAATTATAAAAAATCAATCAAAGGTCTTTTTAGAAACGAACGTGGTAGCGGTCGAGCTTTAAAAAAAATGTTCCCTAAAGTCTTTTAAAATGAATAAATCTAATATAATTCACTTTTTCTACTACTTTTACTCGTAAATCAACATGAGGTTTCCATCCAGTTTGGATCACATTTTAATAAATTTTTAATAGTCATCTTCATCACACTTACATCCACTTCTTCTCCATATTTTCTAAAATTACTAGCCAACAATTTTCTTTTGCTTAAATGATTATTCCCATTCACTTCAGTTTCATCTTTCGACAGTTTTTCACACAAATATGTCAAATTTTTCATTCTACCTTTAAATTTTTTTATAGTGCCTTAAGCCTCAAACCCACATATTTTTCTTTCTCACAATGCAACATGTGGACCTGTTTTCTCACCGTTCTACTCATTTTTACATCGAACCTACAATTGTGTTGCTCAGTTAGGGTGATATCTACTGGTTTTTCTTCTTTTATCTATTCTCCTGAAGATGAATGCTTCTGCTTTCGAAACATGTAGAGAAGTTGCTTAAAATATTTCTATAATATAACAGTGGAGGAAGACTTTGTGTTCTTATTTCTTACCTTCTAAATTTCCACTCCACTTTAAGTATGGACTATTTCTTCAAGTTCAAGAAATATTACAGTTTAAAACAAGCGACGCGTTAACATTTAAAAAACCTTTTATGTATTTTCAGGAAAAAAAGTGGTACTCCTAGGGATTTAAAGTAAATTTCTTTGCAATAAAAGCTAAATTTCGAAATTTATTTTTAATAATTTTATTAGAAAATATAACATGACATGGATGCAACAAAAGTGTAACGTGTTTAGAACAATATTAAACTATAAAAAATAACTTAATTTCTATTAATATTAACAGTTATGTTTACCCCACTGCAATTAGCCAAGTGAAAAATGGTAAATTATCATTATTGCAGCTGTTATTTTTATTAATTAAAGTGTTTTTGAAAATTGTAGCCGTCGTTGGTGTTTCATTTTGTACAATAGGAATCGAAATATCTGAAGACGTTTCGGTGGAAGTACCAGTAAAAAGTTGATCTGCCATACTTTTTTTCTGGTATAAGAAATTTTCCACATATCCCTCAGCGACGGTGCTACTCTTCCAGCCGCCATGTCTTTTAAGCTGATCTATCGTTACTCCAGAGTCGGCTAGTAGCGATGCTGACGTCCTTCTAAAACAATGACCAGTGTACAATTTTGCATCTGGAAGCTTTAAATATTCGGCAATCTTGGTTGGCAGTTGTCCAATCGTATTCTTGCCCATTTGCTGAGACGTGCATTTTCCATTTCTTTACCCAACGAAAAATCTTGTATGGCCTTGTATTGATAAAGATCTTAAGGCAATATACTTCTTCACCAATCGTACTACATCTGTGGAGTTTTCCTTTGACCGTTTTATAACAAAAGATCGGTCTTTTTCTGTCTTGGTATCTCGTAAATTGACCAAAAAAAAAACATTTCATAGTCTAGGACATCGGTTTTGTCAAGCTGGCAGAGCTCCTTGCCTCGACAGGCTCCTGACACGCCCATGACTAGAACTACCTGGAACAAAATATAAATAAAATAAATAGGTAGGTACCTACTTTATTTTCCAAAAAGCGTCTAAATAGCATAGATATAGGTATAGACTTGGACAAAAATCGGTTGAAAAAAAATGTGTATCTTACCTTTTGCCCCAAAAATTCATGGTCGGGTGCTTTTTCCAGGAACTCTTTAATGTTGTCAACATCGAGTGTCTTCTTGCAGAATTTGCTAATGTCGACGCCCATGTCTGTTGCAATTGTGGCTTTTATCATCGAATATACACTCCACAGTGACGATGCTTTAAGCTTTTTTGACTTTTCCAAGAAATATGCTAATAGTACCTTTTCTTCTGTAAATTCTTCTACATTCCGTTCTTTGCACCATTTGATAAACTCAGATAACTGTTTTTTATATTGTTCTCCAGATTTTCTTGGTAATAATTGACCTACAGCCTCTTGAGCTGCCTTTTCGATTTGTTCCATCGCGATAAACGTCTTTCAGTGGATGTAGCGTGTTTGACTAATATTTATCGAGTGACTTTTGTTTTACTTAGTTACTTGTCATAACTTGTCATTTGGTCGTTGATATGGTAACATCAGCCGCTTCGATGATATTTTAGAAATAGAGTACCTACCGTTTAGTGGCATTTAATTTTTTTTTTTAACGTTTTACCTATCCTAATAAGTACATAATAGCTATTTATACAATTAGTTGCGAAATGAGTGTCTTTTAGGCACGCGACGTGAATTGTCCTACGAGGCGAAGCCGAGTTGGACAACACCTTTCATGTCAAAAAAATCGACAGTTGTCAAAAAAAAAATCGATTTTTTTGTCAAAAACAAATATAAAAGTAAAAATGAGTGATTTAGAGGACTCAGACATTGAAAATGACGCAATGGTGTACCTTGTTTCCCAAAAATCAAGAAGTTTGTATGAGGGCACATACGAAAAATTCAAAAAATGGTGTGAAGAAAAAAAGGTAAAAAACTTATCAGAAAAAATCTTTTTGGCATATTTTTTACTATTATCCGATGCCTATAAGCCATCAACTTTGTGGAGTACTTACTCAATGCTTCGAACGATGGTTTATTTGAATAAAAATGTTGAGATGAAGACATTTACAAACCTAATCGCATTTTTGAAAATAAAATCTACGGGGTATAAGCCCAAAAAGTCGAAAGTTTTTTCTAAAGAACAAATAGAAAGGTTTGTCAAAGAAGCAGACGATAAGAACTATTTATTGGACAAAGTCATACTTATTGTGGGAATCTCTGAAGCATGTCGCAGAGAAGAACTCACATATTTAAATATGAATAATATCGAAATTTCGGAGTCTTTAATTAAAATATCCATTCCAAACACTAAAACAAATATTGCAAGAAGCTTTGTAATTAGCAAGGCTCTATTGACGGCATCAACTTCTTGAATATTTTCCGAAAGTACGCGCAGTTACGTCCAGCACACATAACCCATGAAAGATTTTTTATCGCATACAGAAACTCCAAATGTTCCAGACTTCCAGTGGGTATTAATACCATTGGAGCAACACCAAAGAAAATAGCTGAGTTCTTGGAGCTTCCAAACGCTAAAGAATATACAGGCCACTGCTTTCGAAGATCTTCAGCAACTTTTTTAGTTGACTCTGGAGCGGATATATTGATGCTAAAGCGACATGGAGGTTGGCAGTCAAATACCGTGGCTGAGGGGTATATAGAAGATTCTTTAGAAAATAAAAGAAAAAATTTCCGAAAAAATTCTTGGTCAAAAATCTTTGGACGCTAACAACAAACGTGTTAAATGTAATGAATCCGAGTGTTCTACCAGCTCTACTAGTGGCATGGGTTTAATTGATATTGCTGTTGCAGATTCTATTACTATTCAAAGTTCAAATTCCTCATCAATTTTACAAAGAGAAATATCTCAACGAACTGTTTTAGGTTACCCCAGCATTAATTTTAATAATATAAGTAACTGTACTTAATATTTATAATAAATAGGTAAAACTATAGTCTGTGTTTATACTTGTTACTTTTAAGCACGTTGTTCCTGGTAACGTGCTTAAAAAATTTTTAAGCACGCTGCGCCTAAAAGGAGGTTATTAAAAAATCATAATGACAATCAAAAAGAGGTTATTATAAAACGTCAGTAGAAAAAATAGTATATACACCTCAGGACCAAAGTGTTTTTAAATCCCTTGACAAATTATAGCTCTCCCGTTGGTCGGGCTATAAACTTTTTGTCTCGGGATTTAAAATACCACTTTAGTCCCTAGGTGTATAATGTACTATTATTAGAAGTATTTATAATTTTAATGACCTAATGATAGAACATTGTTCCAAACAAAAGGATAGAAGGATCGATTTGATATGCAAACACTCCACTACATAAAGGTAAGCAAATTGTACAAAAAAATAATAACAAAGTAAAGCTGTTTGACGTAATTAAAAAAAAAAGTCGCAGCAATTTTAGTATTTTGTTTTTGCGGTGTTTATTAGTAGGTAAATAGGTATTCCTTGGCAAAACTATACACTAAACTGCATTTTGCTAGTTAGGTTACTACCATTAAAATTTGCCCCGCTCACGAACGGCGCCTGGTAGGCAGTGCAAAATTTAAAGAAGTTAGTCTTAATACTTTCATTAAAACATCGATGTATAGAACTTATGACTTCGATGTTAAAACATCGAACGCACAACATCGATAATAATTATCTTATCGCACGCCAATGATCTCTTTCCTCGCATACCTATAATATTACAGTTATGTCTGGCGACTACGCTAGTCACCAGCACAGTCCTCGGCTATTCTCCTGTGTGAAGTACCCGTTGGGAATTTAATTCTTTTTAACGGTATATTCATAGAGGCGACTTTTAAATAATACAAATTTTAGTATTTTGTGCATATGGTAGTGTCCCGTCCCGGATAGTGTTTATTAATTATAGTTGTGTTTTTATTGTGTTTATCGGTCGCAAGTATAATTTAAAGAAAAATAACATTTTTGGCTGTGACACAAATGACGTTAGCAGCAAATTTACTAATAATGAAACTTTGGATGCGAGTAAATAATGCCTGCCAATGTCTTTTATGTCACATTCGCCTGATTGATTAATAATTGTTTAAAATCTTTGTGCAACTCGACAATAATGTTTTAAATTTCAGTGGATCCCGCTAGAATTTGTTGGAAAGTTATTTTCATGCCGAAAAAATAGATATAGGCCAATGCAATCCCTAAAAATAATTACTATAGTCTATTTCAGAAAGGTGTAGAGTAATAAAAGCTCCTGAGGTATGCAAAGGGACTACAAAGTGACCCAATGAATATTTAAGCCACTTTCATAATTTGGCATTGATTTCATTACAAAATTCTTTATTTTCAGCAAGTGCAGGTAGTACCACCTGGGTTTGGATCAATTTATTGGTTTTGCCTATTTTTATCCATTTACAAACACTGAAAATGATGTGACAAAGACGTGCATTATGTTCATACATAGTATTAGGTACACTTATTTTTTATTAAACAAAAAAATACACAATACATTACAGAGAAATTAAATTATAAAAAAATCGGTGCGATCGATCAGGTGGTCAAGATTCAACATTTTCTTCTCTTTTTTAATGATATGATGGACTGCTTTTCGCCAGTTCTCTGGTGTCACTTCCTTAATGGCTTGATCAAACAAATTTCATTTTGAATGTCGTGTTGTGTCTTGCTACAAATCCTTTCACTTGCGCCCATATAAGTTCTATAGGGTTCAGTTCGCAATGATATGGCAGTGCGGCAGCACAGTTACACATGTTTTTCAGCTATATCTTCCACGGCATATTTCATAAAACGATGTTTGTGTAAATTTCCTATAGCTAATCGCTCCTTCTTTATCAAATTATCTCTTTTTTTTTAAATTTTTTTAGTTATCATAAATAATTTAATGCACAAAATTTACCTACGTCTATGGCCGACACCGAAATTGAGCCGAACTGGACGGAATTTCCCATTTTATTACTCTACACCTTTCTGAAATAGACTATATAATATATAAAAACATTGCTTTCTCCTGAATCCTGGACATGTTTATAAACGGATTTTTTAAAGCACGCTAAATTTGGACTTTGGAGGATATTGAAGAGTTCAGAAAGTTATTTTTATTTTAAAAAATAAGTTTTTTGTGAAAAAACACAATAATTTTGTTAGTTTTTTGTAATTTTGGTTAAGAAGAACCACACTTTAACGTGGCAAATTTTAGAGCGGTCGGGTCCACTTAATAGTAGTAATCCCCCCCCCCCAGTACATAGTTATGGAGTAAATTTGTAAAGTATGACTATGTTTCTATGTTCATACTTTCTGAAGATGATTTAACATAAATAAACCGAAACGTTACAATTAAAGAATTTTTTTAAAATTATTTGTCACCGAAAACCCCAATAAACACAAAACTGTATTTAATTAACGAACAGGGAAAATAAAAGGTTTATTAATTACGTTGTCTAAGTACGGCTCTGTTTTTGTACGTCATGACATTAAAATCCATGGTGCCTATAGATAAGTTTGTTGAGTGATAATTTAAACGATCAGATTATATATCTACACATACAAAGGTGTGCAAGTTGCAGTTATACTTACACAAATTGCTTTTGTTGTTTCTATTAAGCGCCATGGGAAGTTCAGCCTCAAAAAGGAAAGAGGAAGAAGAAAAATCAAAGCGACAGAAAGAACAATTATTATTATTAAAAGCGATTCAAGAACGAGAATTGCGTCTATTAGAGGAGACCAGACTCAACAGAGAAAAACAGTTACTAGAGCTTGCAAGGCTACAAGAAGAGGAGAAAAAAAGGGAAGAAGAAATACGGAAAGAACGTCAACGACAAGAAGAGTTACGAAGAGAACTTCAAAGAAGAGAAGACGAACGATTGCAGGTGTTTAAAACCTCTTTGATACAACACAGCGTAACCAAGGATATTGACTTAATCAACGATTTGCGGTACTTCTTTGGTTTATACTCTTTAGACGAATTTCCTAAGACTCTTTATACGGAAGAAAAACTATCAGAATCTTCACACGAATACCAGAGGGCGCAGTGGATGTTCAAGAAAACCAACAAACCTATATTTAAAGTGACTCAAATAATGAAAGTTGACAATCCGTTTCTTGTTCTGCATTATAAGTTGACGTTGGCAAAATATAGGGAAAGTGGAAACTATTACGAACAAATCATGTTTCACGGCACCAAGAGGATTTATTTGGACAGTATTTTTAGACAAAATTTTGACAGATCCAAGGTAAATACGAAAAACCTGTAACGAGGTTGCCCCTAAAGGATTTTTTTAGTTACATAGTTTAGTTTTCAGTTACACATCATGTAATGCGTTCGGTTGTGGCGCGGTACCGAATTCTCTGCGGCAGCGCCTTTCATACGAACACGTAAAATCAACGAGTTCCGCACGGCCCTATTCCACCCGCTGCTGGGTGGAATAGGTTCAGTTAACTGAAAATAGACTAAAATCCGAGCTAAAATCTCTTTACATTTTGTGTGCACTATTGCTAACTTTCTTATTATAAGAGATACGACGTCGGTTCAATTAGTAAGAGTTGCAGTTTCATGTGCTGATAATAATGGTGAAAACAATTGAACATCAGAATCACGTGAATTGCGATTTTTTTAATGGAAATGCGTTTAAATGTAAAAATCTCCGTTATGATTGAGTTTAGCGATATGTGGTAAAAACAAATGTTGCTTAGAATTTGACTCTCTATCAAACAGTTATAACAGAAATAGCACTTTCTGTTTAAAATATATTTTTGTTAATATTACGTGATCCTGATTTGTTTTTTTTACATCGCCATAATCATCAGCACATTAAACTACAACTCTTTACTAATTTAACCGACGCAACGTCGTATCTCTTATAATAAGACAGTTAGCAATAGTGCCGATGCAATAAATAGTTGGGTACTTTGCTAAAAACGATTTCCAAAAATATTTATGTTTACGTACAATCAAGTTTAAAGGCCTTTTTTCATTAGATGCAAGTGTCAGTGGCGGCTCGCGGTCTTAAAAAATGGTGAAGAGCTAGGTATAGTGCGGGTACCTGAACAAACATTGACTAAAAACCCGTGTAACAAAATGTCTCTTTTATCCTCATCTGTCCAACGACTGAATGGAGTTTCCAACAACTTACAAGCTATGTCATTAATTGGGTTCGTTTTTAAAACACACAACTAAGTAGGTACGTACACTATTGAATTAACTGAAAAATAAAAACAAAACGTTTTAATTACACAGTAAATCACGTAAAACCGATATCTATAACCGTAAGTTTCGCGAAGCCTCAAAATAAATACCTTAAGGTTAGGCGAACCAATGCTAAAACAATGGTGCATACGACTGATCTATTTTTAAATTGTCTTTCATCATAATGCAAATTGTTACATGCTGTTTACGTGACTGATGATAATAGCAACGGTGAATATCAAAGCCATGTTGGACGTTGGGTCTTCACTTACTTTGAGCTAACGGACACGATCGGCTGGGGCGCGCCAAAATGCACGAGTGTTTATAATTATTGTCTATCGAAGTTAACCGTGGCCCTATTATTCATAGCTACATTTGGATTAAATTAATATTATTAATTCGAACATAATTATTTTTTAAGGGCTTAAATCGTAGCTGTATTGGTACATACATTAATATTTTATATTGTCCAAAAACTTTCCTCCCGGTTTTATTTTATTTTTTAGTGAAGAGCCCTTCACCTACTTCACCTGACGAGCCGCCACTGGCAAGTGCAAGTCAATGGTAGTTTTAAATGGGAAAACTTGCATCTAATGTAAAAAGGCCATAAACATTCTTAAATCAAGCTATTGGCTCTGATTTATACAGGAAACTATAATAACAAATAATTTTTAGGTTATAAATCATAAATTTGGATGGGGCGTTTCTTTCTCAAATAATTCCTTTTATGCGACTCACTACCATCGAGACAATATGCGCACCATGGAAAAGGTAATGATCTTGGCGCAAGTATTTCGTGAAGACGTGGAAGGTATAAAAGTGGGCGACCTTTCCACCAAGGTACCTGAAGAACCGTATTATACCACTACAAATGATGACGGCTCAGTCTTCGTGAAATATGATGACGCTTCTTTTTATCCCCTGTACGTTGTGGATTACGAAGGATTACATCCTCCCAAACAAAAATGAGTATATAGATTAATGGTGAAGGGCATAAAAATTAAGTTTTTTGATGATATTTCTGTTTCTGTAGTTGTTTATTTTAGAAAAGAAATATCAAAACTCTGAATTTTCGTTCCCCGAGGGCACGCAAGTGATTAAAGAGATAATTTAACTTTCGCCATTTAATTTTTTTGTCAATATTCTATAAGAAACAAATCTAAAGGCCTTTTTACATTGGGTGCAATTGAAAGAAAAAATTGCCTGAAAGCATACGGTTTGTCGACGTTTTAAACAGCTGTCGCAGGTTTTAAATGGGAAAACGTGCATCAGCTGATTAAAACGTTGTCGAAGCCCATGCTTTCAGGCCATTTTTCTTGCAATTGCACCCAATGTAAAAAAACCTTTAAACAGTTTGAAGAAGTAGTCCATACTTGAAGTGAAGTTGCAAGTTAAATGGGGAGAAATAATACTCTAACTAAGTCAACCTTCACTAGGATATATTTCAAGGAAAAATATTTTTTTTATTTCACTATATCGATATAAACATCCATCGTCAGGAGAAGTATAGATTATATTGAAAAAGGTATTAGAAAATTATCAGTGACACCCTCATAGAGCTTTTGAGGAAATTAATTAAATAAAGAAAAGTGTTGAAGAACTTTCATAGAAGTAGGAGAGAAAAGCATACCACCAAGTTATACAGATAAAGTTGGGAGATGGTGTCACTAACAATTTCCTAATACCGTTTTCAATATAAACTATACTTCTGAGATGAACGTTTATACGTTCGAAACATGTAGAGTGAAATAAATATTTTTCCTTGAAATATATCCTAGTGAAGGTTGACTTTCTTCCCATTTAAATCTAAAAAAGACTAAGTAATTAATATGTGGAACACAAAAAAAATATGTAAGTATACAGTGTGTCCAAAAAAGTATGCAACATATCGTCGTTAATCTTCCAAACTGACGTATCTCATTTTTCCTAATTGTTCAGGAGAGCATATATAAGTTTTATTGATTGTTAGGCTGTAAAATTGGGAACTAATAATTTAGTTAAATAAACATATTTTTTATTTATATAAAGAAAAAATATGTTTACTTTAAACTGTCGAAGAGCGTTAAGAATAAAAATTTCCAGTTTTTTAAATTTTTTGAAAAATGTCTTATACGACCATTTGTGAGACCAAAATATCTAAATTAAAATCATATACGTCCATTTGTTCTTTAGATAATGCGTCGCTAAAGGTAAAATAAAAATAAATTAAAAAACATTTTTTTTAATTAAAGAGTTTTTTATTGCAATTCAAATTCAAACAAAGAAACGCGCATATTTGTATAAAAACTTCTTCGTAAAGAAAATACCTAATAAAAGAACAAACTGAACGAAAAGGTCATTCTTAAAACCACTACCTACTGTCAAGAACAAAAAAAAAACAAATAAAACAGCTACGACCTACGACCTATTTAATGTGGAAGTGAACGATAATAGTTCTTGTGCTCTTCCAGTCTTATTATTGGAGTCTGCCCACTACAGAATGTTTGAAAATCAGAGAACTTCTCCTTAGATAATTTAATAGTTTCTGAATTCAGCTTTTCAGGGTGTACGTTTTTTAGATTGACTTTGAGGCGTTTAAGTGACAATGATTTATATTTTTCTTCAAGGTGGCTTGTTTTGAAAAATATCTCATCAGGAGAATTCTTGCTCACCTTAATTTCCATAATCTCCGTCCATTTTATCTGCTCTCCAGTAGTTGCTGTTTTTACTGATAGAAGTCTTAAATCTCTTGAAAGACCTTTAAAGTCCAAAAAATCAGTAAATTCAAGGGGGTTAACTTGGTAAGGATGTTGTCTTCTGGCAAGTCGGAAGACTGGATATAGCTGAGAGGGCAAGAAAATGTTACCAGCATGTAACATAGCATATGAAATAGTACTATGCGCAGAGTCTCCCTCGTTCTGGCCATGAAACGACTCAAAATATCTTACAGTTATTTCTTCTATATTTTTACTATGCAAAACTATATAGAGTAACATTGTAGCCATGATGCTATTTTTGTTCTGGCCGCTACAGCCATCGCAATACATAGATACTAGTTTCACTCCTTGATCATCGTAACTGTGCAAGGCTTTATTTACGCAAGTTGCTATTTCTGATGAGCCCCTTTTGCTAGCACATTCGTCCCAACAATAGCAAAAGCAGGCTTTGGTGGAGATATTATAAAACGTGAAATTAAAAACTGCAAGGCGTCTTTTGTAAAACACAGCACTCTCGTTAGTTTTTGGTAAATAAATCACCTGCTGCAAGTCAAAAGATGCACATAGAAATGTTGGATCGTTAGTAGCTCTTAACTTGCAATTATTTTTTTGCTGTCTTACAGCAATTTTTTCCTGTTCGTGTTTCTTGTACTTGTCTTCTAATTTAGATTTTGTCTCAGGATCTGCTGTTTTGTACATCATGCACAGTGAGCACTGGTCTTTTTTAGGAGAGTGAAATGATAATTTTTTTGAGTTGAAGACTCTCTGATAAGTTGAAAAACTTGGTTTAGACTCATCTTCTGAAAGTGACTGGGTATATAAGTAATACATTTTGGAAACTGAGAGATCTGGATGCAAGTATTCTCTGCTTGTACTGGATCTACAATAGTGGGATTCCATGCGAGGAAATCTTGCTATATGTTCCTCAATGCTAAGTCTTATGGCGTAGTCTCTAGCAATAATTTGTTTAGATTTTCGGCCACCTCTTTTATCCAAATTCACCACGCCCAGTGAATCTACTTTTTCTAAAGCAGTTCTTACCACTCTTTCTGAGATACTCAAGGTGTTCAAGAAAAAAATTTTGCAGACACGAACACGGCTGTTGTTTAGTGAAAAAAAATATCTTACAGTGTTTTGCCTGCGTGATTGTTTTGTTGTTTTTTGTTTGGTATCGATATTTTCCGTATGACGCACTATAAATTCACGTTGACGATTAACATCTGCGAGCGCAAAGTATGCAGCAAAAATTTGCAAACGCTGAGATTCATCGATTGTAGAGCAACGCCGACCTAATTTTTGGCAATTTTCACCTCCGCATCTCGGCTTAATAACCCTAGCTGAAACCACCTTTGCCCCTTTGACTGTTACGTATTCTTTACCTGAATTTCGTAGACGTTTGGCCAGTTTTTGTTTATTAACACGATTTTTTTTATTTTGTACCTCTTCTCTTTCTGTCCCTTCTACAGTGTGATGTTCTGGTTGTAGGTTTGTATTCGAACTAGATATTCTCTCAGCTTTCTTTTCTTTATACGTTTTACCGTGTTTATCACAATCTGGATTGTTGATAAAATGGTCCCAGCATAGCAAAATTAAGCAACGCTCGCATGAACTAAATACTTCAACTTTACATCTTCTTATTTCACACGTAGCTTTGTATGGAGGATCAGCGTCAGAATCATAGCAATCTTCTTCAAAATTCTCGTAATCATCAGCGTTTAATTTTTCTTCGTCTCTTGAAGAAAATTCATTTATCGTTTCTATAGCGTAGTTTTTATTAACCTGTCCCAGGACTAAGTCTTCTTCGGACTTTCTTTGTTTTTCTGAAAAAAGTAGTTCTATATCAGAAATCAGTAGCCGAAATGATAGATTTCGAAATTCCAAAAATTTTGTTTTGGTATCTTACCTGAACATTTTTGAATTCCACTTAAAGAAGTATCGTCATAAAATGAATGTGACATTACACACTCTGTATCTATTATTTCACCACCGGTGCTCGATTTTCCTTGGCCTCTTGGAAATTTTTTATATACATTTTCTTCGACAGGTTTTTCTTTACTTTTATCCGGCTGTAATTCTTCTAGTAACTTAACCTGTAGTTTTTCTAAAAAAGGTAATTTTATATTAGTCATTAGTGTAAAATGTAATGCCAAAACTAAAGTTTAAAATCCCTAAGTGTTATTCCTAATCTCACCTGAACGTTTTTTAATTTCACTTAAAGGAATTTCGTCATCAGATGAATTAGAAATTGCATACTCGGTGTCTACTGACTTATCTTGTAGTGTTTCTGGAAAAAAAATTCTATATCAGTTACTACCAAAACGGAACAATCCCGCAAAATCCGGGACGAACGGTCACTTTAACAATACCAAAATATTACACACTGTCTTACCTGAATCAAACTCTGTATCTATTATTTTTCCACAATACCACTTATTGGAATAATACATTTTAACCCGAGTGTCTATTTTTAATTTTCCACTAAACAACAGTTCTTTAGAAGAAACGACATTTTTTGTCCCGTCTTTCCATAAAACAAGCACATCCATCATAAAAACAGTCCAATTATAACTTTAAAATCCACAATAATACGCAACAACTGCACGCTGCAACGCATGAAACGCATCTGACTATCTAACACCGCATTCCGTCTAGTCTGCATCGAGAACGCACTTGGAATATTCGAGTTAGAACTAGTTTAAACTGAGTTACGCCTGAAGTGCTTAAGTATGTTTAAAAAATAAATATCTCACAAACTGACGTATCACGATTTACGTCTGTTTGTGAGAACTAAAATGTAAAATATTTTGATATACGACAAAATGCCTTATTCATTTACCAACCAACTAATGCGAATTGAGTTACGCTACTTTGTGAGATGAAAATTTACTGATTTAGAAACAAGTTGCTGTAAAAATCACAAAATTCCATTTTTATGAGATACGTCAGTTTGGAAGATTAACTTTTACATATTATGTAAAAGTTTTTTATTACCGATTTCTCAGAAAATTTTATTCTTGATAAAAGTTGGTGCATGGCTTGAAACTATAAATGCATATTTCACATTTCACCCGGGGCTAATAGTAAGGGAGCATTAGGAGTAAAGTACCTTAGTTATTAGAAATACAGCAAAATTTTATATGGAAGTGTTATTGCAAATTAAAAACATAGCCCAAATACGAAATTTGAGTTACGTCTCAATTTTTATTTTTTTTTCTAATCTCTAATTTTATATGCATTTTTTTAAAGTAGGTTTCAGCGTACTGGGTGAAAATGACAAATAAATTAGTAGTTATTTCCAGTACTATGAAAAGGGTTGAATTTTATTATAATTTAGTTTCGAACAGAAGTTGGCTAAAATGTGTTTAAGTAGGCGTGCAACACGCTTATATCTAACCCGACCCGGTTCATTGAAAAGTTTTTAAAAGTTTGCAACTACTTAATGCATTTTTATTATAAACCCACGTTTAAGTTATTTGATAAATATATTAAAATTGCGTAAACGAAAAATCGACCAGAGGCGTACCGTTTAGGGGAAATTAGAGATTAGAAAAAATAAAATAAAAATTGAGATACGTAACTCAAATTTCGTATTTGAGCTATGTTTTTAATTTGCAATAACATTTCCATATAAAATTTTGCTGTATTTCTAATAACTAAGGTACCATCGCGCCGATAAAAAACTGGGACAGGAAATTTTTCTATATTCTCCTAGACTATTAAGAATAATTTTACATCAAGCCTGGTACCAGTAAAATGTTATGAAAATTTGTATGTCAATAAAGATTGTCACTTTATGATTGACTCGTCAAACATACAATCATATATTATTTGTAAATATGCCACAATTAACCCCCCAGCAAAAGGCAATTATTTATAGTCGGTTGCGAGATAGTGTTGCTATTAGGGATATTGCAGATGAACTGGGAGTAAGCAAGAATACCGTGCTATTGGCAAAACAAAAAATAGCAAGACATGGGACTATTATTAGGAATGCAGGTTCTGGTCCCCCTAAAATTTCTACTGATGATCATGATAGAAGACTGGTTAATTATCTAAGGGATCATCCCTTCGAAACTGCAATCAAGGCAAAAGAAGAGACGAATTTTCCAGGTTCTGCTAATACCGCTAGAGACAGGGTTCGAAATTCCGATATACGAAGCCGTTGTGCTGCCAATAAAATTTTTTAACGGAAATAAATAAACAGGGCAGGTTAGAATTTGCACATGAATATATTAATCAAATAAATTTATGGGAAACAGTTATATTTTCTGACGAGAAAACTTTTCAGTCATGCAATAATGGGAGAATTCGGGTGTATAGGCCTTCCGGCATGCGGTATGATGAGAGATACACCCACAAAACCAACCAAAGTGGGCGTTTCTCCATAAATGTTTGGGGCTGGATTAGCGCTAGAGGACCAGGACTTTGCCAAATCGTCGAAGGAAGACTAACTGCAGCAGTATACGTTAATATACTAAACGAAGTGATGATACCATCGGTAAACGCTGTATACGGTCAAAATTACACATTTCAGCATGATAATGCTCCAATACACACAGCGCGCATTGTACAAAATTTTCTCCAAGAAAATAACATAGCAGTTCTTCCCTGGGCTTCGAAGAGTCCCGATTTGAACCCGATAGAAAACATTTGGGGTGCCATGGTCAAATCTATGTATAAACATGATTTTCAACCTAGAAACAGGGATGAATTACGTCATAGGATAAATCAAGCTTGGGATGAAATAACTGTCGAATTATGTAGAAACTTAGTTTTAAGTATGCCACAAAGGCTCCAAAAAGTAATAAACAGAAATGGTTCTATGACCAAATATTAATTTTGTGTTGTTTTGACAAACTTTGTGTTCGCAATTTTTTTCTTTTTATTAAATGTATTTTATTACCTGTATTAGCTTTATTTATTATTTTGTGGTAATGGTAAATATAATAATTTATAAAATATTTGATTTTAAAAAAATCTAATAAATTTACTTTATCCATATTATATGATGTCTCTCAAATTTAACCACCCCGTATCGAAAAATACAAAACATTCCATTATGTAACCTAGGTTACTTTTTAAATTTTGAATGTTTTTCCTTTTTAGCTCTAGACACCTTTTATAGTCTAGGGGATATGTATTTCTTACATTGTTTTTGTAAATCTCTTGTCCCAGTTTTTTATCGGCACAATAGTACTTTACTCTTAATGCAATTTCGAAAAAATGGCATTTGCTCCCTTACTATTAGCCGCAGGTGAAATGTGCATTTATAGTTTCAAGGCATGCACCAACTTTTATCAAGAATAAAATTTTCTGAGGAATCGGTAATAAAAAACTTTTACATATGTTGCATACTTTTTTGGACACACTGTATATAACTGCGTTTCAAAGTTACCATTTCGTCGTCTTTGAATAAAACAAAAAAAGCGAAAAAGCAACTAAAATGAAATGTAGAATACGTTACTGTGTATTTTTTTTTGTTTTATCAAGTTTACCAGAATTTGAAGAAAAATGTATGTACCAATAAATAAAATATAATATTAAAAAATGTTTATTTTGTGTTTTTTTTTTAATAAGGTCAACCATCGCCTTTGGGTATTCCTCACTCCTATACTGGTTACTCAAAAACAACCAAAGCTTACGAATTTTTTAATAAGAACTAATTTATAAACCAACTAGTAAGTAACTTTTGATATGTAGAATTTATTATAAATCAATCAATTTTTATAATAAATCAAACGGCTTTAATCCAGAGTAAATTTAATGTAAAACAACGTTGATTTCGCCATATTTAAATCATGTCAATCATGTAAGTATACATAAGTATGCTGTACTGTACTTTTATGCATTAATGATTAACAAACTCTTCTATTACCCACAAAACTGACCAATCTCAGTTTATGTTTACTAAAGCTTCGCCCTCGTTGATACGTTATTGAAGTGTTTTTGCGACACTTTCTCTCAGACACCTTCACCATCAATGCCGGTGTTCCTCAAGGGTCCATATTGTCGCCTACCCTCTTTTTACTGTATATTAACGACCTTCTAGTGAAAACCCAAAATCCAATTTATAGCTTTGCTGATGACAGCACACTTGTCTCATCTTTTATTGACTCCCCAAACATCCGCTACCGACGCACATCTTCGCAGGCAGCATGAAGTATTGCGCTTCAACAATGACCTGGAAGAAATTTTGGCTTGGGGTGACAGTAACCAAGTCGAATTTAACGCTAAGAAACCCCAGGCAGCAGTCTTCTCCAAAAAGGTTAACATTGCAGAACCGGATATAGTCATGGCAGGACACGCAATTCCCCTGGCACTATCTATTAATTTGCTGAGGGTCAATCTGGGAGGTAATATGCCTTGGCATGATCACGTTGCCGCAACTGCCAAGGCAGCTGCACAGAAACTTGGTGTACTTTTCCGCACCAAAAGGTTGTACACACCTCATCAACTTTTGACACTCTACAAAGCCCAGATTCGACCATCATTAGAATATTGCTCTCATGTCTGGAGGTCTGCACCCAAGCACACCCTTTGGCTACTGGATTCCATTCAAAGGAGAGCCGTTCGTCTGATCGGCGACCCCGAGCTGACCAAGACCCTCGATAGCCTGGAGCATCGAAGACAGGTTGGTGATTTGGCTCTCTGTTACAGATATTTCCATGGCAGGTGTTCGACTGACATTGCCCACTTGATTCCACCTAGAGCAATGCAAAACAGAAATACACGGCAAACCACTGCCGCTCATCCATATGTTGTTCAGCTTAGTACTCCTCGAACTTTATTGTTTAAGAATTCTTTCATCTGGAGAACGTCATCTTTGTGGAATGATCTTCCTGTGGTCGTGTTTCCCAATGAATACAATCTTCAACGTTTCAAGACCAACGTTAATCGCTTTTTTCGCACTCGCACCGCTCCCAGAGCGCCTTAAAGGATTTTTCCTACAGTGCAGGTGTTTTATCATAAAAAAAAAAAAAAGAACGTTTGGTGTAGTGGTAATAAAAGGGCCTCTAATTCTCCTTGACATTCCCATACCAGTCTTGAGGTTGAAGCTTTGAATTTTAACATTTAAAGAAAGCCGAATAGATAGGCGCACTATGATTCATTCGCTACGTAAGAACCGACGTGACTTCGGAGCGCGCCGTCTTTTATTGCATAAAATAATACAATATCTTGTGTCTGAAATTGATCTAAAATGGAGACAAACATTAGTTCGTCTCCAAAAATGGTTGCCACATTTTGCACTGATCCGTCGTTCTTTAAATATTGAAATTCAAAGATATAAGCGATCTAAGGGTTGCTTGACCTTGACTGTCAGTGTATAATATATGGATCCGCTTATTGAGGTAAGCCCTCCTATCGGTTTCATACGCACACTGTAATATTGCGTAGACTTCGGCTTGGAACACTAGGATTAATTTTGCAAAAATTTGGGTAATTTTACATCCGGTGATGAATTTAATGATTGTATACACTTATCTTATCAAGTATATATTTGTTTTTCAAAATATGATATTGGAAAATGAGATAATTGATAAAAACCAACTATAATTATATTAAATGGACCAAACAACAATGCATTATGGGAAGAACAGAACAAGACGCATACGTACAATAAATAATCTTATCAGTTTGTGTATAAAATTTGGTTTATTTTGCAAATATGTTTATTATTATAGATGACTCTGAACATTTTTATCTATAATTGTTCGGTGTAAGGGGCAATACCAATTACAGAATTTAACGCTAGTGCATAAACAACTCCATTCATAAAATAGTTTTTACTAGCGCGCGGAAAGTACCCGTTTTCCGTACAATTTTTTATGTAAATAGATGCCCGCCCCATTATACGTAGTACCAGAAACTAACAGTCGCAGACAGGGACGGATGGGCTCTGTGAGACCGGCCCGGGAAAATTTCGGGTCAAGCGGCCCACTTGGCATTTCGTGTGTAAAAGGTATGCTCCTTATTAAAAGAGATCATTATGGTACGACCTAAATAAATGTGTTATTTAGTAATGATAAAACTAATCGTATATTAGAGAACATTAACAATATATTATAACAAGAATTCCAAGTTATATCATATTATGCTAAAACTTAAGTGAACGCCTTTGAAATTTATAAATATTAAAAAATCAAAGAAAATGTAACACAAGCAAAGGTCTTCATATTTTGTAACCTGTAAAACTTTGAATCATGAACTTGGAAAGTCCTAAATGTAACAACTTTCAACAAAACATAATATATACAAGTAATGTTTGAAGGTCGGAGACAATGATGTTTCTTGACTGATAGAAGTGTTTTGGACTTGCATTGTCTTTATTTGTTTTATATCACAACGTTTCAACTGGTAAGTATCTCCAGCCGTCTTCAACTGAATACTAAATAAGTAAAGTAACTACAGCTCTATTTATACTAGCTAGATGCACTGAAGCATGACTGAGATGGGTGCAGTCATGCGTTTAGTTCGTGTGCGGTATTTTAAGTTTACATCTGCTTAACAAAGGTTTCCAGATATTTCTTATATCTAATGATGGCTTACTAAAACAATCTGGGTTCTGGTATATGGTAGCAGCTTCCTTGAACTTTCAATCCAAAGAGGATCTGGTAGACACAGTTTTTCCTGTCTTTTTCCTGCGAATGTGGCCGATCTTACATTGGTGAGACTCTAAGGCCACTTGAAACTAGGGTCAAGGTACATAGAAACAACACGCTTAAAAGAGAAACCGAATGATTTTCGACGTTGTCAATATGCACCGACGGTAATTAAATATAATATAAAAAGTAGGTGAACACAAAAAAAAATATTTGGTTTTATCCAAAATATATTTTTACCAATTTTGTAGTAACTTTTTGCCAACTGGCCGACCGGCCCACCGGGAAATTTCCCGGTCTCCCTTATGGCCCATCCGTCCCTGGTCCCATACAGAATCACTTCTGTACGAGTCAGGAAAACAACTATTGTTTTTTTCACACTTACTAGCGCACAATTTTCAAGTACCGAGAAGTATATTCTTTTCCGCTCACAAGAAAAATATTTTTTCTACTCCCACATGGAAATTTGCTGTTTCCTTTACACTAAAGTGATAAGAAAAGTAGGCTATTCCAATTACCTGTGCGGGAATTCATAATATCCATCCTAGATAGGTAATGAAACTGACCAATCACAGTAGTCAAGAAGCCAAATTGACATGTTGTTTTTAAAAGTACTGACCAATCACAGTATATTATTTTTACTGAGGCTCCGCCTTCTTTTTCAAGACATTAAATTATATAATTTAAATATATGGTACAATTTGTTATAAATTTGTTCAATATAATAAAATCTAGACGCATTTATAATAGATTTATCAATAATGCAACCTGCTGAATGTGCATAGAAAATTAATTTCATATAGCATCATTTATCAGTTGGTTTTCCGATAATTAACTAAACGCTTCGATAGTCCAGACGTTAGAGCGTTGGACTATAGAACCAATGGTCGTGAGTTCGAGCCCGGCAACCTGAAAACTTTTTTTTACATTTTTTAGCATAAGTTTGGTCGTAGAAAAAATATACTGTTCAGCTCGAGTGGATTGTCCATATTGCCCTCGGAAGTTTGAGCACTCCGCCTACGGCGTCGTGCTCAATTTACTTCCTCGTGCGATATGGACATCATATCCACTTTTGTTGTACAAACTACTATTTTTTTTAAGAAAAATTGAATAAAAAATATTTGCATTAAGAGTGAAGTCTAGTGACGCATTTGCCATTTCGTTTTTTATTAATATATCGTTTTTTTTTCCTTTTAACCAAAAATCGGCCAAATACCGACATTTGAGGCATAATTACTTACAATTTAAAGTTAAGCAAGTTTGAATTTATAAAGTAATAAAAGCAGGAAAAGAAAAATGAACAAATTTCAAAATTTTTCGTTTTTTGCTTTTATTAATTCATTAATCAAAATTTCTTTAGTTCAAAACTGTAGGTAATTGCTACCCAAGTACGGGTATTTGACCCCTTTTTGAATAAAGCGAGGATAAGAAATATTGATCAAAAAAGAATTGGCGAATGCATCACTAGACTTCACTCTTAAAAATATCATTATTGTAGAATTTTACCGTAATTTTGTGCACTAATAAATAATAATTGTTGTTGGACACTGAATTGTTTAGGTAATATATTTAACACACACCCAATATTGGTGTGATTTGTTTAGTCTACAAGCCTTAGACGATGAAAGTTCCTTGTCTAAGCTACAAGCCACATTATAACGGGAGACAAGTTGTCATATGAAGTGGAAGGTCTTATTTATCAATGATGCTAATAAAGGGAATGATATAACGGACTTTTATTCGTGATAAATATGTTTGTCAATTCTTGGAAAATAAAATAAAAAATAATCCTCCTGAAATTCAAAAATTTTTATTTTGTTTAAGAAATTTTAATAATAAAAATTACGACTCAACTAAGTAAAAATCGAAGACCGTCTTGGTTGACTAAATGGTCTGATTGAGTACTGCAGTGGCGTGCATACAACATAGGCAAAAAAGCCTTGCCTACCCTGGGAACAATGAAACAAACTCCAACCAAAATTATTTCTTTATAAATAACTTTTTATCCGTGTAATATCCGGAAATATTTTTATCTAGAGGACCGGGACCGAAAAGTTAATCGTATATCATTTAAGATCATTTCCACGAACGCATTCGTTGCCGATTAATCCTTAATCGCTGTATAAGCATTCCGTATGACCGCCCGAAAAGCAAATGACTTCACATTATATTAGCCCCTTATGGGAAAGCAAACGCACTGCTTTTATACGAGTGGAAGCGAGCGAGAGAGGCGGTAGGCAGTAAGCTAGACAGAGATGCAACAAATACACGTGACTCGCGACCTGAGCTTCAGTTATACATCCGCCCGCGTTTGTTAAGTGCATTGGTGCCAATCTTTAAGTTTTGTCGTAGTTTCAAAAAATACTACGCGTTCTCGATATAAAACTTGTCCCTATATAGTTTAATAATTAGGTTAGGTAAGATATTAATAAGTATCTTATATTATTGGTTGTCGAAAAAAAATGTGGACATGTCCACGTACACATAATTTTAGTGGCGATGTCAACTATGTTGAAAATTATTAAAGTCAATTGTTTGTAAATTAAATTTTTGCCTACTTAACTACTTTGCCTATTGAGTAGCCACCCCCACCGCCGAACAACAAGTCACAGTATCGAGCATAGTTAAACTTCACATACATAAATACTAACATTTGTATTATTTTTTTAGCTCCAAGTCAATCTGCAAGCCGGTCAGCCACAGCAACAGTCGATCCATGACAATAACGGCTCAATACCGTCGCCCCTCGAGGATGACATCGACGCGGCCCTTAACAACCTCCAAACCACTCTGGAAGGATCCAGTATTAGTACGCACATCAACGATATAACTTCTGTGCCAGAGCTAAAGGATCAATTGAGGTTTTTGAAGTGAGTATATAGAAAGGTTACAATAAATACATAGTGGCTCAGTTAACGACGACATAGTAAAATAGACCTCGCATTTCATTCATAAAATAACGTTTTCGCCGAGCCGACACAATTTTTTTAGAGGAGACCCTCTCTATGACATGTGTATGAACACTTACTTGTAAAAAGAACATCTTGGTACTAAATCAGCTACCCCAACCTACCCCCAGGGCCTATAAAGTGGCGCATCTATGGAGGGTTTTGGGGTTCTGTAGGTGAACCCCTCCCCCCAAGGGGTTTGACCTTTTTTTAGAAGTCACTCTTAATTGAGTGAAGAATGAATGTATTAAAAAAACCTCCCAAAGGAAATTTCTCTGTGAGTGTGTGTGTATGTATATTATGTCTTGTTGTGATAAAAAGGAATGCTTGGTCTATTTATTATTTAACTCTGTCATCGTTGGTCTCAGTAAAGCGACAAGGTAAGCTAATACCTTCGTTATAATATACGATATCTCTCTATTGTTTCAATTATGGCGTTTTCTAAAAGTAATTTTTTCTCTTAGTACACCCATAGTCATGTTTAAAAATTCAAATTTAAATTTTCCGTGTTTTTTCTTCCAGGCCGAAACGATTCACCCTCAAGGCCTACAAGAAATACTGGTTCACGTGCCGAGACCTGCACCTGTACATGTACAAAGGCAGGGAGGACATGGTGCACAACATTAACTGCGTAATGAACATCAACCTTAAGGGGTGCGAGGTCACTCCCGACGTCAACATCAGTCAGAATAAGTACGTTATCAAGCTGGAGGTGCCGAGTGCCGACGGCATGTCCGAGATGTATATACGGTGTGATGATGTAAGTATTGGAAAGAGTCAAGCTAGATCATCGTGATAGAATAAACAAGGAGGCGCTATTACCATTTAATTTCGTCTGCGAAAAACTGTAGCAGGGGGCATGGCTAAGTGTCATACCAATATGGCCGATTCATAAGGGTCTGATTAAATTTATTTTGAACAATCCTAAAAATGCTTGGGTCAACTAAACTGCTGGACAATTGCTTTCGAGCAAGAAAAATTTCGCCTAAATTTAACAGTTAATATTTTCTGATCAAAATAGGATATCGACCTATGGTTTTGAATGGTTGATAGATTCATCCCTTGAGAAACAATTGCCAATGTTGGATTTTCTTTAACTGTCAGAAAATTTTATATACAGGGTGTTAAAGAAGACGATGATTTTTGCTCCAATTTTAATGGCGTGTAACTTTCACAATAATATTTTTAAATTTTATCACTCTACGTCAATTGAATCACTGGTTCATATAGCAAAGAAAGTAATTTGTCAAATATTTGATATCTGCTATATTTTAAGAAATACCGATTTTTTTTGGAAAACCTTGCTTTATTTCAACTTATTGGTAGCTACATCTCACTGTGCGCTGTATCGTGCAAACTTTGCGAGTGATTCGTATACCTTATGAATAGCTTGATTATGTTCAGTAACAATAGTTGTTGAACATAATCAAGCTTTTTATAAAGTATAAGAATTACTCGCAAAGTTTGCACGATACAACGCACAGTAAGATCTAGCTACCAATAAGTTGAAATAAAGCAAGGTTTTCCAAAAAAATCGGTATTTCTTAAAATATAGCAGATATCAAAAATTTGACAAATTATTTTCTTTGCTATGAACCAGTGATTCAATTGATGTAGAGTGATAAAATTTAAAAATATTATTGTGAAAGTTACACGCCATTAAAATTGGATCAAAAATCATCGTCTTCTTTAACACCCTGTATATAAAATTTTCTGACAGTTAAAGAAAATCCAACATTGACAATTGTTTCCCAAGGGATAGATCTATCAACCATTCAAAACTGTAGGTCGATATCATATCTGGTTCAGAAAATATTAACTGTTAAATTTATGCGAAATTTTTCTTGCTCGAAAGCAATTGTCCAGCAGTTTAGAATAATATAACATCATAATAAGCAATGAACAGCTTTGTAGTGGAAATAACGGATAATGGTATTATTTATACACATGTTTGTATATTGTGTATTTGTTAGTAGCTAGATAAATTTTGGTGAAACCCGTTTGTACTAATTAATTTCATGAGAAATTGATTGAAATTAGTATTGTAATTAAATATTGTTCCATTGTCAAGGTGCACAACAGGATAAGAAATGATTTTATTTAGAAGTTGTAAATGTTTTAATAAATAAACTTAAACCCATAAAATTTTACTTATATGCGACAGCAGCAACAATGAAAATTTGTGTTACACTTTTTTATGAACCACGTGACTTGTCAGACGAAGACGAGTAGTGGCATAGTGGCCCGGTTGCCTAAATTTTTAATTTATAAATATTGCAAGTTCGATTGTAAGTAAATAATGCCTGCCAATGTTATTTATGTCAGGTGTTGCTGTCTAGTTAATTCTGGTTAAAAGTCTTTGTGGAACCCAACATAAAAGTTGTGTTGTGTGTGTTTATTTTGCACATAGAAAATAATGACCTTTGCCTATCAATAAACAAATGGTGTAATTGCAGGTAAGCGGTTAGTCCTAAAAAATCCAAACCTGCTTTAACTTAATTGTAGATGTATTGTTTTTATTTTTTTTTGTTATTTAATAATTTAAATAAAATGACAACTAAATAAACCATAGGAAACAATTAGCACTCAAAGCTTATAAATACGAACCTGTCCTTTATTTATACTAACCTATGTAAATTTTCGCCGTTTTCTTCTTATCTACAGCATTTCTGCTGGAATAACTTATCGCAAGAAATAATTAATATCCATCACACAGTAGCAATAGTTTCACACAAAAATTGAAAACTTTCGCATAAAATCTAAAACTACCTCAATAATTGAGGTCTATCTCTATCATAATTATTATGATAGATCGAATAGCTGACTACACGAATGACATAAGTGTCGTACCAATATGGCGCAGGTAGGGTCACTTTTAGTCACGTGATGTTGCCTCTTTGTTTATTCTATCTTGATGTGCTAGATATAGATAAATCAATTTATTCATAAACGCGTTTATAACTTACTGTAAATACCAGGTTTTTGGCAAATGTGGTGCAGAATATTTACTATGGGTACCGGGGTACCCGCGAGTCATTCAGAAAATCTAGTAAATCAAGAACCAAGTTGACCTTCGCATTAGAGCTTATGAATAAAATGATATATGGGGAAAGTCGTGATTTTTTCTTATTTCTGTCAAATTTGAAATGGCAACAAATATGACTTTTTAGGAAACTCAGTATTCGAGATGGATGGCTTGTTGTCGACTTGCAGCTAAAGGTCGATCTTTGGCCGACAGTTCGTACGAGACCGAAAAACAAACCATTTTGGACTTTCTCAATTTGCAAAGGCGAGTCGAGGAGCCCGTGCTAAACCCGAGCAGTTTGGACATACAAGTTGACGACTATATCGCGCCCAAGTATTTGAAGAAATCCAGAGGAAAGGTAAGGAATGATGTTATAAAAAAATAATTTCATGTCAAAAAAATTAAAACGTATAGTCTATTTAAGAAAGGTGTAAAGTAATAAAGGCTCATATTAGGTATGCAAAAGGACTACAGAGTGACCCAACGAATATTTAAGCCACTTTCATAATTTGGCATTAATTTCATTGCAAAATTCCTTATTTTCATCAAGTGCAGGTAGTACCACCCGGGTTTGGGTCAATTTATGGGTTTTGCCTGTTTTTATCCATTCACAAACACTAAAAAAGGCGTGCATTATGTACATAGTATTAGGTACACTTATTTTTTATTAAACATTATAAAAAAAATACAAAATACATTATACAGAAATTAAATTATAAAAAATTATAATATGCTTCATCATCTGAGAAACTGTCAGCTTGACGTTATAATTAACGGGTCGACGGTCTGATCGATCAGTTTGTCAAGATCCCACATTTTCTTCGCTTCTTTAATGACATGATGGACTGCTTTTCGCCAGTTCTCTGGTGTTAATGGCTTGATCAAACAGTAGCTTAATGTCTTTTATTTTGAATATCGTGTTGTGTCTTGCTACAAATCCTTTCACTTGCGCCCATATAAGTTCTATAGGATTTAGTTCGCAACAATAGTGGCGCAGCACAGTTACACTATGTTTTTCCAGCTATATCTTCCACGGCATATTTCATAAAACGATGTTTGTGTAAATTTGCTATAGCTAATAGTTCCTTCTTTATCAAATTATCTTATTTTTTTCTTTGGTTAGTTATCACAAAATTTACGTGCGCCTATGGCCGACACCGAAATTAAGCCGAACTGAACGGAATTTTCCATTTTATCATCATGAGGAAGTAATTTGAGCATGACGCCGTAGGTGAAGTGCTCACTTTAGTTGAACAGTATATTTTTTCTACGATGGTAAAACCAGCTCAATAATAATGCTACATGCAATTTATTTTCTATGCACATTCAGTAGATTGCATTATTGATAAATCTCTTATAGATGGTATATATTTTGTTTAAATTGAATAAATTAATAACATATTATAAATCATATAAATTATATAATTTATTGTCTTGAAAAAGAAGGCTGAGCCTCAGTAAATACAATAACCTGTGATTGGTCAGTACTTTATAAGGACGCCACAGAGGAATCTAATTTTTATAACAACGTTGTCAACTATTGGGAAATTTCCTGATTCAAAAATGTACCCTTGTTTTAGAACGCTATTTAAAAAGATTATAATAATTTCCAATTTTTAGCTCACCCAAAGGATACTTGAGGCACACACAAATGTCAAAGACCTGTCATTCGTCGGCGCCAAAATGAACTACATTAAGGCGTGGCAGTTGTTACCCGATTTCGGTATCACCTTGTTTGTTGTTAAGTTTATGGATTGTAAAAAAGAAGAATTATTAGGTGAGTAAAAAACGTGTAAGTAAGTCTAGAATTACTGTTAGTGATTCATCGCTTTCATATCTGGTATATCGGTGCACCGTGGTTGGAAACATAGGAAATCCCATGCAAGTTTTAGGCTGTTCAAATATTAGCTCCCCTGTTGACTTTAGAGCGGGTTTTAGGGAGACTTTTATAGGGTTTCTGTGTGGTGAGTGCACATGCGGAGTTTGAACAATTTTGGACAACCCGATCTTAACTTATTTGAATAGGATCACGGTTGACAATGCAAAATCACAGGTTGACAAGTCCAATCAATGCTGGTGTCCACAACATCGCCTGTTGAATTCCCACCCTACCGCAATCCTATTGAAATAAGTTAAGATCGGGTTGTCCAAAATTGTTCAAACTCCGCATGTGCACTCACCATACAGAGACCCTAAAAAGTCTCCCTACAACCCTGCTCTAAAGTCAACAGGGAAGCAAATATTTGGACAGTCTTAAACTTGCATGGGATTTCCTGTTTCCAACGACGATGCACCACCGGATAGAGTACAGCTGATTGTACGAACTTAGAGGAAACAATTTTAGTTTAAAAATAGTATATTACATAACAAGTGATGAAAGTGATACTTTCCAAACGAGGAGATATTTAGCACGAGGCGTCAGCCGAGTGCGGAAATTCTCCGAGTTTTAGAATAATCACTTTCACACGAATAATGTACACTATTTATCCTACGACCACAAAGAATTATTAAAAAAGCCTTTGATTTGTGAAAAAAATATTTCAACACTAGTGTTGAAATTAGCATACTTAGGATTATGTTCCACTTAATATCTGGTTTCATAGTTTTTTCCTTTATTGTAGTTTAACTTTTTTCATATCATAGGAAGAACTAATCCTGGATTGACTTCTAGATTAGCCAGAATAAAAATTTTTAAATTTAATCAAGAAAAAATGTATTAAACATAAATTTAAAAAATCCACCCAACAAGGAAGATTTCAATTCAAACTAATTCTACAAATTATTTAATGTTTTTATAAAAAAAATCATATACTCCTGATGGGGTTTGAACCTGTGACCTTGCTATCCGTAGGTTAGAGCTCTATTCTCTACGCTATCGCTACCGATAAAGATTTGTTTAATAAATGATACTCTCTTCATCGCGATTTATTTTTTCTGATACTTAATAGATTTATCAGTATGTTATTAACATTTTTTATAATTTCAGATGGAGTATTTTCACACTCTAATTCTGAATCACTCGACAAATACATGATAAATAAGTTAAACACTTTACAATTACTGCTCTCTAAAATTTGTTCTTTTTAATAAATAGGGGTGGTCTGTCAAGTTGGCACCATGTGTTTAAATTAAATAGTGTGCCTTGATATTTCAACACTAGTGTTGAAATATTTTTTTTCAACGCGCGTGTTTTATACGGCGTTTTCTAGCCAAATTAACCGTGCTTTTTTTCTCATTTTCATAGATGTTCGTATGAAAAAAAATTTCAGTGTATTTTAGAAATTCTAATAGAGTAGGATTTTTATTTTAATGGGGTCTTTTTCCCGCGACTTCGTAAAATCCACTGCTCTTGATATAAAAGCAATGAGTCGCTGATAGACATTTTGAACTTTTAGTATGGGGGAAATTTATAGTGACATAATTCCTCATAAATTTTCAAAGACCAATTTTATCAAATTATTTTTTTTAGGCGTCGCCTACAACCGCATCATGAAAATGGACATCAACTCGGGAGACCATCAAAAAACGTGGCGTTTCAACACGATGAAAGCATGGAACGTCAACTGGGAAATCAAACACATGATGGTACAGTTCGAGGAAGGTAACATCGTCTTCAGCAGTCTCTCTGCCGACTGTAAAGTCGTACACGAGTTCATAGGCGGATATATTTTCCTGTCCACCAGGTCGAAGGACGCCAGTCAGACGTTGAACGAAGAACTCTTTCATAAATTGACAGGGGGATGGTCCTAGAGGGTGTATCAGCATTAGTGCCTTGTTAGGTGCCTTAACTCTGTTATTGTCACAAAAATAATTATAACATTTATATTTGGAGTCATGATTTTTGGCACGTGTGAGTATTTACAAGGCTATTCTGTGTACCCAGTCATTACACTAAACCTAAGATCAATTACCATAGACAAAGTCAGTGGCGTAGCCAGAAAATATGCTGGAAAACATCTGGAAGTATTATATTATGCATTAGTTAAAATTCATTTAAATTGCGGAATTTTAGGTTGGGGAGAAATAAATAAAACTTTAGTTAAAAAATTAGAAATATTACAGCAAAGGTTTCTAAAGATTATCCTTATCCTTCAATAAAATTATATTCTGAAACAAAAAAAAATAACATTGGTGATTTAATAAGAAATTGTTGAATCACCCGGTACATATTTAAAAATAAATATCTTATACAGTTTAAAACCCATAATCATAATACACGTCATAAATTTTGGAAATGTTTTAAGTAATATTGTTTATAATATATTTTTCAAAATTTCATTATACCTTTATCTTCAAATACCTTCGTTTATATTTATCTACATATACTTTATCGTTTTTTATTTGCAATTTAACTTTTATATTTAATTAACAAATATTTTAAAAAATATTTTAATATTCTTATATATTTCTAATTTAAAATATAAATAATAAATAAATAGTGTTGTCTATGGTAATTGGTCTGTATAATGTACATCCCTAAATACAAAAAGGTTATATTTGTTTTACAAACAAATTAAACTTCAAAACTAAGTCGAGAGAGTGAGAGATGTAAATATAGTAAATGTACTGTTAAGTTTTAGTGGTCATGAATATATTTCAAAATTAAGCTTGTTTCAAGAAAAATAAACGTTTTTTTTAGGGATGATCTTACTTATCACTTTATTGCCTGGGCTAATTATTAGTCCTTATTCTTGATGTCTAAGATTTTTGCTTAACCTAATGAATATGGCTTATTACAAACAGTACTTATTTTAACGATTAGTCATTATGGATTACAGAAAAGCCCTGGTAAAATTTTTGTGTCTATGTCGTAGTCTTATAGTGAAGCCGCTTTTTTTTCATGAAATGATGGTTTTCACTATTCGATTGTGACATAAAGATCACATTTCTGTGTTTGATCCGCCTTGGTCATGTTTTTCTTACAATTTGACATTTAAACAGGCGTTTAGGATAATGGTCAAAATTGCGTTAATAACGCGGCCGTATTAACCAGTTCAAATTAACCTTATACTTAGTTTTAAATATTTGTATCGAACTAAATGTTTTTTTTAAATATACCTTGCAATAATTAAACATAATGGACTCTTTCACGAAATAATATAGTATAAGGTGTTCCATTAAAAAAAAAGTATTTTGGATATGGCCTTACTATTTGGGACCCCCACAATACAATAAAATTTAATAATTTTTTTTATAATTTTCATTGGCATTTTTTTTTCATATAAATTTAATTAATAAGTTCCAAAATATACCCTCAGCTTAAGTTGATTGATTCAATGTTTAGACTGTCCAATATCTTAATACTGGGATGGTTACCTGATTCGCGTAATATTAACACAAAAAGAACTAGTGACAATAATGGATAACAATTTTTTGTGCCCCTCTTGGAAGATGTTCTATCTTTGAAAATGATACATCTAAAGAGATGTAAAGTCTCTTAAAGGGGTAAAACCTACTTTGTTGTATATAAAATTGTATTTTGTTTATATTGTCCATGTATTTGTCAATATTTTTATTATATACAGGGTACATACATATATTTAACTAAAATAATTGTACCATAGCATTCGTTTTCCAGTAAATAATTCGGCTATACCTTGAAAAAAAAATTCGTTTTATTAAAATACCCTGTATGTTTTAATTTTAATTAGTTTTAAATGTTTTAAATTTTACTATTTATTTAGTATTGTAACATAGTATAAAGATGCGTTTTGCTTATGGAAAATATGCCTTTTTCAATTATTCTAATGTTGCTTATAGAAATTGTTATGGGTCAGGTTACACTGTAAGATTAAGAAGGTTAATAACTTTATCATATACAGGATGTATTAAAAAGAAACTTTCAATGCACGATTATATACGGGACAATAAGGTGAGAATTTATGTTTTAGCAGAGAAATACGCCACAGTATTCACAGTGTTTCTTTACTCGTGCGTCAGTCTTCAACGATTAAGCGACAGCGTAATTTACAATTCCCAATTTTTATTTATTGTAATAATAAAGTTGAATAAGAAAAGAACATAACCCAACGTCTTCCGGGCACTATTATACGTCGTTGCCAATGAAACGTGCTAGACAGAGAAACAATTGTAAGAAAGAGTTGCAGATTGATTTACTATTTAATTTTTATTATTTTTTGAAGTTTATCCATTGACTTCCGAGGTCATTGTTTTTTTGATTGCCATTTTAACTTATATTTTTTTTTACATTTCTGTGCCTTGAAAATTTATTTATTCTTAAAAATAGTTTTTTTCGGATCTTTTATTATCGTTCTGTTGTGTTTTCGGTAAGTAATTTCTAATACGTATTTAAGAGAGTTCTAACATTTAATGGTATGTCGGGAAAAAAATTACGTCGGTGGTTACACTCCTCTAAATAAAGATATACTAAAAAGTTAAATATTCATGTATACCTACTTTGTTGATAAAAATATTGTGCAAAGTGCTTTTGAAAGATCCATTAAATGTATGGATAACATTGATTTTATACTAGACTAAAATTTTGAATTCAAAACTTTAAACAACTTTTAGGAACCCGTACGTCGGAACATTAGGCACATCTATTATAATATTTATGAAATTAGACTTTGATTTGACCATATTTCTTCGATTTTAATGACGTATAAGTTATGACGGGCGGGTAACATTCATTGTGAATACTGTATATTTTCTATTTTTCTTGGAATTAATTGCTGCTGCGTCAAGCAAGTTTTTTCTCCATGCTCTAATATGTTCTAGAGCTATAATTTAAACGCACCAATCTTGTATATGGTATAAAGAAAATTGTATTGGTAATTTTTTAAAGTTTATAGTAGAAAAATGGTACCATTAATATATGTTTTTAATCTTACAGAAAAACGGTTCATTATTATTGCCTAATACTATATCTAATGTTACTAAAGATTTTAGAAAAATATATTTTTACCATGTTTTACAGTGTTAACTTCAAGATGCCTTCCTTATACAGGAAATATATAAATATTTTATATAAATTGATATTATTGTAAAAAACAGTTTATTAATAAAGTATATTATTAACAGCGATTGGTTTGTTTATTAACTCTATAATTTAGCGACCGTTGTGTCAGCGTTTTCCGTCCGCGTCTATCGCATTAGCGCAATATTTCGCTGTTCAACAGGTTTAGGGTTGTTATCCATCCCAGACCCGCTTTAAGGTGGATCCTGTTAAATAAGTTTTCAAGAGCTGGCTGTACAGTTGAGGCAGCAAAGGAGAAAGATAGGTCGATTTATTGAAGCTCGTGTGAAGTTAGTTACAAATTGTTGCTACATTACATACGCCATTCCCCAGTTATTAAATTATGCTTATGTCTACTCTGTGGCTTGGATCTTTTATCACAGAGGAATGATAGTTCGTCGCTATTCTCTATAATAAAAATGTTGCCAATAGCCGAGATAATAAAGGAACTATATTCAAACCACTGAATAAACCCAAGGTCTCTAAATTTAGAGACCTTGGAATAAACCAAAAATCCCTAAAAATTGACAGCTGTCATAAATCAAAATTTTGCTAGTGTCAAAAAATCGTCCGGAAAAATCGTTGAACTTCTAGAAATTATTTACAAAACGTTTAAAAGTAGAACAAAATTTTAATTATAAACCGCTTAATATATATTAAAAACGGAGCCGCAACAAGAAAATTTGAATAAAATGGATGTGGATCAACCAATGGCGAGCTCATCAGGTATGTGTTTGAAATGTAAAGCAATTTTCTTTACAAAGTTCGTTTTGCTACCAAACTATTTGTTTTAACTCTTATATTAGTCTGCAACAACTGCCTTTTTTTGTTTATTTGAACACGATATCTTATACCCTATTTGTCCAGTATACATTATTCCCCTCTATGAGTTAGGATCCTCAAAGGGTAGCCTGCATTGTTGTAATGTGATAATAATGCAGATTTTTTTAATGGCTGCATTTCGTATAAATAGCAGAATCTCTATAGTTCCAAGTAATGCTCATCAATCAAATAATAGCCTGAAAGTGTCAGGAAATTCTGATGTAATTTTTATGACTATTCCCCCTTTATTTTTAATTGTAGTTATGTTGTTGGTTATTAATCGAGTATGTAGTTGATTTAGCTATCTACTTCCTAGAAGAATTTTGTGTATGGGTCTGTTTCTATGCTCTATATATCTAGTTGTATTCTTTACATAGATTGTCCTTATTATTACCTGAGATTTGTGTAATTTCAATGTTTGTTACACTCAGGCTAACGCAATATTTCTTTAGGTCTGTAAAGAAACTTACCCTTAATAGCGTGGTAAGTGGTCATGTCTTTGATATTATAGTGTATGTATCTAATTTTCATTTGAGTATTTGAGACCTTGAATATCAGTAATTATTAGCAATAAGCTTTGCATATCACAGAATTCTCATTTTAAAATTCAAAGATTTTTTGGATAAACAGCTTATGTCATTGTTAAGACAAGGTTGTTTCACTAATCATAGAAAAATGTTTAAGACAATTATTAAAGTTATTATTAACAACATTGTGTGTCATCTAAAAACAGGCTTAAAGACAATATAATATTCTTAAATTGAGCTGTATCTAGAATTGCAATAAAAAAATGTCAGCTTTGTTTAAAATAGCTTCTGGTCTAATCAGAAACAGTAGAAAAATATTATTTTAGTTAATGATAACAAATTTTAAAATAAGAAGTTTAAAAAAAGTAATAGTTTGTTCCAAAAATTTTAAAAGATGCTCTTTAATCTAATCACTAAACTTTGTTAATCACATTGTATTCTAGCTAACATATCTGTACCTGATATGTTTGTATTATCTACCTATTTAGTGCTAGTAAAACTTTAACAACAAAATAAGGTTTTGTATGTATCTATAATTAACTTGTTGATACTATGAATAAATAAATAAATAAAATAAGTTGTTTTTTTCTATAAACCTAACATTTTATAGAATATATATAGATTGAAATTTTGGTACCAACATTAGGTTTGACCCATACATTATCATTTATTTGTACCCTAACTCATTATAATATGCTGTTTTACACATTCTAAAAAGCGTACATTGGAATGGGATGTTTAACTATAACCGAATTGATCATATTCAGCAATGACTACCAAAGGGTATAGTCTGAATATCACCAACCGTAACCACGGTTTACCGCGACAAATGACAGTTCAATCATAAAAATCCGTTTAAATTCGGGACGAAAAATCACATGCTAGATGTTATATTGGTACACATAAAACATAACTTTAATTTTTACCAATTCTTATTTCATTTTCCAAAGATTGTTTCTCGTGCTTTAAATGATAAATTACCAGTCAAAGGCAAAATATTTTGACAAAAAGACCATAAACAGCTGCAGCCCCCCCCCCCCCCCCCCCCCCCCCCGTACATATTACGTTTTAGTTACTGATTTATAATGCAATTTTAAAGGAAAGTGCGTAAAAAGAATAATATTTTATAGTATTTTTCTATTATATAATTGTCTGTTCCGTTTTTCCTCTTTTTTAGAGCTATTTTAAATGGTTAGAGTCATACATACGTCTTATGTTAAAATTTTGGATTGACACCAATATTCATATTTTTTGTACAACTGAAATCCTTGCAAGAACGATTACACGCGACGGGTTGGGAACTGATTTAATAAACATCTTTTTTCTTCATAAGGATTCAACCAACGGATCTATTATCCCCAGCATAAATAATAAATTTACATACTAATAAAAAGTTATTTCATTCTCTTTCGTTTTTTTTTCGTCCGGGAATGACACAACCGAGGATTTTCGCAGCTACTTTCACCAACTTTATGGTACTAAATTTCCTAAAATCAAATCATATTTATTATCTTTTATATCTTATCTTATATTATTCAGTATTTATATTTTTTTACAGTCTGGAACTAAAAACACAGAAAGTACACTTATTGCTAAAATGGTATTAACCATATTTTCCTTGTGACCTTTTAAGATTTGTAAGACAGTATCCTATTAGGCAAATTTATTAAGATTTATTAAACATTTAAAAAGCTCATTTGTCCAGTTCTCACCACCTCGCTAGTACTTCAAACACTTCCAAAGATAGACGAAAACAACACGATGGATAAGAAGCCGCCGAAAGAGAGGATTTTGGAACTTCTGGATCTGCTGGAAAGTCACGTGGAAAAGCTTAGGAAAGAGGCGGGGCAGTTGGAAGAGGACAAAGATCAGTTGCTTTCTACCCTGGACTCCGTTAGACATGCTGACCTGATGAATCAGCTGGATGAAAGTAAGTTAAATGACGAGAATTGATTTGATTTTCTTCCACTAAAATTTTTTGTTAAACATAGTAAAAAGGAAATTGGTAGAGTGAAAAAAATATACAGGGTGTCCATGAAATGACTGTACAAAGCTTTACCATAAATTCCTTAACCAAAAATAAGGCAATCTAGGTAAACTTACCTATATACAATGTTGCTTCGTTATGACGCTACAGGGCGCTAAAGTTTTCAAATTAATATTGTTTTTTCGGAATAATTTCTAAACGCCTTTATCGATTTCCACTAATTTTGGAACTAAGAATTACCACTATTAATAGCGTGTTTTGACGTATGTATGCGCTATCTTTTTTTAATACCTGCAATTTTAAAAATGGCGCGTGATTGGTAATTAAAAGTTCCTCGTTTTGTTACCCCCCGTATAAATGACCGTAATTATTTCTCTGACACTAGCTGACTTCATGTTGAAACTTTTTTGTCTCTTGTAAAATTTTAGCCAGACATGCAGTTTCTCTGCAAAAAAAATATATATCATACCGTGTAATTCATCATTGCTGTTTATTCAGAACGAGAAACATGAAAAAAAATTTTAATTCTAAATAACTACCAACTAGTTTGATTTTTATTTGTTCGAAACTTTTTCATGTTTTGCATCGTAAATAATTTTTTTGTAGAGAAACTGCATGTCTGGCTAAAATTTTACAAGAGACAAAAAAGTTTCAACATGAAGTCAGCTAGTGTCAGAGACATAATTAAAGTCATTTATACAGGGGGTAACAAAAAGAGGAACTTTTAATTACCAATCACACGCCATTTTTAAATTTGCAGGTATTAAAAAAGTGTGGCGTATACGTCAAAACACGCTATTAATAGTGGTCATTCTTAGTTCCAAAATTAGTGGAAATCGATAAAGGCGTTTAAAAATTATTCAGAAAAAACAATATTAATTTGAAAACTTTAGCGCCCTGTAGCGGCAAAACGAAGCAACATTGCATATAGGTAAGTTTGCCTAGATCGCCTTATTTTTTGTTAAGGAATTTATGGTGAAGCGTTGTACAGTAATTTCATGGACACCTTGTATATTATAACGTTCTTAAAATAATATTATTTCTTTCTTTTTAGAGCAATTCGAATTATTTGTATGTATTTGAGTCAGTTCACTATGTCAAGCTGTATTTAAAATTGAATCGACCCAAGAATCACTAGAAAATAATTTAAAATTGAAGCTACGTCTCAGTTTACATTGTAGATTTTTTCTAGATGATGCGGATGATGTAACCCGATACGCTGATAGAATAATGACGCGATGTCAAACGGTGGAAGTCCGCGTGTTGACTCAGAGAGATCAGATGCAAGAGGATGCTCTATTTCAAGTTAATCATTTAATTGATGGCCTTGTCATCGACCTAAGGAACGATCATGAAGTCGCTAAACAGAGGTAGGTGATAGATTTTCTAGTTTAAAATAGAAAAGAAAAAATCTTGGCTAGCGCAGTAAGGATCAACACTATACAGGGTGTGAAAATTTGAAAAAATTTTTAACTAACTACGTTTAAACATACTTTTTGTTGTTCCCCTTTTAACTTAATTGGCGGTTTCCTATCACTTCTGGTTATACCGGAAGTAGCCGGCAATTTTGTTATTTTAAATAAAACATGATTATTTTTATTGCATTTTTCTCAAGATTTTAAACGTGTTGGTCAAAAGTCTAAAACAGAGCTGGGCAAAGCACCCGAAAAAAATGCTTCAAACACCGGGCCCTTTGGAATAATAATTGCCAACATCAAGCACTTTGGAAATTCTAAGTGCTTGCCCAATTACCAAGCACTTTTTATAAAGTGCTTGAATTTCCAAGCTTTGTATTTTAAAAGTGCTTGAATTATCAAGC
Organism: Polydrusus cervinus; assembly: GCA_935413205.1. Classification (NCBI taxonomy): domain Eukaryota; kingdom Metazoa; phylum Arthropoda; class Insecta; order Coleoptera; family Curculionidae; genus Polydrusus; species Polydrusus cervinus. Next base: position 109,300,277 of record OW284510.1, on the reverse strand, counting down.
ACTGTATTTTAAACGTGCTTGAATTATCAAGCACTGTATTTTAAAAGTGCTTAAATTACCAAGCACTGTATTTTAAAAGTGCTTGAATTATCAAGCACTGTGTTTTAAAAGTGCTTGAATTACCAAGCACTGTATTTTAAAAGTGCTTGAATTATCAAGCATTGTATTTTAAAAGTGCTTAAATTACCAAGCACTGTATTTTAAAAGTGCTTGAATTACCAAGCACTGTATTTTAAAAGTGCTTAAATTATCAAGCATTGTATTTTAAAAGTGTTTGAATTACCAAGCACTGTATTTTTAAAGTGCTTGAATTATCAAGCACTGTATTTTAAAAGTGCTTGCAAGCACTGTGCTCGAAGCACTATTGTGCTTGAGGCACTTTCGAGGCAACGGTCTAGACTAAATCATTTTTGAGATATTAACGTTTGAAACGTTATATTTTTGGTTCTTTGACAGGCTCTAGCATCTTGATGGTGCATTTTAGAAAAAAACGGATTTCACTTTCCTGTCTTAAGTTTTTATTTTCTACTTAAAAATTATCTTTCGGATGTCCGGTTAAACCGGAAGCTAGAATTCTCTAAATAATCATGTAGAAGATTAAAAACCAACATAGGAATGTACAAACTGTTCTTCACTAAAGGCTCATTTACAATTGGAAAGTGTACTGCCGTAAAGTAGTACTGGCCGTCAGTAAACTTGCTATTAAATGTGTGTTTACATATTTGATAGTTTAGTTGTCGACAGGAAGAAAAACAAAATGGCTCCCAATGCAGTATTGTGTGCTACTGTTAAAGTTATTGTCATTGAAATTGCGGAAAAATTAACTGAATTCCCGTATTCCATAATATATCATATTTTTCATAAAGATTTCAAAGTTTAATTATTTAGCTGTTCCACTTTATTTTTTTAAATTTTCTTGTTGCCAACTTGCCGACAGTAGCTGTTTACACACGGAAACTACAAGCCTTGACAGGAAAGCCGGCCACTTAATTAGCTCCTCAAACTTCACTTGTCACTTGCCGGCAAGTAGAATGTTAGGATTTCGTCTAATTTACACAAGGCAAGTTTACTGGCGGAAACACTTTTCGCCACTAAACTTTCCAAGTGTAAATGAGCCTTAAGATACACCGTTTCTATAGCCTGTAACCGTTCTTTTGAGACATATGACCTGTTATATAAGATTTGTTTAGAATCTTGAGCACATAAAATCATATATTTTAAATAACAAAGTTCACTATTTCCGGTGAAGAAATATATAATATAAAGTTTTAGAGTTTGTGAATCACCCTGTATGTATAGGGACATCATTCTCTTTATACGCGCAAGACAGCACTCCAATATGGTGAAATAAAGTTAATGAAAATAATGAATGTAGATATTTGTGTAAAAAACTGTTTACTTGAAAGAATAATTTTTATTCCACAATATCTCGAGAAGCTGCAAATAAATGTCACAACGTTGGATAAAGCTTTTCCTCTAGCGCCGGCTAGGAAAAATACATAATGACATTACTTATGTATAACTAAATAACTATTCTTCCAGATGTATTTCTTATGTCAACGCCTGTTCTTCCATAATGGTAGACGGCATAATGGACAAGAAATTCGAGTCGGCCTTATTGGGTTGCACAATCGACGACCAGAAACGGGTAAAGAAGCGCCTAACGGGCTTGCTCAGCTACTTTGAAAGGCTACGATTTCAATCTTACGAGTAAAAATGATTCTTTAGGTATAGTTAAGTGATGTCCACTTTAATGTCGGTCGTTTGGTGTAAGAAGTTGTCTACAACTGAATAATTTTAAATATAATTTTTTCTTGGTACAAAATATTTATGTGGGAATGTGGGCGAGGGTTTTAGGTTTGCTAGTTTTTTTTATTAAGCTACCGTTAAGAGGAGTAAACATCAACTGGTCAAAAACATTCTAGCATTATTTATTATTTCAAACTATTTTGTCGGTGTTTACGTTAATGATCCATTGAGATTAAGGGCTTTTTACATTAGATGCAAGTCAATGGTTGTTTTAAATGGAAAAACTTGCATCAGCTGATTAACATGTCATTTTAAATCAGCTGATGCAAGTTTTCCCATTGACAACGATCACTTGCACTTACATCTAATGTAAAAAGGCCTTTAGAGTTATGACGTCTTTCATATTAAATAAAAGTAGCAGATCAATAAATTAAAAAGTTCAACGAGTATAAACTTGATACAATTCATTCCTTTTGTAGAAGGTATTAAGAGACTTATACCAGGCCATTTATAATGGGTGTTACTGAATGTATGACCAACTAGGCCCTAACTTTTTTAATCTACAATTTGAGATTTTTTTTGTTTCTTGAATAATTTAATGTTTTGGACTTACGCCACTATTCTTAAGGGGGCGTGTTACGCTTAAAAATGTTGATTTTTTGTTGATTACTTCTCTTAGCTTGATTGGGGTAGAGGTGGTTTGGACAACATTTTTACATCTAATAAGATCTTTCAGCTTAAAATTGCTCCGGAGTGACCACTTTTTAAATTTAAAATAATATATTTGTGGTATTTGTACGTTCCTCAGGGTATTCCTAAGTTGATACTTATTTTTTAGCTGTGTAAAGAAAGTATTAAAATAAACAACATTTTTAAATGCCTTTTTTCAAAAAAACTAAAAATAAGATACATTCATTTATTACGCTATGGATCAAATACGATTCTGCATAACTTGCCCGTTGAATAACATTAAGAAAACTTCTGGGTGTTGGATGAGCCCGCAAGGGAAAGCGTTCTGCGTATAACCTCGAAGCAGCAGCCGCACTTTGACGACACTTACCGTAAATTAGCACCATATCTACTAGTTTTCAAATTTTACCTTTTCACGTGTCACCAATTTAAAATTAACTTGCTTCAGAAAAACACACCGCAGCTGAATGCCAAATAAATAACTGACCACCGACCCGTAAATTGCATGACTAATAAGGCAAAAACAACATAAAGTATAGCAGACTACGTTTTGTTGACCAGGCCCGCACTTAAATTTTTACTTCTGTATCTCGCCTATTTTTAAATTTTTTTTGAAAAAGGTATTTGAAAATGTTTATTTTAATGCCTTCTATACAGAGCTAAAAAAGAAGTATTAACTTAGGAATCACCCTGTATTGCTTAAGAATTAGGGCTAGTGACGCTTTCACTATTTTATTTTTTGATCAATATTTCGTATGATTTTCTCTTTTCGCAATTACTAGTTTCAATTAAGAAGAAAATTCTTCATTCATCTAAGGCGCTGGGCCATAGTTACAAAGTGTCTAAATAGTATCAAACCCAAAATTAACTTCCTGCAGACCACAAAGTGTAACTCTAAGAAAGTTGATAATGAAATTATACAGGGTGTCCTTAAAATGACTGTACAACGCTTCACCACAAATTCCTTAACCAAAAATAGGGCGATCTAGGCAAATTTACCTATATGCAATGTTGCTTCGTTTTGACGCTTTATTTTTAGTTAAGAAATTTGTGGTGAAGCGTTGTACATCCTTTCAAGAACACCCTGTATATTAAAAAATTATATTTTTGGACGTGGCACAGGCAGTATATATTATATCAAGAAAGAATTCAAAAAATCAAATTTACTGTAACTTTATTTTTAAAAATTTATGTAGTTAGGTGAATTTTTAACGAAATTTGGGCGTGGTCCTGAAAATGTCTCGCCTGCGGCGCATTTTGCCTACCCCCACATTCCTCTTTGGATCTGCCCCTACTAACGCCTAGCTACAGCCCTGGTAGGATGTAATTTTTTGCTATTATAGGAAGTAAAAAACTATAATTAAAACCTTTAAATTTGTCTCTGAAGTAATAAAATTTTTAAAGGTTTTTTGTATGCGGGGGAACCTACATACTAACACAACTATATTTTCTATAGTAAAATACAGTCAAAACTTCCAAAAATCCAGCGATAAGGCGAGTAGCTCACTCCGGATCTCTCTTTTGCCATATAAATCATAAAAATAATTAACTACATTAGAATTCTCAAAAAGAAAATACTTCGACTAATGTATCGACCATGTAACTTGATGACTTACACTCACTGACTTCCCAAACAGTAGTAATATGAATGGGCAAAACCACTACAGTTTCGCCGCAGTACCTGGTTGATTGGTCAGTTGAAGTATTTTCTTATTGACACTCCAATGCACTTAACTTTTTGTATTTGTACGGCATTCTTAAGGTTTTTTTGGTTAGCTAGATCAGTCAATCACACCTTTAGCGTATTTTACAGTAAATCTTATGAAAGAGTACAAAAAAACGGGAACTAATAAATTTCTCAAAAAATACGGATTGATTATACTAATTATCCAAATCGACCTGCTGACAAGTCTTATCGATTGACCTTCAATATTAAAGACTTAGTAAAGGTAGGGTTGTCATGGTGGTACAATTAATTCCTAGCGATTCTGTGGTACAAGCCGATTTCTTCATATTTGAGGAGAGATCATTTGAAAGCATCTAGGTGCGAACAGTGTTATTTTTCACTACCAAATAAAAATATATATACGTGCCCGCTTTTTACAATGACAGGTGAGGTGAGGTTAGAACTGTTATTTGCGTCAAACGGTTACTAAGCAACGTCCTCATATGTGACGACATGCGCTGAGATGTTCAAATTTCAGTTTGCTTATCGGCATACCGTTGTAGGTGTATCGGGCTCTACGTCAAGACTAAATAATTACACTGGTCAACAAAATTTAAGATTTTTTTTTGTCCCACGAGCTGAAGTGGATGTACTTGGTAGTACTTTTTAAACATATTTCATATATGTTTTCAGAATTTTTCCATCACGCAGAGTTTTAAAGTGACAAAGCAATGAATTTTTGTGAACGTATATATTATAATATGGGTATAAGTTATGAAAAAATAAAGTACAAAGTGATATATTTACTTAGAAAATGTGGTCATATATGACTTTCGACTGTACTTTGCATCAGAAACATCTCTCTTCAGCGTCCAGCAATAGTCTGCCAACATAGCGGGGCTCCATTTGCCTTGGTATCTCTTCTCCATGTGCAGAATGTCCTGGTGAAATCGCTCGCCATGTTCGTCACTTACTGCTCCAAGGTTTTTCGGAAAAAAGTCCAAGTGTGAATGAAGAAAGTGTATTTTTAGACTCATGTTGCAACCCATGGCTTTATATGAGACCAATAAATTGTTAACATTCTCTACGTAATTTTCGGATTTACGATTTCCCAAGAAGCCGTTGCAAATGTCTTTGAAAGAAAACCATGCTGCTTTTTCAACTCCATTCAGAGCATCACTAAAGTTTTCATCTCGAAGTAGCTCTCTGATCTGAGGTCCCACAAAAATACCTTCCTTTATCTTGGCATCACTGATTTTAGGGAACTTACTTCTCACATATGCAAACGCACTGTTAGTTTTATCCATACCTTTAACAAAATTCTTCATTAACCCAAGCTTAATGTGCAAAGGTGGTAAATAAATTTTTTGGGGATCAACAAGTGGGATCTCGACTGTCCCATTCGCATAGGAAACAACAATACTTTGTGTAACCGAGTTGCATGCCGAGCAAAAGTGAAACAACTTTCAAATCGCCACAAATATTCCACTTAAAGTCTATATATTTAATTTTTTCCAAAAGAAGCTTCATGTTGTCATATGATTCTTTCATGTTGCCTGCATGAGCCAAAGGAACAGAGGGGAACTTATTTCCATTGTGGAGTAGTACCGCTTTCAAGCTTGATTTGGAAGAGTCAATGAACAAACGCCACTCATTTGTATTATAGTCATGCCCAAGTGCCTTCATAACAGAGCATACATCATTACAAAATACAAGCCCGTCTTCCATAGAGAAGAATTCTTCAAACTCTGCATGGCGCTTACGATAAAAAGCAACTTTTGTGCCACTCTGTAGAAGATTCCAGTCTTTTAATCTAGAACCTAGAAGTTCGGCTTGCTTCTTAGACAAGTTTAAATCGCGGACAAGGTCGTTAAGTTCTTCTTGACTTAGAAGATGCGGCGCACAAGAAGACGAATCTGGTGTAAATGTTGGATCCAGATCAATATTTTCGGCTGAAAAACTTTCGTTGTTTACTTCGTCATCGGCAGTTTCATCGTCGCTCGGTGTCATATTTTGTGAGGGGTCAGGCACAGGTAATTCCGGACTGTGCGGCACTGGTCTCAGTGCAGATGGAATATGAGGATATTTAACAGTATGTTTGGATTTAGAAGTTGGGGAGCCCAGCTTTTGTCTTGATCGCCGACTTTACACTTGAAATACTGTTCAGAGCATTTATTAACGAGAGGCGTGAAAGACCGTTTTTGAGATTTAAATGTCAATTCACCGCAGATGTAGCAAAAAGAGTTCGGGTGGTTTACACAATTTCTTGGCATTTTTACAGGTGAGTTACACTACAATAGCTTAAAATGCACCACAGCACATTCTTCAAAACGTTAAAAAAGTCTGCGTATATGTTCATTCACCGAGCTCTAGCCGATAACTAAAACAACAATAAATGTTATGTAGGACTCGGAACTGCTTGCAGGTCTCAACAAGCCAAGACATGTTCCGCGTGACACACAGAGCACACTTTGTTATTTCTAGTCACAACAAGTTATTGTTACAATACACAAATAATAAAATAGCAATGCCTGACACAAGTTTTTTGTTAGATGACTCTTATAGTACAGACCTATGCGTGCATTTTATAGGTAAATAATCACATATACTGGAACATAAAAACTAAGGGTGATGGAGAAATTCTGAAAACATGATTGATTTCAGCATGCAAAATTATATTGAAATCAGACATTTTTGTGCTTGGGACAAAAATCTTGTTAACCAGTGCATTGAAAACAAAACATTGATGATATTCGCCCAAGAAAGCAAAGCAATTAGACGTTTTTAAATTTCTACTCTCCTTATTTGTGTTTCCTACTTTCTTCCTTGGTGATAATATAATTGAAAATGCTATAAAGTGTAAACGGAAGAACTACAGAAAAAAAAATTGTCAATTTACTAGAATAGTAGAAAGAGCGAAATTTGTGAGAATTTTTACAAAAAAACTTTTTACATATTACGATGTTGGTGACTGATTGGAGACTGAAATGTAGAGAGGCAAAAATGTTTCTTTTCCTTCTCTTACCTGAATAAAACGTTTTAAGGCTACATGGGAGGTTTTTCGTTTTCAACGACGCTTTGGTCGCCGGATGGAAATAAAATCTGAGAAAAAGACATTGCATTTCTAGAGTAAGACTGCCAAATTTCTTGAAGCCAACAATGACTGGAAAGTCTAAACTTATCGAACTGTGGTGATATTTTCCTTTTAGTATAATAACCGGAACTTTTTATCCTTCACATAGGAAAGGGGGTCAAGAAACACCCCAGAAACTATGATTACGACAAGCGTTAGAAATTTGAAGAAATTATTAAAGATAATTTTTGGATACTTTTAATGCTAATGACAATTTATTATTGTTTCGGGTTATATTTCAAGTCGTTATTGTGTTACAACTTTGGGTTTTAAATAAAATAAGTTTTGATACTATTTTTAAACGTTTACAATATGAATTTCGATTTCATATTTAATTAATACTTTACGTTAGTCACGCAAAAAGCATGTGTATCAATTTGCATTAAGATGAAGGGCAATTTAAAAATAGATCAGTCGTATGCACCATTGTTTTAGCATTGGTTCGCCTAACTTTCAAGTATTTGTTTTGAGGCCTCGCGAAACTTACGGTTATAGATATCCTTTTTACGTGATTTACTGTGTGATTAAAAAGTGTTGTTTTTATTTTTCAGTTAATTCAGTAGTGTTCGTACCTACTTAGTTGTGCGTTTTAAAAATGAACCCAATTAATGAATAGTTTGTAATTTGTTGGAAACTCCATTCAGTCGTTGGACAGATGAAGATAAGAGAGACGTTTTGTTACACGGGTTTTTAGTCAATGTTTGCTTAAGTACCCGCACTATACCTAGCTCTTCGCCATTCTTTAAGACCGCGAGCCGCCTCTGCGTCACGCGATCGCTGACAGTCGAAATATCAACGTCATCTCTACTACTGGGCGTTTGGCCTTGAGCTGGGCACAATTTTTTGAAATTACTATTTTTGGAAGTTTACCATATAAAATAGCTTTTCCAGGAATACTTTCGTCAATTTTAACAATTCATCTTCAAAAATATTTTAAATGCGAAGTTTCCAAAAAATATATTTTCATAGCTTCTCGAAAATGTCTAACGAATGCTCGTCCTGAATCACCCTGTATAATTAAAGTTCCCATTGTATAGTGTACAGACTGTTATAAATTAAAATTAGTGAGGCTTTCTTAAATATGACACAGTTATGAAGAAATCGGCCAAAAATGAATAAATATAACTTAACCTTACTTACGCTTCTTATTTTAGTTTTAACTAATTAACGCCTTAAATTTAAGGGTTCCAGAGAGTTAACATTTGTATTTACTTCTACAGTTTTATTTTCAATATACCTCATAATTTAGTTACTGAATTGTCATTTTTTTTAAACTGAACATTTACAGTATTAACAAGTTTATTTTTAATAAAATTTCCGTAAATACTTCGTGTATATCTACGGCAGTACAGTACCAAAATGTGTGCATTAAAACTCCCAATATAAGAGAAAACTCCGACTAAGGTATTGAATATGCAAGTAAAGCACTGGAAGTGTGCTACTTTTAATCATTAATGAGAGCGAACTAGTTTCGCTTCCTCGCATTATTGCTAGAAAAGCAGCGTTTTACTTACATGTCAATAACTCAGTCGAAGTGACGTTTTTTTATTGGAAATTACATTGCCGTTTCAATTTGTAGAACATTTCTTGGATATACAGGGTGAGTCCTAAGTTGATACTTCTTTTTTAGCTGTGTATAGAATTACATTCATTTATTATACTATGGATCAAATACGGTTCTGCCTAACTTGCCCGTTGAATAACATTAAGAGAACTTCTGGGTGTAGGATGAGCCCGCAAGGGAAATCGTTCTGCGTATAATATCGAAGCAGCGGCCGCAGTTTGACGACTTTCACCGTAAATTAGCACCATATCTACTAGTTAATTTTACCATTTTCACGTGTCACCAATTTAAAATTAACTTGCTTCCGAAAAACACACGCAGGGGATTGCCAAATAACAAACTGACCACCGACCCGTAATTGCATGACTACTAAAAGATGAGACAAACAACATAAAGTATAGCAGGGTACGTTTTGACGACCGCACTTAGATTTTTTTACTTCTGTATCTCGGCTATTTTTAATTTTTTTGAAAAAAGGTATTTGAAAATGTTTATTTTAATGCATTCTATACACAGCTAAAAAAGAAGTATCAACTTAGGAATCACCCTGTATACACCTTTTATTTTACTATTGAAAAAGTGCAAACCAAATTTTCGTTTTTCATATAAACCAGATTCACATAACAAAAACTGGAAAGATTCCAGAGGGACCCTACACGATCAGTATTACTGTATTGTAACATATTTATACAATACAATAACGTCATTATTTTTGTTATTATTAACAGTATTACCGATGTGATATTGATCGTGTACGGGACCCCAGGGCCGCAGCTAGAGGGGATCCGGCCAGGGCGAAGCTCTGGTAAAAAAATATTGAGCCCTGGTAAAAAAGATTTTGAAATAGAAGAAAATAAGTGTCAAAAATGTCTGGAAGTTATGGGGTAAGAATATGGGCCCTGGTAAGAAATCGAATAGGCCTACCAAAAATTTGGTTCTGGTTACGGCCCTGCGGGACCCTTTAGTTGTAAATAGTTTTTTTTCACAGACACGTATGTTACAATTGCATGGATATAAAACAGAAATTTATTCTGACTATTTAACTAATTTAAAACTGTTTAAATGTTGAAGGTATACAGCAAAAATGCAAAAAAAAATTTTAAAGTTTTTACTTACAAATTATTTATAATGTTTAAGCTGAATTTATCGCTGATGGCAACGTTGAAATTTCAAAAACTTGTACAAACATAATTTTAATGTTTTTTACCTAATAACGTTACATGATACCAAATCCGTTTACAAAAACTTATGATTCCGTACATTTTTTCCCTGTTTTATTTTAGCTAAAAAGTGAACGTAAAAATGTATATTTTTTTAATTTGCTACAGGCCGTTAAGCTAAGCTTTTATTATATATTTAATTTTTTTATCTACGACCCACAGGACACGAGCGTATTACATAATTCATTTTGACTTATTTGAATTACGTAATAGAATTCATTACAGCACTAGTTATCTAATGAGCTCATAGGTATTATGAAAAATATAATTAAATATATTTCCATTTCCATCGTCGTGTTGCCCGCCTATATTTTATAAAAGAAAACTCGGCTATAAGTAGAGTAACTAACGTCGTATAGATTAAAACCAAGTATCCCTAAATAATTTTAAAAAATTGAATTTTTTGAATTATCTCCCTAGTATTATAGTATTATTTTCTATTTATCTCTTTTTAGTATTATTTTCTCAGGTAGTATTTAGGTATTTATTATTTATATTTTTAATAAAATTGACCTTGTCCTTCATGGGACACCCTACAACAGACATTTATGTAAAGTTCAGCAGGGCTGCTGGGTCGTTTTTTTTTTGGTGTCTACGCTACTGTAATATTTTTCATTTTTGCTGCATACCATCGATATATTGTTCACATTTCTGTATTTTATAAAGCGTTGTGGCGTTATGGCATATAGTACAATTTATTTTTTGAAGGCAAGTTGCTGATAAAATTACACCTTTAAAGATTTGTTGTTAATGACTGTGTAATTCAGAAAATTCATTATTAATAAATGCGACTACACTAAAATAATGTGTTTTTCTTGTATTCCTTCAATTTGCATATCTAGATCAAGAGATGTGGTTTTTGGTGTTCCGTAGCAGGCGCGGCTTGTCCATAAGGTCATTTGGTTAATGATCCACCTAATTAATTTATTTTTTAAAACAAAAATGATTATCCTTCAAAAAATGCAAATATTCCAAAATGTGTCATACGAAACTTGGACCAATAACGGTTAAATTCCGCATTCAGTTGTATTTGGTAAAAATTGTTAAGTAACTGATACCAGGGCCGTATTTATTTAGAAGTAATTAGCAAAACGTCTAAAAAATTATCAAAGGAAAGATGTGCCAAACTTCTAAGAAGAAACTTTCTCTCAAACCGTGTGGTGTACAACTGGAATCGACTAAGTCGAGACACAGTCAATGCAACCTTTACAAACCAATTTAAGAATAGACTGGACAAAGACATTAAACAATGGAACAACTCATTCGTCATGCTTCATAGCTTCACGCATGCCTATTAAGTGAAGGTGGTCATTTCCACCAATTTTTATAAAACAAAATTTTGCATTATCAATGTTAATAATAATAGTAGAGCTAATTTAATTTAATTATTTTAATTAAGAACGGTGTGCCTGAGGAGAAAAACGCAAGAGACCATTTTTATGCAGAATTGACCAGGCTAATCAGAAATAATATCCACATGGAAAAATATCAGTGGCGTACCACTTTTTTTCTAAAAAATATATAACCGCTTCTTCATTTAGTTTTAAAAATTATTCTATTGGCGATAACGCTGAAACGAACGGAGATATCGAGCTGCGGTTTTAATATTTTTTCTAGCAAATTTAATCTACTTTTCGATTATGATATCATAATTATACCGTATGATTTATTTTTTCGGAGTAAAATCAAAAAAATGTGTTATTGCAAATTGCGACCTCTAGCATTTTTTTTTAGAACTATTATGGACAACTAAATACGATTGGTGAAAGTGCATACATTTCTCTTCCAAATAGTCTTTAGTTTGCTAAAATCGGATAAGTCGTTTAAAAGTTACAGCGATTTAACTGATTACACTTTCACCTCTTATTAAAGTTGGTACGCCAATGAGCATAAGACCAAAATCATGCATAATTGTCCAAGCTTTTTAATGGTGTTATTAAAGATATACCTTAATGTGGAATTTTCGGAGATATGTAAAATTTTAAAATTTACTTTTCAATTACGCCCTCTTGCGCAAAATGCGGAACTTAAAAATAATTTCCAGCATTTTCTCTTGGGCACTTTTGTCATAAAAAAATTTACCCGGATGCTGTACGATTACTAGTTTCTGAGATATGGCCGGCGGTCATTCTTAGTTGACCACCCGGTACATTTATTTACAGTTTAAAATGAATACAAATAGTGCTGCCAGTGTATTAAAATGTCTATTTAAAAAGTAAGCAGTTCGGTAGACCGCTGTCCTATCTAAAGTTACCACAAGCTTTGAATTTCAATATTTAAAGAACGACAGATCAGTGCAAAAATGTGGCAACCGTTTCTGGAGACGAACTAATGTTTGTCTCCATTTTCGATCGATTTCAGACACAAGATATTGTATTGTTTTATGCAAAGTCACGTCGGTTCTTATGTAGCGAATGAATCTTAGTGCGCCTATCTATTCGGCTGTATTTAAATGTTGAAATTCAAAGCCACAAGTTAGTAAACGGAATGCAGGAAACGGAACCTTAGCACGCCGTTTTTCTAAAAATACTTAAGCAAAAAATAATTGGATATGTGGATGTGACGATAGCAACTGGTAATCCTCCAGAATGACCCAGTCTCAGCCATAAAAACCCATATACCTATAATATTTTTAAAAAAATACTAAAAATACAATTTCTTTTTGTATTTCTCCAAAATGTCAACAAACAATATATACAATCTGACACCAATAAAATAGTGTTTACCAAGACCCAATATGAAGGTGAAGTAGACAAAGTACGCAAACCCGACCTTTTCAAATGCATCCTGGTCTGCTTGACGCTTTTGCGTGCCTGCGTAAGACTAGTGACGCATTCGCTATTTCTTTTTTTAAATTTCTTGTCGGGCTTTAACAGCGTGACTCCACTCCATGAGCCACCACGGGCAAACCGTGCTTTTAAATTACTTAAAAGCCCGTTTTCCCGTGGAGGGTGTAATGTTCCTTCTATACGATCACAGAGAGGTCCTAGTGTGTACAATGGCACAAAATGCTTTGAAAATGAGCAACAACTTTGCTATGTGTTTAAACAGTTAAAACCAATCCAAAAATATTTAAGTATATAACAGTCAATAAACTTTTTTGGTTAAAGGAGACGTTTGGTTTCACAACTATATTAATTCACTTTGAATTAAATATGAAAATCACTTGTAAAATGTAAGGAGAGACGAGACCATCAAAAATTCATTTATAAAAAGGTAGCCGGTATCTACCTGGTCCAACAAGGTAAAAAAATCGGTTATTCTATAGTCTATTTCAGAAAGGTGTAGAGTAATAAAATGGGAAATTTCCTCCAGTTCGGCTCAATTTCGGTGTTGGCCATAGGCGCAGGTAAATTTTGTGCATTACATTATTTGTAACTAACCAAAGAAAAAAAGAAGATAATAAAGGAGGAACTATTAGCTATAGCAAATTTACACAAACATCGTTTTAAAAAATATGCCGTGGAAGATATAGCTGAAAAACATAGTGTAACTGTGCTGCGCACACCGCCATATCGTTGCGAACTAAATCCTATAGAACTTATATAGGCGCAAGTGAAAGGATTTGCAGCAAGACACAACACGACATTCAAAATAAAAGACGTTAAGCTACTGTTTGATCAAGCCATTAAGGAAGTGACACCAGAGAACTGGCGAAAAGCAGTCCATCAGGTCATTAAAGAAGAGGAGAACATGTGGGATCTTGACCACCTGATCGATCGGACCGTCGACCTGTTAATTATAACGTCAAGAGGAGATGACAGTTTCTCAGATGACAAAGATTATGATTTTTAATTTAATTTCTGTATAATGTATTTTTGTATTTTTTTTTATAATGTTTAATAAAAATTAATTGTACCTAATACTATGTAACATGTACCTAATGAACGCCTTTGTCACACCATATTCAGTGCTTGTAAATGGATAACAAACAATAGTCAAATCATATATATTAACCCAAACCCGGGTGGTACTACCTGCACTTGATGAAAATAAAGAATTTTGTAATAAAATTAATGTCAAATTATGAAAGTGGCTTAAATATTCATTGGGTCACTCTGTAGTCATTTTGCATACCTAATGAGCTTTTATTACTCTACACCTTTCTGAAATAGACTATAAACGAAATTCGCTGTTACGGATCGAAAAGCCAGAAAAAACGTTAAAAATGTATTTTTTCGGCGCTCGTGTAATCACTTCAAAGCTTCACTCTCCAGCCTCATGCCGTAAGTAGGCAATAGTCATGGGTAAAGTGGATACAACTTTTAGGAAAAAAAACATTTTTGAGATTAAAGCCAAACGACTCTTTCTCCCATATTTACTGCTTGTCTTAAAACAATTGTTTTTGACGATATGCCCCTACCAAAAACCAATATAATTTTGGGCATTTTAAAATGTTGCCGTTTCTAGACAATTTACACACAAGGTGTCCTAAAAGTATGGTTAATAATTTGGGAATACTTTTAGAACTTCATATAAAATATTGTCCTCATTACCGAGCTACAGCCTCTTGAAGGGGGAACTCTAAAGATGGGTTTCACTAAATAATTTCGAGACTAATAAAGATACAAATATGTGTTTTTGTCAATGGAGTAAATATAGACTTAGCTTAGTAGAGGGAGATGCAGAGTTCACCATCAATTTTTGCGGTTCCTTCTGCGCATGCGCTGACAGTGCGCAGGCGCGTGTCATCTGTCAAATGTCACACTGTTGGGCGTTAGCTGCTTTGGCACTAGCTACTTGGGCGTTAGCTACTTGGGCAATAATATTCCTTATTGGACACGTGTTTAGGATGACGTCATATTACGTCTAGGAAAAGATGGCGTCAGTCACCTGTCAATTAAGATATGTCAAGGTCACCTGTCACTTATCAAATGTCAAAATTAAAATCTAACACGTGGGTCGTGTTTAGGATGACGTCATATTATATTTAGGAAAAGATGGCGGTTATCATCTGTCAATTAAGATATGTCAAGGTCACATGTCAAAATTCCAATCTAACACGTGACTTTTTCTAGACGTAATATGACGGACGTCATCCTAAACACGTGTCCAATAAGGAATATTATTGCTCAAGTAGCTAACGCCCAAGTAGCTAGTGCCAAAGCAGCTAACGCCCAACAGTGTGACATTTGACAGATGAAACGCGCCTGCGCACTGTCAGCGCATGCGCAGAAGGAACCGCAAAAAATTGATGGTGAACTCTCCATCTCCCTCTACTTAGCTTACTTGTAACATTGAACAGTGGCGCATTCAGAGTTCGAGTCTGGTGGGGGGAAGGTATTAAGACTGGCGTATTTTTGAGTGGACACTACTGAAATCAAGTGACTTTAAAAAAAACAGGCTATTCTTATTATGTTATTAAATTCTTAAGGGTTGGGGGGGAGTAATTACCCCCATTACCCCTCCCGTATATGTATAATTTAAAATTCATTTCTTCAAAAAGACAATCACATAATTCAATACGTAAAAAAGGATTCACATTTAAAAAAAATTACGTCGGTATTTTTTAAATTATGTTTTTCTTTTTTTTCTGATGCGAGATAATTTTTAAATTGATTTTTCTCGACAACGGTAAATTAAATCGTATATACATCTATCGAATTTTAATTCTGTTGGGTTAAGAAAACACAGAGCTGGAAAAGTTACCATTAAGAGACGAAAGCAATGTTTAATCTTATTTCTTTTTTAATTTTAACAGACACTTATTTTATAAAAATAATATAGATTGAATAGGTATTCTGTTTCTTATTGTATAGCATAAACAATTTGTATTTAGTCAAGTTTACTCTGCGCACTTCGGTATTTAGAAAATTATGGAGCCTAGATTCCTAGAATCAGAAGCCTAAAAGCAGAAACGAAGTGTTATTTGTTTATATTTTATTTAAATTGAATACAAACAAATATTTTAATTTTTTAATTCAATACGCGATGATCCTTTCCTATTTGTTGTTATATTGTATGTTTTTTAATCGCATATTTCAGAATTTACAATCATACCTAGATTTAATAAATTTATACTACAAAACACGAGTATTTGACAATCGATCAAAGCTATAACAATAACACAATTTTTTATTTTTAAAAGTAACGATTTACATAAAGCAACGAGTCCTAATACCCAAAGTAACGAAAGTCCTTAAAAGTAACGAAAATTTACATCACTGATATACATACCATAGAATACCTTTTTTAACATAAAAAAACACGAAACTCAATGTTACAAATAAGTTAGGTCTATTTTTACTCAACTCCTCCATCCTTTTGACGCTACTTTTTAAATGCCCACCTTTTTACGACAATAGATCGACTCAACGCACAGTTTGCCAACGTTTCCAAATTTCATGTTTTTCCTTGAATGGTTTCGAAAATATTTAGTGAAAACCATCTTCAGAGTCCCCCCGTCAGGGGGTTGTAGCTCAACAATAAGAGGACATAGGACAAACTTGTTTATGAAGTTCTAACCTTACTTTGACCCAAATTATTCACCATACCTTTTAAGACACCCTGTATATTTAAAGTGGAAAACTATACAACAAAAAATAATAAAAAGTATATAGAAAATTTAACTTTCTATCAGTCTTGCACATTTTTTGAAATTTCTTTCACTAATCGTCAACTCTTAGATCCGATTGTACAGGATGAGTCAACGATAGATTAAAGTTCATTTTCTCGTTTATCATAAGAATTAGATACGTTTACTCACCCTGTACAATTACGGCTTAAGCTTAGTTTAGTTTAGCGTTGAACCAAGCTCAAACTTAATTTTGACAACAACTTTATATTCTTGTTGGTTGTCAGAATGAAGTTTGAGCTTCTTAGTAAATATAAAAATATTTTGATAAACATCTACAAAACAAGAACTTGAAGGTTAACAATATACCTCATACAAGCACTCGCGTCTATTTTCCAACACTATTGCAGCCATACTGCGCATGTCAGGCAAATAACCTGATGGCGGGATATTTAAAATATATGTAGTAATGAGTTTAATTATTTTTTGATGATTTTTTAAGTCACGGTGTGAGTCATAGTTTAGGTTCTAGTCTGTATTAAATTTTCTTTGCAAGAATATTGTTGTTATTGGCAGCTTGTCAGTTTGTTAATATATGGGCCATAATTAAAATGGATGGGCAGGCTATTTAATAAATTTTGTTATTGTTGAGGCCGTAAAGCACCTGTAAAGTAAAAACCTAACCTCCAATATTTTAACTGGAAAACAATGTATGTATGCACAGATTGTGAGATGAATTGTTAATAGTTTAAAAATATATTTGCCCCATTCAAGAAAATAATGTAGAAATATGGACTGGCATAATAATCTCTATATTATTTTCTTCAATGAAGTAAATATATTTTTGTACTACATACAATTTATAACACATAGTGTTGTAAAATTTCCCGAAATATATGTTTGGAAATATTTCCGGAAATATTTCCTGAAACATTGGAAATATATGGAAATATTGGAAACAAATTAAAGACTAAAAAAAAATAAGAAAAAACTAAATATTTATTTAAAAAATAACAACAAAAAATAGAACGCTTCCCATACACGAACACAAATAAATGTTAAACATCAAAAAAATAGAAATAGGGTTAAATTTGTAAAAAAAATATTTATTTTTTACAAACAAGTCGAGCAAGAGGCATATCTTCATCGCTGTCGTCATCATCATCCTCAATATTATCTTCGGCATTAGGGTCTTCTTCATGCCAGTCAACTTCTTCAAAATCTTTAACAGTGTCACTAGTGTCAGTGTCGGAAATAAAAAATTTTTTTGTGGGCGGCATTTTGACATCAATAGCAAGTAGCTGTAAAACTTGAGGTTGACGGTACTGGTGGTAGTATTTCTGATACTGAGCGTTTTGATTCAGAGGTAACAACAGTGGAATTATCACTCAAAATGCTTTCATTTACCAAAACACATTCGTTGTCGCTTGATGAGCCGTTTTCTTCGTCATTTTCCATAAAAATTTTTTTACTTGCTTGGGACAGCCTTTACAAACTTTACGTAGATGTGCCTTCATCCTGGACGCATTATTAAAGAACGTTTTACTGCAATTCATGCACTGGTAAATATTGTTACCTTTAGAAATGCAATACTTCCAAACAATGTCTTTTGTTTTCCCCATTTTAAAACTCACTAACCGTCGACACTATCAAAGAATCAAAAATATACTTTAAAAACTTGCACTGCTTGCTTTAACAAATTATACGATATTTTTGTCGAACGGGAATTCTCCGATGGGCTCGGGGCTTCCCCGCTTTCCAGGTGCCAGCCGTAGAAATCCAATGTTGCCAATAAATCGGAGAATCGTCTAGCTGGAGATATTCATATGTGTTTGTGAAAACTGTATTATTAGTATAGGGTTACAAAATATAAAAGATATAATAATAAACATTTGTTTTGAATCATTTAGAACAAGTTTTAAATATTTTTTAAAATAATTCCAATATTCTCAATATTTCCAATATTTCCGAGACAAGTTCGGAAATTTCCAATATTTCCATTTCCATGGAAATATTTCCAACGGAAATATTTCCATTTACAACACTAATAACACAGTCTGTACACAAATAAATTGTTCTACAATTTAAAAAAATGGAGGTAAGGTTTTTACTTTACAGCCTCGACGACAAAACTTACTGATTAATGAGTAATAGCCTGTCCCACTATTTTATAATTATGGCTCATTAACTAACAAATTGGCAAGCTACCAATAACAACAATATTCTTGCAAACATATTTAATAGAGACTAGAACCTAAACTATGACTCACACCGTGACGTAATAAAACATTAAACCCATTTCTACGTCTATTTTAAATATCCCGCCATCAAGTTATCCGCCTGGCATGCGCAGTGTGCCTGCAATAGTGTTGGGAAATAGACGCGTGTATACAAGCCGGTACACATTTTTAATTCCCGAAATATCATAAGGTCCAACTACGCTCCTATTTTATGAGATAAAATGTTCTAAAAAATACAAGCTCATTCAAAGTCATTATTTAAGATTCCTTGTTTCGGTTTCTTTATCAGTTTTTTCAAATTATTGTTATTATTTTCCTTTGCGTAAATTGTAATTTCCGATTGCCAGATAGCAATGCTAATATTCCTTAAAAACTGGACAATAAATACAAATCAATACAGTTTGTAAACTAATTTTTTTTATACCGAAAAAAACTAACAGCCCGAAAAACTAATAAAAGTAGGACCGTAACCAGGCAACTTAACAGGTACATTTAAAGCTTACAAATATGTATGAAGTAGATCCCAGAATAATATAATGTATAACAAATATATTATGTATATTCCCCCTAAAAATAATAAATATATGGAAAAATATTTTACCAATACAAATATCCCGCGCAATCTTTACCCGTTTTTATTTTAAATTCACCGAAATCATTTTAAAAATGAAATGGACAAACGCGAATGAATATCTCAAAACTAACAAGATATTTCTAGGGATAGTGTCATACAAAATTTGATTTTAGTCTCTCAATGTTAGAAACGCACCGGGAATGCACATAAGTTACATTTTTTTGCAAAGACACAACACTTGCACCCAGTGGCGACTATAGTGTATAAGAGAGCATCTGTTCTGATAATATGAAAACATTCATAGATTTCCATTTTTTTAGTCTTAATTATGCTATATTTGCAAAAAAAATATTTTATTATTCGAGTATAATTTTTACCCGTGCGGTTTGTTTTGTCCACATTCAGTCGCGGCCATCCATACCGCTACATATACTAAGCGAGTTCGGTTTTACCATCAGATTTGTCAGATTACTTCGCGCCCGTTCGTTTAATGTTTCAGAGGACAAAAATAAATCTGAATGTCGTTCGTTTATCATATCGACGAGCAATTGGAGGTACATATTTTTCGTCGGAGAGTTTCGAAAGATTTTAAAAATGAAATTTCCGAAAGACGGGAATATTTAAAATCTAACCGTTGGCGTTGCTTGAAGGATGAAGATAACCTTACTTTTCGTGAAATTCGCCAAGATAATTTTTTATTGCACTTTACAAATAATATGATATGAATCAGACCAAATTCTTAGGTTAGAAAATAAAATAGAAACGATAAAGTTCGTTCGGTAAGTAAGAAGTCGTCTGAATCCTCCGTGATCACAATCATGATCTAAAAATTTCATCGCTCTCGTCTCATCCGCGAGATACAAACCGAACTTGCTTACTGTTCGTTGCAGAACTGGCAGTATAAATCACAAAACAAGTGGTCGACCTTGAGCTGACCAATGGCAAATGAGAATTGTTTTTAGGCCGGGATATCTGCTATAGTTTTTAGAGCGTGTTTTACGTATCCATAAAGAGCTGCAAAATTTTTAGTCTAGCCGTGCGTTCGCTGGTCTGTCTTTTGTGTTTAGGTTATTGAGTTTACTGTTTTGTTTTTGCGTTTGATAATAGAAAAATGGATTTAATTTCGAAATATAAGTACTTTTCAAGATTGAACTTTGACGAAAGACTTTAAATTAGACAAAATGGACGTCCTATGTCTAATTTAAAAATTGCAGTGACTTCCACAAACCAGGGACAAAGTTATACCGACAGATTTAATAAAAATATATGTATATGAAAAATACATGTGGATCTGTGGCTGTGAGATTAGGAAAAATAAATTATATATACCATATATAAATTATATATATTTGTCAGTATTTGTGTTTCACGTTGTACACAATGAAGTTTTCGCAAGATTTGGCGAGTACATTTTAAATTTATTAACACCGTAATATATGAAAATCGCAGTTTTTATGTTTTTAAACGTTTGTTTTTGATACCTGCGCTCTGCAGCACTGTCTCTTTAAAAGGTCACGAGCCGCCACTGTAGTTAGTGAAAAGATAAACTAAAAAGATCTTGTTCGAACAACGTTTGCCAATCAAAGTTTAAAATGTTGTATATAAATATTTCCTATTTCAAATAGAAAATTGAAATTCTTTGTACAATCTTAATTTTTTTTTCACTTAAATTAAAATGGCAAGAATTTTACGATTTTTAATGTATTTAAACAATTCTTTTCACCTAGAAAAATATTTTAAGTTAAAGGCTCCTCTTTAAAATAATTTAATACCGAATTTTAAGAAGAACTTTTTGCACAATAGATAGAAATATTAAACGATTAAAAAAGCATCAAATTCTTGCCTGAAAACTTTTAATAAGATAAAATAGCGTTTTAAGAAAGGTCCAGAGTGGATTACTGCAACTTTTTCATACCTCAAATTATAGTTTGTTGTAATTAAGTTCAAAAGTTTATTTGGTTTTAATTTTAAATAATAAGTACATACAGGGTGTTTCACGACGAGTGCTCATAATTTCTTAAAATTTTGCATGTTTATATTATTCAATAAGTATTTTTTCTCTCACTTCCTTAGTAGCTGTCTGCTTTGATGTTTTCAATAAAATATAATCATTTTTATAGTATTTTTTAAATTTTAGTTTATTCTGAACGTATTTTGTTCAACAAGTCATAAACCCAGACTTTTATTTACTACACATTTTTTACGAAAAATCGTAACTTCCGGTTTACTGGAAGTTGACTTTTGTAGAAAATAAAAATTTAAAAGAGGAATGATCCAACTTTCTAATGTGCTCCTGCAATCGTATCTACTCTCCAGAAGAGCCCTTGAGAAACTAAATTTGTTAGAACTTTCTTTATTATATAAATAAAACTACTGTCTACACGTTTCGTTTGAAAACCATCATCAGAGCTAGCAGGTTAAAAGTTTAGTCTCTTAGACAATCAAGACACATCACAGATACAGGTCAATAAACAAACGTCACTCGGTGACGTTGTGATGTGTCTTAATTATCTAGAGTACTAAATTTTTAACCTATTACCCCTGATGAAGGTTTTTCAACCGAAACGCCAGTAGTTTTATTTACATAGTAAAGTAGGCAAAGATCAAATTAGGTTTCTCATTTGGTTAATAATAATCCATTTGGAGAGAAGATTTTATTTTCTCATTTTTTCTAGAAAATGTTTATAATCTTGACATAAATCAAAAAATAATAGTATATTATTAACCAAGGTTTATATAATTTTTTTCCGCTACTAACACATTTACATAATATTTATTTTTACAGTATTAATCATGATAAGAAAACGTTTGGTAAATATTTAAAAGAATGTTTCGGTAATTTTTTAATCAAATCAAGTTACCTGTGCTTTGGAATTGACAAGATAATTTGTCTTATATCGAAACTTTACAACAACGAACATCTCTAAAAATCTAATATATAAAGTCAAGTTACCTGCTTTCAAATAAAATGTTTTCATTATTAACCATGGTCAATAATCAGTGTCAAAGTAGATAAAATCGATGAGCCTAATAATCGGTTCATAATGGCCGTTTTATAGGTTAATAGTGGACAAAAAAATTATCTAAAAATAAAGTTGGCAGCTAGTTCCTGCTAGATCTAACATTGCCGTGAATCACCCTGTATAGGTATTATAGGACGATAAAAAGTAACCCACTTAGAAGCCCTCTTAACCTCTAAAACAAGGCTAATAATATGCATAAAAAGCGGACACAATCCACAAAGAGATTCTTTAAAAATATATTGTAAAATATTATTTACAGCACACGAAACGTAGAAACTTCTTGCTAGAAACAGTAACGTGTGTCGCACTTAAGTTCTCATATTTGCAGTGGACTTAAATATTTGAAAACTACATTATATAAAATGAACGAGCCTGAACAAATTCAGGAACAAACAACGCAAAATTTCATCAATATTTGTACGGGAACACTTCAGACTTATCATAATAAACTGGGTACTTTCTATGACAAAATAGCGTTCTATACAGGGTGTCCGTCTTAGATAGCACCTAAACTATCAAAGATAGGAAAAAAAGTGTCATACAAAAGTTAAAGGGTTTTTTAGAATGCATAATCTAAAAATATTTTATATACTACAGAGTGGTCCTAAAAAGTGGCACTGAATAATAAAAAAGAAAATTAAATGGGACACCCAGTATAATTTTCTAGAATATGATTCAATGGAATAAGGACTTTGCAACTATATTAAAATTTTTGAAGTGAAATGCAACGTTGCCAAGTAATTAATTTTGTTACGAAATTTTAGTAATTTTAAGGGTATCGTTAAAAAATCACAGTAACCTGTGGATTAACCCTAGGCAAATATAATTTATATTGTGGGTAGCGTTTATTATAAGTTGGACAATTCGATAGTTTTAAAAATGCTTTATTTTAATTTTTTTAAATGGGACCCCCAATTTTTTTTAGGCAAAAGGATTTATCTTTCGAAAACCTTAATTTTTTGTTAAACATGTCATATGTCTAAATATCATAGTTTTTGAAATATTTTAGGATTTGTTTTAACTCGGGGTAAAAAAGGAAAGTTCTAATTAAACAATTTAGTCAAGATTGCTTTAGAAGAAAAAACAAATAATTTTCTTTGTCACAGCTGTCATTGCAAAATTATTTCGCTAACATTTTGTGCTTTATTACTGTTTAAATTTTAGTTTCCTGAACTAACTTTATCGAAATAGAAAAATATGAGTTATGAATAAAGTTAGTTCAGGAAACTAGAATTTAAAAAGTAATAAAGCACAAAATGTTGACGAAATAATTTTGCAATGACAGCTGTGACAAAGAAAATTATTTATTTTTTCTTCCAAAGCAATCTTGACTAAATTGTTTAATTAGAACTTTCCTTTTTTACCCTGAGTTAAGACAAATCCTAAAATATTTCAAAAACTATGATATTTAGACATATGACATGTTTAACAAAAAATTAAGCTTTTCGAAAGATAAATCCTTTTGCCTAAAAAGAATAGGGGGTCCCATTTAAAAAAATTGAAATAAAGCATTTTTAAAACTATCGAGTTGTCCAACTTATTATGAACGCTCTGTATAAGGGATTTAAAAAACATTATTGTAGATCAATATATCATACCTTAAAGTACCCACAATGTAAATTATATTTGCCTAGGGTTAATCCACAGGTTACTGTGATTTTTTGACGATACCCTTAAAATTACTAAAATTTCGTAACAAAATTAATTACTTGGCAACGTTGCATTTCACTTCAAAAATTTTAATATGGTTGCAAAGTCCTTATTCCTTTGAATCATATTCTAGAAAATTATACTGGGTGTCCCATTTAATTTTCTTTTTTATTATTCAGTACCACTTTTTAGGACCACCCTGTAGATTATAGAATATTTTTAGATTATGCATCCTAAAAAACCCTTTAACTTTTGTATGACACTTTTTTCCCTATCTTTGATAGTTTAGGTGCTATCTAAGACGGACACCTTACTGACACATCCTGTATGTGACAGTGTGGAAGGTTTAAGAAACCTTACCTGTTCGCAAATAAATTAATTTGCCTTTGACGTGAATTTATGACTAACCTCCCTCCACTCACAATAAAAAAACTATACAAACATCCAATGGTTCAAAAGCCACTTTTTTAAAACCAGTCCCGATTTTTTAATAGTTTCAAAGACATGACCCCAAGTTTTCTTCGTAAGGTTCAATTCTTTCCCAGTTTATTTAAATCGGTTACTTCTTATCCTACCATTCATGAGGACAAATTTATCAATTTATCTTTAATGCCCTCATTCTTCTCAATATTGAATTTCCAAATCTTCAATTTCTAGGGTCAATTGTCCAAAAGTCGGTCTCGTATGAGGGTCGGCCTGCCAGCAGGGATAGATTATGCGCGCGTAGATAGCTTGGGGACAATTTGGTGGACACGGAAACCTTGAAATAAAATATAAGTATAAAAATAGTATATTCAGTGGCGGGTTGTGCATTAGAAATGCGAGGATTGCAACTATTCATTGAATACAAAAACTGAAATGAAAGAGTCTGTTAACAACCCCCTAGAGAATTGGATGGTTTTTTAACATGTCTTTGGCCATTAATTATTTTCAGTAAATTAGTAGTGTATCCTTGTGAGGACAATTTGTCTTTCGGGAAGGACAACACGCTAGAAAAATTACCATTTTACTAGCGGCTTTCCCTAATTTATACAAGTCTTATCTTTAAAGGTTGGAGACAACGATGTTCTTGAATGAATGAACCGCTACAGAAAAACAAATATAACATTGTTAAAGCAACTTTTTAAACGTTATACTACAGTTTTTTAGAATTTCGGTATATATTTGACAAGTATAAGCACGAATTTTGCATGGATCATTGTTAAATTTTGTATTTTTGCAACAACCGTTTGCGATATGATAAATTTATGTAACATGGCGGAATCAATGGTGACATTATATAATGAATAGTAACAGTATACAACTGTAAGATAGGCAACCTTCGTTATATCTATCACATAATTTAATATTTTAGTACAGTTTTTTGTAATTTCACAGCGAAATGAAGTGTTGTGCTCATTGATTATGAAATACTAGAAAAGCAAAAAACTGTTACGTTAGGTAACTAAAGTTCTATTTATTCCTCCCCAACCTAAAATTCCGTAATTTAAATGAGTTTTAACTAATGCATAATATAATATTTCCAAATGTTTTACGTTCAAAATATTTTTAATGTTTCTAAAAATTGGTAGTAAACTTCTTAATTTTTTAATCAAATATTGTGTGAAAATTCCAATTTAATTTACTGTCAAAGAATTATTCCTAAATATTTTACTTGATTAACTTTCAAAATTTGAATGCCATCATTTATTTTAATACTATTCATATTTTGCGGTATGATATTTGGATTTAAAGTAAAAGGAAAATAATTGGTTTTATCAAAATTAATTTTTAATAAATTTTTATCAAACCAATTTTTTATTATTTTAAATTTTTTTTTAATTTTGTTATTTAAATTCTCCCAATTTTACGATGGCTCTGAAGGGCCATAGATAAATTTAAAATACTTAAAATTGCCAAATACAGAAGTAGACATTTCCACATATTATATGGCAGTTTCTAATAATTAATATGTGGAAATTTCCACTTATTATGTGGAAATTTGTAATTATTATGTGGTAATTTTCACTTATTATGTGGAAGTTTCCAATTAATATGTGAAAATTTCCACTTATTATGTGGAAATTTCCAATTATTATGTGGAAATTTCCACTTATTAAGTTGTCCTAAAAGTACCTACAAGTCTCAACCGGCAAGCAGCAGAATCAAGCAGTAAAGGGTGATTCATTAAGGTCGACGAGCGGCCATATCTTGGAAACTACTGAGCTAGAAATTCAGGAAAAAAAAAGTGGCCATGAAAAAATCCTGGAAATAATTTTTAGGTTCCGCATTTTGCAACAAGATGGCGTAATTAAAAAATAAATTTTAAAATTTTATATATCTGCGAAAATTCCACATTAAGGTATATCTTTGATAACACCATTAAAAAGCTTGGACAATTATGCATCATTTTGGTCTTATGCTCATTGGCGTACCGACTTTAATAAAAGGGGAGTTGGAAGTGTAATCATTTAAATCGTTGTAATTTATAAACGACTTATCCGATTTTAGCAAACTAAAGATTGTTTGGAAGAGAAATGTATGCACTTTCACCAATCGTATTTAGTTGTTCATAATAAATCTTAAAAAAATGCTAGAGGGCGCCATTTGTAATAATAACACATTTTTTGATTTTACTCCGAAAAAATAAATCATACGGTATAATTATGACCATAATCGAAAAGTAGATAAAATTTGCTAGAAAAAGTATTAAAACCGCAGCTCGATATCTCCGTTCGTTTCAGCGTTATCGCCAATAGAATAATTTTAAAAACTTTAAATGAAGAAGCGATTATATATTTTTTAGGAAAAAGTGGGACACCACTGATATTTTTCCATGTGGATATTATTTCGGATTAGCCTGGTCAATTCTGCATAAAAATGGTCTCTTGCGTTTTTCTGCTCAGGCACACCGTTCTTAATTAAAATAATTAAATTAAATTAGACAGGCGGAAGCATGCCTATTAATGAAGGTGGTCAAGTGTTATAAAACAAAATTTTTCATTATCAATGTTAATAATAATAAATGGTAAAACACTGCTTGAGTCTGCTGAGTTGAGACTTTTAGGACAACATATTTAATTAAAATTATTTACCGTGCCCCACTCTGTATGGCAGCCAACAAAACTTGTTGTTCTTGACCTTCAGGTACTTTATCGATGTTAGCTAGAGTAGGTGGCTCTTCCCCAAAGTTGAACATTTCGATGATTGTAACGCCGTAAGACCAGACATCGGACTTCACTGAAAATTTGCCTTCAGCTAGGCTCTCTGGGGCGTACCTAAAATAAAGATATGATTAACAATTTTGAAACAATAGTGTGTCTATCTATAGTCTATTTCAGAAAGACTGTAGAGTAATAAAATGGGAAATTCCGTCCAGTTCGACTCAATTTCGGTGTCGGCCATAGGCGCATGCAAATTTTGTGCATTCAATTATTTATGATAACTAACCAAAGAAAAAAAAGATAATTTGATAAAGAAGGAACTATTAGCTATAGCAAATTTACACAAACATCGTTTTATGAAATATCTTCATGAATCCTCTCTTTTGGGGGTATAAACCGACCCCAACTTATTTTTTCAATGTATATGTACGTGTTGCGTTGGAAAGGATATAAAAAAGGGAATACGACCGACTATTTTCTTTTGCAAAATTTTGATTTTTTACCCCTTTCTCACGGTTTTCCCCCTAAACAAGGGGTAGTTCTGTAGTTTTCAAAAAATAAAAAGGCTTCATAATACTGAATTTATTTCAGTTAAGCTTCCTTGGTCTATGCTTTTGTTTAGGCTTACCATTTAATAGGCAGTTCCCTATTAGGGCTCTTTAAAATATAGTAGTTATTTGTGCCCATAAACTGAGCTAGTCCAAAATCTGATATTTTTACATGGTTGTCGTCAACAACTAAAATATTTCTGGCTGCCAAATCCCGGTGTACTACATTTTTCCTTCCTAAATATTCCATTCCCTAAAAAAATGTTAAATTATTACAAATCATGCATTTAGTACAACGAAAATACTTTTCTTTGCAGGGTCATTTTTTATAATTATATGTTAAATCGTAAAACCTTTTTATTGTTCTTTCTATTTAAGTTATCGGAACAAAGATAACAATATAATCGGACGCACGACTCGCAAATACAAGAATTGCGCTGTTAATAGGATGACGTACATGCCTTCTTGCCACATGTTTTCAAACTTGCAGCATTCGTGTCCTGTTTCTTAATGTTTCTGGAAAAGGTTTGTGATAACCTAGGAAGATTTTTATTATTGGGATATTATGTAGAGGTGGGAATAGTTATTTACGATATAAGTGTTGTAAAGATTCATATTACAACACAAGATGTTAAAGTTGTCAAACGAGGCGTCAGCTGAGTTTAATAAAACATCGAGTGTAGTAATATGAATTTACAACAAGAATATTGTACAAAATTTTATCTACTTTCATCTATGAATAAAAATATTTGGCAAAAGGCATTTTTTTTAATAAAATGCACCTGTAAAAATGGGTGATTCTAAAAATGCACCTGCTATTAAGTTTACTAATAAAGTTTTTTATGTTACCTTTCGCATAGTTACTGTTTCGCATGGTTACTGTCGAAACTTTGTCAAACAAATTCAAAAATATAAAAAGCGTTTTTCAAAATGAGCGATTCTGATGGAAGTTTACCCTCTGATATAGAAGCAGCGGCAAACGAAGCGATCTCAAGTTTAGTTCCGACAAAATCCAAGGCGCGGTATGAGTTGGAGTATCAGAAGTTTGAAGATTGGTGCAAAGCTAACAAAATAAAGGAGGTGTCTGAGCAAATCCTTTTGGGTTATTTTTCCGTAAAGCAACGCTCCCAGAAACCATCTACACTATGGACTCACTACTCAATGTTGAGAACTATGATTTCAGTCAAGAAAAATCAAGATATAAGCAGATTTTCTCAACTAATCGCATTATTTGAAAAGAAGTTCAGAGGGTTACAAGGCCAAAAAGTCCAAAGTTTTCACAAAGGAAGACGTATGTAAGTTTCTTAGTACTGCAGATGATGAAACATATTTACTTATGAAGGTTGTTATGATAATCGGCATTTTTGGGGCTTGTCGGCGCGAAGAACTAGCTAAGTTAATGTTGTATCATATTGAACACAATGATTTGTATATAAAAATTGTGATTCCATTCTCGAAAACCAAAATTATGCGAGAATTTGTTATAACAGAAGGAAATGTGACAGGTGTCAACTGTTTAAGTATTTTTCGATTTTAGCATACTTGCTAAACTTCGTCCTCTTAATGCAACTCACAGGCGGTTTTTTGTATTATATGGAAAAGGAAAATGCACCTCCCAGCCTGTCGGAATTAATAGTTTTGGAAGTA
This sequence comes from Polydrusus cervinus, assembly GCA_935413205.1. NCBI lineage: Eukaryota > Metazoa > Arthropoda > Insecta > Coleoptera > Curculionidae > Polydrusus > Polydrusus cervinus. Next base: position 109,270,916 of record OW284510.1, on the reverse strand, counting down.
TACCAAAAAAGATTGCAACACAACTTGGATTGAATGATCCCGAAGGATACAGTGGACATTGTTTTAGGAGGTCCTCAGCCACCATTCTAGTTGATGGTGGTGCAGATATGCAGATGTTAAAGCGTCATGGGGGCTGGAAATCCTCTTCTACGGCAGAAGGCTACGTTGAAAATTCTTTAGAAAATAAGAAACAAATAGCAAAGAAGATCATGGGGTCAGACACGGATTTAATGATTGGAAATTCGAACGTAAAGGGCTCCATCACATCCACTTCTAGTATACAAATTTCTAACTGTAAAAAGTGTATTATTAATGTTTATAATAAACCTTAAGTGTTATATTTTAATTAATAATTGGTAATTAATTTTATAATTGTTAATAATAAATCATTCTTCTAAAAAGTGTGGTTTTATTTAACAGCAAAATTTTAATAAAACCTTTTTTTTTCATTACAGCACTCGTGCTATAAAGGCATATATTACAGCACTAGTGCTGTAATAGATGCCCTTACAAAACGATTTACAGAACTGTAAAATTCATATAACTAAATAAAAGTAGATAAATACTGTTACCGTTATGGAACGGTCCATTTCATACCGCAACTAAATAACCGTTACTTAGGAACGAATTAGATTGCAAGGTTTACAAAAAAAGTAAATAATTTGTCAAAATAAAAAATAATCTATTATTTCGATCTGTGACCTTGAAATCTCAAACAACTAACTGATAAAATTTGCCTATTAAATTAAACGATTTTTTAGAGTTATTGTCGGTGCGATTTTTGCTATATTGGAAAAAATACCGAGAAAATTCCTCTGATTGGTCAAAACTTGATGTATGAATCTTTAACTTTATTTAAAAAGTTTTTTTCGCTGGTTTCTGAAACTGGTTTCTCGATTAAAACAAATTTAGTGTCTGATAAAAATTATAAATAAAATTTTATTACCGATCTCCATGCACAAAACTTTTATAGCGTGCAATGACTTGCCAACCATTAAAATAAAAAGACATTCGGTTAGGACTTACCGACGCTTTTTTGTGCATTTATTTTAACATAACAGCATTACAGGACACAAAAGCAAACCAACAAAAACAAAACGTACCCACGATAGGTTAAAAAGAATATAAACAAATGTCAAGGATTTTTATATTTAAGTTGGTGTCTTATAAATCACCAAAAACTCCCCCGAATTGCGCTTGCAATTGCAATAAAAATAGGGTCGGAGTTATATTTCTTGCAAGCAATACAAATTGCGCCAGCTGATCACTAGCCTCGTTCTGCAATGTAATTTTTAAAATTCATACCTGAGCAATATCAGACGCGTACTTCAACAACTGCTTAGTTTGCAAAGCCTCTTTGTATATTTTGAGATAACTCTGCAAAGAACCATGTTGCACAAACTCCATCACCAATAGAATTTCTGGTTGTCTCAGCACTCCTAGGATCTCTACTATGTTTGGATGAGTCAAAGTCTGAAAATAGCACAAAATGGTGAAACGTTTATAACTTTTATTGAAATCAGTTATGACTAAATGTCTCCTAATTTGGATTTACAATTTGATTCTATTTGAAGATATTTCATCCTGAAACTGTTTCTAATGTAACGGATACCAACAACAATCTCCTCGAGTTTTATCGGATATCTCCGAAGTTATTCGGAATATTTACAATTTTCTTTCACCAAATCATTGAGCCCTAAAACAATCAACTTTACCATATACCTTAATACTGGGTCTCCCAAAAGTCCCGCATAAAATTAATATCAATTAAAGGAAAAAGACCTAGGAAAAACGCTCGGACCCGTAAATTTTAATTTTTAATTGTGCATTTTTGACTTAAAAAAATATTATACAGGGCGTCTCATAGAACTGTCGTCACGTCTTTGACAATTTTTTTTAATGGAACACCCTATATATTGTATTCGTTTCTGATTCCCCACAAAATTCTACGCTTATGTTGTAAATGTTATATGTCTAAATTCAATAGTTTTTGAGATATTGACGTTTAAAATATGGCATTTTTTGACTTTGACAGGCTGTAACATTGGAACGGTTCATCTTAGAGAAAAATGGTTTTCACCTTCCTATCTTAGTTTTTTACTTTCTATCCAAAGAAACCAACCTCCGATTTACCATGTTAAACTGTTAAAACCGGTTTTTTGGTTTAACATGGTAAATCGGAGGTTGGTTTCTTTGGATAGAGAATAAAAAACTAAGATAAGGAGGTGAAACCCATTTTTCTCTAAGATGAACCGTTCCAATGTTACAGCCTGTCAAAGACAAAAAATTCCATATTTTAAACGTCAATATCTCAAAAACTATTGAATTTAGACACATGACATTTACAACATAAGCGTAGAATTTTGTGGGGAATCAGAAAATAATACAATATATAGAGTGTTTCATTTAAAAAAATTGTCAAAGACGTGACGACAGTTCTATGAGACACCGTGTATAATATTTTTTTATGTCAAAAAATGCACAATTCAAAATAAAAATTTACGGGTCCGAGTGTTTTTCCTAGATCTTTTTCCTTTAATTGATATTAATTTTATGCGAGACTTTTGGGAGACCCAATATACCGTTTTGGAGATCCCCTTGTATCCACACGAATTTGTAGCACTCTGTATTTATCTGTATATTTTTTTAACTCACCTTCATAATTGAAATTTCCCTTTCAAAATCCTGCAAGCAACTTGAGAGAGCAGATGATTTTAGTTTCTTTACAGCCACAGTTCTGGGATCAATTTCGTCATTACTGCTATACTCTAGAGTACCTGTTTAAAACAACCATTATTAGAAAGCTGTAATTTTAAATAATTGTGATATTATTTATGTTATTAGATATAAGATTAACCCCCGATGAGCCGCTACTGGTAAAATTTATAAAATTAAACGTACCTCTGTAAACGTCTCCATAGAATCCCATACCAATCCGTCCTTGTAAAACAACAGTACACTCGTCGTCCAACTCGAAGATACTCTGCATGGAATTCAAGCTGTCCAGCGATGTCGTCGCAGTCGAGAAGTTCATATTCGAGAAGATCAACGAAAAATCGCTCGAGTCGCCTAGACCTGATGCAAACATTAAAAAAAAACTAATTTTATATCAGAGTAAGAATAAGTTAAAATTGTATATATTCCGAATACCTTCGGAGATATCCGAAAATAACAGAAATTCTTAGTTTTGGTTGTTAATTTTTTACGCCTTCATTTTTTACTTAAGAAAAAAACAAAGAATATCTTTTCATAGCCGCTTTTTATGTTCCAAAAGATGGCGTTGTTAGTTTTCAACACTCGCGTCTATATCCCAACCTAATGGTAGGCACACTGCGCATGTCAGGCGGATATTTGAAATTTATATAGGTAGAAATGAGTTCAATTATTACATGTAAAATATGATTGATATGGCGATTAATTAATTTAATTTTTAAAATTACGGTATTCTATTTATATTTTTAAATCAAACACTTTATTCTCTTTTTTTCTTTTACGTTTCAAGGAATTCAAAGATGTGGTTACCGGTGTTGACAGTCTACGATTTTGTAATTCCGACTTTTTGTTATAGTCCAGGAGGCAGTGACGATTTTCGGTACTTACAGTCAGCAAACATGGATAGAATTATTGGGTTTGTTATTCTAAGCAAAATTCATATATATGTGGGGGGGGTTCCGATAGGTTAAGGCGGAAAATGCGTTAGAAAGTACAAATATACTGCACTTTTTTTTCCAGTGATAAAAATAGTTCTATTAGTGAGAGATACAGTGAATTTAAGAAAAAAAATAGTCTAGGTTATTACTTTACAGGTGCTTGACAGCCGCCACAAAGTATTTAATATTTTGTGACAGCTGCAGCCATAACAAAATGTACTGATTAATAACCTGCCCCTTCATTTAATTATGCTCCACAAGGCCACAAATTAACAAACTGACAAACTGTTCTTGTAAGAAAACTTAATACCTCGACTATGACTCAACACCGTGACGTAAAAAAATAATTAAATCCATTTCTATCTATGTTGTAAATTTCCCTCCAACACGCTATTCGCCTGACATGCGCAGTGTGTCTGCAATAGGTTGGGATATAAACGCGAGTGTTTTCAACGTTTCGTTCTTTAAAAATCAATCTCAAGTCAATTTTTAAAAATACAGACCTGGAATTTTAAATACAGTTTTAGGGACTTTTAAGCTTTGGAAATTTATTACAATTCAAAGGTTTTTATCACTACCTGTAAATATTGAGTCAATTTACTTTTCGTACTCGAGCGAGTGTGACAAGTATATTATTGAGCAGAAATGAGTATGTATGTACAAAAAAAGTTTTTAACACTAATATCGTAAGTTTTACCTGGATCGAAATTAACTAAGTCTTGTGAATTCAGCAACCAATGTTGAGATCCAGTCTCGGAAAAGCTGCTTTCCGACCGCGTCGAGCTTACTTCTGGATCGTTGGCAGCGATAAGTTCATAAACATCAGCCGAATCTAAAATAAAAACAAAGAATTTATATGTTATATTAGATAAAAATGGAAAAAATAAAGAATGATAAATATGAGGTAGTGCCATCTTTATTTTTCTTTTCATAAATTACATAAAAACAGCGTACGTTAATTTCTCTCAACAATTCCTGTGCATTTATTTTTAGACAAAGGAAAATATAGGGGATCGTGTCTAAGAGACAGAGATAAAACTTAGGTTTGGAATTTGACGTTAGCTAATACTAATCAAAATTTGTGTTAGACACTCGGTCTATTAGGAGCTTTTTGTCTGATTTCGCTCGTGCCTTGTTTTGACACGTTAAGATTACGTTAGCAAAAACAAAGTTTATTAAAGACTACGTATTTTTCTCGGCTTAAAAACAAGTTATAAAGTCTTTTGGCACAGTTGTGCCTTGTGTTTAAAAGATGCAACAGTTTGTTCTTATGTGAATCGCGGTAAAAGTTTTAATTGTAGATTTATGGGGATTTTTTTTTTATTATGGTTGTGCCAATTTTGGGATTTCTAAAGTACCTAGATTTAATTGTTATTTCTTAACTAAGAACAGATAATTACGGATTACTGACTTCTATTAAATAGCATTTCAAATAAAAACACATGTCACTCTATCTTTACAATTCCTCCAGTGGCGGAGTGGTCAAATGGTGGTATTTTAAATATTAATATAAGATTTTTCCTAAATCAACTTACCTGTTGCTGTAGAATTCAGACTGACGGTTGAAGCAACACTCGACTTAGTGTTAATCGTATCATAAGGATGCTTCTTCCTGGAATTGTACACTTGGTACAACAATTGGTTTATATCTCGACTTACTTCTTGGGGTTTCTTTCTCCTGTGAGGATCCGCGTGCCAACATTCCGTCATCAGCGAGTAAATTTCGTCTGGACAACCGTGGGGTTGGGGAAGTCTTTTACCGCTCACGTACCACTTTAAAAATACACAAACAATTAAAAAAATAACAGTGATAGACTAACAAGGAAAAACTCACTCTCATGGTCTGTATATGGTCAGTCTGTGCTATTTCCTTTCCGTATGTGAAAAATTCATACAGAGTCGTGGCGAAGGCCCAGACATCAGCAGCAGTGGATCTTTTAGCATAATCTAGACTTGTATAACATTCTATCGGAATCCAATGTACCCTGAAAGAAATATTGTATTCAATGGTCTTTATTTTATTTATAAGGCTACATAAAATTGGAAACATATTGCAAATAACTCCAGTACAATGGTTGATGGACAGTGAGTGTATCTAACACGGGACGCTATTCAAGATTTTCAGAACAGAATTTCCACACATAGTTATTTATTTTGATTAGTTTCGACAATTTTGATTTAATTGTTGAGAAAAACTGGGAGTGTGAATAGAAATAATAGTTCACATTACAAAAAATAAAAGTGAGGTAAATTTTTAATAGGAATAGGTAGATAAGCATTTATTTCAAAACAAATTTGTAAAATTTATAAAATTTGAAATACGTCAAAAAAAATGTTACAAACATACATATTATAAATCCTACAAACAACAATAAATTGTAAAATATATCTTATTTGCACCAGGTGCATATCACAATCTTTTGTTTTTTATAATCAAGATATTCTTGAATCGTATTAGGTTCAAATTATTAATATAAACAAATTAATAACAGGGTGTCTAGCAAAAATCGAAAACAAAATTCCCGACTAATTCCCTGTTTTTCCCGGTCGGTTTTTGATAATTTCCCGGCTGGGTTTTCCTAAATTAACTACACTTTCGTTGTTAAATTTTAAAACATTTATTTGAAAAACACATGGCTTAAACACAACCAAATAATATAGTTACTTTTTTAATTTTACGATTTCTTACTCTATAGCTGCCAAATCTTTTTGTGATGGTTCGATAATTTTTTTCTTTTTAGTTTCCAGTTCTTCTGCTTGCTTTTGAAGCTTCATTTTCTCTGCTTTTTTCAAGTCGCGGTCAACCTCTTTTGCCTTTTTATCTTTGTGTTGCACCTTGAATAGGCATTTCTTATTGAAAGTATCATGGATTTTGAAATGTCCATAGTTTGAACTACTCCAATTTTTTGTAGTGAATCGTACACTAATCTTTGCCTATAAGTGACTTTTCTTTTAAATTCCACCAAAATCTCCTTATTAACAGAAAATCCCCTTTCTGCTGTGGCATTTCCATGAGAAATTGTTAGAAGAAGTTGCACCACGTTTTTTAAACTGTCATTTGTGATGGTTTCCATCCAAAAGTCATCTACTCTGTTACATCTGGAATAATTTTTCATTTTATTTATCATAATCTGATTAGTAAGAATGTCTCTAAATGCTCTATCTGCTTCTTCCAATTTAGTCGCATTGCATCTGTTTGAATTTAACAAAATTTCAAATGCTTTGGACATCAGTTACAAAAATTTTTTGGGATCTCTGCCAGTTTTATTTGGGTTAAGGAAACTTATAGCTTCAGTTAATTTATATGCTAACGCTCATTTTTCCTTTGGAAACTGTATACATCAAGCAGTTCGACAATCCTGGCGAAAGATCATCATTTCTTTATTTTTAACTCCGACGCATTTTTTGATAGCCGCTCTAGTCCCATATCCTAGATCAATCTCTTGGACTTTTTTAAGGTTGCAATTTAAACCATTCTTGTATTTTTTCGAATGCGGTTTATTGGAATAAATAGGTACTTACTTCAAATTTTTGAGTTCGAAATTATCTGCTCATTCAAAATTCCCGGCTTAAACTCAATTTTCCCGTCGAATCCCCGGTTTTTTTCCGGCTTTGTAAAATTCCCGTTTTTTTCTCGGTTTTCCCGGCTCCTAGACACCCTGAATAATTATTTTTTTAAATTATTTATACATTTTATATGCTGTGGCAAAATATTTTATTAAAAAAGGCGATGGCAGCCTAGTGACAGCTGTGTTCCATCAATGTTAAAGAGTGTGACATTTATAATCAAAAAGTTTACCTCTCGTATGATGTGTGTGTTTTTTTTAATGAACGAAATTATCTTGATTCTTTCTGACATACAAAATGCATTCATAAATATAAATACCCGGAGTTGTTAACAATTTTTGCGCCTTAGATACTTCACGACAACTCTGAATATAACTCATGTTTAGTAGAATTTTTTTTCTCGAAAGCTTTTTTTTATAGATAAAGATATTTCTTAAACCCGATGTGACCCCCAGAATATTATACCAAAACGCAGTAAGGATTAAAAATTACTATGATATATCATACAAGATCTACTAAAGTTTAGATATCTAAACACTATTCTCAGCATATAACAAGATGTGGCAAGGTTTCTACAAAGGGTGTCTGTATGGGTATTTCATTTAGGCTTTGCATCGATGTGCATTCCCAAAAATTTGCAAGTCTCAACATTGGAACTAACTATAGTGATAAAATCAGGAGTATCTCTCTTATTTCTAAATGTCTTAAAAATTAAGCATTGGAATCTTTCTGTATTGAGAATAAGGCCATTATCGTGGAACCACTTTTTTACTATTAAGAATTGTTCTTTCGAGATACTTAATAAATCAATGATATTTTTCTTTATAAATTGTAGATTAATATCATCGACATTGTTGGCAGGCCATTTAGATAAATAATAAACAGAAGTTGCACAGAATGCTTCCTTGTGGTACACCAAGGTTAATTGTAAACTTATTAGAGACGAACTGTTGACCATGCTTATCCTTAACAACAACTTTTTGGGCTCTATCATCAAGGAAGGATTTTATCCACAATGCCGAACCTCTCACTCCATATTTATATAACTTATCTAATAAACCTGTATGCGAAAGACAAACAAAAGCCTTAGAGAGATCAAAGAAAAGACCGCACGCCTAATCTCCCTCCTCCAAGGCTTCCACAGTCCTCTCAATAAAATAAAAAATAGCTATTTCCACCGATCGACCCCCCAAAAACCCAAGACAAAAAATACTGCTTAAGTCGATTATAAAAAACCTTTTCAAATATTTTTGAAACCGAACGATAGAACGATAATTCTCCAAGTTATTTGTATTACCTTTTTTGTATAAGGGTATTAGAGACGCGTTTCTTAAAGTACTTGTATATTTGCCTTCCAAAAAAGAACAATGCACAATTTCAGTAAGAGGCATGATAATATTGTTTATACATTTTTTAAATAAAAATAAAGGAATTTCATAAGCTCCCACAACGCCCTAGTCGGCGTTTAAGCCATCAAATAAATGTATATATAATGTATGTAGGTTACCAAACGACCAGCCGCAGCCAATGCAATTTTCAGAGTGTATGCGTAATTTGCAAATAATGAAAAATAGCGAATTCGTCACTAGCCCTTGCTCTTAAGGCTGACATTTTACTTACTCGGTTGAAGCATAGTTCGTATGTATCCCAGGATCAGCCAGCTTGACGGTGAAAGAATTTTCCTCGTGACTATTAACCATTATTTTTCTACATCGGATTTTGCCATGTACAATATCGTTTTCTTTCTATAATTATACAAAGTTTCTTATTATTAATACTAAACAATATACCTCAAATAAGAAACAAGCTGCTATGGAAATAATGTATATTTATAGTCTATTTCAGAAAGGTGTAGAGTAATAAAAGCTCATTTGGTATGCAAAGGGAATACAGAGTGACACAACGAGTTGTCAAACCACTTTCATGATTTAGAATTGATTTCAGTGCAAAATTATTTATTTTTATCAAGTGCAGGTAGTACCACCCGGATTTGGGTCAATTTATGGGTTTTGTCTATTGGTATCCATTCACAAACACTGAAAATAGTGTGCCAAAGGCGTGCATTATGTACATAGTATTAGGTACACTTATTTTTTATTAGACATTATAAAAAAATACATTAAACAGAAATTAAATTATAAAAAATCATAATATTCGTCGTCATCTGAAGAAATTTCATCTCCTCTTGACGTTATAATTAACGGGTCGACGGTCCGATCGATCAGGTGGTTAAGATCCCACATTTTCTCCTCTTCTTTAATGACATGATGGACTGCTTTTCGCCAGTTCTCTGGTGTCACTTCCTTATTGGCTTGATCAAACAGTAGACGTTAGTCTTTCATTTTGAATGTCATGTTGTGTCTTGCTACAAATCCTTTCACTTGCGCCTATATAAGTTCTATAGGATTTAGTTCGCAATGATATGGCGGTGTGAGCAGCACAGTTACAATATGTTTTCAGCTATATCTTTCACGGCATATTTCATAAAACGATGTTTGGTTAAATTTGCTATAGCTAATAGTTCCTTCTTTATCAAATTATCTTCTTTTTTTTTCTTTGGTTATTTATCATAAATAATTTAATGCACAAAATTTACCTGCGCCTATGGGCGACACTGAAATTGAGCCGAACTGGACGGAATTTCCCATTTTATTACTCTACACCTTTCTGAAATAGACTATAAACCCGTAAATTTAAATATGAAAACACATTGCAGAAAAATTAAAAAATAATTTTGGAAATGTTTTAATTATTATGTACCCTATTTATTATTACATTTTTAGTTTCTACGTAAAATTTTCGGCAGAATTCGTCGCCTAAGTCTAAGAATTTTTGACATTTAGGTTTATATGTTAAAAATAACGTTTGCAAGCGTGAAAATAATTATCAATTTTTCTTATAAAGAAGCCTTAGTTATCTAATCTAAGTTGAATTCCTTGTTGAAAAGGACATGGTTTAATAGATTTTTTATACTATTTTGATTAAATATTAATACAGGGTGTTCAAACAATACGATTAAAAACGAAATAGAAAAAACTGCAAGTCTAGATTTTCCAATGGAAACCCCCAATATTTATATTTATTTCTTATTTGGCATTAAAAATAAGGGAACGTTTTTGTAAAGTTGTATTTTCCTAAAATTTTTAGTTTTCAAAATAATGCGCCATCAATTTAAAATTTTTATATGGCGCTTTTTAGGCTCAGTTACTTCTAGTATATCTTCTCGCTTCTAGCAAAACTAAATAAGTCACTTTTTTCTTACCAGATGCCACACCGCAGAAGCCAAATTGCTAGCAGCCTCAATAAGATCCACAGTCTTGATGATGCCTCTGTTGTTCCTGAGATATTGATCCAATGGACCCAATTTGAAATATTCGGTTACTATCGATATGTTGTTGACAGCTATAGCTATGCCAAACAGTCGTACTATAGCTGGGGACTGTAGGAACGCCCATTGGCCGACTAGATTCAAGTAGTCCTATAAAAAAGAGGGGCAGTTTAAGTTAGTTAGGTTACTGTTAAGTTTTTCCGAAGAGCGTTTACCTTAAGATATCTTTCCAACGATTCTTGCTTTAAAAGTTTAAGAGCTACTTCGATTTTCTTGCCTCTAGTAATCTTCCACATGCCTCTGTACACCAACGTAATGCCTCTTGACCCCTCTTTTCTTTGCCCTTTAATTAAAAATAAAATTAAAACTAGTCCTTGCCTTACCATGAGCGTCTTGGAAACTATAAGAGATACAGCATCGGTCAAATGGTAGAAAAGTTGCGGAATTTTGTACCCATTAACATTGTAAACAAAATTTGAGCTTTCCTTTTTTACTTTTTGAAATATTCAAAAAACCTAAAATTGAGTTTTTGTTTTAAAAAAAAAATTTAAAAACTGTAATCTGCTTTAGATATATCAAAAACTATAATTAAATGTGTAAGTTTTGGTTAACAGTTCGATAGTCCTTTAATCTACGCATCGGTAATCTAAGTATTAAAATTTGATCGAAACATATATAAATAGATATTATACAGGGTGATTCCTAAGTTGATACTTCTTTTTTAGTTGTGTATAGAAGACATTAAAATAAACAACATTTTCAAATACCTTTTTCAAAAAGCTTAAAAATAGGCGAGATACAAACGTGAAAAATCTAAGTGCGGGTCTGGTCATCAAAACGTAGCCTGCTATACTTTATGTTGTTTGTCTTATTAGTCATGCAATTTACGAGTCGGTTGTCAGTTATCTGGCCATTCGCTACGATGTGTTTTTCTGAAGTTAATTTTAAACTGGTGAAACGTGAAAATGGTAAAATTTGAAAACACTGAACTAGTAGATATGGTGCTAATTTACGGTGAGTGTCGTCAAAGTGCGGCTGCTGCTTCGAGATTATGTTTAAGTTAGGCAGGACCATATTTGATCCATAGTGTAATAAATGAATGTAAGTACCGTATTTTTCGTTTTTTGAAAAAGGTATTTGAAAATGTTGTTTATTTTAATGCCTTCTATACACAGCTAAAAAAGAAGTATCATATAGTTAATTCATTATACAGGGTGTTTTTTAATTGAGTACCGATACTTAAGGTCGTGAATCCTTGGGTAATTTTAAGAAAAAAAGTTAATATAAAGCTCTTTATTTTTGAGCTACAGGGTGTTAACATTTTTAAAAAAATATAACTTTTTTATCATAATTATTATATCACTCTTAGATATTTTAATGAAATTTTGTACACACCTCTTAATCGTTAAGGAGCATTTTTTGATTTAAAATATTTTTTTTAATTTTTACCAGTGACGTCCGTACGGGGTTTGAACTGAATATTTTTAAAGAAAAAAATGGTACGCCACTGATTTTTCTAAAAACCAAACTTATATTTAAAATCCTCATTTATTTTGGAGCAAATTTGGTCCATAGACTTACTTTCGTATGATGCACCCTTTTTGCATAAAAAAATAAAAACCAAAAAAACAATTTTTTTCTTCGGTTCATTGAGACTGCTTTCGATATTTTGTTGAAAAAAAATTGAAGAGCTTTAGGACATATGTTAATATTAACTTTTCTTCTTAAAATCAGCCAAGGATTCACAACCTTAAGTATCGGCACTCAATTAAAAAACACCCTGTATAACTGTTAAATTCCGCATTCATTTGCATGTTGTATTTGATAAAAATTGTTAAGTAACAGCTTCCAGAGCCGTTCTTATTTAAAAGTAATTATCAAATTCCTGATGATGTAAAGATGACATCAAAATGTCTAAATAATTATTAAGTGTAATACACGAGTTAAGGGTTGTTTACTCGAAGGGTACTTTTAAAAAAGACCGTTATTTGTAAACGCTTAAAAATAATAATTATAATAATATAATTAATATAATTTTAGAACTAACTATCTTAATCTAAAAGCTGTCTACTTATATGTAATTTATTGCTGATTATGCTTTCCTAATTTAGGTTGCCCTCGATGTTATTGCTGATGAGAACTGCTTACTATGGCAGGTTCACCGAACCGTAATTTCTCCATCCCCTGGGGAAGTTTTGTACGGGACGAACAAAACTGGTTGTCTGGCATCCTCTTCGTCCTGAGCTTGATTTTGATCATTTTTTGGGTTGTTTTTCGTTTTTTGTCATTGGTCCAGTGTTGCTTCGCTTTGCGGACTGCAATAACGAGAACTAGGGTTGCAATTAGGTATAATGGTGTAGTCCAAAAGTGGGTGTTGATGTTGTTCCATGTTTCTGTGTGAAGTGGCTCTAAATGTTCTTCTTCTTTTGTAAGTTTGTGAAGCTCATCAAGGGGTATCTTATCTAGTTTGAGTGGTTTTAAATTGGGCTGATGATTCTGACCTTTTACTTTGATTTTAGGTAATGTGAGTGGTTCTTCTTGAATTATTGTTTTTGAGTTGATGAATGCTTCGTCGTTGGTCCTAAATTCGCATCCTGATGGTAGTTTGATGAGGAATGTACCTTCGAGAACCATGATTTTTGAAGATACGCAGTGGGTAGATATTTTGGTGGCCTTGGGAAAAACTGCGATATAATGGGTTTCTGACATTTCTTGTATTAAGGTTGTATTAATGGAAATAGGTACCCTTTGGCAAGATGCTTCTTCGTTGGTGAGTTGAAGGATATCTCCGATACAGTCTTGACTTTTTGTGTGTTCTTGAATGAATTTTTCTGGACATAGATAGGTTGGTCCTGTTCTTTTGCAGGGTAGATCCATATATTGGTAGAGTTCGCCGTTGGAAACTAGATATGGAGCTGGTGGAATAATTGTTGTTGGTTGTATGTAGGTACGGAGAATAGATGTAAGTATAGGAACGAGTCTGGATAGAGAATCGGAAAATGTAAGATGAAGACAATAGTTTGATTTGAGAAGTATCCATCGATGCTAATGACGTCATAATACTTCGTTAGGTCTTTTTCTTGAATAAATGGTAATTGATCTTCTGAGTGGTGTTCTAACATTTTCTGGATGACCCATTTTAGTTCGTCTGGTTGATTAGACTATTATGAAGAGTGTTCATTCTGGCAAAGGTTATTGCTTCTTCTAGGTCACTAAGGATCTGCAGGATTACTTGAAGGGCTAGACTAATCTGGTCCAGAACGTTTCTGGCTTGTAGGTAGTGACTGAAGTCAAAGATAAATTTGTTTAACTCCGAGTTGATTTTGTTGATCTCGAATTCAATAGTCTCTTGGTTATGACTTATGAGAGATACGCTTCTGTTAAAATTTTCCATAATTTTCTTGTTAAGGCTCATGTGGTAGTTTACTTTGCTGATAATGTTGTTTTGGTTGTCCTGCAAGGATGCAATTGCGTTGTTGTAATTGTCGGCGTCTTCTTGATCGAGATTTCCAGATATAGCTTTCACTATGCTTCCTAATCCATTTATGAGTCCTCTTCTGGGTCTGCTAAGTGGGTAAATAGTGTGTAGTTTTTCTTGAGCGGTTTTTAATAAAAATTGCAGGCTTTGATCAAAGTTTTGTAGGCTTGAAAAATATGGATGACTTAGCCCGTTTTCAATTGCTTTGTTAGCTGTTTGGTATTGAGTCTGCAAGGAGTCTATTTCTTCTGCTATGGGTTGTAGGTTAAGGTAATGTATGAAATCGTGTGTACTACTCTGGATCCTGGCTTGTCCCAGTTTGAGGGGAAGAATTCCCGGGTTCTCCTTCAAGTCTTGGATTAGGACTTCTTGGGCTGACGTTGAGGTACATCTGTAAAGTATTTTTTATGTTAGTGCCTTTATTTGGTTGGTTTTTGATATTTTTCTTATGAACAGTTGTGTCTTGTGTGTCAATAGTTACGATGTTGTCAGTCTTCACTATTTTTGGGGAGAATCTTGGTAGCAGTTTGTTGCGTTTTATTGTCTTTCTTGTAAATATTTTCGTGCTAGGTTTATATGTCATCGGAGCTTGTCTCTTGGAGTTTCTTTTCTCTATGTATTTTACTTTGGCCTCTTGTAGTTTTTCATTTAATTCTTTGTAGATCGTCTTTGTTTTTTCCCTGTGTTGTTGAGTGTAATTGTTGATTAAAGTTTTCCTAATATCAATATCAAATGGGTCTTGGGCGTCTAGGTGGCCAGTTAGGATGTCGATTGGTCTCATGTTAGTCATGGAGTGAATGGAGTTGTTATAGCCGAGGATTGCATATGGCATTTGTTCTTTGATGTTGAGTATTTTTTTCTTTTCTCTTAGGATTCTTAGGTGCTCGACGAGGGTTGAGTGGAATCGCTCTATCATTCCATTGGATTGTGGGTTATCTGCGGTGGTATAATGAATTGAAATTTTATGAGTGTCCACAAATTCTTGCATAAGGCCATTTTTGAATTCTGTTCCACTGTCAGAGACTATCATGTGGGGTACTCCATGATGAGTAATGAATATTAAGAGAGCATTAAGCACATTGATTGCATTTGAGCCATCTATTGGGTATGCTTGTCCATATTTGGAAAATGCATCAATAATCGTTAGGAATTTTTGACCTCCTGCTTGGAAAGTATCCAGGTGAATAATTTGGAGCGGTTTGGATGGTGTTGGTGTTAGCATAAATTTGGGCTTAGCTGGGTTTCTGTCGTATTTATTGGCTTGGCAAATATCGCAGATGTTGATCATGTCTTCAATATCCTTTTTAAGGTTGGGCCAAAAATATTTTTTTCGAATCTGGGTTTCAGTTTCGTGAATGCCTCGATGGTTAGTCTTGCTGTGATGGTAGCTCAAAACGATTTGTTTTTGTCTTTCTTCGCAGTTGACATCTTCTAGAAGGGTGTTGCATTTTACGAGGTCAAATGCCGAGTTCTTAAAAATTTCACGAATTGTGTTACACAGGAATTGATACAGTGTGTCATCTTCAAAAAGTAATGCGTATTTTTTCTTTGGTTCGATATATTCTTTGAAAAATCGAATGATTTCATTTCTGAGGTTGTTTCTTCCAAGTTGGACATGTAATCTTCTTTTGTTAGCAAAAGCTTATTCTTTTATTGTTCTTGCTGGGCTGTAGTTGACGATCTTAAAGACGATTTGGTTATTAAAGTAATTGAGAGGTTTCTCGCTGATGGGAATTCCTAATATAGGGTTTTCTTTTGTTGTGTGTTGGGTGTCATCATCACTGTTGTCGTCGATTTCAGGATTATGGTTATATTTGTTCCCAGGTATAGGCCTGTCTTCTTCTAACTCAAGGCAGTCTTTGATAGCCTTAAGTTCATCTTCAGGAGTTATTTCCGCTTCAGGGTCGTAGTATATTGATGCTGGGTTGTTGTATAGGGAAGATGTGTCTTCTTCTGTTTCATCAGTCTTCGTGAGCGTTTCTTTTGTGTGGAGTTCGATTCTTGATAGGGCGTCTGCATTTGTATTTGCTTTTCCCTTTTTATACAGAACTTCATAGTCAAATTCTTCTAATTTTAGACGCCATCTGACTAGTTTCGAGTTTGGGTCCTTGAGAGAAAATAACCATTGAAGTGGGCGATGATCCGAAAGAATTTTGAACTTTCGCCCAAATAAATAAGGTCTGAAATATTTCGTCGACTAGACGATGGCTAGCATCTCCTTTTCGATAGTAGAGTATTTAAGTTCAGTGTCGTTGAGAGTTCTGGATGCGTAGGCGATCGGTTTGTCGTTCCCAACGGGTCCTTGTGAAATAATAGCTCCTACTGCAAAATTGCTTGCATCCGTGGTGAGATTGAAATGTTTCGAAAAATCTGGATATTGTAGGAGAGGCTCATTTGTCAAGAGGTTTTTACAGGTTTTAACACAACTCAAAAATTCTGGGGTGTGTTCGATTTTTACGTCTTTCTTGAGGCAGTAAGAGAGTGGTTTCGTAATCTTGGCAAAGTCCTTGATGAATTTCCTGTAATATCCAAGTAGACCGAGGAATCCTCTGATTTCTTTAGCTGTTCTTGGTATAGGATATTCCATAATGGCTTTGATTTTGCTCGGGTTTGGTCTTATGCCATCAGGCGTGACGATGTGGCCTAAAAAGCTTACTTCTTTCTTCAAAAATTCGCATTTATCGACTTGTATTTTGAAGCCAGTTTCTTTCAGACGTTGGAAGATTTTCGATAAATTGACTAAATGTTCTTGTAGCGATGTGCTGAAGACAATAATGTCGTCCATGTAGACTAGGCAGATTTCTCCTTGTAGTCCTTTAAGTACGTTGTCCATAACTCGCTGGAAAGTTGCTGGAGCGTTTTTGAGGCCAAATGACATTCTTAAATATTCATAGTGGCCATTTTCAACGTTAAATGCAGTTTTTTGGATGTCTTCTGTTGCCATTTCTATTTGGTGAAATCCGCTTGCTAAGTCCAAGGTGGTGAAGTATTGGCACCTTCCAAGTTTATCGATAATGTCATTGATGTTAGGAATAGGATATCGGTCGTCAATTGTTTTTTCGTTAACCTTTCGGTAGTCGACGACGATTCGCCATTTAATTTTTTCAGAGGCGTCAGGTTTCTTCGGCACCACCCATATGGGAGATGACCAAGGAGATTGACTTGGTCGTATAATTCCTTGATCTAGCATTGACGAGATTTGCTTCTTTACTTCTTCTTTGTGTATATAGGGGTATCTATAAGACTTTGTAAATACTGTAACTTCGTCTTTGGTCTTTATTTCATGTTTAACCTGGTTGGTGAAGGTAAGTGGAAAATCAGGATGATGAAAAATGTCGACGTACTTCTTGCATAGTCTTTTTATAGATTTTTCTTCTTCTGGGTTTAAATGGTCAGTTCGAATTTCGGGGTCAGTTTTTGGTTCGAATTGTTGTTGGGGAAGAATGTCTGCGGAGTAGAGATTGAAGTTTTGGAGGTCGATTTTGCAGCTTTCTACTGGTTCTGTTAGGGCTATTTCAAGCTGGTCGTCAATGTTGTTAATCAGTTCCGTCCAGGCTAATTGGTTGCATGCTACAGTAAGGGTTTCTCTCAGAATGGCCTTTTGAAGTTCTTGTCGTGGTAAGGTAATGTTGCCTTCTGTTTCCTTGACTGGAAGTCGAACTTTGGTTATAGTATGGGGTTCTAGCTGAATGGAGTAGAACTGGGTTTTATTGGTCTCATAGTAATCAATAGGGAGTACAGAATTTTCAGTAATAAGTTTGGAGGCTGGAAGGTCAAGTTTGGCTTTTAGAAGTTTAAGGTTGTCGAGGCCTATAAGGCCATCAAAAGTTTGGTGAACTTGAAAAGGTAAAATTTCATATTGTTTTTGGAATTAAATTCAGGAAAAATTGGAATTTTTGCACAATAATCTTGTGAGTGATTTTGAAAAATAGATGTGACAATAAAGGGCTCATGTTGGATGTTGTCCCGGTAATATTTAAAAGCAATATCTGGATTTAGAAAGGATTTAGTAGCCCCGGTGTCGATAAGAAGTTTAAGAGGAGGATTGGATATTGATATGTAGGGAAGTTCTTTTTTTATCAGTGTAGTTGTGAAGCTCTACTATGTTTCTTCGTTTGTTCTTGTGTCGTCGTGAAAATTTTCTTCTCCTTCATAGTGGTATTCTTCTTCGTAGTAGTTTTGGGGATCCTGTTGGTAGTAGCTGTCGTCAGTAAAGCCATATGGGTTGTAGGCTTCGTCCTGTTGTTTAATGTTGAACAGTTCTTCGACGGTGAATTTTGGAGCGGATTGTTGTGGAGGCCTGAATATCTGTGCTTTGTTTCCAGAATCTGTATCCATTGGTGTCGTTTTCTGGAACTGGGACGGTCCTGGCCGGTTGGTCCAAACATTTGATTTAGGGGGTTGACTGTTTTGGAACCTTGGTGGTGGTTGGCTGGATTGGAATCTTGGTGGTTGGATAACGGGTCTTGGTTGCCCGAAGGGTTGTTGAGGGGCAAAGTTGAATTGTGGCCTTGGTCTAAATGGTTGCTGAGCCCATGGCGACGGTTGTTGTTGTTGTGTTGGCCTGAATGTTTGCCATTGAGGTGTAAATGCTGGGGCAGCATGGAATGGTGGCGGTCTTGGTGGTGGTGCGGCTTTAAAGGCGGATAAGGTTGATGGTTGCGTGGTACTTAGGCTTTTCTGGAGGTATCTGATGTTGTTTTCTTCTTGAATGAATTGTATGGCACTGGCAAGGTTTTTGGGTCGCATTGCTCTTATTGTTGATCCTAGGGGTTCTTTTAGTCCTGCCAGGAAGGTGGTAAGGGCTTGCTGATGGAAGGATTTTTTGCTTTTTTTGATGTTCTCGTCCACTGTGTGCAATTCTACGTAGTTAGAGATGGTGTTCAACAGGGCCATAACTTTTTCATAAAATTGGTGTGGAGCTTCGTTGGAGTTTTGGCGTAAATTTACGAGGTCTCTGGTAAGTGAATTTTCGTTTCGTTGATCGGCAAAGTTTTGTATAAGGGCATCCTTTATTTGGGGCCATTCGCTGCATCCATAGATTGAAATGATTTCTTTCGCTCGTCCTTTCAATTTGGAGATAATACCCTGTGTAAGTACATGGTTTTAAAAGCAGGTGGGTTCAGCGGTATTCCAATAGTGGTTTAACAGCAGGGTTGTCACATGAATAAAGTTGTACAGTTCGTTGGGGTTGCCGTCATATTCTGGAATGATGCTAAGGTTT
The DNA here is from genome assembly GCA_935413205.1 of Polydrusus cervinus. Classification (NCBI taxonomy): domain Eukaryota; kingdom Metazoa; phylum Arthropoda; class Insecta; order Coleoptera; family Curculionidae; genus Polydrusus; species Polydrusus cervinus. Next base: position 109,251,669 of record OW284510.1, on the reverse strand, counting down.
TTCACGTCAAAATCTGGTGTAGTTGGCATGGTAACAGGTGCTGTAGGGGTTATAGGTTGTTGGGTATGTTGTAGAATAGGTATTTGGTTGGTAATGTTAAGGGCACTAAGAGCAGTAAGTAAGTCTTGTTCAGTAGTCATTAGATGCTTACACTATTAAGATGATGCAAAAAAGCATATCACTAAAAAAAATTTACACTTTCCCTAACACACTATCTTACACTACTGTAACTGTAAAATCTACTTAGGGTGAACTTTTTTTTATAGTTTCCCGGGAGGTTGGTTCGTTTAGTGGATAAACGTTCAAAAACGACGAGGATCCTTAGGGACTCTTCCACTATACTACAGACTGCGCCAGTTAAGGGTTGTTTACTCGAAGGGTACTTTTTAAAAAGACCTTTATTTGTAAACGCTTAACAATAATAATTATAATAATATAATTAATACAATTTTAGAACTAACTATCTTAATCTAAAAGCTGTCTATTTATATGTAATTTATTGCTGATTATGCTTTCCTAATTTAGGTTGCCCTCGATGTTATTGCTGATGAGAACTGCTTACTATGGCAGGTTCACCGAACCGTAATTCACGGTTGATTTTAGGGCTTAAGGAGATTTCAAAAAATAAAATTGCAGGTCCGTATTTAAAAAATTAAAGTTGTAACATTTCCACAAAAACGAAACGTTATACCGGAATTCTAAAAACAAGATAGTATAAAACTCTAAAAAATGCTTTATCAATGTTGTATTTGCTTTTTTAGTGGTTAAAATAAGTCAGATAAATTAAAAAACTAAAATTTTAGTTTTTTGATTATATCAAAAAGTAAAAAAAAACTTACATTTTTTTACCATATTACTGGGCACAGAATTCTGCAACTTTGCAACTATTTGACAGATGCTGTATCTCTTATAGTTTCCGAGATACTCTTGATAACCATCGAATTTGGGACACCCTGTACATCGCATCCGTTTAAAGTTTTGATAAATAAATGATCTTGCTTGAAAATTAAAACTCCTCCTTTTTACACTTAAACAATTCAAACCACTAAAATGTAACTTATAAAAGATATTTATTAATTATCTAGTCGCCTATTTCTCTTATATCTAGACTGTAACGTACAAAACTTAAAATACACAAACAAAAACCCAACCACTCCCAAAAACACGCTGACAGTAATAAAAATGACGGCTGCCAACACCGAGTCTTCGTTTTTAAAATGACCGAACAGCGGAGCCGTCAACTTGTCTTCCATTAAATGAGTGTAAAAATTGGGAGCCTTTTTGACGTTTATTTTCACGTAATTCGTCACCCATTTTAGTTTCAGATCTTTTTGTTCGACAACGCATTGCCATTCGCCAGAGTGGGACATGTTTAGAGGGTCTAGCGGCAGAGAATTTACTGCAGCTAACGTAGTTATGCCATTATCCAAATATACTTTGTTACTGACGAGTAACTTCATGCTTAAATCGGAATAAACGTAACCTAAAATCACAGAATGACACTGCAAAGTGTATGACCAAGTAGCTCTAGTGTCAACGTCAAATTTCTTAGCTTTGACGGCTAGAGTTATGACTTTTAAAATCACCCGTTTTTGATTTATACGGTATATCATACAGACATACGTCCCGGCGTCCTTGGGTTTTGCACTTTTAATAAGTATGTCGTCTCCTAAAAAACTAACTCTCTCGTTTAAGTTTATAAAGACGCCGTTTAAAGTCCATTCGAAATAAGCTTCAGGCGATTCTTTTTTTACGACTTTCAGCATTTCTCTGTCGTTTATCAAGGTTATTGTGCTGCCTTCTTCTACAATGAAACTGTAGGCTTTTTTCCTAAGGTTTTCTCTGATTTTTTCCAAAGTTTCAAAGCTGATTTCGCCGCAGGGGAATTCGTTGCATACGCCCGTAGCAGTAGGACTCCTAAAAATAACATTAGTTTATTTTAAATACGTCATGGTAAAGGTAAATACCCTTCGCAAAGTTTTCCAAAATAATTTGGATGTGGATTAGAACATGTTCTGGTTCTAAATCCCTCCCCTCCTCCACAAGACACAGTGCACGTCCACGGTGACCATGCAGACCAGCCGCCATCTATTGGCGGACCGTCCAAGTCTAACGGTTCGCAATTCGCAGCCCAAGTAACCTAAAAGTAATGAAAAATTTAAAAAAAAACTAGCTTGAAGTAAGTTTTAAAAATATTCCGCACGTTATAAATTATTCCTTAAACTAGAAAAAGGAATATTATTCTAAATTACTTTTGTTAAAACTTTGACATATTTGCACTAGTCATCATCAACTTCCTAAAAAAGGTCTATCCGTTCTAAATTATGTGCGTCAGCTCTATTGTATGTGCGGTTTCCAAGATTTTTAAAAGGATAATTTTTGATATGCTCTTTAGTGAAGTTTCGGGAGGAATATCCTCGTGTCAGCACGGTTTTTTACCAAAAAAGATCTACTTTTACCAACTTTACCTTTTCTCAATACGTGTATGATGCTGTACATTGGACAACTCAAGTAGAAGTTATTTATACTGATATGGAGAAAGCCTTTGACAGAGTGAGGCATTGTGTTATTCTGGACTCTTTGTCTGATTTAAATGTTTCCTTATTTCTAATTAAATTGATTCAGTCATATTTGGTCGATAGAAGACACAAAGGATGTAGTTCTTTTGTTTATAAGAGTGCATCAGGAGTGCCGCAAGGCTCTAATCTGGGACCGCTGCCCTTTATAGTGGTTTTAACAGGATTATGATTAAAGTTAAGAATTCAAAAGGCTTAGTATTTGCGGATGATTTTAAGAGTTTTCTTGAAATTAATTCGAGGAATGATTTTGAGACACTTCAGCAGGATTTCTGTAATGTTGCTAGTTGGTGTAATGTAAATGGCTTTTAACTTAAATGTAGATAAGTGTGCCGGTATGTCGTTTACACTTAATAAAAATATTGTTATCCATGATTATACATTGAAAGATGCTGAACTTAAGAGGGTTGATGAGCGGATGGATCTGTGAACCTTATTTGATACTATCTTATCTTTTTCCAGTCATATAATTTCTAAAATTGAAAGTGTCCTAAGAATTGCAGGATTAATTGCAAGAACTACTAAAGACTATCAGCCTTTATTTGTTTGACACCTTGGTGATACCAATTTTGGAATATGGCAGCATAATTTGGTCTCCTTAGTATAACCTGTGGATAAAGATGATTAAGGGAGTGCAGAGAAAAAGAGTTGAAATGCATGCATTGCAGAAAGTTTAGGATTTATCCTCTTCAGGGTTGTGATAATAAATATCTTTTGGGAATTTTTAATAGATTATTTTTAAGTAAAAAAAGGATAAAGATCTTCTTGTGTACAGTGTTTAAAATCCTTAAGGGTTATATTGACTGTCCTGATATTCTTGAACAGCTTCCGTTTACCCTCAATCGTGTTAATTCAAGGAATCGTAATGTTTTTTATCTGACCTTTCGGCGAACGAATCTTTACAGAAGTTCCCCACGGTATAGATTCTGTCATTTATTTAATTTGAATGATTCTGATATTGATATCGACCTTGTTAATCTGAGAAGCTTTAAGAAACTTATACAGGATAAATTACTGATAAATGTCGTATTTTATAATTTATGTGTTGTATACATACTTTGCTTAGCTAATTGTTATTATTTTTTATGACTTTGTATTGTTGCATGACTATTAGTTTAAGTTGAGTGTCTGTAATTGGCTTTTTGCTGTCGATGCTTTGAAATAAATAAATAAAGAGCTGATTTAAACTGATTCCTAGGGATGTGGAGTGTTTAATTACTTACCCATCCCGCAGCAGCAGCGATAGAAAACCAATAAACCAAAATAGGTTTGTCGCTGTCATAATGAATTACTAACTCGTCATTTTTCTTGATGTCAAACGTACGTTCCGTCCACGTGATGTAAAACTTAGTCCAACTAGTAAGAGTCATGATATGTTGCACTTCTTTTTCCATCAACACGTATAGTTTACCTTGTACACTTCTAGGGGGCGCTTCTACTCTATATAACCCTATTATCCCTAAAAGTTTTTATTCGAGGCTAGTTTTATTCCCATTGTTTGTTGGTATTATTGCAAAAATTTAACCCGACTTACCCGCCATAGTATCGAACTTAATTTGATATGAATTTAAATTGTTAGTGACCCACATCAGTGAGATCCAAGTTTGTCCAAAGCCTCTCATTTTCAATGTCAGATTGTTATGAATTACATTTTCTTGTTCCGAATACAATCCGATCGGTAGAAATTTCAGAAAATTGTTATCCGTAGTGTTTTCTGTGTGACATTCATCTTTCTAAAAAATAAGTCAAAGTAAATAATAATAAGTTTATTTTCAATATTTATATTATAATAAATGTGTTTATTTATCTTCCTCAATAAACTTTTTCTTTGATCCCCGAAGACGTGCTTGTTAGGGGCAAATCTTAGTATTTTAAATTATAAATATATAGGAATATTAAAATGTGTTTTTTTAAAATATTTGTTAATATTATATAAAAGTTAAATTGCAAATAAAAAGCGTTAACTATATGTATATAAATATAAACGCAGTTTTTTTTTGAAAATATAACATAACAATATTTAATAAAACATTTCCAAAAAATGTAAGGTATCTGTTTCCAATATCCATGCTTTTATTTCGACTTTATATTTTTTTAATGAAATATGTTTTTTAATTTTTGTTGGTAAACAATCGTTTAAATAAAAACATAAACATTTAAAAAAAAGTTTTCCTATGGACTTATTTATTTTATGTTTTATGGTTATTTCATTTTTATGACGTGTATTATGATTATGGTTTTTAAACTGTATAAGATTTTTATTTTTAAATATGTATATTAAGATGTTATAAATGTAAAGTTGTCTAATGTTTATTTTTTTCTTGTTTCAGAATTGATTGAAGGATAAAGATAATCTTTATTAAATATAATTTTTAGAAACCTTTTCTGTAATATTTCTAATTTTTTAACTAAAGTTCTATTTATTCCTCACCAACCTAAAAGTCCGTAATTTAACCCATTAGTGGACAGCGTCCTCTTTAAGGGACTCATCTAAAATACGTTATAAGGTAAATGTAGTGAGGATATAGACTGTCGCGAGTAGCAAGGCACATGCTACACACCCGAAACCACCTGTGTGCAAATACAATTGTTAAAGGGTGAGCGTCGCGCGTTGTGACTAATATATGGATCCGAATTTATATTCAACTCAACATGGTGGGTAAGTTCATTAAATTATTATAACAACAAATTACATTCTCGTGTGTGTTGCATTGAAATATTTTGTCAAAATATGTCCTTGCTTAGAACCAAATAACGATATTGTGTTTATTATTATACACCGGCGGTAACATCGAAAAAAATGACGCGTCCCCTAAAAGGGACGCTGCTCGTCTGGGGTTCTAGAGGTTAATTATGTTGACGCTAGCTGAACTTATAGACTGCATCGAGGATGAGCCTGATGTACCCGAGTCAAATATCTATATACTTCCTCCTGTAGGAGAGGGAGATAACACCGACGTTGACAGTGATGACTCCGATGAGGAGCACAGTGCAAATGTGAATCATTTGCCTCTTAGCATTCTCTGGTCCCTACAAACGTACAAAATGGATCGAAAATCCCCAAGAATTGCCGAACAATAATATGAACACGAATTGCGTTCCACTCCTACCCTCCGATGAAGCCAAGGATTCTGTTTCGCCATGTGTTTTTTTTCGTCTTTTCTTTGACGATGAACTAATGAATTTGATAATTCAAGAAAGTAACAGATATGCAGGGCAACTAAATACCGAGCTAAATCTAACGATGTCAGAACTTAATGTGTTTTTGGGTATATTGTTACTATCTGGTTATGGAAAATATCCCAACAGACGAATCTACTGGTCAAGTGAAGATGTCCCAAAACTAGTTCAAAATAGTATGCGGTTGAAACGATTGAAGACGATATTGAGATTTATTCATTTCAATGAAAATTCCAAACTGCCATCAGATGATAGACTCTACAAATTGTAACCGCTTCTTAAAATGCTTGGTAAAAATATCAGGTCACATGGAGGACTAGATGAACACCTATCAGTTGATAAAAGCATGGTGCCTTATTACGGCAAGCATTATGCAAAACAGTTCATAAAGTCAAAGCCAATAATATTTGGATATAAGAATTGGGCTCTATGTTCCAGTAATGGCTACATGTATGGGTTTGATGTATATACTGGAAAAGGCTGGAGCAATGTCCACTTTTAGGAAACAAACACTGGACAAAATCCGAAAGAGGGGCATATAGGTATTATAAAAACGAACAAACCCTTTTGGTCCAATGGAAGGACAGCAAGGTTGTGACTGTTGCTACTAATTTTGAAACAAATAGTACTGTAACTACTTCCAGGTGGGACCGTGTCTCTAAAACTAAAAATTATACCCCAGCCTAAAATGGTAGCAATTTATAATAAGGGCATGGGGGGAGTTGATAAGCTTGATAATTTAGTAGCTGTTTATAGAACAAGAATACGGCAAAGAAAGTGGTATTGGCCATTAGTTGCCTATTTTCTGGATGTTTCGATGGTAAATGGCTGGCTACTAATGAAAAAGCTTCGACCCGATGACAGAAATGCGAACAGCCTATTAGATTTTAGAAGATATATCGCTTTGACATTTTTAAAAATCCTTCGGTGTAAAACCACACCAAGGGAGAATGTTACTTCCTCTAACAGATGTAAAATACGACAATATTGGACATTTGATTGTATATAACGAAACTGATCGCCGCTGTGCATTTTGTGGAAAAAAGAGCAACTTTATCTGCAAAAAATGTAATATGGCTTTACACCCAAAAGTGTGTTTTTACAGTTACCATACTGCCTAAGTTAGTTTGATTACATTATGTTTATTTAGGATAATATATTTAATTTAATTTTGTTTAGAATTATATAAATTCAGTTTTTTTTAATTTGTCATAACGGGCAGCGTCCCCTAAAAGGGACGGGCCTAATCTTCAAAATCAGAAAGTAAAAATATATTCCACCTATTATGTTGTGTTAATAAAGTCCTCTCCTTTATAAAAATAAATAATTAATGTTAAAACTGAAACAAAAATAACTCTGCCCACTAATGGGTTAAATGAGTTTTAACTAATGCATAATATAATATTTCCAGTTGTTTTCCGTTCAAAATTTTTTAAATGTTTCTAAAAATTGGTAATAAACTTCTTAATATTTTAACCAAATATTCTATGTGAAAATTCCAATTTAATTTACTGTCAAAGATTATTCCTAAATATTTTACTTGATTAACTTTCAAAATTTGAATGTCATCATTTATTTTAATACTATTCATATTTTGTGGTATGTTATTTGGATTTAAAGTAAAAGGAAGATAATTTACAATTTTTTATTATTTTAAAATCTTTTTTAATTTTGTTATTTAAGTTGTCCCAATTTGTATTTGTATAAAAATTTGCAGTATCATCTGCGAAACTATGAATTTCTCCATCACAATTTACATAAAAAAATAAATGTAAAAAATCACAAGTCTGTTACAAAACTTCTACTGACCTGAAGAAATATACCAATAGGCATTGTGTTAAAGAGCGAATGATATACCAGGAACATTGGTTCGAACGCCTTACTCATATCATTTAGTCTATATTCAAACAGTGGCGTCGGCACACCTTTAAAACCAAACATAATTTCTCCTAAAAATATTGGATGTAAAAAATAATGAAATATTAAGATTTATATAAGTACATAGATATATTTCGCATGAAACTGCTAAGATTTGAGAAGAATTTATAAATTGTGGTCAAATGTTTTTACTTTAATTTCTTTTTAAATATACCTTTTCTAATTTGAAGCCAAAAGTCGGTCCACTTTCCAGCAGAAATTAAGTGTGGAAATGTCTTTTGCTCGACAAGTTCGCCGTTTAAAAACAGCTCAACTTTTTCGTTCATCTCTGCACCTAAACCAGTTAAATTCGAATCAGTAAGTTCCCAGACTGAATTACAAAGTCAAAATGTTTCGCATCGTTGGATTGCTTAAAACATATTCTAACCTAACCTCAAACTAGTTAAAATACTAATAACGACAAACATTTCGAGAAAATTTCTCATAAAATGACAACTATGGGAGCTTCTGTGACTGCCACCAGAGGTTATATTCTCGTATTCCTAATAATTTACCACATTTTCATGAAGTACCTATTTACATAAATCGACCTGAATCCACGTAGCGAATTAAAAATTACACAGGTATTGAGTACGATTATTCAAGGTTGAGATGGCATATTTTGTAATTGTATCCGTATTGAAATTTAAATGAAAACTGCAAGAGAATCGAACTTGGCCCGTGATTGTCAGTTTGACATAACTTAACCCAACTTTTGAGCTGAACTACTGTAGAAATTAATTATAAAATAGTTATCGTGTCAAAACGATTTGAGTATACTACATAGTCATCTATTCTTCATGAATTCGAGAAGTAAATCTATATTTTAAAACACAGTGAATGAGCCTTATGATGACATTTTATAATTGCCTTTAACATACAGTCAACGAACAGTCATTATAAATTTATTTTTCGGATCGATCGTGCAAAACTTAGCAACGTTTGCCTCCTAGCGTAGCAAGTGAAAATACGGAAATGAAAAATGACAATTTTGACATAAAGAAGAATAAATTATTTATTTCCAGCTTTATTAAATAAAAAGTGGTGAGAGTTTAGTGTTTGAAAGTTTTGTGGGTTAATTATAACAAAAACAATATAGTGACACAGTGTCAGGTTTGCCAAATAACCGATTCAGTGCATGGATTTCATTATAGTCTACAAATGCTATCGCCCTCCTATAAACAGTGAGTTTTAGGATCGACGCAAAAATAATTTTATGAATGAGATGCGGGGTCTATCTTTGCTTTCTGTCGTTGGTTGTAACACGGAACAGTAAACAAAATTGAGATTACCAATAACAAGCCCCATTTCAGAACTGCTATCCTTAGGATAAATTGAAAAAGCAAATCCCGATAGTAAGTCTGGATTCCATTCCTTCAAAGCAAATCTCAGACCTCCGTGTATACCTTCCTCTTTCCACTGGGGAAGAATATACAACTTTCGACCCTTTTGATTGGTCGATATGATGACGATTAATTCTTCTGGCCTGTCACAATCCCTGATATTGCACACGTCTTGGACGACTTGAGGATCTACCGTATAACACCAACTTCCTAAAAATAAAAAAATATTCGCTTAGTGGCTAATGACGGCTCTTCAACTCATCCACACTGTTATACAGGGTGTTCCTTAATGATGTGCTAATATTTTAGGGTGTGATTCCTAAAGTCATTTTATGAAGAAAAGTTCATATAAACATATGTCCTAAACGGCTTAAATTTTTTGCTACAGGGTGTCGAATTATTTTTTTTAATGCGTTTTTTGTAATATCTCCAAAAGTACTTTAGATAGTATTTTCAATTTTGGCATGTGTTAATAGGACATAAAACCACATCTTTTAGTTATAAAAGTTATTTTTTTGTCCCACCAGTGGCGTCCCTGCAAACATTTCCTCTGATATTTTTTAGAAAAAAAGTGGTACGCCACTGACATTTTTCCATATGGATATTATTTCTGATTAGCCTGGTCAATTCTGCATAAAAATAATCTCTTGCGTTTTTCTCCTCAGGCACACCGTTCTTAACTAAAATAATTAAATTAAATTAGACGGGCAGAAGCATGCCTATTAAATGAAGGTGGTTATTTCCAACAATTTTTATAAAACAAAATTTTGTATTACCTATCAATGTTAATAATAATAAATAGTAGAGCTAATTTAATATAAATATATATAATAAAAATAACTTTTATTACTAAAAGATGTGGTTTTATGTCCTATTAGCACATGCCAAAATTGAAAATATTATCTAAAGTACTTTCGGAGATATTACAAAAAACGCATTTAAAAAAAAATAATTCAACACCCTGTAGCAAAAAATTTAAGCCGTTTAGGACATATGTTTATATTGTTATAACAACATAGTTTTAATGCGATATTTTCATATAGAAATGGGACAAAAAAGATTAAACCACTTCGAGTATGGCGCAATTTAGTCGCAGTCGACTGATGAAGCAATGATTACGATATTGCATCGGGCAAATATTATGGATAGATATAACTATTTAAAAAAAAACACAATTCTAGAAAAACATGGGTCATGGCAAGAACAATTAATTTCGCGACTTACCCGACACGTCCCTATTAGGATTTCTGCAGTAATTCTTAGCATCTCTTGAATTCATTTCAGCAAAATATGATGCGTTAAATTCATACATATATTCTGGATGAATCGAATGACGGTTCATATCCCATGTATCGCAGGGCCTACCCGATCTAAAATTAATCAAATCCAGAGTTTAGGCTAGTGTGTTCAGTACTGTTATAAACTGACTGCCGACCACAGTTTCGTGTAATAGTAAATAGCTTAAGTTGACTGTCCTTATACTGATAACTGTAAGTGCGTTACTGTACTGACCTTTACCGATACTGTTAATATAATAATGGTGTGATCGTGCTGGCAGATTTGGTACCTTACGGACGCCTATGTACCGCAACCGTAGAGTTGACTGCAAAGCCGCGCTTGCGAATACTTGTCCTCATCTTTTAATCATAAAACACTTTAACGCGAGCATATACCCATACTTCCCTCCTCCCTCCTTAGTACCGTCAGTATTAGTTATGCCTGTCTCATTCCGATACGTTATCAAAGTTTAAAACTGCGAATAAGTATGTGTACCGATGTCCTATGTTATGACCATTCTCTTGGCAAAATATTTTAAAAACAAATTGTTCTATTTTTCATATCAAAATGTCTTTTTGAGGACGCTCAAAAGAGCAACAGGTAGTCGCATATTGTGTAGTTAAACGCCTGGCTTAATTTTCTCCACTGTAACACGCTCCCGATGCACGTGGTCCCCTTACCACATTAATCCAAGGGATAGTGCCCGAGATACGTTGGGAAATAACATCCCATATTGTTATAAACCGAGTAACGAGTAAACGATGTGAACAATTAAATTAATAAAGTAGTAGAGTTTAGTGTCCGTATAATTAAATAGAAAAGAAGGTTTTTTAGCGGCAGGCGGACAATGTAGTGCATCTATCTTTTGCATTGAGTACACAGGGACGCCAAAGGTAATGGGTTCCCTGGGGCACAGGTAGACAATGACAGGCTGTTTCGTTCTTATTAGAACTCATCAGAAAGCCATAACCTGTAAGCGACCCCTAGTACAGCGAGACTATGCTTTCAAGGCATTTTTAAGAAATAAAAACGCGATGAAAACCCAGTAACGCCATCTATAGGAATCAACTCAATCCAAAAGATAGTCGTGACGAAGCAACAATAAACCAAATACGTTAGGCCAACACACCACTATAGGCAACATTTATCGCATCCCTCAATTTGTCTACGGATTTGTAGATTCAAATAAGTTCGCGCTGCAGTATACCCACTGTGCGCTGCCAACCCGAAATACAATGCCGTGTTTTAAAAATAAAGTAGTAGAGTTTAGGTGAAGAGTTCTAATAAGAACGAAACAGCCTGTCATTGTCTACCTGTGCCCCAGGGAACCCATTACCTTTGGCGTCCCTGTCTACTCAATGCAAAAGATAGATGCACTACATTGTCCGCCTGCTGCTAAAAAACCTTCTTTTCCAATTAAATTAATATTTTCTTTACTTTATATTATTATATTTATTTATACATCATAAAAAATGTAGCACTTTAACGTTTGTTAAGTAAATAGCTATTGTACTCGCCTGGTTACGGTTAACTGTCCAATAAAATCGTTGCCGGTGCCCGCCATTTTGCACTGTTGCGATTTGCATTTTCTCAAATGACAAAATTGTTTTTCAACTTTCTTTGCGGGTATCTGAGTTAGAGCATAACAAAAAGTACCTAAAACCATAATTGGTATATTTGTTCATTATATCATTGATACTTTATAAACGGATATACCTATTAATGTTACAGTTGTGGGCAAATATAGTTTAATTATTCATATAAAGCTTAAAGTATTTCTTCTGACCACAACCATACACTCTTATTACCTTCTCCTTTCAATGCCGGGTCTCTACAATAATTTTTCGACGACAAAATTGCTGTTGCGTTTTTAAATATTGAAGTAACGTCATCTGGGACCATTTTCGAACCAGACCACGGTAGGCACGGTAAACCAGAACTAGTTATATCCTAAAAATTGACCTCAAAAAAGTCATTCGATATATTGCATGCATTATGTGGGCCTCAGGCGGCTGTCTCAGACTACATACAGGTAATTTTCTTTAGTTAAAAATTACAGGAAACGACCTGTATGTATAGTCGATAAGTTGGTGCAGTGATGACGTATACGTATTGAACCCAGAGTGGGGCACTATATCGTAACGTAAACAAACTGTATGTGAATAGTGACACCTGAATCCTCCATTAATCTTAAAAGACAAATCACGACCATCACCTTACCTGCGTTCCAACATAATCTGGTTCATTCGTATTTATAGCACATTGAGGCAATAACGCCATAGGAGGTTGCGCAAAGAGCGGCGGTTGACAGAAAAAGCTCCAGTGGGCTACAGTGTTGTCGGAGCTTACACTAAACCAACGTAGCACTCGGAAAACCTCGTTCTTGGCTTCGACAAGCGAATGCATTCCTATTGCTTTTTTCATGTAGATCTAGATAGAGATGTAGGTTAGAATGATTGTGTTTTGCAGTATTGTCACGATATTTTAATTATTATTCGCGTTTAAAACAGGTCATTCCTCGCAACATGAAACCGGCGTCAAGTTTATTAAACAAATCTAATAAAGTTGCAATTATGAAATGTTATACGCGCTTCCCGATCTATCAAGTATTGTCGAGTCATCAAGTCAGCAGAAATGAGCTTTACGACCTAAGTTGGTCGTTTCCCTAAAGTGGGAAAAATCGCTGACTCGCTGAAACGGCACATCATTGGTAGAAAAAATATCGGACGCCACTAGTGCTCGAGTCCGTGAGACATCCACGTCTAAAAATTGTAAAACAACTTGTTGGTCCCCAAATTCTCAAGACGCTAGCGATGAGCCGATTAGTGTAAGTACAATTTCATCTTAAAATCATTGTTAAAGGTTTAAATCCAAGTTATTTATTATTTTTGATTTTCTTTGTTAATCCTTCAGGTAAATATTATTTTGATTAATTTAGTGAATTTGTTTTTGAAATCACTTTGTTTTTCTGATAGTCTCTAAGGTTCCGTAGCTACCTTTACGCCCTCGTCGCACCTTAAAATCTGTGCGTGACAGTATCACAGGGCTGGGTGATTCCAATTTATAGATTTTTCGAATGCACCCGTAAATTCACGTTTTTATACAGTATGTCCGCGGACAGTGTTTAGAAGAGGACAAAAGGACCAGAAAGTAAAATATACAATTGCTTGTAAAATAAATGAGATTTACGTTATGAAGTATTTTTTTTTTATATAGGGAGCTTAAAAAATAAGAAACGTTATTTTGCGCAAGAGTAAATATACTTTTGTATATCATTTTTACCAAAAGAACAAATATTAAATATGTTTTAGCTTAAACCCTAAGCCGAAGTACAAGATTTCATTGAAAAATTTAAATATTAAAAGTAACGAGTTTAACGGCACTGCTTTTAGAGTCTATTTATTATTATTCTGTTTAGTTTCCTGCAAGTATTATTCTTAGATTCATCACAACGTTCTACTACTCGTCAAAAAGTCACAATCACACCATGTAATGCACAAAAGTTTAATCCATCCCGAAAAGATTAATTCCAGGACGCTCAAAAAGAGCAATAGGTACTCGCACTTACGCAGTTGATCGCCTGGATTATTCTCTCCACTGTATAAAAGCTCCCGGAGCATTCGTGGGCCTCTTACCACATTAATCCAAGCGGTGGCGCCCGAGATAACTTTCCGTCCTGTAATTGCACACATCGAGTCACGAATAAGCGGCTTGAGCAAAAAAACAAAGCGCCTTTTATAAGGTAACCGAAAAACATTGTCTTTTACTGGACTTAATCATTACCTGTAAACCATTGGCAAAAAACGATATAGAAAATTCATTCCATTCCCAATAACTGATGATAGTATCTAACTGTATTTCTTTTAGGACAACTTCGGAAGCTCCAGGGTATTCTTTAAGAGTGACCCTTGTAAATCCATTTGGTCCCAGAAATACAATTTTAAAATAGGGGTACTCGATGGTCGGGGATGGTGTGATCAAGATGGCGGCGGAATGATGGGCACGTGCGTGAACGTAAAGGTCGAAAACTAAAATATAATTTCATATTCATTGTTTCTGGAATTGCTACTCAGATTATAGCTTTCGGTAGAGTCCTAATAAGGACGAAACGGCCGTCATTGTCTACCTGTGCCCGAGGGAACTCATTGTTTTGACGTCTCCAGTGGCGTAGCCAGAAAATATGCTGGGGGGGGCTCAGTGGGCGAAAGTAGGAAATTTTCTGGAAAGAGGGATAGTCGGGACTACATGTATTTCATGTTGTACCTAGTAAAGAACGCGGAAAAGCGCCGTAGGTGAAAAATTTTCGGGGCCACTCCCAAAGTTCGTTTAAAATTTACCTAACTACTAACAAATTTTGAAAATTAAATTATTACCTCTCCCCCTCTGCATGGTTGGAATAAATTTGTTTTTGTGAATGTTTTTTTTTACTTTTTTTTTGATATTCCTAGCTGGCTCTGTATTAAAAAAAAACATTTTTTACATTTGTGAAAATTTGAATATTGGTGTCAATCCAAAATTTTAACATAAGACTCTAAAAAGCGTTTTTCGGGCTCGGTTTTTCATTATTAAAAATAAAGTAAATATCGCTCACCACGCCAAGAGTGATGATTTTTTCAGAAATCATGTAATTTAGGAGAGTAGATCTAAGAGCAGTTTTTGATGCAAATGCTTAGGTTTTGAAATACTCATTCTTAAGTGCCGTTTTGTATATTCATAATAAAGCATTCTCGTTCCTTCCCGCACTATATTTTTTTATTATAAATTATCACAATTCTTCCATAAAAAATGTTTCAATTAAAATTTTTACTTTAATTTTTCTCTTTAAAAATAAATACTTAATTGTTTTTTGTTCTTGTTGTAAAAATATTTTATTGCGTTAGGTTATATTTTTGTTGATTTAAAATAGCTCTAAAAAAGGAAAACGGAACAGGCACTAAGTAAAATATTATTCTTTTTACTCGTTTTCCTTTAAAATTACATCATAAATCAATAACCAAAACGATATGCGTCTGAAACCTTAATCTCTATATAAAACAGAACTTGTAGAAGGAAAATTTTAAAAACTAAACGTTTCCTACAAGACCTTTGTAATCTAAGCCAAGAATACATTATTTAAAAATTTAAATTAAGAGTCCAAGGTCCAAATTAGATTGTATTTAGACTTTTAGACCCGAGCTCCTAGGCTAAATATGCCACTGGACGTCTCTGTGTACTTTAATGCAGAAGTCAGATTCTTACGTTACATACCAATGTCCTTCTGCCGTAACGGCCAAAATTGTTGAAACTGATTCCCAGTAGTAGTATGGACATCACATTCGTCGTCATCCAAGCAAAACGGAAAGTTCCACAGAACATTCGTCCCTTGCACAGAATAGAAATCGAACCTGTCTTTTTGATATCCCATGAGGTTCTTTTTGGTTTTCATCTCGGCGAGGAAAATGGGTTTAGTGTGACCTTCCAGCCCGAACGTTATAAATCCCCGATCCCAGCCGAGAGTAAACATCGTGAAATTTGTGGATTTTAGAATGCCCGGGGTGGATTCGTAGTCTGGTTTATCTTTGTTTCCAAACCTAAAAATATAAAGATCTTAGGCCCAATTTTATAAACCGAAGAATAATTTCAAAATCGTAGAAATGTCAGAAATGGTCGATTTATAATGTGGGATTAAAAGTTAATTTAAGAGAAATCAACCTGGTCATAACTTGTTATGTTAAATTATATTAAGGTATGACCAGGTAAATTACTTTCAACTCGAACTTTGCTGTTGATTCCACATTATAAAATTACCATTTTTGACATTTCTTTGATTTAAACTGGACCTCGTTTTAAATTATATTCTTTTGCCCATTTTAATAAAGATTTAAAATTTTATCTGTCTCATTAGATTAAGGGGGATTTCTACTGTGATGGTCCTATTTTCATCGTTTTTACGATTTATTTCTGGGGATAATAAGACAAATGCAGAAAAACAAGTTTTCAATTATTTTTATTAAAGATAAGATGTACCAACAAAAATTTTTCAACCCCCAAAAAATTAAAAACTTGAGGATGCTACAGGGTGCTGAAGTTACCCCCTCAAAAAAAACTTAACTTCCTGGCGGAATTCAAATAAATTTTTCAATTCATGACAAAAATAAAATTGACCCAGATTCTTCAATTGTAAGCATGTAGTTATAGCCCCCACTAGAATCAAGTTAAAACTCGAGTAACTGTTAAAATGGCGCGAGATTTAAAATTTTTTTTGAAAACTTACCATTTTTTTTTTGTATTTTAAGAGCCGTAACATTTTCTGTAATATCACAAAATACTTGATTCTAGAGGGGGCTATAACCACTTGTATTCTGAGCATTTTAAGACCAAAATCATTAAATTCTGATAATTTGAACATACCGAAGTACTTTCCGCCAGCGCGAAAAACAACTTTAAAGTTTCAACGGTGGCTTACAACAAAATAGTCTCACTGTCACTTAGTCTGCGATGCCTGGCCCGTAGACTACACCCTCCTCGTCCTCGAAAAACGATAAACGAGCTGATTCTTCCTGCCTCTTTGCGAGCCTTGCCTTTTTAGCGCCCTCAGATACCCGTTTTTCAGATTGATTACATGCAGTGTGTGCCTAACTCAAAAGCGGCTAGTGGTGAGAACTGAAAATGGATGTAACTTTTTTTTGGAGTAGATTTGGTAAAAACGATTACACGCGGTTATTCTAGAGGCTATAGAGAGTCAAAAAACGTCGGGAAAAAAATTCCATTTTTTTAAACCATCACAGTAGAAATCCCCCTTAAGTTACAGAGATTGAAAATAAAATAATTTTAAATTAGATGAATATGCACTTATTCTTATTGATGATGGGTTTTTAGGTCCGATGTTATTAATAAGAGGTGTGATGATACGTCATTGAATTATAAAGGTAGAGGGAAATTTAAAAATATCAAAATAAAATTTTCCTGCTACTTAAAAAAATTAAAGTTGAAGATGGTTTTGGAAAAACGAAACGTCCGATTAAAAATCTAATTACACCAACTTGTAGAGAAAAAGTGATTACGAGAATGTAAAGTATATTTTAAGATATTTAGTCAGAAAAAAATAAAAACGAAATCGCGAAAATTCGGTTTTGACTAAATATCTTCGGAGTTTTTTAAATTTGAAAACACAATGTTGCAAAATTTAGTAGGGCGCACTTTCTTCTAACTTAACCATCTCCGTATCCTGTGTGAGTGTATCCTTATCTGGGACACCCTGTATATACAGACTTATATAGAAAGTTTGTTCCATTTTGTATATTTAAACGCAGTGACCTTTATTAATTAAAAAAATTGATTTTTCTTGGTGCAGAAACCGCAAAAATATATTACCTTAAGGCAGATTCGTTATTGGATATGAATATCTCAATTCCGATCCCTAAATCTCCAATTTCTTTGCCAGTTAAAGGCAAAGCCAGTACGCTAAGTATCAATCGAGCACTCGCCTCATTAAACCTGTCGGAATCCCACAACTTTATTCCAAATTTAATACTCGTTAAAGCACTTCCTAAAAAAAAACAATTTTATTACACCGTTTTACAGGCTGTCAATTAGAGCCAATAAGGACAGGACAAGATGCCGACTTGCAGCAATATTTTGTAATATTTTTAATGCTTTTGATTATGTTAATCACAGATTAAGGCAACTTGACCTTTATGGCTTTACAAGTTATAACAGACTTATAATTGTCAACTTTTTTTTTAATAATACAGACCTGGATATTTTATTTTATTTTTATGTTTTCACCCCAACTACACCACTTCTTTTTACACACGTTTCGGAAAAATGTTTATATCATCAGGAAAATTTAGTGTTGAAATGCAAGGAGGCCGTTTTGACCACTTAATGTAATAATAATAAGTTTATTTTTAATATTTATAATATAATAAATGTGTTTATTTATCTTCCTCAATAAACTTCTTCTTTGATCCCCCGAAGACAGGCTTGTTAGGGGCAAATCTTAGTATTTTAAATTATAAATATATAAGAATATTAAAATATTTTTTTTTTAAATATTTGTTAATATTATATAAAAGTTAAATTGCAAATAAAAAACGTTTAAATATATGTATATAAATATAAAAGCAGTTTTTTGAAGATATAGGTATAATAAAATTTTGGAAAAACATATTATTCATAACAATATTAATTAAAACATTTTCACAAATATTTTTAAATTGTCTGTTTCCAAGATTCATGCTTTTATTTCGAGTTTATATTGTTTTAATTAAATGCGTTTTTTTAATTTTTGTTGGTAAATAATCGTTTAAATGAAAACATAAAAATTTGAAATTTTTTTGTCCTATGGACTTATTTATTTTAGGTTTTATGGTTATTTCATTTTTATGACGAGTATTATGATTATGGTTTTTAAATTGTATAAGATTTTTATTTTTAAATATGTATATTAAGATGTTATAAATGTAAAGTTGTCTAATGTTCATTTTTTTTGTTTCAGAATATAATTTTATTGAAGGATAAAGATAATCTTTATTAAAAATAATTTTTAGAAACCTTTTCTGTAATGTTTCTAATTTTTTAACTAAAGTTCTATTTATTCCTCCCCAACCTAAAATTCCGTAATTTAAATGAGTTTTAACTAATGCATAATATAATATTTCCAGTTGTTTTACGTTCAAATTTTTTTAATGTGTCTAAAAATTGGTAGGAAACTTAATTTTTTAACCAAATATTCTATGTGAAAATTCCAATTTAATTTACTATCAAAGATTATTCCTAAATATTTTACTTGATTAACTTTCAAAATTTGAATGTCATCATTTATTGTATTCATATTTTGTGGTATGTTATTTTAATTTAAAGTAAAAGGAAGATAATTAGTTATATCAAAATTAATTGTTAATAAATTTTTCTCAAACCAATTTTTTATTATTTTAAAATCTTTTTTAATTTTGTTATTTAAGTTGTCTCAATTTGTATCTCTATAAAAAATTGCAGTATCATCTGCGAAACTATGAATTTCTCCTCACAATGTACATTAAATAAATCATTAATAGGATAAAACTAAGCAAAATATTCCAGTTTTTTTTATTCACATCTAAATGTTTTAGTTTTGTACCTAATTTACATGATGATGTAATTATTTTTTTCTGGCCCCGATTGGTTGATTAAATAATTACCGCCTGTATTGGTCTATGTTAGTTGATATTCGTTAATTATGGACTTATAACTTCCAGTACTTACCGTTAAAATCTGTGTAATGCATATACGTATCGAAATTCTTGGTAAATACGGTACATTCTGGGTCGTCACAAAACGGAATGTCACAGTAATCTTTTTCAATAAATCCCAATTCGTCGTTTTCGACAAAACACCAGGGGCCACCTAAAATTTAGTCTCATAAGCATACACAGGGTGTTCCTTAATGACGTGCTAATATTTTAGGGTGTGATTCCTCAAGTCATTTAATGAAGAAATAGTTCATATAAACATATGTCCTAAACGGCTTAAATTTTTTGCTACAGGGTGTTGAATTATTTTTTTTTAAATGTGTTTTGTAATATCTCCGAAAGTAATAATATTTTCAATTTTGGCATGTGCTAATAGGAAATAAAACCACATCTTTTAGTAATAAAAGTTATTTTTTTGTCCCACCAGTGGCGTCCCTGCAAACATTTCCTCTGATATTTTTTAGAAAAAAAGTGGTACACCACCGACATTTTTCCATGTGGATATTATTTCTGATTAGCCTGGTCAATTCTGCATAAAAATGGTCTCTTGCGTTTTTCTCCTCAGGCACACCGTTCTTAATTAAAATAATTAAATTATTATTAACATTGATAATACAAAATTTTGTTATAAAAATTGTTGGAAATGACCACCTTCATTTAATAGGCATGCTTCCGCCCGTCTAATTTAATTTAATTATTTTAGTTAAGAACGGTGTACCTGAGGAGAAAAACGCAAGAGACCATTTTTATGCAGAATTGACCGGGCTAATCAGAAATAATATCCACATGGAAAAATGTCAGTGGCGTACCACTTTTTTTCTGAAAAATATCATAGGACATGTTTGCAGGGACGCCACTGATGGGACAAAAAAAACTTTTATAACTAAAATAAGTGGTTTTATATCCTACTAGCACATGCCAAGATTGAAAATGTTATCTAAAGTACTTTCGGAGACATTACAAAAAATAAATTAAAGAAAAAAAATATACACCCCGTAGCAAAAAATTTAAGCCATTTAGGACATGTGTTTATATGAACTTTTCTTCATAAAATGACTTGAGGAATCATACCTTAAAATATTAGCACGTCATTAAGGAACATCCTGTATGTTTGTGGTAAAAAACATGTTTTTTCAACACACAAGACAGCGTGGCTATGTGTAATAATGGCTGCCATTATCGCACATCGATTGTGTGATTCGTATTATTTACAAGTTACATTACCTATGTCACCATCTGGATTTCTACAAAACTTTTTCGCTTTTGAAGGGCTATTTTCAGGAAACCTGTCAGCAGCAAACTTGCTAAATTTCGTATAATTGCCGCTTGTTAAGACCTTTTTTCTCTCTTTGTCCCATTTTAGACACTTCCTACCTAAAAATTAAAAAACCTAATTGTAGATTGCAGTTGAAATTTTGAACCGGTTAAAAATCTAGTTTGTTCTATTTCGGAAGTGGAAAACATATATACGAAAAAAAACCTAATCCAAAAATTTTCATTCAAAATAATTATATAAATTATTTAATGTTTTTATAAAAAAAAGTCAAATACAACTGATGGGATTTGAACCTGTGACCTTGCGATCTGTAGGCTAGAGCTCTATTCTCTACGCTCTCGCTACCGATAAAGATTTGTTGTTTAATACATGACACTCTCTTCAGCCGTGATTTGTTTTTCTGGTAATAGATTTTCTAGTATATTATTAACATTTCTTATAATTTCAGATAGCGTATTTTCACATTCTAATTCTGAATCACTCGACAAATACATAATAAATAAGTTAAACACTTTACAGGTACTGCTTTCTAAAATTTGTTTTTTTTTTAAATAGGGGTGGTCTATCAAATTGGCAACATATGTTTAAATTAAATAGTGTGTCTTGATATTTCAACACTAGTGTTAAAATATTTTTTTTTCAACTACGTTTTTGTGTATCTACCGTTTTTCCAACCCCCCCCCCCCCCCCGAATCAGCCGCCCCGACGCCCCGACTCACCAGACCCTCCTTTGTTGTGGGTACCACCATAATCCATTCCAGACCCTGTCAGTCGGCACTGGGTGTAGGAACATAACGGTATGGCACATGTCTCGTATATTAAATCGGAATTCATGGTGTAACACCACGGGCCTTCCGATCTTCTGTCTAGAAAATATTGCAGTATAAAAAACCATTAAAAATTTCTCAGTTTAATTTTTAGTAAATTGGTAGCAACTCAACAAGTCAATTTTTTTAAATATTTGGATCAAAAAATATTTAATGGTTTTCCAGGTTTGTTTTAATGGGCTCTTTCACTTAATTTTGATTGTAGT
Source organism: Polydrusus cervinus (assembly GCA_935413205.1). Classification (NCBI taxonomy): domain Eukaryota; kingdom Metazoa; phylum Arthropoda; class Insecta; order Coleoptera; family Curculionidae; genus Polydrusus; species Polydrusus cervinus. The sequence goes on along the minus strand of OW284510.1, from coordinate 109,229,854 downwards.
ATATAAAGGAACAAAAAATAAAAATTTCTGTGTTTGTAATTTTTGATATTTTTAATTTTTTTTTTAATCACTGTGAAAATAAATAAATAAAGAAACTACTGGAACAAACACACGGACTTAATCGAATATACGTAATAAAAACGGCAGCTTGACAATGTTGGCAGTGTTCTCTAAATTTTTTTTTATTATAATACAATAACAAAGTCTGAAAAGTAATCCAAGAGAAATAATTGTCCAAAACGGAAAAATAAAAAAATCATTATATCATTTCCAAAATGTTATCTATATTTTGTCTTAGAATAAGTTATTGAAGTTCTAGGAACAAAATATATTATTTAACTATCAAAGAAGGTTTCACATGTGGCAACACCGAAATTATTGACAGAAGACCAAGCTAATGAAATGACAGTTGAAAAAAGTCTAACCTAAGTTATCTGTCGATCTTTCTGTTCTATGAGCCAATAAAGAACAGCTATTTTAAACGAAAATACATCAAAACTCCCCAATAATTCGGATGTAACAAAAACACCGACATGACAAGTGAAAGATCGGTAACGATGCTCACTGTAAATTTTTATCAAATCGACGTCATCGACTAATCGCGCCAGTTTTGTTTTTTTAAAATTTGTGGAAATTGTGCATGTTTTCAATTAGCTGCAAAAAATTCATGGTATGACCTGAGTTTTATTGATGATAAAAATAATAAAAGCAGAAAAAAAAAATGGATTTATTTCACAAATGTTCGTTTTTTGCTTTTATTGATTCATAATCAAAATTTCTTTACTTAAAAAACTGTAGGTAATTGCTACTCAAAGACGAGTATAAGGCTCCTTTTCGAATAAAGCGAAAAGGATAAGAAATATTGATCAAAAAATTAAACGGCAAATGCATCACTAGACTTTATTCTTAACGCTCAAAAAACGTTTATAGGGTGGAAAATAGAAAAAAAAATCAGAATTAATTACCTGGATTTCTACAATAATTCTTCGACAACTGTTTCGATCTAAAAGGGAACTTTTCATCGGTTAGATCCTCCTTCACTTTATGTGGACTATCGATAGTCCACGATTGGCAACGGACTTCCGACTCCGTTTTTCCTATACTACCAATGTATTCCAGACCTAGATGACTCACTTTGCACATATCTAGATCAGTCATATTCCCCGGCGGGGTTTCACATAGGAATAAACAAATTAATGAAATAAATAAAATAACGATTGATGACAGATACATTTTGACAGTTGTCATGGACTTAAGCATCACCTGCTGTATGTCCTGTTATATCCATATTATACCTGAAATGTACCTAGAAAAATATCAGAGAAACAGCCAAAAGACTAAATAAGAGTAGTCTTTTAACAACCCTGTAGAAACCGGGATGGTATTTTAATGTAGCCGACTTATTTCCGTTTAATTAGTGGCTTATCCCTGTAAAAATATTAAATTATTTTAAATGTAGACATCACACATATTTTAAATGTGTTGAGCATAATTGGTATTTATCGTACTATAGTCTATTTCAGTAAGGTGTAGAGTAATAAAAGTTCATTAGGTATGTAAACGGACTACTGAGTGACCCAACGAATATTTAAGCCACTTTTATCATTTGGCATTGATTTCATTGCAAAATTCTTTATTTTTATCAAGTGTAGGTAGTACCACCCGGGTTTGGGTCAATTTATGGGTTTTGCCTATTGTTATCCATTCACAAACACTGCAAATGGTGTGACAAAGGCGTGCATTATGTACATAGTATAAGGTACATTTATTTTTTATTAAACATTATAAAATAATACATTATACAGAAATTAAATTATAAAAAATCATATTATTCTTTGTCATCTGAAGAATATCATCTCCTCTTGACGTTATAATTAACGGGTCGACGGTCCGATCGATCAGGAGGTCAAGATGGACTGCTATTCGCCAGTTCTCTGGTATCACTTCCTTAATGGCTTGATCAAACAGTGGCTTAACGCCTTTCATTTTGAATGTCGTGTTGTGTCTTGCTACAAATCCTTTCACTTGCGCCCATATAAGTTCTATAGGATTTGTAGCAAGACACAACACAACATTCAAAATGAAAGACGTTAAGCAACTGTTTGATCAAGCCATTAAGGAAGTGACACCAGAGAACTGGCGAAAAGCAGTCCATCATGTCATTTAAGAAGAGAAGAAAATGTAGGATCTTTGGATCTTAACCACCTGATCGATCGGACCGTCGACCCGTTAATTATAACGTCAAGAGGAGATGACAGTTCCTCAGATGACGAAGAATATTTTATAATTTAATTTCTGCATAATGTATTTTTGGTATTTTTTTATAATATTTAATAAAAAATAAGTGTACTATGTACATAATGCACACCATTTTCAGTTTTTTTTTTTTATGATAAAACACCTGCACTGTAGGAAAAATCCTTTAAGGCGCTCTGGGAGCGGTGCGAGTGCGAAAAAAGCGATTAACGTTGGTCTTGAAACGTTGAAGATTGTATTCATTGGGAAACACGACCTCAGGAAGATCATTCCACAAAGATGACGTTCTCCAGATGAAAGAATTCTTGAACAATGAAGTTCGAGGAGTACTAATCTGAACAACATAAGGATGAGCGGCAGTGGTTCGCCGTGTATTTCTGTTTTGAATTGCTCTAGGTGGAATCAAGTGGGCAATGTCAGTTGAACACCTGCCATGGAAATATCTGTAAAAGAGAGCCAAATCACCAACCTGTCTTCGATGCTCCAGGCTATCGAGGGTCTTGGTCAGCTCGGGGTCGCCGATCAGACGAACGGCTCTCCTTTGAATGGCATCCAGTAGCCGAAGGGTGTGCTTGGGTGCAGAGCTCCAGACATGAGAGCAATATTCTAATGATGGTCGAATCTGGGCTTTGTAGAGTGTCAAAAGTTTGTGAATGGATAACAATAGGCAAAACCCATAAATTGACCCAAACCCGGGCTGTACTACCTGCACTTGATGAAAGTAAAGAATTTATCAATTAAAAAATATGAAAGTGGCTTAAATATTCGTTGGGTCACTCTGTAGTCCCTTTGCATACCTAAGGAGCTTTTATTACTCTACACCTTTCTGAAATAGACTATAATTATCAAATATCCTTGTCTGATGAGTTTCCATTGGCGCGCAACCACCATCGTTCCTGAAACCGCTACAACGATAAATTCGCAACAATTCAGTACAAATAATGAGGACCTATTCAATTATCAAAACTTGAAACGGCATGTAACTATTCTACCATTTTTTTCTCACCATTAAAAATGTTCTACTTACCTTTATATACCTGCAAATCCTTGTAGTTGATGCAGACGGGACCTCGAGGAATCAAAACGTTTAATGAAGAACTGTCGGTCAGGGACTCCCCCACCACGCTGTCATTTCTGCATAGGAGCAACGGAGAAACATCTGAAAAAGGAATGGGTTTATGTACAGATATCATTTTTACGCCTCACTTTGGACCTGAGTTAGAAATGGGATTAGATCACATAAATCCAAGGTTTCGCTACGACATACAATACGAGGTCGTAATTGATAAACGAAACTACTACTGAGGCAATAATCTGGTACACAGACATTTCTAAAACCAAAGAAGGTACCGAAGCTGGGATACACGAAGGAAGACCGGAGGAAAACTTATTTTTCCCTCTGGAAATGCCTCCCAGTGTTCCAAACATATTACAGTGTGCGTATAAAAACAATAGGAGAGCTCACCTCAATAAGCGGATCCATATACACTCGGACAGTCAAGCAGCTCTAAGATCATTAATATTGTCACGATAGGGAATCATAAGATCATAACATTTCATAAATCAATATATTTTCCATTTTAATATTTTAATCATTATTCGCGTTTACCGCCGGCCATTCAACGCAACATGAAACCGGCGACGAGTTTATTAAACAAATCTAAAAAGTTGCAATTACGAAATGTTATACGTACATCCCGATCTAGCAATGATGGTGGCGTCATCAAGTCGGTATAGAAACAAGGTGTATGACCTAAGTCCATTGTCTCCCTAAAGTGGGAAAAATCGCTGACTGGATGAAACTACACATCGCGCTAGAAAAATATCGGACGGCACTAGTGTTCGAGTCCGTGACGCATCCACGTTGAAATATGTGAATTTTTGTTGGTCCCAAATCTCAGCGATAAGTCCAAATTTAAGTAAGTATAATTTATTGCCAACTGTTTTATAAAGGTCTAAATCCAAGCTTATTATTTGATTTTCTTGTAAGCCCTTCAGGAATTTATTATTTTATATTTTCAATAAACTTGTTTTCAAAACCGCTTTGTTTTTCTGATAGTCGCCAAGGTCTCGTGCTACCTTACGTCCCTCGTCATACCCTAAAATCTGGGCGTGACATATGGTGGAGGTGCCGGTTCTCCTTTTTTTCCACAAAATTTTAATTTTTTTTAACCATATTGTCTCTTTTCACCATTGACATATGGTGGAGGCGCTCGGTCTTTTTTTTAAGAAATCGCCGGTTCTCCTTTTTTTTTTCACAAAATTTTAATTTTTTTAACCATAATTTCTTTTTTCACCATTGACATATGGTTTTTAACCATTGACATACGCCGGTCTTTTTTAAGAAATTGTGTTTTCTTTTTTAACCATTGACATATGGTAATCGCGCCGCTTTTCTCTTTTTTTTACGAAATTTTACTTCTTTTTTAATCATCGACATATAGTGGAGGTGTTACGAAATTTTATCTGCCTTTTTAACCATTGAAAGATAGAGGCGCAGCACTCTTTATCTTAAAAAATAAATTCATTTTTGTTTTTTAACATTTTGCGATAAACACAATTTTTTCATAGGTCAATGTCCATTTTTTCCCCAAAATTTTAGCAAATTTACTTTTATACAATAAGCCAGGACCTTACACTATTATTAAACATAATATAAGAGCATAACAAGGATTTAGGCCTTTGAAATATTTATTTGTGGTTCAGATTTAGTTTTTTTTTCAGGAAAACATTTATTTTGATAATTTTTTTGCATATTCACCGACTTATTTACTTTCATTTTAAATTTTTTTTTGCGTCATAAAACCCATAAATATGCGGAAGGGCAAAAAATATTTAGGAATCATTTTGAATATTATTTAATGTCTTATTAAAAAATCCTTGGTCTTGAAATTAGGCAACATTAGAGCACTAGTCAAACATCATTACTATCAATCACGGACTTATCAACACAATCACAAGTAAGGGCACCTAATTTCAGACCAAGTCATCAAATTTAAACTCATTTACTTAATTTCTTTTATTCAGTCAATTTTACATATTTTAATTTCAATTAATTACAAACACAAAGTGTATTTTTAAAGACAGATCGGTATGTTTCATTACAATCTAATTTTTTAATTATTCTAACTAATCGCTTTTGAATTACAAAAATATTTTGAATTTGACAATCCTTTCCCCAAAAAATTATTACATACAGGATTCAAAGTTAGCAAATTACAATATTTTTAGAGTTTCTCGTGTATTTAATAATAATATAGTAGGTATTTGTTAAAATAATAGAGGAGTTAAATTACAAATAAAGAAAGCGTTTAAGTATATCTATGTAAATATTAGCGAAGTTTTTTTTTTGAAGATGTGGGATAACGAAATTTTGAAAAATATATTATTTATAACAACATTAATTAAAATATTCACTAAAACATTTTCAAACATTTTTTTAAAAGAATATCGTAAAATAGCAGTTAACTTTTGTGAAAGACCTTTGATATGGAAAGCCCAGTCTAAATATTCATTAATTCGTACCCCTAAAAAATTTTGTACTTTGGGTCGATTTCTGATGGATTTTTATCAAAAATCTCGAAAACCACCTAAGATATTATAATACATTTTGGTATATGTAAACTACTACGATATGAAAACACATATTTCTAATCCAAAAAATTTTTTCTTTCTCAAAGCAGTGGCGTCGGTACAGTCGCGCCTCAATACAATTTTAACCAAAAAAATATGTTACGCCATTGAATGTTCCAAACAATAGCTGTATTATTACTTATTATTTAATTTCAAACAAAAAGTTATCTGCCATCTTTTTCTTAAAATTTAGCGTTTGAAAGAAAATAATTAAAATAATAATCATTACAGAATCTACAACATTGCTAACTTAAATCTAGTTAAACGAATTTTGCTTAAGAATGAAGTCTAGTGATGCATTCACCAATTCATTTTTTGTTCAGTATTTCTTATCCTTTTCGCTTTATTTAGCAGCGGACAAATAATCGCCTTTTTTTTTTCGAGGACACGTCTGTGCGCCGGATGCACTTAGGCCAGGTTTCGCCCATCGTGCAAATAATCGTGCTTGTGCAACCATTACCTACAGTTTTGAACTTAAGAAATTTTGATTAATGAATTAATAAAAGCATGTGTGTGTTTATTACTTTATAAATTCAAACTTCCTCAACTTAAAATTTTTTTTTTAAATATATTACTATTTGTCAGAAAATTTATTAATCTTAAATACATTGCCATTTCAAATAATTAAAAAAAAAAAAAAAAAAAAAAAAAAAAAAATCTGTCAATAAACTTATGTGCCTATAATTATTCATTTGAGGGTGATACAGACCTTTTTACTGGTTTTATTAGTGCAACTTTTAAATTTTCACGGAACATACCATACTTAAAAGAGTTATTAATTATATTATGTAAAAAATAATGTTTTTATGCACACTAATGGAAAATTTTACAATGCTGGTAGGAATTTCAGAAAAACCGGAACTATGTTATGTTATTATACCGTAGTATATGTAAATATATGTTATTACAGTTAAACGGGATACTCGATACGTTTTTCATGAGATCAGTTCATCATACTCCTTTTTCTTTTCCTTATATTGGTCTTTATAATTTTGATGATGTAATAATGATGTGACAACAATAATACTTCTTAATTTCAAATTATACTGATTACAAAAAAGGATAAAATAAAATGACGTCACAGAATGGAATAGATTTACCAAGAAGTCCACTAATGAATAGGGCTCAATGTCTATTAACACTTTTTTAAATGTTTTTTTTTTCACTCTGACACACTAGTAATGGAATAAATATTATTTGGCAATTTGTTGTAAAGTTTGATGCACATGTAATAAGGATTTTTTTTTCTCTGTGACAATGAAGCGGTGACGAAAATATAATAAGTAATTCGTCCTTGTATAATTACTATATACATTTACAGTTTCAAATTTCAATTTATTATTTCTAAACAAAAACATTAAATACGCAAAAATATAAAGACCACATACTGTTAATAGGTATATTAGTTTATTTAAATGCAAGAATCTAGAAAGCTCATTTTATTTATTAACCTTACTTTTCCTTTTGTATTACAAAAACCTTTTGTAGCTCAAAGCTACTACCCCAGAACAGTATGCCATATCGCAGGACAGATTCAAAATTTTCATGGTATAGAATTTTTAAGGTGTTTAAGTTCATATAGTTAGCCAATACTTTCATTCCATAACCTATACTACCCAGTTTCAAACACAAACCATTTATAGGGTTGCTCCATGATAAAAATTCTTAGGTATTACCAAGAAATAAAAAATAGCTAAGAATTTTGTATTATTTCAAATACATTTTCTTGTCACATACACTGACAGTATCGGGTTCACTTAATTTATTTTGTTTAGTCCTGAAAAGAATTAATTTAGTTTTCTCATCATTTAAAATTAATTTATTTTGTGAGAACCAGTATACTCCCCTGAGGTATACCAATACAGCTTTCTTTAACTTTGATTTCTCTGCTACCGTCCTAAACTTTTTTTTTGAACTTTAGATGGAAATACTGTTGAAAAATATATTAATAAAATTATTCATAAATACACGCCACTGTCCATTAACATAACTTCTTACAACCTCATAGACATTTAACCAGTCCTGCTTACTCAGCCAGGGCAGAAATTCATTTTGACTTAATTGCCAAAAAACTTTCGTTACGACTAATAAAAATACACTGGTATAAAATTCAATCAAACATACGACAGAAAAGTAATAAAAATATATTATATCGATAAATATAGATCAATATTATGATCATACAAAATAAAACAGATAATATATATGGGCTACAGGTATATTAAATATAAAAATAAAAACAAAAAACAAAAAAAAAATCATATAAGTATAAATAAAATGCACAGTATATTAATAAACAAGCGCTTTAAAGTTACAAGAGTTCTTCCAATTACTCAAAATGGGTTTACTTAAATAAATAATTTAAAACAACAATTTTTCAATTTAATGTTAAAACAATTTGATTTCAATAATTTTTAAATAAAATAATAATGACATACGTATCGTTAGGCTATCATGAAACTAAAAAGATATAAAAATACTTTTATTATAATCATAGCAGCATCATAAACAATTCCATTATAATTAGGTATAGAATACAGAGAAAAGATACAAATAATCTCAATATTATCTCAAATAAAAATATTTTCTTCAACAGATGTGTGTTACCAATAGTTTTAGGAATACAATTAAACCAAGGAAGGAATAAATAAGAAACTCTGGTCAGGAGCTAGCTATCCCTGTCACAGAAATTTTCAAATATTTTAAACTTCCATTTGCAGATTGCTCTTTTGCACATTCCAAACTCTTTTTTCACATAAAAAATTCCTATAATTCAGCAGACAGCAATGGAAACTTCACGAACAAGTAACCACGCCAATTGCATGGTATAACCAGACCTATCCATACTTCATCAAACATTACTCCTAGCAGCAGCAATACCCTCTGCACGCGCAGAATCGCCAAGTTCCTTTGTGAGTCATGATGTTTTTTTCTCAGTGTATTGTGCACATGTCCAATAATCTTCTCGTCCTATTTAACCTATCGAACCTTCCTCTGCTACCTCAGAAAACCTACAATTAATAGAAAAATCAACCTCGACAATCAAACCGAACATGTAGAAAAATTGAACTCTAAAAAATGTCATCTACTCATTCTTCGACAAGCTCAAAACCAAATTATAGTAAAAAATATACACTGGAAATACTTGAGCATAAAAACCTTCTACTACTATCTTCCGAAAATAAAGTTATGGCACAGATTTAGTGCATCGAAATATAAAATATTTCAATTAAATTTTTCCAATAAGGGTTAGTAGGCCCGACCCATATTGCAAATATTTAATACATTAGTCAGTGTTTCACTTTGTTATTTACGCCAAGACTATGGCCAAAAGGTTTTGGATAAATATCATCGTAATTCACAATGACTTAGTCTCGGGGACATCAAAATTTCACAAGAAGAAATTTTGACATTATGAAAAGTTGATAATCGATATAGATTGAATATATGAAATAATGATTTTAAATATGGCAGCTGAATAAAGCAAGCAATTATGAAATATATGTGAAAAGCTGAAATAAGCTAATTTTATAAGTAGGTATAATTATGTATGTTTATATTATATAAAGAAAATATGAATCCTGCAAAAGGCAGAAGTAAGATTATTGCGTAGGTGGAAGATAGGGGCTTACAACTCGGTAGAAGGCTTTTTCAAGCATTATCCAAAATCCTACGCAGGGAAAAATAAAATACCAATGCAAAAAATAAATGCATTTATAAATAGTAATTTCAGAAAATGATACAATCGAGGATACAATTTTTATAGGTAGATCAATCTAACCTCAAATCTTTAGGTATAAGTACCAAAACTTTGACATTGACACACACAACTTGACAATTTTACAGCAACTCAAAATGCAATGCTAATAAATAATATTATTTCTACAAAAATTCAGTAGCAGACGAGATAAAATACAAAAGAATTTATCAATCAAAAATTTAATTAGCAAATTATCAATTTAAGTACTTGATTTAATAATCTAAATACAATAAATAAACCTTAAACTCTGCATTGCCTGCTATTTCTTTAATTTTCTATTGATAGTTGTTGAATATGAATATGAATAATATGAACAAAGATAGTCTAATGTAAATTTTCAAGTAATCAAGTCATTTAACTAACGCTATAAGTTTTAATTCTGAATTTTCTTTTAACAAAAGTATAGGATATTTAAAATATCAAAAAACCCAAATGCCAATGTAAATAAGATTTTAATTATTTAAGCTTTTTAGCGCTAGAAAGTGCAATATTCTGGCATTAATAAATAAAAAATAAAAAAAAAAATAATTGAAAACATTCAGAGATTTTAGATAAAATATTAAGCAAAAAATAGGAGCATATACTTACTCTTTGTTTCCTTCTTTTCATGTAAACACTGCTGCACTACCACGAAGCCACCTGGTCGGACACCTGTTCCATCCTCAATCAGTATTACTGTCGGCCCCAACACTAGAGACAAAACAGCCATTGTACAGCAAGCATGACTCAGTATTGTTGGTATCCAGCCTTCACTGCCAAGACACATCGATGCCTGCTGACTAAGCTACACTATCCCAATCCAATCATAGAAGTCTTCATCAATTCATGCCCAAGTAGATGAAACACTAAAACCGCCATTCATCGACACTAACCATGCATTACGACCGAGAGGAGAAAGCAAGGCTGCTAACAACGAAACAACTGGCAAATCAAGAAGCTGTACACTGCATCACTTGAACTATCACTATAACACTTCACAAACACTAGTGATTGCCAATTTAGACGATTTTCTTCAAGAAAAGCCATTAATCGCGCCGTTTCCCGAAGCCTTGCATCGCAACACTGGAATTTGCAACATTTGCAAATTTCAAATAAACCGAAATCATCCAGCAAGTATCCAATGTAAGGTTAGCTTACGAAAATGACTCTTGTAGCAACAAAAGAGACGTCTAGCAACAACAACCACAGAAGAAAAAATGGCTTTATAGGACAACAACCACAGAGGAAGGACCCTATGATATGGAACTAAAGTTAGCGTCCCAAGCAGCAGGTCAGAAAATAAAGGGATACCAAAAATAAGTATGGCATCGGCTGTCTACGCAGTAGGCCTTGGCACCAACATCGACGATGCATTCCGTCGATAGAGCACCCACAGCTACGGCGTGCTTCAACCATTCGGCCAATGGACCCAACCGCGCGTTGGCCCACCATCTAACCATTGACGACACGACAGGACCGTACCCAGGCATGGACTTCATTTTGGTGTAGTGACCAAGTGCAAGCGAAAAGTGTTTAGGGACAATTAAGATATTTCCTTTTATATAAAGTTTGTTTGTTTTGTTGTTGTTTGATATTCAATGATATTTTTTCTTTATAAATTTAATACATTTACTCATAAAAGAAGGGAAGTGGAGCCAACTTTTGAGTCAATATTAGAATTTTTTTTCATACACCTCAATTTTTTAAAGTAAATAATGTAACCTCTACTTCCTTTCTGCCATCGCTGGGGGCCAGCTCTTTTAAGACCGGGGGATGTGTCACGATAGGGAATCATAAGATCATAACATTTCATAAATCAATATATTTTCCATTTTAATATTTTAATCATTATTCGCGTTTACCGCCGGCCATTCAACGCAACATGAAACCGGCGACGAGTTTATTAAACAAATCTAAAAAGTTGCAATTACGAAATGTTATACGTACATCCCGATCTAGCAATGATGGTGGCGTCATCAAGTCGGTATAGAAACAAGGTGTATGACCTAAGTCCATTGTCTCCCTAAAGTGGGAAAAATCGCTGACTGGATGAAACTACACATCGCGCTAGAAAAATATCGGACGGCACTAGTGTTCGAGTCCGTGACGCATCCACGTTGAAATATGTGAATTTTTGTTGGTCCCAAATCTCAGCGATGAGTCCAAATTTAAGTAAGTATAATTTATTGCCAACTGTTTTATAAAGGTCTAAATCCAAGCTTATTATTTGATTTTCTTGTAAGCCCTTCAGGAATTTATTATTTTATATTTTCAATAAACTTGTTTTCAAAACCGCTTTGTTTTTCTGATAGTCGCCAAGGTCTCGTGCTACCTTACGTCCCTCGTCATACCCTAAAATCTGGGCGTGACAATATAGTCGGATCTGGTCTTATCGTGCGAGTCATACGATTCAAGAAGACATACTCTCAGTTTTTGTTTTCTTTACTTGCGTTTAATTTAACCCTCTAAATAAAATACGTAAGATAAATGAGACAGACTTATTCCATTTTGACATGAAAAAAAAGGATATATATGTATTTACTTTCTAGCGATTCTAAAAAAGCTTATAATAGCACCAGCTACGTTTTATTTTAAATATGCCAGTTTTGTGACTTTGACAGTTTGTGACAAAATGAAACAATTTTCTGGGGTTTTGCATCCCCAATCAAAAAAAATGGTACTTAATCTGATAAACTATTTCGAAAATGAAAGAAAAAGTGGAAATTCGCCAACCAATATTCAGGAAACAGTAGCCAAAGCACTAGGAATTAGTTCTGTGCAGAAAATTGTGCATGAAACAAAACATAACATAATACCCAAGAATACTAAAGAGTGTAAACGAAGAAAGCCAAAGACTGAGGATGTCAGCGAAAATATTAAAATTGGAGTTCGAAATGTGATTTACGATATATACAAATCAAAAACCAATGTAACTCTTCCAGTTTTACAAAAAACATTAAAAATTCGGGGTGTTTTGGAAATTGGACTTGAAGCGTTATCAAAATTATTAAAAAATGTAGGTTTTCGCTATAAAAAAACACTGTAACCGAAGATTTTTATGTGAGCAGCCACAGATAGTGAGTCAGCGTGTTCAGTTTTTAAAAAAATATACGGACAATTACAAATCAATATTTAGAAAAGTGGTATTTTTAGACGAAACGTGGATATTTTCGAATGGAAGTGGTTCAAAATCTTGGCAAGATGAGTCTGTAAAAAGTGTTAAAAAGAAAAAGGGGTGCGGTACGGGAAAGCGTTTTATTATTTTGCATGCCGGTTCTGCAACAGGATATGTTGCAGTGCGAGATAATTTTTTCTTCAACATTAAAAAGTGCTGACTATCATGATAATATGAATTGCGAAATGTTTGAAAAATGGTTAAAAGTTCAATTAATACCAAATTTGGATGCTCCGTCTTTAATTGTATTAGATAATATTAGATATCATTCAAGAATTTTAAATAAACAACCTACTTCATCTTGGAGGAAAAGTGATATTTATGAGTGGCTGGAAAACACAACCAAAATCCTTTACCAAATATGCTTAAATCGGAACACCTATCAATAGCAAAGTCTCTTAAAAAACCCAAAATATACGCGGTAGATGAAATACTGCGTGACATGAGGTTCTACGACTGCCACCATATCATTGCCAGTTGAACGCAATAGAATTAATATGGGCTGGTGCAAAGTCTTATTATGAAAAACATGTAGGTGATGGTCTTAAATCCGACCAAGTACAAATAGTTTGGCAAGATTCGTTAGATCATATTACACAAGAGTACTGGAAGAAATCGGTGGAACATACAGAAATATTAATAAGGGATTGGTGGGATCGAGAACAAGTACTAGATGTCGAAGTAGCGCCAATGATAATTGCTCCATTCGAAGACGACTCAGACGACGAGGACTTTTCAGATTTTATAAGTGACGATGAGAGTTCTAGGCTATAATCATAAACGGTGTTTTTCGTTTACATTTTTTAGTATTCTTGGGTATTATATTATGCTTTTTTTCATGCACATTATTCTGCATAGTCCTTAAACTAATTCCCAGTGTTTTCATTACGGTTTCCTGCATATTGGTTTGTGAATTCCCACTTTTTCTTTCATTATCGAAATAGTTTATCAGACTAAATGCCATTGTATTTTTAGGTTTTAGTAGTAAAATTTTTAAAATAAATTGCACTGTTTATTATTGTCGTTTTTAATTAAAGGGTATAGTAGGTATATAATTAACGATTATATAATTTTTTTGTAACTTTTTCAACTCCCCTGTACATAATTTTTACAAAACTAATAATATTAGGTATATGTCGCTATCTTCGCGATAGCTAGCGGTATATTTGTAAATAATCTCACAACATTTTGATAGTCTCTGTGTTGTCTGATTTGACGCATATGATCAGTGACCTTTGGACCCGCACGTTAAGACCAGATCTGACTTATATGCAACAAGGTAACCTCAAGACTGGTATGGGAATGTCAAGGGGAATTGGAGGCCCTGGCAAAAGTAAACAAAGTAATACTGCAGTGGGTACCAGGACACGAATACTGATAGTTAAGGTCCCGTAGTTACCTTTACGTCCCTCGTCACACCCTAAAATCTGGGCGTGACAATATACTGAAAATATCTGACGCTACTCGCACCATCTCGTTTAGTTAGACCAGCCTTTCCCAAAGTGGGCGCTGCAGCAGTAAAGGGGGCGGTAAGAGACCCAGAAAAAAATGGGGGTGTTGTGTAGAGGCTTGGGGGGCGATTTGTTATTTCATCTAGCAAGGAGGACTCTCAATTCTCGACTACAACTTAAACTCGGTTCGATATTTCTCTCCGCGTAGTTCATATATCTGTCCTATTTTATTGAATAAATAAAATAAAAATCATGTCAATTGGTCGCTCCGTTTCGAAATGAAAGTAGATACAAAGAAAAAATAAAAAGGCAACAGACACACTTTCGTATTTTCATTGTTATTAGTATTCCTAGATAGGTAATTTTCGTAGATAATAGACCGCGGGGAATCATCTTTATCAAGTTTTTGTTAAATAACCCGATTTGTGCATTCCTGTATCAATCGGCTGGTTCATGGAATACTTGTCTAAATACTATAAAGTTGCGTTTCAATAATCATTCTCATTGGCAGGTGTAGCCCGTAAGAGTAAACTTGAGACCTGAGCGCCGTTGTGTACTACCTACTGCGCTCAGGTCTCAAGTTAACTCTTGCAGGTTATAGGAAAAGTCTCGTTTAGAATGAATGATTAATCTTCGCTAATATAGCTTACAATAATTAATTAATTTAATTTGAAGTTATAGTGGCTTTTAAGTAGGTGAAAAAATGGGGGCGCTAAAAAATAATTTATTCTTAAAGTGGGCAGTAGACAAAATAAGTTTGGGAACCCCCGAGTTAGACACTTTAAAAAGGAGTCTACTCACGTTAGTCACACTATACCTTCAGTTTTGTTCCCGATAACGGTGTTTATCGTCAATTCAAACATGTCACAAGAAGAGTGGGCGCAGCGGAAATTGTTATTATATTACACGAGCAGAGAAAAAGGAAAGGAAAAACAATTTGGATAAAAGAATGGTTAAAAAACGTTGCACTTTCTCCTACATGGAACTTATTCGAAAACTCAGACAATCGAGTGCAAGTAATTTTAAAAACTTTCTTGGCATATTAAGTCTTTTATGTTCCACAAATATTTATGTTTGCTGTGCAAATTAATAAAATCTTTGATATTTCAATCTTTTAAAGTTCTTTCAGTCATTTACAATAATAATATTTTCGTGAAAAGTAAAAGTAGGCCTGCAGTCCAATGCAGGCCGGCCAACGACTACATACGTTCAGTTTTAACAGACAGCCGCCGGCCCTGGCCCATCATTTAATTGTGCGTGCGTAGCGGAATCGGTTCTCTTGGACCAAATCTTGGCTATGTTTATTATAAGAATTTTAAAAACTTTCAAATTTGAACTCTGAAAGATATTGGAGTGTCAGAAAGTTATTTTTATAATTTTAAATACTTTTTACAATACAATGACCTTTAGTAATTATTTGTCTGCATGAAAATAACTTTCCCACAAAGATACCACCTTTCGGTGAAAAAAACTCAATAATTTTTTTTTGTAATTCGGGCCAAGAGGTAGCGAAGTTATTTTTTATGATTATTATACATTGTTGTTAACTGTTTGTCTGTTATCAGCCACGATTCCGAAATATTAGTGAAAATATTCTGGGTAATTGAGTGATTAAATTATACATGTACATGTTTTAAATTTTATTTAAAAAATGACTTTAATTAGTAATTTTAACAAAATAACTTTAACAATAAATTGTATAATTCAAAGAAACAAATCAAGTTGACCTTTGATCAAGACTATATTATTAGATTCAATCGACTTTATTGACGTGGGAATTTGTTTTCGTTATACATTATTATAAATCTATAATTTTTGTTGTTAGAAGTTTATTGTAACATAAAAATAAAGCTTCATTCTATCTTGGTAATAAAAGAAAAGTTTTATCGAAAAAGTCCGTGCGCTCGGAAATGAAAGACTTGACTTTAATGACATAATTTTTATTTTAGCTAATTACAATTGAGAAAATCATCATAAAATCACCGGACCTTTGCCTACCCCGTGGACTACGTTGCTATATTTACCTTGAAATACGTATATTACTAGAATGTTTTAGTCATTGTTGTATGCTGTATCATTAAAATAAATTCAATTATTATGGATAAGCCAGGAGCGGCTTGTCCATAAGGTTAAAACAAATAAAAATTAATATCCTTCTAAAAATGCAAATACTCGAAAGTGTGTCATGAGAAAACTTCCCAATAGAGATCGAAGCCACCATCGAGCCGCTCCGCTCGGCCGTTTTTTAGTATTAGAGCGAAACAGATATACGCGCTGTCGGGAGTCAAAAAGAGACGGGAAAAAGACAAATCCGTCGTCGACTTGCGCACTCTTTGCGTTCAATAGGCATTTATGGAAACATAGTCGAACAGCTCCGTGAATCATGCCATTTCAATTAAAACGTTGCGTTAGACAAAGAAAAACTTATTACAAAATATACGGATCGTATTTGCATAACCTTTTCTTTCAATAGGAATGCCGAATCGCCCGTAGTATGTCCTTACTCCTTATTTAGTTCGTTTATGTGTGTTTTTGACGTGTACTTATGTATGTTATGACTTGTATTAAAGAACAATGACTTCAACAGTTCAAGATATATTATAGTTTAAAACAAGCGGTGCAGTAACATTTAAAAAAACCTTTTATTAGAAGTATTTATAATTTTAATGATAAAACATTTTTCCAAACAAAAGGATAGAAGGATCGATTTGATACACAAACACGATACATAAAAGTAAGAGAATTATATAAAAAAATAATAACAAAGTAAAGCTGTAAGATATTATATTTAAATATATAATTTAAAAAAAAAAGTCACAACAAAAATGCAAGTTTAGTATTTAATGTTTTTGCAATGTTTATTAGTAGGTTATTAATTATTCCTTGGCTAACTATGCACTAAACTGCAATTTGCTTGTTAGTTTACTGCCATCATAATTTGCCCCACCCCTGTAAAAAAACTCACGAGCCGCGCCTAGGATAAGCAACAAAAAAACCTGTTAGTCCCACTCAAGGTTCAATTTTCAAGTAATTTTTGAGTAAATATTGAAAATGGGAAATGCTAAAAACCCCAAAAGACCTTTAATCCACAGGATGACCACGAAAAAACACATTGCCCATAGTGTGCTTAAGCAAAGTATACGGTCAGTAGCGTGCAATGATGTAGGGTAGGCAAAAATTGCATTGAAGACAGACACTTACCTTCCGTAGCATTCAAGCATCTAAATTTCAAATTTTGTCATAAAATGTCTTGTTTTTGAGTTTACGGAAAGAACACTGTGGCAGAAAAAGAATAAAACGACATTATTTGTAAATTAGTTTAACACGGCGATCTTTACGTAAAAATTCTTTTAAAACGTCGTCATAAAAATTGGTTTTGCTTTTTAAATCCTGCAAAAGGTCGCTCTTCAGAGAGATTATTGTTAATTCACTTAAGCGCGTATCTCCCTGTGTGTTTTGTAAATAGGTATGAATTATTTTTCTTCCAGAAAAGGATCGTTTTGCAGACGCGCTGCTAGCCGGCATAGTAACAATGAACACCTCCACACATATTTTTTTTAAGCAGTCTAGCAAAAGGGTGAAAACACTAATTATAAAGTAAAAATCAATCATCTACCTGATTGAACCAATGTTGCCAAAAACGAGGTCAATTATTATGTGAAATATGATGATAAGCTTACTGATTAAATATTATGAACCTATGAGCAAAAATGATTTTAAATGTCACAAAAGTGCTTCTTATTTTACGATACCTTATCCGTTATCCCTTTAAAAATATCTTAACTAAACTAATTAATAATAAAACTTATAGAGGCGAGTTTCATATTGAGAAAGCAAAGTATTTTTCAAACTACGGTTAAACTTGAAGATTGGCACCAATGTAAAGTTTCTTTCTTGGTAAAAAAAAAATTAAAAAAATGCACTAACCAAACGCGTGCTATCTTGGCGCGGGCTGATAGATGAAGGAAGGTCGAAGGTTGCGACGGGTTTATTTGTTACATCTCTACCCTACTGCCTACGGTTCTCTCGCTTGCTTCCACTCGTAAAAAAGCAGTGCTTTTGCTTTTGCATAAGACGTTAATGTACAGCGAGATCTTAGCTTTTGGAACGGTGTTATGGAATGAATGCTTATAAAGGGATCTAGTTTACGATATAATAAGCAAAGAAGGCGGTCGTGGAAATGATATAGGATTAGGTTTCCGATCCTATATTATTATTTATTATATTAATGTAGAGATAAATTGCCAAAGTTGGATTACACGGATAAAAAACATAATACAAAAAAATTGTATTTGTTTGTTTTATTGTTCCCAGGGTAGGCAATGCTTTTTTGCCTATATTGTATGCTAGCCACTGTTTACTTACTACTATATTTACAGGAAAAAATCAGTAATTTATTTTCTTACCAGACTCAGAAGGCGGTAAACATTCTTTCAGGTAAATAACGCCGTTCGGATCACTGTAGGCTTGCATCAGCTGTTGCACGGTCTTGTATTTTGTCACGTCATCATTAAATATAAATTCGTCTTCTTTAAATCTTTCTAATTTAAAAGTCTTTGGTTTCAAACTAAAAAAAAATACAGAAAAGTCAGCTAAGTATCCATTAATACAGGATGTATAGAAGAAACCATCGAAAACACCTTATTTTATTTTTAATATTTCTTAACAAACTAGATTTTAATATTTTGAAATGAATATTTATGGCAAAAACTATTATTTTCCAAGTTTGTCAACGTGACAACGTCGCGTCTGTAATATTTGCGATCTGATGGTTGTCTACCCTTTCTGGTGACTTTCAGTGCATTAATCAATTTGTAACGATCAGCTGTTAGACGTGAAGAATGTTTTAAGAAAGCATTATAATAAAATTCCAGATACATTCAAGAATAAATTATACAATAAATCAAAATATAAACTAAAGTCTTGGATAGTTGATAACAAAATCGATCTCATATCACCCTATTTCTAGAGTTGTTGGTTGGGTTATATCCAGGGTTGCGACGATTTAAAGCAACTGTAAGAACAAGTCGCCGAAGCAAATAACTCATCAGGAAATTTAAAAAAAAAGGAAGATAGTTTATTTAAAACGAAGTGTTTAGATATATTATGTAAGTGTAAAAACATAAATAATCGTCATTAGTCCAGCGTAAAAAATATTTATAAATTAAACTTAAGAAAACATAAAAATTTCCATGTCCATACAAGTTATTTTGTATGTCGCCTTGGAGATTTTCTAACTGTAAATTTAGACAACAAATATTTTTGGCTGAATGCAGACAAAATAATGAAAATAAGTGATTTTAAAGTTAATTAGTGCCATATTTAGGGCAAAAATCAGTACAAATTGTTAAAATAAAAAAAAAATATGATTTAATCAAAAAAATCAGATTTATTGATTTTCAAAAAAATCGTGGTTTATTGCAACCCTGGTTATATTTTAGTTGAATATGAGTATAAGAACGTTTTTAGAGTCCTGTTAAAATATATTAAGCTTTTAAAATTTAGATTTATGTTATCTATTAATTGTTATATTATTATGTAGTGCTTTTTCTTAGTTTTATATAATATTGTGGAGCATTGTAACTTGAAATTTAGAGTAAAATCAAGGGGTATACACACATAAACCGTCAGGTAGGTTCATTTGTGTCCCCGTTATTTTGTTCATTCATTTTTTGAAAAAAAAAAAATTTTTAACTTACCTATCTTTGACACAGACATCAATATAATAGGTATGATAGCTGTTTTCACTCTCTCTGATAATAAAATACCCAACTTTGTTTGATGTTTGACGTTCCAACTTGGCATATGAAAACTCCCCCCTACAAATTAAAAGTGACTATAATCTCAGTGTAGGTATTTAATTATAAAATCATGCTTTAAAATGCAGGGTAAAACATTTTTAGAAGCTGTCTAGCCAGATTGGGGGGGGGGGGGGGGTTAAGGGGTCCAACATTTTACTTATTATGCAAGAAACAAGAAAATCTTACATAGGCAGAAAGCAAAGTAAATCTTTACTTCAATAATTAAATCAAAATTAAAACCCTGCCCTTGAAATATCTTCTTATTCTCAGGGAGTAGTAAGAGTTGACATTTGGGCAGAAATAAAAAAATAAAAGGCTATGTCTAATAACAGATATTTAACTTTGGTTCCTTGACTTTGTATACTTATTATTCTTAAACACATCTTACCCAACAGGACCATGGCATTTCATATTTCGTAATTTCTTCAACATGGGTGTGACAACCTCTTTACATATATTAAAAGTCCATTTGCAAGTTAACCTGTAATAACCATCTAGCAAACTTATAAAGGACAGCATGATATCTTCTGAGTGAAACTTTAAGTAGAACGGAATACCATTCTTACGACTGATTTCCATGGCTTCATCATTTTTTCTTATAGAGATAAAACCTAACTCTTCTATAGTGCAAATTAGGACACATTGCTGCAAGTAGAAATTAAATTACAGCCACCAAAATATTTATAAAATATGTATGTAATAGGCACATATAAATTTAGATTAATTTTTAAGGTTTTTAATTGTTTACTTACATCTTTTTTGGATTCCAAATAATATTTTATTCCGGGCTCAGTAGCGTGAAAGGGTGAAACTTTTATAGTAATTGAGACTGGATGCAATCCATCCAAATCAGTGATAGCTTTGTACGTTTCAGATAAATATTCTGGGGCTATTGAATCTAACTGTTTAATGTATTCTGCTTTAACATACCTAGAAATATTGAATAAATAAAATATCTATTAGTATTGACAATGGTGTACTTACGAAGCATCAATCGCAGTCTTTTGGGAAGTCTTCTGTAACTTTACTAGGGTATCATGAATAGGTTTCCTAATAAAGAAGGCATGTTTCTTTAAAACCTCTTTAGGAACATACTTTTTGTACTCATTTTCAACTATTTCCCTCGAAATATTTTTCTCTAACATTACTCTGTACATATCAGTTATACCCAAGCCAACCAACTCCCTCCTATATTTTTCATAAACTAAATCAGGTACTTTGTTTTCTAAGACATCATTACGAGCTTGTTGAAAAAAGTAGTTGTAAGCATTAATATCAACTTTTCTCAGTTTGGCCACATGTGCTACTTTAAAACGTATTCGGAAATCCAAATTTGTCCATTTTTCTTTAAATGTGGCAGAAGGTATAAGAAAAAATGCCTTTCCAGTTACTCGTAATGCAAAAAGATGACGGGCTAACGTTCCAATGTTTAGTTGTTTACAGACACTGATACACACATCTTCTGCTGTGGTCGTGTTTGTATAGGGAATGGTGACACTCTTGTTGTTTTCTAGAGCTAAATGTATAGTTAAATTCGGCTCGGCCATAGTTCATATAGATGATTATAAAATAATACGCCCCCTACTAAAGTAATTGATTTGAGAAATTTAGTATTTTCACTTAACTTCTTTTTAGAATCACTCACTATTTTCCCCAACGGAAAAGTATTTTGACAAAAACTTTATAGATCATTTCATTAGTGCAGTCGCAGATAAATTGAGAAAAACTTATTGAAATCCAGTTTTTAGCTTTTTTTGATAACAACATAACCACAAAATTCACAAAAAAACATCTAAACAAATCTGTGATAGTGGTTTTATTCACAGGTTTAGCACAGTTGGTAGTCCTGTCATCGTGTTCCATTGCTAAAACTCAAGCGAAGGTGCGTTCGCCGAGCGCACACCGGTGTGAAATTCCCACTCCATTAAAGTGCAATGGAAGGGATGAAGATGAAAAGTGTTTATATTAGGAATAGGTGCCATTTCAAGCGAAGTAAGGCCTTTTTACATTAGGTGCAATTTCAGGCAAAATTGCCTTTGCGCTTTGAGGATATTTTAATCAGCTGATGCAATTTTTCCCATGTACTTGCAAATGTAAAAAGGCCTTAAGAAGTTAAAAGACAGCTGTGGACGATAAACATGAAGACAAGGGCTGAATCCTGAATATGATACAACTATACAGTTGTATCATGGGCTGAATCCATAGGGGCGGAAAGAAAAAGAAGACATAGCGGAACTTAAATTATGGATGTGATTGGTCAAAAGTTAGCTGATTGACATTGATTTTTGGACTCCTATTTCCCAAACGTGGGAGCATTCACTTCGAGAGAAGGAAGTGTGAGGTGTGAGATCATCTCACATCTCACTGAGATGTAAATGTTCCCAGAGATAGGGGTCTTGACTAACACCATTTTTATTTTAGGTTTTGATCTGTCGGCGTTTTCTTATTTATCTTTCTAATATACGGGCGTGCCCCCATTAATACAAAAAGAAAAAAGTTAAAATAGCTTTATAAATTTTAATTTATAAATAGTAAGTTTTTCATAGCCGTTTACGATAAACGAGAAGACACAAGAACGATTTCTGTCTCTTTCTACTTTATAGAAATGTAGAAGGCCATGGTCGGTCTAGTTATGCTATTGGCAACAACGCGTTATTAACAACTTCAGAGCAATACCAACCGTAAAATCTGTCGTCAGCAACGCGATTATTTTGTGGGGTTGTCAGCCATGCGCATCAGCCATGCGGCACGCGGCGCAATAATTTGAAATGTTTATGGGAAATGTCAGAATTTTGTTGGTCCCTTTCAATTCTGTATTTTCATTTTAGTTTTTATCATAGTTTTTCTAAGAATAAGCAAAACTACTTATGGACCAGAAAGTTAGCTTTAAAGGCCCAGTAAGATCCACACTTATTTATTATAAAAGTACTAATGAAATTATTGGTAATTGAATTTTCTAGTTCGCAAAATATGGACATGATTGTACCCTAGAAGATTTGCCTGATGCATACGAATATAATGGCATTCCAAACGTAGGATGGGCTAATAAGCTTCGCCGGTGGATTATACGATTATGTGCAGTATCGGAAGCCAGTAAAATGTACACACACCACTTAAGAAGCTTTGGCTCGATAGTAAAAGAGCGCCAAAGACAAGTTTTGAATTACGGTTTTAGAATACATCCTTTTAGTAGAGCTAGGTAAGCCTACCGGATGCTTTTTCTTTAAATTATTCATTTAAGTGCTCTGGTATGAATGAATAAAATGTTTTATCAAGATATTTGTCTTAAACATTCTTATGCAAAGGTTTAGGTAACTTATGTTGGATAATCACATACTTATGTACTTAATAGGTATTTTAGACACAACATGTGTCCTTTATATCAAATGTAAAAAGATATGCAAGGAGGGTAGACAGTCGTAGAACTAATTGTGGAAAGATAACTCTGTTTTTGAGTTTATTAAATTATCAGATATGCGACTGTGCTATAAGCTAAGTTATTTATATTCATAAGTCTCTTATTCAAAGTTAAGCATTGTACTGAAATTTAATTGTTTATATATATTTAGGTAATATTTTACTACTGTACTTTGTGACACACTTTTTTTTAGCTACATTTGGTCAATTGTCATGGTGCATATTACATTCATCACAATATTCACTACTGCGCTGGAATTCCTATACAACAGTATGCCAGATTCATTTGTGTATTCTTCTTGGTTTGAATGGCTTGGATCTGTATATAACTTAGTTTTTGTGTTAAATTTGTTACTATGTTTTTTCATTGGTTATTATGATGAACCTAAACAAGAAGTTGTTCTTGATTCAAAAAACATTTTCAGGTAGGTACCTACCCTATTTAAAATGCGCATACTGCACATTATATGGATTTGACACATTATATTTAAACCCTTAAATCCTGATATATATAGTATATGACAACATTCAAGGAGAAAAAATATTTTAAATGTCTCATAAAAACAATAAAAAAAATTTTTTGGTATTATGGTTTGACCACGCCGCCACTGGAGCAGTTCTAAGAGTGAGGTCTGCTTGTTTTTATTTGAAATGATAATTAATCGAGGTCAGTGACCTGTGATTACCAGTTCTAAAGTTAAGGAAAAAAATTATCCTCGAAAATAACCATAATAAAAACAATAACTATAAAGTAATCTACAATTAAAAATTGGCGCTTTACTATGTAGGTACACCAAAGGCTTTCTAACATGTTTTTAAGCAACTCAACTTGAAAATGAATTGTTTAATTTAAAAAACATTTAAATAGCAGATTGGCGGCTCGCGGTCTTAAAAAATGGTAAAGAGCTAGGTATAGTGCGGGTACTTAAACAAACATTGACTAAAAACCCGTGTAACAAAACGTCTCTTATCCTCATCTGTCCAACGACTGAATGGAGTTTCCAACAAATTACAAACTATGTCATTAATTGGGTTCAGTTTTAAAACACACAAATAAGTAGGTACGTACAACGTACACTACTAAATTAAAATAATTTAAGATTTAATTGAAATTCAATACGCTTCACGATATTGTTTCGCGTGTTATTTCGGCTGTGGTTTACCGGTAGCGGGTCTGGAATTACCGGTATCCAGTGCATTTAGCTCTTCTCACGGCGGTGTCGTACGACTAAAATTTAGCATCGCGCGCGTGTACACTATCCAAAATTGCCACAGAGAAACTAGTCTGGTAAGTCTGGACAATTCCAGTCGTTTCATCTTTTCTCCGTTTTTCATACATACGCTTCAATAACAGAACCCGATTTGAATTGACGACTGGCGGCAGACCGGACACATTAAATTAAACCTGTTTAAGGTTTCCAGCACAGAAAATATGTGTACACGCGCGCGATGCTAAATTTTAGTCGTACGACACCGCCGTGAGAAGAGCTAAATGGACTGGATACCGGTAATTCCAGACCCGCTACCGGTAAACCACAGCCGAAATAACACGCGAAACAATATCGTGAAGCGTATTGAATTTTAATTAAATCTTAAATTATTTTAAGGAATTAAAACCAAAAAATAAATAAAATATAAATGCGTGTATGGAACAGTACCCAAAGGAGCCATTTAAATATAATGCGTCAGTTCCATAACGTAGGACCTGTTATTTTTGGACCTTTTAAAGCATATGAGTCTCATTTATTGATTTATTGAAATATTTTTACAAATATTTTCAGACGTTACTTGAGGACGTATTTTATCATCGACTTTCTAGCCTGTATACCAATGCAGCTTGATGAATTATTGCCGGAAAATTGGAGCATGTATGAAATTATCCTACTTTCGAAGTGTTCCAAATTTTTATTAATCATAAGATTTCATAAACACTTCAGGTACTGTGCAGAGGTAAGTTTGATGGCATGTTTAGTAATTATTGTATAACAAATTAGCAGAAAGATGCACAGAGTGGCGCACCTTAATATAAACCTGATTTTTTGGATTAAATTGTGATTTTTTTTATTTTTATTAATTTTTTCCCTTAAATATGGCAATAATGAACTTTAAAATTACTTATTTTCATTAGTTTGCCTCTATTCGCCCAAAAATATGTGTTGTCTAGATTTACAGTTAGAAAATCTCCTCGGCGACATACAAAAAAACTTGTATTGACATGATTTCCGGCAGCGTAATTTATGAATAATTTTTACGCTGGACTGATGACGATTAGTTATGTTTTTACACTTACATAATGTATCTAAGCACTTCGTTTTAAATTTCCTGATGAGTTAGGTATTTGCTTCTGCAACTTGTTTTTACAACAATTTATAATTTGATTTTAATCACGAATAAAATTGAAAAAATAAGTTGATTTAAATCGTCGCAACACTGAGCAGTTCTGCTCAGTGTTGCGGCGATTTAAGTGATTGATGTGTGCGTTCGCACGTTTTTTGCCAAACAATCACTTAAAAAATCAAAAAGATCACACAGAATAATTACAAATCATGCTTAATATTCGAATACGCATGAAAAATGATCACCGTATGACGCAGCCAAGCCCCGCCCCACATATGCGCAGTATCATATCTAACAGTAACTGTGAGAGAAAAAATGTTATTAAACGATATGAAAAATATTTTTTTACCCATTTTCTCGACCTCTATTTGTTTACAAGTTATATGTGTGACCTTTTCTCGTAGTTTACAAACTTGTTTAATAGTTTGTATATAGTTCATCACATTACAGGCTGTATGCACGTCACAACTCGCAAATACATAATCATAACCGAAACAAAAAATAAGGTAGGTCTGTTATTAATTAAAAAGTCAATTGATATAAGATTCGTTTTGACAACCCCTGTCATTTCGAAGAACTTTGTGATGTGTTAAACGGGATTTAAAAGCTAAAAATAGTTAGTTCAAACATTTTCTGAAAATATGTCTCATTATTCATCAAAACAAATACTCATTTTAAAGTTTAATTTAATCCTGACAGAATTGAAAAAATGTACGATTTAATCCAAGACATGACTCGAATCAAAAATTACGTCAGAAACTGTGACGTGCAGTAATTGTACGGACTTTATACGCTCGTGTCTATTTCCCAACACTATTGCAGACACATTGCGAATCTGCGAAGGTCAGGCGAATAACCTGATGGCGGGATATTTCAAATATATATAAAAATGGGTTTTATTACGTCACGACGTGAGTCATAGCTTAGGTTCTAGTCTATTAATTTTTTTGCAATATTATTGTTGTTATTCGTAGCTTGCCAGTGTGTTAATTTATGGGTCATAATTAAAATGGAGGGACAGGCTATTCAATAAATGTTGTTATTGTTGAGGCTGTAAAGCACCCGTAAAGTAAAAAGCTAACCTGCAATTTTTTAACTTATAAACAATTTAGGTATGCACAGACTGTGAGATGAATTGTATGTAGTACAAAAATACTTTTGCTCCATTGAAGAAAATGATGTAGAAATATGGACCAGCATATTAACCTCTATATTGTTTTCTTCAATGAAGTAAATATATTTTTGTACTATATACAATTCATTCCACAGTCTGTGCACAAATAAATTGTTCTACAATTTAAAAAAGTGGATATAAGTATAAAGTTTATACTTTACAGGTGCTTAACAGCCTTAATGACAAAACTTACTGATTAACAAGTACCTAATAGCCTGCCCCTCTATTTTATAATTATGGCCCATAAATTGGCAAACTGCGAATAACAAAAAAAACTTAATTGGGACTAGAACATCGACTATGACCCACGCCGTGACTTCAAAAATCACCAAAAAATAATTAAACCCATTTCAACGTATATTTTAAATATCCCCCCGTTAAGTTTTTCGTCTGGCATGCGCAGTGTGCCTGCAATAGTGTTGGGAAATAGACGCGATTCTTTATACATGTACATACCAAAAGAAAAAGCTTTCTTTGCTTGGTAGTAGAGGAAGCTTCAATGGAATCTGAACTGGTATTTTTATAAACAGTGTTGGACAAAATTTGGTAAATTGTTATTTGTAGCATTTTGTTTGTTTAATCCTTAAGCCAGTGGTTCCCAAAGTGTGTATGAGGAGTAATCAGGGGCGCCGCCAGAAGCCCGTATATTCGTTCATATGCAGCACTTTCTTGGACACGACTGTACAGGGTGTTACAAATTCGACATACCAGCATTGGAATCTCGGAAACCATAAGAGTTAGAGAAACGGTTAAATGGGGGGCAAAGTTGTGCAATTCGGTGCTGATTATAATGCCGCTTTAAAAGTTTTCAAATTCCGAATACTTCCGATTTTATTCGAAAAAACCCGAAATTTGGCTAAATCGTTTTTATTTTTTCCTGAACTCATTTGACTAGCTATTTAAAAATAAATGCCACTTTGTCATTGCCACTTTTTCTCCTCTATAAAATGACGTTACGAAACTAAAGATCCGCCGTTTCGTCTCCGAGGGGCCATCACCAACTTTACTCTTTTAAATACGGACCTGGATTTTTTTAACCGATTTTTAAACCCTCCTACCCTCAAAATGTAATGGCGATATTACTTTCTCATAATGATAAATTGACCTTGCTTATTTTTTTAAATTCATATTTTTTACACTTCTTGTCAGTCCAGTCCTGGCAACGAATTACAGTATTAATTAAAAACTTTATTTAAAACCTTTACAAATAAATTTCATGAAAAAGTTTGTCTTAAGTTAATGTTAGGTATATTTACATACAGGTTGCATTTGGTAGGATAAAGAGAAGATCGGTTGAAAAGGCTGTTGCCAAAATTGGAAGAAAAATCGATCTTTGTATTGAGCAAAACAGCAATCTCTTTAAACATTTAGAAAATTAGTATTTATAATTAGTAAATTTAAAATTATTGGAAAATTCTTATAAAATAAATAAATATATTACTTATGTATGAATGTTTTAAATAAAATAAAGTTTTTAACTAATATTGTAATTCGTTGCCAAGACCGAGCTGACAAGAATTGTAAAAAATATGAATTTAAAAAAATAAGCAAGGACAATTCATCATTATGAGAAAGTAATATCGCCATTACATTTTGAGGGTAGGAGGGTTTAAAAATCGGTTTAAAAAAATCCAGGTCCGCATTTAAAAAAGTAAAGTTGGTGATGGCCGCTCGGAGACGAAACGGTGGATCTTTAGTTTAGTAACGTCATTTTGTAGAGGAGAAAAAGTGGCAATGACAAAGTGTCATTTATTTTTAAATAGCTAGTCAAATAAAAACGATTTTGCAAAATTTCGGTTTTTTTCGAATAAAATCGGAAATATTCGAAATTTGAAAACTTTTAAAGCGGCATTATAATTAGCACCGAATTGTACAACTTTGCCCCCATTTAACCGTTTCTCTAACTCTTATGGTTTCCGAGATTCCAATGCTGGTATGTCGAATTTGTAACACCCTGTATACATATTGCGAGTAAGGGCGCCCTGACAAAATACTAAACCTGTAAGTGCGCCACAAACTAAAAAAGTTTGGGAACCCCTGCCTTAAGCAATCAATCTTCTGGTTGGAAAATTATTTTTCTTCTTTTCTTTTATTTTAGATTATGGATATAAACTACTATACGTATATGAAAACTCTAGTGATCATATTCACACTGCTATATTGGCATGTAGTATGTTGCATGTTAAAATACTTAAGAGAAAAACTAAGCGCCGAAAAAAATTTAATATTTAAAAGAGCTAGAAGTATCTTGTTCGTTATGAGGTGGGTTGTAGGTTGGTCCCTTTCTTATAGAAACCGGCGTTTTAAATATATTTTTATATTGACAATTTATTTTACTGATGTTAGAACCTGACCCGTGTTTTTTAGGAGGGAACAACAACAGGAACATGCAATAGTGTATGTTTTCATAGGTGCCTTTTATAGAGGCTCCCTTATAATTTACAATGCCAGCTACGGCAAAGTATTACCGTCAACCGAAGCTGAAATTATGCTGGTCTGGTTTGGATGGTACGCGTCTAGTATTTTTTTTATATACATTTTAGGTAAGTCTCTCTGTTTTGTGTAAAATATTGGTAATCAGACTAAGTTAAAAGTTTTAAAAAAATACAGGGTGTGGTTAGACGTTTATAAAAAACGGATGATTTATCGTTTTAAAGTATTTTCAGCAATATGGCGATGCCGAAATAGGTGGCAAAGTTGCGTATTTTGGGGCTTAATAGTTTGGTGAAAAAAAATTGTAATCATTCTGAATGCTTTCGGAGATATCCAGTTTCTCGTAGCCGTTCTTTATGTTCTATAAGATGGCGTTTTCAGTTTTCAAATTGGACGTTTTGTTCTTTAGATACCAACCTCAATTTTTTTTTTTAAATACGGACCTTGAATTTTTTAAGCAGTTTTAAGGACTTCTAAGCTTTGGAAATTTAATACAATTCAAAGGTTTTTAAAATTTTAACGTTTTGTCATCAAATAACACATCAATAGCATTTCAAATTATCCTTTCTTTACTATTACGGCCCTGGCAATTATTTTTATGATTACTTAATTATTAAAAGTTATGGTGTTTAGGCTGTTTATTTTTTCAATAAGATTAACTGTCACAATACTCTAAGCTAGGAAATAATCAAGTTTTTAAGGCATGAGAAGTAATTCTATTTTTTATTAATATTTTATTTATTTTATTAACGTTTATCTTAATTCCTATGGTTTTTTTCCTTATACCTAGAACAAAATACTGTAAAACAGAAAAAAATAATGCTTCCGAGTGAAGAAAAGGTAACTGGAGTGTTAGTCTAGTTATGTTACTGTGATGCGCTTATGTTTGTTTCAAAAACAATTTAAAATTTTTTTACCGTTTAGAAGATCTGATGATGATAGTTTCAGGCAAAACATGTAACAAAAATAAACAGACCAACATAGATATTTCAGGCCGTGACTTTGGGTCTTTTATCTTCCAAAATATCAAATATTAGGCCTCTTTGAGTAAAAATGGACGAATTTTTTAAATCAGAAATCTTTTGTTTTTAGTTTGGCTCTAAATGTTCAGGACCGTAATGAAATGAAAAAGATAATTTAAAAAAATGTGTTATTAGATGACAAAACGTTAAAATTTTAAAAATTTGTACATTGCATTAAATTTCTAAGGCTTAGAAATCCCTTAAACTGTATTTAAAATTCCAGGTCCGTATTTAAAAAATTGACTTGAGGTTGGTAACTAAAGAACGAAACGTCGAATTTGAAAACTAATAACGTCATCTTGTAGAACATAAAAAACGGCTATGGAAAAGTGTTTTTTTATTTTTCCCCAAGTTAAAAATGAAAGCGCAAAAGAAAAAACCGAAATTTCCATTTCTCCTTTTGCGCTTTCATTTTTAACTTGGGGAAAAATAAAAAATACTTTTCCATATCTGTTTTTCATGTTCTACAAGATGACGTTATTAGTTTTCAAATTCGACGTTTCGTTCTTTAGTTACCAACCTCAAGTCAATTTATTAAATACGGACCTGGAATTTTAAATACAGTTTTAGGGATTTCTAAGCTTTTAGAAATTTAATGCAATGTACAAATTTTTAAAATTTTAACGTTTTGTCATCTAATAACACATTTTTTTAAACTATCTTTTTCATTTTATTACGGTCCTGAACATTAGAGCCAAACTAAAAACAAAAGATTTCTGATTTCAAAAATTCGTCCATTTTTACTTAAAGAGGCCTAACATTTGATATTTTGGAAGAGAAAAGACCCAAAGTCACGGCCTGAAATATCTATGTTGGTCTGTTTATTTTTGTTACATGTTTTGCCTGAAACTATCATCAGATCTTCTAGACGGTAAAAAAAAATCTTAAATTGTTTTTGAAACAAACTTAAGCGCATTACAGTAACATAACTAGACTAACACTCCAGTTACCTTTTCTTCACTCGGGAGTATTATTTTTTTCTGTTTTACAGTATTTCGTTCTAGGTCTAAGGAAAAAACCATAGGAATTAAGATAAACGTTAATAAAATAAATAAAATACTAATAAAAAATAGAATTACTTCTCATGCCTTAAAAACTTGATTATTTCCTAGCTTAGAGTATTGTGACAGTTAATCTTAGTGAAAAAATAAACAGCCTAAACACCATAACTTTTAATATTTAAGTAATCATAAAAATAATTGCCAGGGCCGTAATAGTAAAGAAAGGATAATTTGAAATGCTATTGATGTGTTATTTGATGACAAAACGTTAAAATTTTAAATACCTTTGAATTGTATTAAATTTCCAAAGCTTAGAAGTCCTTAAAACTGCTTAAAAAATTCAAGGTCCGTATTTAAAAAAAAAAAAATTGAGGTTGGTATCTAAAGAACAAAACGTCCAATTTGAAAACTAAAAACGCCATCTTATAAAACATAAAGAACGGCTACGAGAAAGTGTTTTTTTTTATTTCCTAAGCCAAAAATGAAGGCTCAAAAAAATAAAAACCAAAACTAAAAATTCGGAATATTTACAATTTTCTTTCATCAAATTATTAAGCCCCAAAATACGCAACTTGCCTCAAATTAAACATCTTCGTATCTCTTACCGTTTTCGTGATCCCCTTGTACGCACACGAATTTGTAGCACCCTGTATTATATTATTTTCTAATTCCCTATACAATTCCATGTATATTTTGTATAAAATGTCATATGCCTAAATTCAATTGTTTATGAGATATTGAAGTTTAAAATATGCCATTTTCAGACTTTGACAGGCTGTAGCACTGGAACGGCGCATCTTAGAGAAAATGGTTGTCACCTCCCTATCTTTGTTTTTTATTCTCTAAAATACCAACTTTGGGATTAACATGTTAAACCAAAAAAATGGTTTAACGGGTTAAAATGTTAACTCCGAAGTTGTAACTTTTAGATAGAAAATAAAAAACTAAGATAGGGAGGTGAAAACCATTTTTCTCTAAGATGCTCCGTTTCTGTGCTACAGCCTGTCAAAGTCTGAAAATGGCATATTTTAAACGTCAATATCTAAAAAACAATTGAATTTAGACATATAATATTAATTATTCTCTAATCCCTAAATTAAACATTATAAGTAGGTACCATTGCGCCCAAAAAAAACTGGGACAGCAAAATTGTTGTTGTAGAGTAGCTCCTTGACTATAAGGAATATGTAAATTCTATTGAGGAAAGGTTATCATTGTTGTAATAATAGTTGTCATGGAAGTGAAAAGGTTTAACACCAAAACAACAATACTACATTTTTAGAAATACGAGGAAAAATGAAAATACGCATATTTAAGTGTTTTAAAATGTAATAAAAATAAAACAAGATATTTTAATATTATGTTCCTATAAATTTTAATTTTAATCATATTTAAACCTTAATATAATAACATGTATTTTAATATTTGGTACCTAGTTGCACCGTTATTATCGATTTTCTTCTAAATAACTTTGAACTATGTGGGCTTTATGTATAGAAGCATTGGTGACATTTTGCAAGCCAACAAAATCCCGCTAATTGATTTTTCAGGCCGTAAAATCTTTCCACCTGAAACCGGATTCTCGATTCGCTGGAAATAATTATAATTGCCGCTGAATATGAAACAGGTTTTTACAAAATTGTTTGTGTGGATTCCGAGAAAATCACGTTTGAAATAGCGTTTAGAGGGATTTTGTTGGTTTGCAAAATGTCACGATTATCTTGTTGAAATATAAAATCTTGACCACATACTGCGTTGACAGATGGTATCATAACTTGGTTTAGTATGTTGCAATATAATGGTGCATTGAGCCTCCCCTGCAATATTTGGCAAACCCCTGGGCCCCTTGCATTAATCCAGCCCCAAACTTTTTTAGAAAAGCGTCCACTTTGATTAGTCTTATTTGTATATCTTTCATAGTATCTCGTACCAGAAGGCCTATAAACGCGGATTTTCCCATTATTGCATGATTGAAAGGTTTTTTCATCGGAAAATATTACGGTTTCCCATATATTACCTTGATTTATATATTCATAAGCAAATTCTACTCTTTTCTGTTTGTTTGCTTCGGTCAAAAATATTTTATTGGCAGCACAACAACTTTTTATATCTGAGCTACGAATTCTTCTACGCGCTGTACCTATTAGCCGAACCAGGAAAATGTGTTTCTTCATTAGATTTTATTGCTGTTTCGAAGATCTTTTAGAAAATTAATTAATTCTATATCTTGGCCGTCATTCGAAATTTTGGGGCGACCAGAACCTGCTTTTCTTACAATATTTTCATATTCTGCAATTTTGTGCTTAGCCAACAACACGGTATTTTTGCTAATCCCTAATTTCTTATTTGATGCCCATCTCTCAATCGAATGAAAATGATCGCTTTTTGCTCAGTGGTTAACGCGGGCATTTCAAAAAATATTTTTTTTAACACGTCACTGTCAGTCACAAAATTAAATTAAATTGACTTTAAAACAAGCTAATAGTCTGGGAGATTAAACTACATTTTGCTGTCCCAGTTTTTTTTGGGCGCAATGGTAATACAATTTTTGGAAAACATATACAAAGAATAGCATTTAAATAACTGTTAAATTATGACATTGACAGTGACAAAAATAAGCAGGGTACCGGTTGCTAACCTGTCGCCGAGAGATGAAAGACCAGTTGCGGCTCGTCAGGTGAAGTAGGTGAAGGGCTCTTCACCAAAAGCAGGAGAAAAGTTTTTCGACAATATTAAATATTAATATACCAATATAGCTACTATTTTAGCCCTTAAAAAATATTTATGTTCGAATTGATAATATTAATTTAATCCGAATGTAGCTATGCATAATAGGGCCACGGTTAACTCCAATAGACAATAATTAGAAATTAAAATGTTTGTTTTTCTTGGGTTTTCGGTCACTCTTGAATTTTTTTTTTTTTATGATAAAACACCTGCACTGTAGGAAAAATCCTTTAAGGCGCTCTGGGAGCGGTGCGAGTGCGAAAAAAGCGATTAACGTTGGTCTTGAAACGTTGAAGATTGTATTCATTGGGAAACACGACCTCAGGAAGATCATTCCACAAAGATGACGTTCTCCAGATGAAAGAATTCTTGAACAATGAAGTTCGAGGAGTACTAAGCTGAACAACATATGGATGAGCGTCAGTGGTTTGCCGTGTATTTCTGTTTTGCATTGCTCTAGGTGGAATCAAGTGGGCAATGTCAGTCGAACACCTGCCATGGAAATATCTGTAAAAGAGAGCCAAATCACCAACCTGTCTTCGATGCTCCAGGCTATCGAGGGTCTTGGTCAGCTCGGGGTCGCCGATCAGACGAATGGCTCTCCTTTGAATGGAATCCAGTAGCCGAAGGGTGTGCTTGGGTGCAGAGCTCCAGACATGAGAGCAATATTCTAATGATGGTCGAATCTGGGCTTTGTAGAGTGTCAAAAGTTGATGAGGTGTGTACAACCTTTTGGTGCGGAAAAGTACACCAAGTTTCTGTGCAGCTGCCTTGGCAATTGCGGCAACGTGATCATGCCAAGACATATTACCTCCCAGATTGACCCCCAGCAAATTAATAGACGGTGCCAGGGGAATTGCTTGTCCTGCCATGACTATATCCGGTTCTGCAATGTTAACCTTTTTGGAGAAGACTGCTGCCTGGGTTTTCTTAGCATTAAATTCGACTTGGTTACTGTCACCCCAAGCCAAAATTTCTTCCAGGTCTTTGTTGAGGCGCAATACTTCATGCTGCCTGCGAAGATGTGCGTCGGCAGCGGATGTTTGGGGAGTCAAGGTAAAAGATGAGACAAGTGTGCTGTCATCAGCAAAGCTATAAATTGGATTTTGGGTTTTCACTAGAAGGTCGTTAATATACAGTAAAAAGAGGGTAGGCGACAATATGGACCCTTGAGGAACACCGGCATTGATGGTGAAGGTGTCTGAGAGAAACCCGTCAATCGCCACTTGCAGAGAACGGTTCTTAAGGAAGCTGGTTAACCATAAACAGAATCCATTAGGCATACCGTAGGATCGCAATTTACTTAGAAGCCCATCGTGCCAAACACGATCAAAAGCCCTAGAGATGTCCAGTGCAACAGCCCGGGATTCTCCATGATGTTCGATGGTGTTGCTCCAAAGATGGGTGACATATGCCAGAAGGTCACCTGTTGATCTGGACTTACGAAAACCGTATTGATGGTCGCTGATAATGTTAAGCCCTTCCAGATACTTTAGGAGTTGTTGGTTAATAGCTTTCTCCATTACTTTTGAAATTACTGAAAGCAATGCGACGGGTCGGTAGTTGCTTGGCAGAGTCTTTTTACCTTTCTTTGGAATGGGCTGGACACGCGCCGACTTCCAGCAGGATGGAAATATTCCTTTTTTGTAGGATAAGTTGAAAAGTCTACAAAATACTGGTGTAAGTTCATCGGCGCATGTCTTAAGAACAATGATAGGAATTTCGTCTGGACCAGAAGCTTTATTGACGTCGAGTCCTTTAAGGATCCGTTTAACAAGACGCTGACGGAACACGATTTCAGACATTTGCGATTGAACTGAGGGAATGTTGGGTGGTGGTTTTCCCTGAAAGTCTACAGTGGAATGCGAGGAAAACAGTTCAGCAAGTAGGTTTGCTTTATCCCCGGCTGTGGTTGCTATTGTGCCGTCGGAACGTGTTAGAGGTGGAATAGTTGACTTTGTAAAGTTTTGGCTGACGGCCTTAGCGACTGACCAAAAGGACCTTGATCCGTTAGGACTGGCAAGAAGTTTGTTTTTGATTCTCTCGTTATGAGCTTCTTTGCTTTGGTCTATCATTTGCTTACATTGGTTTCGGGTGGTAACAAAGATGGCGCGATTTTCAGGAGTAGGGTTTTTACGCCACTGTCGGTAAGCCAGGTTTTTAGATCTGACAGCACGCTCGCAATTCTTGCTAAACCAGGGCTTGCCGTTAGAAGGGCGCTTTTTGGAGAAAGGAATAAAGGCCTCCATGCTAGTTAGAATGACGTCGGAGACCTCCTTTGCACAGACAGATGGATCATCCGAAGAAAAGCATACGCTTAGCCAGGGAAAGTTGCGAAAATGGTCCTTTAGGTCTTCCCACTTAGCTGATGTATAGTGCCAAATCTTACGGGGTTTAGGAGGTTGTTCAGAACTAATTGGCAGCTCGCTTAGGGTTGAAATAAGTTTGTGATCGGAAGAGCCCAATGGTGGTTGTACGGTGACCGTATATAGGTCTGGATTTGAAGTTAAAAAGAGATCTAAAAGACTAGCAAAATCCCCAGCTCGGTCTGAAACCCGCGTTGGTTCTTCTACGAGTTGAGTTAGACCAGAACTGATCGCAAAAGATTCGGCCTCTCGGCCTTGCTCATCGTTGGTGTTTGAGTATTTAAGCCAGTTGACATTGTGGACGTTAAAGTCGCCAAAGATAGCAACTTCGGCATTCGGATGGTTGGTTTGCAAGAAGTCGATTGTGTTGGCTAGTGATGAGAAGAGGGCCCTGTAATGCATGTCGCTTGGAGGTCGATAAAGGCAGCATATAAACTTAGTGATTTTTTGTGAAGATATTTTAAACCACATTACATCAAAGTCTTTCGGTTCCAGTATTTCCTCCCGTTGGCAGCAAAGATCATCTCGAATGAACAGACAGACCCCAAAGTTGCGTCTAAAACGGAAGTGAAAATCATATCCAGGATATAAATAGCTGACGGTGTTCGTTGACGCTCTGACTTGTGTCTCGGTCAGCGCAAGCACATGAGGCTTGGAAGATTGTAAGTGCTGGTGGACTGAATTGATGTTAGTGTTAAGCCCTCTAATATTGCAGAAATCAATTTTGAAGTTGTTACTTTTGGGTCTGTTAGCAACTGCAGGCGCCACACCATTTCCTCGTTGAGTGTTGTTGGAGGAACCCAGTAAATTGTCGGAAATGGTGGATAATTCATTAATTTCGCTTAATGAAGCCACACGACCAGCCCCCACCCGGAGATCCGATCGGGGGGCGAGTTTACCTCCGGAATATTTTGATCTTGGAGCTTCCATCATGCTTCTTTTATACGGCCCCACCCTGGAAACCGGAAACATCAGCACAGCGACGAAACGTTAACTCAAAGAGCAACTTCACGCCGCGTAAACTGATGCAATGGTATCTCACCGGGCGATGCCGGGTGGGCCAGCATCTTCCATTTGTATAATATATACACACACAGTGTGAATTTAAAGTTTTGTGAAGTGTAAAAAATTAAATAAGGGTATGTTTAGCTTATATTTTATACTTGATTATAGTTTTCTATATTTTTTTATTTTTTGTTTACAATAGTTTCTTTTCTTTTTTGATTGTTTAGACAAATATTTTTTTATAGTTCTGATGATGGTTTCCTAATAAAACCGAAACGTTAACCCCTTATAAAGAAAAATCTTTTATTCAAGAGTGACCGAAAACCCAAGAAAAACAAACATTTTAATCGATTAAAACGGTCAGGAAAACAAACTAATATTAATAATTAGAAACACTCGTGCATTTTGGCGCGCCCTTATGACCGTGTCCGTTAGCTCAAAGCAACTGAAGACCCAACGACCAACATGGCTTTGATATTCACCATTGCTATGGTTACGTGACGTCGCGTCGGTCACGCAAACAGCATGTAACAATTTGCATTATGATGAAGGGCAATTTAAAAATAGATCAGTCGTATGCACCATTGTTTTAGCATTGGTTCGCCTAACCTTAAGGTATTTATTTTGAGGCTTCGTGAAACTTACGATTATAGATATCGTTTTTATGTAATTTACTGTGTGATTAAAAAGTGTTGTTTTTATTTTTCAGTTCATTCAGTAGTGTACGTACCTACTTAGTTGTGTGTTTTAAACATAAACCCAATTAATGACATAGTTTGTAATTTGTTGGAAACTCCATTCAGTCGTTGGATAGATAAGGATAAGAGAGACGTTTTGTTACACGGGTTTTTAGTCAATGTTTGTTTAAGTACCCGCACTATACCTAGCTCTTCCCCATTTTTTAAGACCACGAGCCACCACTGTAAAAGACTTGACAATAATATCATCATTTTTTCATTTTAGCCAATCATAATTGTGACACACATTATAATAAAGTTACTAAACTTCTGCCTACTCCGTGGACTACATCTTGGCATCATAGTACATTTTTGATTAATAAAACGTTTTTTGTAGCGATGATAATGGAAATAATGAAAGGAAAAACATCTGCAGCCCATAAATACGTCGAGATGGAAAGACAGCTTAAAGACTACATGCGTCACAAACAATTACCCATGCAGATGCGCCGTAGAATACTCACATATTACGAATTTAGGTTCCAAAAGAGCTACTTTCGAGAAAATGAAATTCTGGATACGATTTCCGAACAACTGAGACAAGTAGGTAATAGGTTTATTTACGACTATGTTACATTCGCCACAACAAATCCACATAGAGACACCATTACGAATAATTTGAAGTTTAGCTTATGTAGCTGTGAAGTTTGACAATACAATATTAATTTGAAAGATATTTTTATTTGGGAGAATTGAGTTTATTTACATATTTATTATTTAACTTTGAAATACTGTCGCGTATCAAAATGGCAGACGACTGGAACGTGCACCTTGGATAGTTTGAAATTACGTTTTAATTTGTTGTGCGCTATTTATTTACTGAAACCCCAAAGGGTTTCATAGCTAATAATATAACGAGATTTTTATGCGATTTATAATAGTCGAGGACATTACTAGGTGACGAGGCAACAGCAGAGTCACCCGCAATGTCCGAGACGGTGTTAAATCGCTAATAATCGAGTTGTATTCAAAGCTTTATCGTATCATTGACAACAGCGATGCGAAAATAAAAACAAGGTTTTATGTCATTTCATTTTGGCATTTCAAAAAGTCATCATTAAAATCATGCAAGATTTTGATATTCCTGACGATATATTAGCTGCAGCCAACATTATAAGGTTGAACTTGCTTCCGGACAAATCTAAAATCCATTATGAAAAAGAATATCGGCAGTTTTGTGAGTGGCGAAACAAAGTAGGTACATGTTCAAGGTGCAGAAGAAACGGTATTGCTGGCGTATTTCGCAAAACTCTCTGAGGAATACTCTGCTTCATTCTTATGGCCGAAATATTCCATGTTACGAGCGACTTTAGAACTGAAGGAAAGAGTGGGAATCGACAAATACGGCGCCTTAATACGTTTCATCA
Organism: Polydrusus cervinus; assembly: GCA_935413205.1. Taxonomy (NCBI): domain Eukaryota; kingdom Metazoa; phylum Arthropoda; class Insecta; order Coleoptera; family Curculionidae; genus Polydrusus; species Polydrusus cervinus. The sequence continues at coordinate 109,190,213 of OW284510.1, read as the reverse complement.
AGAAGAAAAATGTTGGATATAAAGCAAAAAAATCAAAAGTATTTACAAGAGAACAAGTCAACGAATTTGTGTGTTCTGCCTCAGACGAATTCAAATCGGCGATGTTTCCGGCAGTGGATTAAGCACTGGGGAACCGCACGAAATCGAAAGAAGTGCTTGCTCGGTCATTAATCAGTCTTCAGAGGGCATACCTAAGATCGTGGACGTTAAAGACAAAGGTGTATCCATCAAATTTGAAAACTGTCAAAATATTGTTTTACATGTTCATGAAAAATAGTTCTAATATTATTTGGTATCTAACGTATTATGCTTTCGTAACTAACGTATTAAATTATGGTAACTAATGTATTATGAGTAACTAAGGTGTTATGTAGGTTTTAGTACGTTTATGATGTTAATAATTATTTATAAAGATATCATATAAAAATGACTTAATCTTCAATGATACGATAAATAGTTTTATTAAAACGAAGCAAACCAATTGACGATTACATTATGATGAAAAACATACAGGGTGTTACAAATTCGACATACCAGCATTGAAATCTCGGAAACCATAGGAGTTAGAGAAACGGTTAAATGGGGGCAAAGTTGTGCAATTCGGTGCTGATTATAATGCCGCTTTAAAAATTTTCATATTCCGAATACTTCCGATTTTATTCGAAAATAACCGAAATTTTGCAAAATCGTTTTTATTTTTTCCTGAGCTCATTTAACTAGCTATTTAAAAATAAATGACACATTGTCATTGCCACTTTTTCTTTTCTACAAAATGACGTTACTTAACTAAAGATCCACATTCCACCACATTCATACATAAGTAATATAATTTATTTTATAAGAATTTTCTAATAATTCTAAATTTACTAATTAAATCCTAATTTTCTAAATGTTCAAAGAGATTGCCGTTTTGCTCATACAACGATCGATTTTTTTTTCACTTTTGGCGACAGCCCTTTCAACCGATCTTCTCCTTATCCTACCAAATGCAACCTGTATGCGTTGGTATAAATAAAATAAAGTTTTTAATTAATATTGTAGTTCGTTGCCAGGACCGGACTGACAAGAAGTGTAAAAAATATGAATTTAAAAAAATAAGCAAGGACAATAATAATGAGAAAGTAATATCGCCATTATATTTTGAGGGTAGAAGGGTTTGAAAATCGGTTAAAAAAAATCCAGGTCCGTATTTAAAAAAGTGAAGTTGGTGATGGCCGCTCAGAGACGAAACGGCGGATCTTTAGTTTCATAACGTCATTTTGTAGAGGAGAAAAAGTGGCAATGACAAAGTGTCATTTATTTTTAAATAGCTAGTCAAATGAGCTCAGGAAAAATAAACACGATTTTGCAAAATTTTGGTTTTTATCGAATAAAATCGGAAGTATTCGTAATTTGAAAACTTTTAAAGCGGCATTATAATCAGCACTGAATTGCACAACTTTGCCCCCATTTAACCGTTTCTCTAACTCCTATGGTTTCCGAGATTCCAATGCTGGTATGTCGAATTTGTAACACCCTGTATAAGTCTCAAGAAATAAAAATAAAGTTTGTTTGTTTCAAGTAAGTTCAAGAGAAACACTTTTCGCTTTACAGTCAACTAGGGCCAAAAGAGAAATAAACAATTTAACAATTAAATAAACATTACCAAGACCACTTACTCGTTAGCTGAAAACTGTTTTGGTTCTGACATTAAGGTTTACATCATTTAGAAAGACTTGAGCTACCAAACGGGCAGAGGTTACCCTTACACTTAAATACCTTACCAACTCGAATGAGTAAGTAGTTCTTTGAGTTTTTATAATGTTTTGTAACCCCTACCAATATAGATAGGGGGTTCCTTTTTGCTGTGTCAGGAATTATTAACATTAGGAGAAAAGCTTCTTAAATGTACTATTCAAAATGGAACCCTATCTTCAACCAATTACAAACAGTTGTTTTTATAAACATTTGTCCACTGACTCCTCCTACGAAACTAGAAATGTTCTTGTCCTTGTTCTATACACTATCTTTTCACTACACCTATTTTTTATTAAACTTATCACCCATTAAGAGTCTTAACTTGACAACGAAGTATTGCATTTCTGTTTTGTGAGTTTAAATATTATGAACCTATCAGCAAAAATCATTTTAATTGTCACAAAAGTACTTCTTATTTTACGATACCTTATCCGTTATCCCTTTAAAAAGATCTTAACTAAACTAATTAATAATAAAACTTATAGAGGCGTGTTTCATATTTTATATTGAGAAAGAGAAGTTTTTTCCAAACTACGGTAAAATTTGAAGATTGGCACCAATGCACTTACCTAACGCGTGCTTTTTTGGCGCGGGCTGATAAATGAAGGAAAGTCGAAGGTTGCGATGGGTTTATTTGTTACATCTCTTTCTACCCTACTGCCTGCCGGCTCTTTCACTTGCTTCCACTCGTTCAAAAGCAGTACATAAGACGCTAATGTACAGCGAGATCTTTGCTTTTAGAACTGTTTTACGGAATGCTTATACAGGGATCTAGTTTATGATATAAATAAGCAAATAATACGTTCGTGGAAATGATATAGGATTAATTTTTCGATCCTCTATTATTTTTTGGATTCATTTTTTGTGTTATACTGTAGATCCGCGTACACAAGCGAAGCACGGCGAATCGAACTGCTACTGCTAAAAATCCTATCCTCATATAAGCCGCGCCGCGCTTCGCATAAGCGGTGATAAGCTTTTGGGATGGGAGGGGGGGAGAGAGGCATGCCTTCCTCTGGATACGCATCTGAAATTATCTTAAATTCAATTTTCATACTGCCACGTATTTTTTAGGAAATAAACATGCATGCCTGCCGAAAACTAGTGGAAAACGTAATATTCTTCAGAAATTTACCTTTGAATTTACTTGTCCGGATAATATCTTGTTTAAGAACAGAAGTTTACTTGGTCAATGATATTATTATAAAAGCGAATACTCCAGGAACTAGCATGTACTTTATTTCCACCGGTACAGTGGCAATATTCACAAAATCAGGTAAAGAGGTAAGCTTAATAACAAACTAGTTATTAGTTAAAAAATTAGAAATATTACAAAAAAGGTTTCTAAAAATTATATTTAATAAAGATTATTTTTATCCTTCAATAAAATTATATTTTGAAACAAAAAAATGAACATTAGACAACTTTACCTTTATAACATCTTAATATACATATTTAAAAATAAAAAACTTTATACAGTTTAAAAACCATAATCATAGTACACGTCATAAAAATGAAATAACCATAAAACCTAAAATAAATAAGTCCATAGGACAAAAAAATTTCAAATATTTATGTTTTTATTTCAACGATTATTTACCAACAAAAATTAAAAAATATATTTAATTTAAAAAATATAAAGTCGAAATAAAAGCATGGATATTGGAAACAGATAACTTTAAAAAAAAATTGGAAATGTTTTAATAAATATTGTTATGAATAATATATTTTTCAATATTTTTATATCCTATATCTTCAAAAAAAAATGCGTTTATATTTATATACATATAGTTAAACATTTTTTATTTGCAATTTAACTTTTATATAATATTAACAAATATTTTTAAAAACATATTTTAATATTCCTATATATTTATAATTTAAAATAATAAGATTTGCCCCTAACAAGCACGTCTTCGGGGGATCAAAGAAGAAGTTTATTGAGGAAGATAAATAAACACATTTATTATATTATTAATATTGAAAATAAACTTATTATGATTATATTACTTCATTCAATTTAATCAATTTTGTAAAAATTACCGTTTAGAAGAAATTATTTGGCCTTATATTATGAAATTGTTATGTTTTAGATTTGCCATTTGGAAGAGGGTTCCCACTTCGGTGAAATAGCCCTAATAATAAAAGGCACACTAAGAACTGCTACTGTGATGGCAGTAGAAGTATCAGAAATATACAGATTGGACCAAAAAGACTTCGTCAAAGCGATAAATCCTTACCCCGACCTCCTGGCTAATATTCAACATATCGCAGCTGAAAGAATGGAAGTGGCCTCGATGCTCGACGATTACAATAAAAAGGAAAACTTGGCCAAAAGATAACGTATAGAAATATACTTAAGTGGAAATTGAAATGGAAGAATATGGTACCTACCTGGGCTAGTGGTACCGAACCCTTTCTACTCTACATCAAGCACATTGGGAGAGATATGAATGATAATAGAAGCATTTTTACTCTAGCAGATAACATTTTATGGAGATAATAACTTAAGTCGTGCCATACAAATCATAGAGCTGAATTGACAAGAGAAAAACGTACATAATGCCCGGGTCTTAATGCTGTAATGTAATTAAGCGAAACGATCCTTTTGCAGAGAATTTTTTTCTATATTTTTATCAGTGTCAAAACTTTATTTATTTATGTTAATTCTAAAAATATAAAACCTATGAACGTTACACCTGGTAATAGATAAAAAGTTTTTACTGTGAAGTGTCTAGTTTGTTTCACGAATATTTTTAGTGGTTCCATACACTTTTTGGTTAGTAGTCACCTGCGCTCCGCCGACGCCGCGCCTTATAGATGCCAATTATAAAGCGACTGTTATAAATCCAAAATTACACAATGTACCGGGTGATTCATTAAGGGTGACGAGCGGCCATATCGCGGAAACTACTGGGCATAGAAATTCATGGAAAAAAAAATATAACTAAAGTGGCCATGAGAAAATTCTGGAAATAATTTTTAAGTTCCGCATTTTGCCGCAAGAGGGCGTAATTGAAAAGTAAATTTTAAAATTTTACATATCTTCGAAAATTCCACATTAAGGTATATCTTTGAAAACACCATTAAAAAGCTTGGACAATTATGCATAATTTTCGTCTTATGCTTATTGGCGTATCGCCTTTAATAAGAGGGGGGAAGCTGTTGAAAGTGTAATCAGTTAAATCGCTGTAACTTATAAACGACTTATCCGATTTTAGCAAACTAAAGATTGTTTGAAAGAGAAATGTATGCACTTTTACCAATCGTATTTAGTTGTCCATAATAGTTCTCAAAAAAAATCCTAGAGGGCGCAATTTGAAATAATAACACATTTTTTGATTTTACTCCGAAAAAATAAATCATAAGGTATAATTATGATACCATAATCGAAAAGTAGATGAAATTTGCTAGAAAAAATATTTAAACCGCAGCTCGATATCTCCGATATTAAAGTCGGTACGCCAATGAGCATAAGACAAAAATGATGCATAATTGTCCAAGCTTTTTAATGGTGTTATCAAAGATATACCTTAATGTGGAATTTTCGGAGATATGTAAAATTTTAAAATTTACTTTTCAATTACGCCCTCTTGCGGCAAAATGCGGAACTTAAAAATTATTATATAGGATTTTCTCATGGCCACTTTAGTTATAATTTTTTTTTCCTGAATTTCTATGCCCAGTAGTTTCCGAGATATGGCCGCTCGTCACCCTTAATGAATCACCCGGTACCTTTGGGAATGGCAGTTAATAATAGCAGTTTGTACCAGTGGCGTAGCCAGAAAATATGCTCGGGGGTAGAGGGGGCTGAGTGGGCGTAAGTAGGACATTTTTTTCTAGGGAAAGGGACAGTCAGAGCTACATGTATTTTATGATAATGTACCTAAGTGAAGAAGGCGGAAAATTTTTTGGGGCGATGCCCAAAATTCGTTTAAAATTCACCTAACTATCAAATTTCGCAAATTAAATTATTACCTTCCCCCCTCTGCATGGTTGGAATATATTTGTTTTTGTAATAAATGTTTTTTTGATATTCCTATTCTTTATTTAAAAAAACATTTTTTATGTTTGTGAAAAATATGAATATTGGTGTCAATCCAAAATTTTAACATAAGACTTATGTATGACTCTAACCAGCGTTTTTTGGGCTCGGTTTTTTCATAAAAAAAATAAGGTAAATATCGCTCAATACGCCAAAATTGATGATTTTTCAGAAATCGTGTATTTTAGGAGTGTAGATCTAAGAGAAGTTTATTGGTGCAAATGCTTAGGTTTTGAAATGCTCCTTCTTAAGTGCCGTTTTATGTGGGGAAAAACTGGTGTATGCATAGGCTCCGAGATAAGTGTATTGATTCAATAACATAAAAAAATTGATCTGACAGAATTAATTGCAAAATTTTGAAGTATATTCTTAACCTTAGTTTTTGTTAAATGTCAGAAAACGACTATTAGGCAATCCAACGATGTGTTAAAGTGGCGGCTGGCTGGCAAATACTGCTTTGTAATTGGTACACGTGACCATAAAAATAATGTTGCTGGTGGCATTTAACTGGTGACTCAATGCTTTTTGCCATCCAACCGCCATATTGAATCACGTGGTTTGGATTCCCTAATAGTATGAGTCGGAAATAATAGTCAGTGACTCATCGCTTTCATTTCGAGAGCAATGGTTTATATGAAGTCAGAGGAAAAAAATTTCACGAAAATAAATATTCTGCTATATTAAAATTTCCAAAAAACACTGGAATTGTCTCCCCTAACTTCGTACAACCCACTACACTCTATATGAAAGCCATGAATCACTGACTATTATTTCCGACTCATACTATAGGTAGTAAAATTTCCAAGGTGTAAATTTGGTTTCTTTATAATTAACCACTCTGTGGTTTGTCAGTTTCATATCCTAACTAGGATGGATATGAAATTATATCCGTTCAATTAACTGGAATATGTGTGGTATCACAACAGACCTAATAGGACTACGTGAGACTGTTTGGTCTGAACCAAAAGTCTGCCACTCTTACCTAACCTAACTGGAATACCCCACTTATCTTATCAATTTAGTGTGAAGAAAACGGCCAATATCCATGTAGAAGTAGAAAAATACCTTTTTCTACAGGGTTTCAACTTTTCTGGAAAACCTGGAAAGTCAGGGAATTTGAAAAGTAGTCAGGGAAGTCATGGAAAGTTAGGGAATTTAATACATAAACCTGGAAAAAATAATTTTTGTCACAATACTTTAATTCCTTTTTTTGTTCTGTGTTGTTTTGAAACAGATGCGACGTATAACAGCAGATACCGCTGAGAAAGCAAAGACTGAATATTTTAATCATTAAAAAAAGAAAATATTCAAAAATTTGATTGTACAATTCGTCTAGACGATTATTTTGGTAACCTATTAAAAGATAGATATAAGGTGAAGTGGGAATTAAAAATATAAAAGGTCGCCTTTGAAACCACATAACTTTTTAAAAATCGAGTTACAGAGATGCGCTTTAGACAGGAAGTACTTATTGATTATTTACAATTACAAAAAAATTTGTTTAATTATTTACCCAAGAATTTCATTTAAACAAAAAATTGTTACGAAAATATACCCTTAGAACGCACTTGCCCCAGGTACTGGGGTAAGTGGGTTTTCAACTTATAAATCGCTTTTGAGTAATGTTATATTCAACTGGAGCAAATGGGTTTATTGCGACCAACAACAGGTTTTTTTCAGATTTAAAAAATTCCTAAAAATAAAGTAGTTTATATGTTAAAGATTTCTTCTTCTATAACTTTTTTTAAAACTACGTAATACGGTTTTTAAGTTTTTATTTACTTTATAGTTTTTGCAGATTACAATCTCACTTTTCAACTTCTTAAAACACTTCACTGAATTTTATAAATATAAAAAATTTAAATGGGACAAGTGGGGACTAATCCCCACTTACCCCACTAACAAAAAAAGCGGGGCAAGTGGGAACTATGGACTTAAAACTGAAAACCTGAAAAATCGAATTGTTAAAAAAATATAAGAGATAACGTTAGTGATTACAACTTTGAGGATGTAAAAACTTTGAACTTAAGTTTTAAATTAGTACAGATAAAAAAATTTAAAAAATTTTGCCGTAACTTGTAACTATAGACGAAGTTTAGATACATTTGACATAAGCTGTGTTACTTTAAAAAAAATATTAAAATTTTTTTAACAATATGTTGGGGTCTATAAAAGTCCAAAAAAACATTGTTTTTTTCTTTTAAATACATTTTTTTTACCGAATTTTCCATATATTTATGTATTTCAATTTTTTTTGTAGAGCTAATCTGAGTAAGAGAAAATTTTTGCAGTAGACCTGGAAAGTCGGGGAATTTTATTTTGACTTTTTGGTGGGAACCCTGTTCTACCACTTGCCCTTCTTCGACGAAAAGTAAAATATTAAGATCGCTATCATTGTTTTGTTTAGCTCTCATGATACTGTGCTGTGCACTTGCAGTTGTTTATTACAGTGCTTTTAGCCTCAAACTTAGTAATAACTTTTTGTATTGCCGACTTGGTAGGATAATGAGTCTATCAGGGAAATGCAATACTTAAGCTTTTCTCCGCATAGTACCATTTTATCATACTGACTTTTTTCTCTATTGTGTAACTCATAACTCTGGAATGGCTACGGTTTTAGTGCTATTGGATTTTTCCAAAGCATTTGATACTATAAGCCATTCAATTTTGGAAGATATATAGGTCTTTCTAATTCGGCTGTGTTATTTCTTAGGAACTATCTGGTTGGTAGAGGACAGCGCGTGTGCCTGAAAGGAAAAATTTCTGATTTAAGGTTTTTATTATGTGGTGTTCCGCAAGGTTCCATTCTCGGGTCTGTACTGTTTTCTATATATACGGCATTTTTATATAAATTCATAAGTTTCTGTTCTAAACAAATGTACGCTGACGATACACAACTTTTCTACTCTTTTTACCCGTCGGAAGTAGGTAGGGCTTGTCATTTAATAAATAGCGATTTGAGCTCCTTATTTATTGCCTCTCAGAATCACTCTTTACTACTCAATCCAAACAAGAATAAAACCATGCTTTTCTGTAGCCGTAAAGATCGGGAGTACTTAAATAACAATATCTCGATTATTATAAATAACGTGACTTTGGAATTTTCCAAGGAACTAAAGAACCTAGGTCTTTGGTTTGATAAGGAATTGAGATTTGGCCGACACGTGTCTGAGTGCATGAAGAAGTCTATTTTTAAACTAAAGCTATATGGCTCCAGAGGTGTGCTGGATGCTTCGGTTAAGCGGTTATTGTGTGATTCACTAGTTTTGTCAACTTTTAATTACTGTGACGTAGTCTATGGTTCGTGTTTGACCGCGGTCGACGCTCAGCGAATTCAAAAAATTCAGAATTATTGCATACCCTTTATTTGTGGTATACGTAGAAGAAATCCGGTTAGTCATAGGCTGAGGATGTTCAGTTGGTTGAACATGAGGGATAGACGGCGGTTGCACTGTACTACTTTTTATCATAGATTAATAACATCAAAAATACCTTTTAACTTGAACAGAAAAATTATATTTAGAGCTGATGCACATACTATAAACATAAGATACAAGGGCACGATAAAACCACCACGTCATAAAACACTTTATTTCGGAGGAGCTTTACTTATAATGTAGGTATCTGCGGTTTACAATTTAGTACCGGCAAGATTTAAAGTACTTATATGCGGGAAAACAATTTCAGTATGTTATGAAGAAATTTTTGCTTGGAGAGATCTAGAATTAAATTAAATTATTGTTACACACAATATTAAAAAGTTAATTTTGATTTTTGTCAAGTTTTTTTTTTATTTGGTGGATTTTTCCTTTTAAAAAAAATTACAGTTTTTTCTTTGGTCACTTAACATATGTTTGAACGTTAAGTTAACTTATTATTATTTTTTGTTTGCTTTTGAGGAAATTGTGCACTGATGTACTCCGATAAAGAGAATTGTTTATAAAATTTATATTATTAGTAAGTGGTATCTTATTTGGGTGCATCGGTGCACATTTTCATCGTTTCTTCATTAGTATAAGTATAGGTTAAGTAGAAGGTTAAGTGTAAGACCAACCTTTACAACAGTAAAGGATGAACCTCGCCCTTTTGAATAAGATTTTATTTATTTATTTATTTTATAATAATTACCTAGTAAATAATCTAATACTTTCAAATTACATTCGGCAATGAAAAATCACAGACTCACCAGTCGAATCAATGCTGGTGTCCGCGTGTTGAATTCCAATGAAAAACCAACCGCAATCCTAATCAAATAAGTTAAGATCCGGTTGTCCATAATTGTTCAAACTCTGCATGTGAACTCACCACACAGAGACCCTAAAAAAGTATCCCTACAACCTCGCTCTAAAGTCAACAGGGGAGCAAATATTTGGACTGGTCTAAAAGTTTAATGGCATTTCCTATATGTTTCCAACCACTATGCACCACCAGTGGTGGATTTACCACTAGGCAGACTAGGCAACCGCCTAGGGCCGCAGGCCCTAGGGGGCCGCAAGGCAAGACCATTTTTGTAGATCGTATTTTGAGGAACAACTTTAACTCAAAACATTTTTAAATTTAGTCAATAGTTAAGGTTTTACAGTGCAATTAGTGCAACTCATTAATACATACATATAATATATGTTTATTATATATAATATAAAATTGTTTCTCTAATTTCTGTACATTTTCGCTTATAACAAAAGTTGTAGATAATTTAATTTGCAATAAGAAATGTTTCTAAATTTTTCTTATGAGACCAATAGTTTACGAGATAAACCGTAAAAACCATTTTAACCCTTTTTTCCAAGATTGCGGCCGTGGGACAAGGATGGCGACCCCACAAACTTGGTTTTAACCTTACACTGACTACACATCTAAAAAATAAAATTACTTCCTAAAAAAAATTATTTACGAAATGCTAGTTCTGACGCAAGATTGTCTAGTTTAGCAAGTTTTGTAGCTAATGCTGAACTTTGTAATAACTTGGACTTTGATGAACTGATTAAAGAGTTTGCATCTCAAAAAGCAAGAAAAGTTTAGAGTTTAGGTATAAAATTATATGCTTTATCTGTATTTGACTGAACATAATACAATATACTGTAGTTCATTTTGTCATTGTGCGTTAATACTTTACAAATCCACATTCTAAATTGAAAAAAATGACTTTTTCGCTTTTAAGAGTAAGAGTTGTTGACTTTTCACCCGCATAGAGTGAAAAAGCCGCTTTTTCCGTTTTTTCACTTTACATATCAAAATAATCTAAATATTAATCTTAAAGTAGTTACCTTCTGAATTGGATAGGCTACAAACTTGTGATTTCAAAACATCCAAGCGTACATGGAATAATTATTTCAAAGAAAGTCAACCGCAAATTAATTTTTCTGTTGGTTTTTGAGGTTTAATTTGTTTGAAAATAGCCCTTAAAAACCCTTAAAACTTGCCATTTTCGGTTAAATTTTAGAAAATACATTCCGGTTGTAGGGGCCGCTCGAAAAGCCTTGCCTAGGGTCTCCAATGACTTAAATCCGCCACTGTGCACCACCCTGTATAGTGAAAAAGCTCATTATGGGCGAAAGAAGATAGTGGATAGTGGCCACCGCTAGATCAAAAAATCAAAATTTATTTAAATTTACCAAGAAAGCGAACGAACCATCTTTTCACCTTCGCAAATCGTGTTTTAAATTAGTTTAAATATATCCCACAATATAAGCCCTTGTTACCAAATAACTACTTATATTTCGATTCCAAATTTAGATCACTGGGTTAAGTTCAATGTATTTTTGAAAATACTTTTATTTATTGTTGTGGTATCCTGGTATCGGCGTAAAAGTACAAGATTCTTGGCGCCTAAATGTAAATGCCATTGACACAACACCCACTTGCTTAATTCGTTAATGAGCTTTTTTTGCTGTAGTTACTGGTTAATTTCTCTTTCGTTACCACTTTAAGTGCTACAAAAAAACAATTAAAAATTGGTATAGGTAGATACTATCTTTTTTAAAGAACACCAAGAAACTAAAAAAGTAATATTAATTTGGAGTAGGTAACATTCATTTTTTTAGAGAATTTTTGAAATTTTGTGAATGGTTTCTCTGTCAAAATGATTAAAATATAAAAAGGCCCGACTACGAAAACAAAAATATTATGTTAAGAGTTTTCAAAGTCATCCTACTTGTTTTGTATTATGGTATTGAATTACCCTCATTAAAGCCAAACTAAAGGCTTTTCAACAGTTAAAAAAAAACCCTTAACTGTTTCCATAAAGATTTTTAATAGTAGCTCAAATTAAACCTAATAGTGTGTGGTAGGTACCAAATTATTCGGAATGAAAATGCCATTTTGCGAACCATACGAGCGAGTATATTTGAAAAAAAATGAGTAAATAGAATTTTAAAACTAAATTTTGTATAACAATAAAATGTAAATTTTTCCCAATTTCTAGGACTAAAATAAGCAACTTCAACTTAATCATGGCACTTTAGATTAAAACATAAATTTGGAAATAGAATTTTGACATTAAAAAAAGTGACAAATGACATGTTGTATTCTAAATGTCATGGGTGTCCCTTTTTTAAAATCGGAAGTGGTCCGGTTAAACCCAGGGGCGTCATTTCACATTTCTCTTGGGGGGGCATACCTAATTTTTTAAAAAAATGGACGAAAAACAAAACACTTTATTAATTCAACAACATTCCTATTTTAAAAAAAACAACAAAGAAGCTTAAACATAAATTAATGATTTAGTGGGTAACGGCGATGCCTTATTGCAGAAAATTCGTCAACTAATTTGTCTAAGTCAAACTCTTTAACCATGTTTGGTTCAGATGCCATCAGCATTAATGAACGAAGTTTTTCGTCTCCCATAGTTGTGCGTAGATAGTCTTTCTCATCACTAGCCGTGGTTACTGGAAGTGCACAGATTACTTTTAACACTTTAATTACCTCCGAGTATATGCTACTGGAAGTTGTTTAAGATGGTCCAACATGTTAAGTGCAGTGTTAGTCTGTGGCGACTGCCCAATCTCCAATGTATTTAACAAGTGTGTCTTTGCTAGTGGCAATTGAGTATTTAGCAACGACTTGTCGATTAAATGACCGTAAATTTGTAAAAATGGCGAAAGTTCTTTTGCTTCTAAAAAGCAAGACGTGTCTTCTTTTTTAACAAATTTAAAGGCCAAAAGAATAAGGGCATTATTTTCTGAGAGTCTGTCCAAATTGTAATAAAAAACGACCGACAACAGCAACAAATTCACTGTAAAAATTTAAGTGGTCTGTGCTATCTCTGTGACCAACAGTGGTCTCAACAAAGCTATCCGTTAGCTTTTTTGACAAAACTCGCGTTCGCTGTACACGGGTGTCGGTCCATTGAAAACTGCAACTGCTTGCCAATTGCTTGGAGCTTTCAAGTATGCTGTTAAAAGTTTCGTCGGGTCTGTTCGGTAAACCGTAGTAAGTATATTAAAATTATAAGGTGTTTTTAAAATGTGTTTTTATTTGTAAAAGCCAAATTTTGATTTTTGTGTGCGAATACGCATGGGGGGCAATTGCCCCCCCCCCCCCCCTCCCAAATTGACGCCCCTGGTTAAACCGGAAGTTTATATAGGGCAATTGTCATAAAATGTGTTTTCCTACGACGACCTATGACAATTAAAAAAAAAATCACGGTTAATTTGGCTAGCCATATATCACACGCGTGTTGAAATAGCTATTTATACACTTAGTTGCGAAATGAGTGTCTTTTAGGCACGCGACGTTGGACAACACGTCAAAGTGACTAAAAGACATTGTTTCGTAACGAGTTGTATACAATATTTTTTCTACTGAGGTTTTATAATAAAAAACTTAATTTATTTTACTAACATTTTATTACCTATGTTTCATTTGCCCCTTTCAAAAATTGACACTTGCCAAAAAAAATTAAATTATACCTAGTCTGTGGTTACGTTTTCATTGTAAATAATTACCTGCATTACTTTTAAGCACGTTGCTCCTGATAACGCGCTTAAAAGTTTTTTAAGCACGCTGCGCCTAAAAGGAGGTTATTAAAAAACCATAATGACAATCAAAAAGAGGTTATTATAAAACGTCAGTAGAAAAAAAAATATTTCAACACCAGTGTTGAAATATCAAGGCACACTATTTACTTAATTTAAACATATTGTGCCAATTTGATAGACCACCCCTATTTATTAAAAATAACAAAGTTTAGAAAGCAGTAATTGATTTATCATGCATTTGTCGGGTGATTTAGAATTAGAGTGTGAAAATATGCCAGCTGAAATTATAAAAAATGTTAATAATAAACTGGAAAATCTATTACCAGAAAATACAAATCGCGCTGAAGAGAGTGTCATGTGGTAAACAACGAATGTTTATCGCTAGCCATAGCAAAGAGAATAAAGCTCTAGCTGACAGATCGCAAGATCACAGGTTCGAATCCCATCAGGAGTATTTGACTTTTTTTTATAAAAACATTAAATAATTTATAGATATATTTTGAATTGAAATCTTCCTTGATGGGTGGATTTTTTAAATTTATGTTTAATGCATCTTTCCTTGATTAAATTTAAAATTTTTCATTCTGGTTAATCTAGAAGTCAATCCAGGATTAGTTCTTCCCGAGGTTCTTTCTATGATATATAAAATAAGTATGAGAAAATGAAAAAGTTAAACTACAAATAAAGGAAAAGCCTATTGACAAACTATGAAACCAGATATTAAGTGGAACATAATCCTAAGTATAGTTTCAACACTAGTGTTGATATTTTTTTTTCAACACTAGTGCTGAAATATTTTTTTCACAAATCAAAGGCTTTTTTAATAATTCTTTGTGGTTGTAGGAAAAATAGTGTACATTACTCGTGTGCAAGTGATTATTCTAAAACTTGGAGAATCTCCTCGTTTGATAAGTATCACTTTCATCACTTATTATGTAATGTACTATTCTATACCTTAAACATATTCTCTAATTTTCATTTTTTTATCATCAAAAATAAAAAAGTTATTAAGGCGAGCTACCACTGTCGGACACCCGGTATATCGCGTAAACACAAGTAAAATGCCAGTGGCGCAAGTTAATACTCATTTCTTTATATATTAATCAATCTGCAGATCTATAAAGTTCGCCGTTCAAAGTATATTTATCTACCATCTACATATGGTTACTATTTTTTTTTTGTTATAAGCTTTTGACCGTCCTTGCATTACCTGACCTTTCTTTTCATCGATAGACCATGCTCTGTTTAAAAAAGTACTATTTATATTTTAAAAATGGTTGTTATACCAGGGTAATTCTAAAATTAATAATACTTAGGTACTTATAAAGTAAAACTTTTTGAAAACAGAAAGATTTGAAGTTTATATAATTTAAAACCAAATAATACTTTATCATTACCATGTATACTTACTACAAATTAGTTCACAATTTAATGCACTTTATTCTCCTTTTATTTTCCGTTAAACCCGTTTTTTTGGTTTAACATGGTAAATCGGAGGTTGATTTCTTTGGATAGAGAATGAAAAACTAAGATAGGGAGGTGAAAACCATTTTTCTCTAAGATGAACCGTTCCAATGTTACAGCCTGTCAAAGTCAAAAAATGCCAATTTTAAACGTCAATTACTCAAAAACAATTGAATTTAGACATATGACATTTTATACAAAATATACGTGGAATTGTATAGGAAATTAGAAAATAATATAATATATAGGGTGTTCCATTTAAAAAAATGCAAGTTTAGTCCGCCACACTTTTTTGAGCCACCCTGTATAATGTAAAATATTTTTAAAATATGCCGCTTTTAAGTCGATACCTTATGCTGGTTTAGTATTTTTGATAAGCTCCTCGATAATGATTTAATCTTCCATCCCCGCCACGTTGGCGGACCCGGTAGAACGCGCTGCAGTAGCCCACTGGGTGCCGCACTAATCCGTAAAATAAAGTAGTAGAGTTTAGGTACCGCGCCACAGTCGAGCGCATTACACCATGGCGCATGGATTTCAGGTAACGAAGAGTTAAAGTCAGTGTTTTAATCCTCCTGAATTATCGGTAGATCTACCAAATTTATCATATCCCGATGAATTAGACAATAAACATGATGAAATAAAATTATCGTATTTTTGGCACCAGCTACCAGTGAGTAAAAAAGAAAATGAACTTTTTTATATACCCAGATATGTATGTCCCTATAGTGAGCGGCAATTATAGTTTGAATTTGACCCAGAAATCTGCCCATTCCGATAAATATAAACGCTCGAGTTTTTTTTTATAAACTTTTTCAATTTATCTTAATCAATCTGATTAGTTGGTTCGAAGTGTTAGGTGCAGAAGTGTCAGTGGTACAATGATTCGCAATGAATATTTTAAGATAATGAAGATATTTATTTTGGTACTGATGTGTAAGTGGTTCATTAAAAATTGACGTTTTTAATTTGTGGTAAAAGTGATTTTATCATTAAATAAAACTTGTTTAGAAGGGACCTTTCTTTGATTCCATTTTTGGAAAGCGGCAATTAGTAAGAAAAATTAAAAATGTTTTTTTTTTAATTTTATAAAAAGTTTTGACAGAATTAACAAAAACCTAAGAAAATTATTGGGTTTTTCTTTCACTAATGGAAGGGTGGTGTCTAAATGAATGTGGGAAAGTGTTTTTATACAGAAACAAAATTTAAAAAAAAAGATATTTTCATGCGAAAAAAAATCTAGGGAAAAAATATAAGCCTATGAAAACCATTAAAATTATTGTTTAATTTTATTGAATTGTTAAGAATATTTGAAATTATTTTTTATTGAAAATAATTTTCTCACACTCCTCAATATCTATGTATCTGTGAATCCAAATTTCAAAAGTTTTCAAAAATCGATTAACAAACATTAACCAGGATTCGGGTCAAGAGAACCCAATGTCTTTAATATACAGGGTGCTACAAATTCGTGTGCGTACAAGGGGAACTCGAAAACGGTAGAAGATACAAAGATGGTTAAATCTTCGGACGTATCCGAAAAAAACCGAAATTTTTAGTTTTGGTTTTTAATTTTTTGCCCGTTGATTTTTGACTTGGAAAAAAAACAAAAAACACATTCTCATAGCCGTTTTCTATGTTCCACAAGATGGCGTTCTTAGTTCTTAAATTCGAAGTTTCGATGTTTAGATACCAACCTATAGTTAATTTTTTTTAAATACGGACCTGGAATTTTAAAAATGGTTTTAAGGACTTCTAATGTATTGAAAATGCAATAAAATTTAAAGGTTTTTAAAATTTTACCGTTTTATTATCAATCACATCATTATAGTATTTCAAATTATCTATTACGGCCCTGGCAATTATTTTTAGGATAACTTAAATATCAAAATTACATTACAGAAAGTTATGGCGTTTAGGTCGTTTATTATTTCAATAATATTTACCATAACAATACTTTAGGAAGTAACGAAGTTTTTAAGGCATGAGAAGTAATTTTATTCTTTCAGTATTTTATTTATTTTATTAATATAACTTAAGTCCTATGGTTTTTGCCTTAGACCTAAAACACAAAAAAAAATAATGATCCCGAGTGAAGAAAATGTAACTGGAGTGTTAGTGTAGTTATATTACTGTGATGCGCTATGTTTGTTTGAAAAACCATTTTAAAATTTGCTTACTGTTTATAAGGTTTGACAATTCTAGTTTTAGGCGAAACATGCATCAAAAATAAACAGACAGAAAAATATTTGAGGCCGAGACTTTGGGACTTTTTTCTGACAAAATATCAAATATCTCCTCTCCTCTTTGAGTAAAAATGGACGGATTCTTCAAATCAGAAATCCGTTTTTTTTAGTTTGGTTTTAAATGTTCAGGACCGTAATGATATTAATGGAAAATTTATAAAAATGTGTTATTAGATGTTTAAATTTTAAAAATCTTTAAATTGTATTAAAAACATTTAAAATTCCAGGTCCGCATTTAAAAAAAAATCACTTGAGATTGGTATCTAGAGAACAAAACGTCGAATTGGAAAACTAATATCGCCATTGTAGAACATAAAAAACGGCTAGGGGAAAGTGTTTTTTGTTATTTTCCCAAGTCAAAAAGCAAGGCGCAAAAAATTAAAAACCAAAACTAAACATTTCGGTTTTTTTCGGATATCTCCGAAAGTATTTAGAATAATTAAAATTTTCTTGCACCAAATTATTAAGCCCCAAAATACGCAACTTTGCCTCAATTTAACCATCTTCGTATCTCTTACCGTTTTCGAGATCCCCTTGTATACACACGAATTTGTTGTACCCTGTATAGATATAATTTTGCATAGAGCTGGTAACTTTGGAAAATAATTTTAAAATATAACGTCCTGAGCCACCCTGTGTATTTAAAATTTTTTTAGGTGCATTTGTTGAATCTGGATACCGTATAATTCCTGGCGCCTTACCATATGACGGCTACCACAATCTTCATCTTCCTCACGATCCTCCTTTATATCCAGTTTACTCTAGAGTACCGCGAACGAAGTTCAACTGTGACGGGAGACCTTATGGGTACTATGCAGATGTGGACACTGGGTGTCAGGTAAATAAATATTGTATTTATTTATTCTTAAATACTCTACGGAATAAAATATTCCAATTGGTACATCTAAATATAAGATACAATTACAGCAGAAAAAAACAATACATAGTACAAAACAAACAACAGAGTTATCGAGCCAAAACAGATTAAAATAAATTAAAATAGTACAAGTCGTTACAGGTTTTTTAATGAATAAAGACTAAGTAATCCTAAACAAATCGCAATCCTGAAAATAAGTATTATAATTCTTCAGTAGTCTTGAAATAAAGGCATTTTGTCCGTAGTTGGTTCTATGAGTAACTTCGAAGAAAAGTTGCATCTGCCTCGTGCGCCTTGGTGGAACCAAAAAAAACACAGATTCGAGTAGGGCATTACAGCAAATTGTGCCATTCATAAGCTTATATAAGAAGACTAACGATGATTTTCTGCGACGGCATTCTAGGCTCTGCATGCCACAAAGGAGAATTCTTGTTTCGTAAGATATGTTTTGATAGGGAAACCTGAGCTTGAACAGAAGATATTTGGCGTATCTATTCTGAACACGTTCAATCCTTTTGATGTGGCATTGGTAATTGGGACTCCATATAACGGAACAGTATTCAAGCAGAGATCGAACTAGTCCACCATACAGAGCGTTAAGTGCCTTTGTATCGTAAATCTGTTTAGTGTTCCGTTTCACAAAACCAAGCAATCTAAAACTCTTCAAAATGACGTTGTCTATATGTAGATTGAATGTAAGATCTTTATCAAAGATGACACCAAGATCATTGAAGTGAGAGACAATCTCCAGGTTAGTGCTCTCAATATCATATAGGTATGGTTTGTCGGAGAGTTGCATTTATAAAAGCGGAGGACCTTACACTTGCTCACATTAAGTTGTAAAAGGTTAGCTTTACACCAGGTAATCAACCTGTTCAGATCAGACTGCAAGTAGTTTACATTAGGAGAAATTTTGGTGTAAAACTTTAAGTCATCAGCGTAAACTAGACACGCGGACACATCAAAGCAAGAAATTACGTTGTTTATAAAAAGTAAGAATAAAGTAAGGCCGATATGTGAGCCCTGAGGAACACCAGACGTCACAAGAATTTCTCTGTAGACAGAACCACATACAGTAACGCGTTGGCGGCGGTGAAGTAGAGATAAACGAATCCATTTGAGATAATTCCCTCCAATTCTAATATCAGACAGCTTATTTAGAAGCAGTGTATGACAGACACTATCAAACGCCCTCGACAGGTCTGTGTATATAACCTCAACCTGATGACCAGCTTCAATAGAAGAATTGTTAAATAATAACCGTTTCCGTTAAATAATAACCCAGTTCTAGTCAAGTGTTGTTATATTTCTATATTCTATGTTTATATATTCTACTTTGTAAAATAAAAATATTATGAAAATGTTCGTTTTAACAAAACTGTCACTGTTATCCTTTTTTTTGACGATTACTTGTCGCCCCGAATAGCGACAAAAACGGGCATGGCCGCTGGTGGCTTCATTGTTTAGACCGTATTTTCAACAAATATAACTGTTCCAGAAGAAACTATATCTGGGCCCATGATACTATATGCATATGCTCCTCATGGATTGCAACTAACTATATATTATAGTTTATTACATAGAAAGTGACAATATAATAATATAGAAAACAACAATAAAATAGAGGGAATAAATTTAAAAATGAAGTTAATTTATTTATTTAACTGAATAATAAATATCTCAGACCAGTTACCATAGACAAAATGTTCACAGGATCAGAATTTACGCACTTTTGGAATTATAAGATTGTGATAGCAAAACAAAAATATACTGGGTGTCCCAGATAAGGATGTACTCTGGTCTACTGGGATCTTGTGCCCTACTAAATGCTACAACAGTGTGCTTTCAAATTTAAAAACTTCGAATCCTTCCGACGATATTAGGGTAAAACCGAATTTTCGCGATTTCGTTTTTATTTCTTTCCGACTCTATTTAAGTTGGTGTAATTAGATTTTTAATTCGACGTTTCGTTATTTTTAAAACCATCATCAACTTTGCTTTTTTAAGTAGTCGGGAAATTATAATTATTTATTATATTTAAATTCCCCTCCTTCTTTATAATTTAGCGACGTATCACACCTAGTATTAATAACACGTTTCGGACTCTAAAACCCATCATCAATAAGATGATCAATTCTTCTTATTTGATACTATTTTATAGTTAAAATAAATTATTAATACTGGCCAAATGACAGATTAAGTTAATAAAATCGTTTAGTTCAAACACAATGACAACAAACTACATACATGCTAATATTTTAAAATACTGTCATCCTTATGGAAAAACTATGTAGGTATGTCAATATGACAACGTCGCGTTAGTTATATTTGCGATGTGATGGTTGCCTATCTTTTCTAGTGACCTTCGTTCATTAATCAATGGTAACGACCAGCTGTCCACATATAGTTATAGCTATCAGACGCGTTAAATTGTTTTTAGTATGCATTATTTAAAGAGAGCTTTTTGTATGATGTGACTTTATCCGAAGTGTTTTATTATTAAATACTGTATATTGTGATAAAATGGCACGGCAGTTTGAAGTGTGCAAGAAATTAAGCTATTTAAGCTCTGCTGAAATAACATTTTACAGGCGCGAACACAATCGGCCATGTTCGTGACCTGACGAACTGTAGGCGAAATAACATTTTACAAGTAGTACGCCCCACGCCCTCCATTTCATTCTCTTACCCTCGCGTCCCGATTGATCCCTCCTTTTAAGGGTGGGCCACTTACTCGTATCCCAAATTTGCCTTTAACTACACTGGTCAACAAAATTTAAGATTTTTTTTGTCCTACGAGCTGAAGTGGGTGTACTTGGTAGTACTTTTTAAACATATTTCATATATGTTTTCAGAATTTTTCCATCACGCAGGGTTTTAAAGTGACAAAGCAATGAATTTTTGTGAACGTATATATTATAATATGGGTATAAGTTATGAAAAAATAAAGTACAAAGTGATATATTTACTTAGAAAATGTGGTCATATATGACTTTCGACTGTACTTTGCATCAGAAACATCTCTCTTCAGCGTCCAGCAATAGTCTGCCAACATAGCGGGGCTCCATTTGCCTTGGTATCTCTTCTCCATGTCCAGAATGTCCTGGTGAAATCGCTCGCCATGTTCGTCACTTACTGCTCCAAGGTTTTTCGAAAAAAAGTCCAAGTGTGAATGAAGAAAGTGTATTTTTAGACTCATGTTGCAACCCATGGCTTTAAATGAGACCAATAAATTGTTAACATTCTCTACGTAATTTTCGGATTTACGATTTCCCAAGAAGCCGTTGCAAATGTCCTTGAAAGAAAACCATGCTGCTTTTTCAACTCCATTCAGAGCATCACTAAAGTTTTCATCTCGAAGTAGCTCTCTGATCTGAGGTCCCACAAAAATACCTTCCTTTATCTTGGCATCACTGATTTTAGGGAACTTACTTCTCACATATGCAAACGCACTGTTAGTTTTATCCATACCTTTAACAAAATTCTTCATTAACCCAAGCTTAATGTGCAAAGGTGGTAAATACATTTTTTGGGGATCAACAAGTGGGATACCACTGACATTCTTATTTCCTGGTGTCAGGGAAGTTCGTTTAGGCCACTCTTTCTTTTCATAGTGATTTTTCCTATCTCGACTGTCCCATTCGCATAGGAAACAACAATACTTTGTGTAACCGAGTTGCATGCCGAGCAAAAGTGAAACAACTTTCAAATCGCCACAAATATTCCACTTAAAGTCTATATATTTAATTTTTTCCAAAAGAAGCTTCATGTTGTCATATGATTCTTTCATGTTGCCTGCATGAGCCAAAGGAACAGAGGGGAACTTATTTCCATTGTGGAGTAGTACCGCTTTCAAGCTTGATTTGGAAGAGTCAATGAACAAACGCCACTCATTTGTATCATAGTCATGCCCAAGTGCCTTCATAACAGAGCATACATCATTACAAAATACAAGCCCGTCTTCCATAGAGAAGAATTCTTCAAACTCTGCATGGCGCTTACGATAAAAAGCAACTTTTGTGCCACTCTGTAGAAGATTCCAGTCTTTTAATCTAGAACCTAGAAGTTCGGCTTGCTTCTTAGACAAGTTTAAATCGCGGACAAGGTCGTTAAGTTCTTCGACGAATCTGGTGTAAATGTTGGATCCAGATCAATATTTTCGGCTGAAAAACTTTCGTTGTTTACTTCGTCATCGGCAGTTTCATCGTCGCTCGGTGTCATATTTTGTGGGGGGGTCAGGCACAGGTAATTCCGGACTGTGCGGCACTGGTCTCAGTGCAGATGGAATATGAGGATATTTAACAGTATGTTTGGATTTAGAAGTTATACCACTGATATTTGTAAGACAAAAATAGCAATCGGTAATATGGTCTGATGGTTCCCTCCAAATCATGGGAATAGCAAAAGGCATATGTCGTTTACCTTTTGCCTACGCTGTAAGAAGTCTGACACACGTAACACAGCAAATATGGGGAGCCCAGCTTTTGTCTTGATCGCCGACTTTACACTTGAAATACTGTTCATAGCATTTATTAACGAGATGAGGCGTGAAAGACCGTTTTTGAGATTTAAATGTCAATTCACCGCAGATGTAGCAAAAAGAGTTCGGGTGGTTTACACAATTTCTTGGCATTTTTACAGGTGAGTTACACTACAATAGCTTAAAATGCACCACAGCACATTCTTCAAAACGTTAAAAAAGTCTGCGTATATGTTCATTCACCGAGCTCTAGCCGATAACTAAAACAACAATAAATGTTATGTAGGACTCGGAACTGCTTGCAGGTCTCAACAAGCCAAGACATGTTCCGCGTGACACACAGAGCACACTTTGTTATTTCTAGTCACAACAAGTTATTGTTACAATACACAAATAATAAAATAGCAATGCCTGACACAAGTTTTTTGTTAGATGACTCTTATAGTACAGACCTATGCGTGCATTTTATAGGTAAATAATCACATATACTGGAACATAAAAACTAAGGGTGATGGAAAAATTCTGAAAACATGATTGATTTCAGCATGCAAAATTATATTGAAATCAGACATTTTTGCGCTTGGGACAAAAATCTTGTTAACCAGTGCTATATACAATTATTGTACACGCAACAATGGTTTCTTTATGAATGAAGTACTTTGTCTAGGGTAATTGGTCAGAGATAAATGTTAATAAAAAAAAATTAAATTTTTTTTATTTCCTTGATATTTTTTCAAGGTGAAAGTGCAGCCGACAAAAGCGAATCTGGTTTGCGTTCGGTTTGTGTTAATTTAGGTTTTAACCAAATTTTATGTGATGTATTATTATTTGTAACTAGTGAATCAAATGATTTTCAAAATCGAAAATTTTGTATTTAAATAATCTAGGTTGAAAAACCTTTCGATTCATTTAAAGGAAAAACTTACGGTCCCTCTTGTAACATCATATATATTTTCAGGCCTACCACCTGTGCAACCAGAAGCTAGTTGCTTCGTACCTGTGTACCAACAGCACTCTTTTCAACGAACAATTCCAAGTATGTGATCAGTTCTACAATGTCAGATGTGGATCTCCCTATATTGATTTATAGATCTTATTTCAAGAGGAATCATACGATATAACATGCGCAGCCCGTAATTTTTTTTACATAGTTGCCAACTAATTTAATATTGACAGGTGTTGATCTTGTTTCATGGCTATCGAGATTTATTTTTAAAAACTCTGTATTAGAACTATGCCTAAATAAGAAATTTTCCTTAATTATATGTGGGTTATTGCGACGATTTAAATCACGGTTTAAATCAACTGATTTTTTCAATTTTAATCGTGATTTAAATCAAATTATAAATTGCTGTAAAAACAAGTCGCCGAAGCAAATAACTCAACAGGAAATAAAAAAAAAAGGAAGATAGTTTATGTAAAACGAAGTGTTTAGATACATTATGTAAGTGTAAAAACATAACTAATCGTGAACGGCAGTAGAGTTTTGGACTTGCATTGTCTTTATTTGTTTAGAATCACTACGTTTCAACTGGTAAGCATCTCCAGTCGTCTTCAGGTGAATACTGAATAAGTATGGTAACGGAAGATTGATGCCACCTGCGACAAAGTAAGAACAGCTCAACAAAATATTCATGAAAAGAAATTGCGAAAGCATGTTAGTCAAAATCCACCAACAACGCAACCCCATAATCAAAGAACTATCGTCAACATTTCATCTAGAGAATTAACACCCATAGAAGAATCCCTAATTGCTAAGGGTTTAAACTTTACTATTGCTCCAAAAGAGATACCAATATTGGACATTATTAGCGCCGTCGACTCAACAACCATAGGAGAAACACAAGCGGAAGAATTTAGATGGAAGGTTAGAAATATTCTAGAAAAATCAAGGCCTCCAAAACGAAACATCGGTAAGGAAGAAACAATCGCTCTCACAAAACTTCGCAAGGATCCTAATATCAAGATTCTACCAGCCGACAAAGGAAACGCAACTGTCATCATGGATGTTCAGACATACGACCAAAAAATCGAGGAATTTGTGCAAAAAGGAAACTACGCCCTTATTTCCAAAGATCCGACCGGCACAATCGAGGGAAGAGTCTACCGAACACTCAAGAAATTTGAGCGGTACATACCAGAAAAGACGCGGAGACGCCTAACACTGCACCACAGTAAACCACCACACCTCTATGGCCTACCAAAAATACACAAACATAACATGCCTCTGAGACCAATTACAAGCTCCCGTAACTCCCCTACATATGAACTAGGTAAATTTTTACTTCCCCTACTCCAACCACTTCAAGGAAACAGTACGTCATTTGTAAAGAACTCGCAACACTTTGCACAAATAATAGGAGAAAAGGAAGTACAACCAGGAGACCAACTGGTCAGCTTTGACGTCGAAAGTCTTTACACCAACGTCCCTATAAAAGACGCACTTAAGGTCATCAGGAGCAGACTTGAGGAAGACCTGACCCTACAAGAAAGAACACCGCTACCTACAAATGCCATCATGGAACTATTGGAATGCTGCCTTAACAATTCTTATTTTCAAGAAAAAGACAGATTCTTTAGCCAAGAAGACGGACTACCAATGGGCTCATCTCTCTCGCCCATAATCGCCAACATTTATATGGAATGGTTTGAATCCGAAGCAATAAAACAAGCAAAGAAGAAACCAAAAATATGGCTAAGATATGTGGATGACACCTTCATTATTTGGAACGGAAACGAGGACGAACTCAGAGAATTCTTACATCACATTAATAACTTTGCACCGACAATTAAATTCACCATGGAGAAAGAAGAGAACAACCAACTACCTTTTCTAGACGTCAACGTAGAGAAAAATGGCAACACCTTCCTAACCTCAGTGTACAGAAAACCTACACATACAGGGCAATATCTCAATTATACATCAAACTACTCAAACAACACAAAACATGGCATAGTAAGAAACCTGGTGGATAGAGCAATTACTCTCTGCAACTCAAACGAAGCTCTCAAAAGAGAAACTAACCACATCAAGACCGACCTCAACAAGAATGGCTACCCCATGAAATTGATTGACACAATATTGAAAAATCGCAAGAATCGGCCAAACACATGTAAAGCAGAGAAAGAGATACAACCAATACTCAATATTCCGTATGTCAAAGGAGTATCCGAGAAAATAAGAAGACTAGGACAACGATACAACATCAACACAGTATTCAGCTCTAGAGACACTTTAAGAAGCCACCTAACGAAGACGAAACCAGCAAGCCAGAAAGACAAGAAAAATTGTGCCTACCAGATCCCCAGCGAATGCGGCCAATCTTACATTGGTGAGACACTAAGACCACTAGAAGTAAGGATTAAAGAACATAGAAATAACACCCAAAAAGGAGAGACCGAAAAATCAGGTGCAGCTGACCACGCCTGGACGCACGGCCATCATATCATGTGGACAAAAGCGGAAATCCTGCAAAAAGAACCGCACTGGAGGAAGAGGAAGTTTAAGGAAGCTGCGACCATACACCAAAATCCAGGTTGCTTTAGTAAGCCTTCATTAGATATGAGAAACGTCTGGAAACCCTTGTTAAGTAAATGTAATCTTAGAATAAGACCACCCAAGAGTTAATAATAAGAGTTTATTTTTCAATATTTATAATATAATACATTTGTTTATTTATCTTCCTTAATAAACTTCTTCTTTGATCCCCTGAAGACGTGCTTGTTAGGGGCAAATCTTAATATTATAAATATATGAGAATATTAAAATATTTTGTTTAAATATTTGTTAATATTATATAAAAGTAATTGTATATATAAAAAAAACTTTTTAATATATGTATATAAATATAAACGCAGTTTTTTTGAAGATATAGGTATAATTAAATTTTGAAAAATATATTATTCATAACAATATCAATTAAAACATTTCCAAAAATATTTTTAAATTATCCGTTTCCAATATCCATGCTTTTATTTCGACTTTATATTTTTTTAATGAAATATATTTTTTAATTTTTGTTGGTAAATAATCGTTTAAATAAAAACATAAATATTTGAAATTTTTTTGTCCTATGGACTTATTTATTTTAGGTTTTATGGTTATTTCATTTTTATGACGAGTATTATGATTATGGTTTTTAAATTGTATAAGATTTTTATTTTTAAATATATATATTAAGATATTGTAAATGTAAAGTTGTCTAATGTTCATTTTCTTTGTTTCAGAATATAATTTTATTGAAGGATAAAGATAATCTTTATTAAATATAATTTTTAGAAATCTTTTCTGTAATATTTCTAATTTTTTAACTAAAGTTCTATTTATTCCTCCCCAACCTAAAATTCCGTAATTTAAATGAGTTTTAACTAAAGCATAATATAATATTTCCAGTTGTTTTACGTTCAAAATTTTTTTAATGTTTCTAAAAATAGGTAGTAAACTTCTTAATTTTTTAATCAAATATTCTATGTGAAAATTCCAATTTAATTTACTGTCAAAGATTATTCCTAAATATTAAATATTCATCGAGCATGGCGTCATCGAGCATGACGTCATCGAGCATAACTCATCAAGCATGACTCATCCAGTTATGCATTATCACCTAGCAACACGCATGACTCCACCCACTAGTCATGCGTCACAGCACCTGCCTAGTATAAATAGAGCTGTAGTTACCATACTTATTCAGTATTCACCTGAAGACGACTGGAGATGCTTACCAGTTGAAACGTAGTGATTCTAAACAAATAAAGACAATGCAAGTCCAAAACTCTACTGCCGTTCAAGAAACGTCATTGTCTCCAACCTTTAAACAGACACTATAACTAATCGTCATCAATCCAGCGTAAAAAATATTCATAAATTACGCTGCACGCTGCCGAAAATTTTCATGTCGATACAAGTTATTTTGTATGTTGTCGAGGAGATTTTCTAACTGTAAATCTAGACAACAAATATTTTTGAGCGAATAGACAAAATAAGTGACTTTAAAGTTCATTATTGCCATATTTAAGGAAAAAATCAGTATAAATTTATAAAAATCAAAAAAAATCACGATTTAATCGAAAAAATCTGATTTGATTTTTTTTTGGCCAGGCTTAATGAATCACCCTGTATATTAAATTAGACCGAAAACGTGCGTTCTCTTTGCTATGTTTAATAATGGATTTAAAAAAATTTGGACTCTACAGATATTGGAATGGTCAGAAAGTTATTTTTATTAAAAATAAATAATTTTTAATATTCCTAAAAATACAATGAACTTAAGTAATTATTTTAAGTTTTTCATTGTTTCTTCGATTTTTTTTTCTGTATACAAATAACTTTCCTACACCGGCAAAAATACCACCTTTTCATGGGTGAAAAAAAAAACTCAAGAATTTTAGTTTTTTTGTAATTCGGGTCAAAAATAACCACAATTTAACACACCAAAATTTAGCGCGGTCATATCCACTTAAGAGTGAAGTCTAGTGATGCATTCGCCATTTCGTTTTTTGATCAATCAATATTTCGTTACTTTTTCCTTTTATCCAAAAATCGGCCAAATAGCCGTCCTTGCAGTGGCTGCTCGGAAGGGGGGGGGGGGGGACAGTCGGGACTACATTTATTTTATAATACCTATTGTACCTAGCGAAGAAGGCGGAAAAGCGCCGCAGGTAAAGTTTTCGGGGCCACGCATATATAATATATGGCTCTTTATTTAAAAATATTTTTTTTATATTTGTGAAAAATATTAATATTGGTTTTAATCCAAAATTTTAACATAAGACGTATGCATGACTCTAACCAGCGTTTTTCGGGCTTTTTTCATGATTAAAAATAAAGTAAATACCGCTCACCACGCCAAAATTTATGAATTTTTCAGAAATCAGGTATTTTAGGATCGTAGATCTAAGAGCAGTTTTTGGTGCAAATGCTTAGGTTTTGAAATACTCCTTCTTAAGTGCCCTTTTGTATATTCATAATAAAGCATTCTCGTATCTTCCCGCACTATTTTTTTTATTATAAATTATCACACTGTTGTATTAAAATTTTTACTTTAATTTTTCTCTTTAAAAATAAATACTAATTTTTTTATGTTTTTGTTGTAAAAATATTTTATTGCATTGGGTAATATATTTTTTTGATTTAAAATAGCTCTAAAAAAGGGAAAACAGAACAGACAAGTATATATGTAATAGAAAAATACTATAAAATTAATACGCCACTGCGTCCTTGAGTAGTAATTACCTACAATTTTGAACTAACCAATTTTGATTCATGACTTAACAAGAGCAAAAAAACGAAAATTTGTGAAATATGTATCTCCTTTTTTCTTTTATTGTTTTATAAATTCAAAATTGTACGGTATTTGACCGATTTTTGGATAAAAGGTAAATTTATCGCCCGAAATATTAATCAAAAAATGAATGGGTAGACCTTAACCAAAAGTCTAATATAAATTTTTAATGTTTCCTAAATTAAAAAAAAAACTGTTCAAGTTTTATTTAACACATTTACATTATTTATTCATCACTTTTGTTGTTATAATGCCTGAAAAGGACTTGTTATATAAAATATATTTGTTTTACATTTTGATTTTAAATAAATGGTTATTTTAACTTTTTTGTGCCTTATTTTAAAAACCGGATCAAGCAAACGCCTGGGAACGTTGAACATAAAAAGCAGAGGGAAATGTCGATATATATTTTAAGAATTGCATATCTTAGGGAAAACTCTCCTAAGATAAATTTATCGTTGAGATCTTAGATTAATTAGAACAATCCTTGCTGCAATAAAAATAAATATACCAAGTTATTTTATCTTCTGTCGGTTTTGCCGACTCCCCGCTTGCCCGCGAACAAGTGTTTGGGCATTTTGGTACCGATGAACCTGTCGGCCTCACCCTTAAGACCCATTCTTCCCACTTTCTTGCTAATGGCTCTATGGGCGATTTGAGCCAGTTTCTTTTTCATCTAAAAAAAACAAATAAATTAAAATATTACAGAAGAATATTTTCAATATTTATATTATATTAAATGTGTTTATTTATCTTCCTCAATAAACTTTTTCTTTGATACCCCGAATACGTGCTTGTTAGGGGCAAATCTTAGTACCTATTTTAAATTATAAATATATAAATAAGAATATATTTTTGAAATATTTGTTAATACATATAATAAAAAAGTTTATTTGCAAATAAAAACTGTTTAAGTATATGAGTTTTAACTAATGCATAATATATTTCCAGTTGTTTTACGTTCAAAATTTTTTTAATGTTTCTAAAAATTGGTAGTAAACTTCTTAATTTTTTAATCAAATATTCTATGTGAAAATTCCAATTTAATTTACTGTCAAAGATTATTCCTAAATATTTTACTTGATTAACTTTCAAAATCATTATTTATTTTAATACTATTCATATTTTGTGGTATGTTATTTGGATTTAAAGTAAAAGGAAGATAATTATTTCTATCAAAATTATAATTTTTTATTATTTTAAAATCTTTTTTAATTTTAAATAATAATATTTTAAGCAATGAATTATTTCTACGTTCAAGTTTTAGAAGACAATTTTTTGCAAAAACAATCTGGACCGATAAGTGTAATTTTTCAATACACGGTTTATTTTAATGGCATAATATACAGAGTGTCCTAGATAAGGATGCAGAGAGATGCTTAAATTTAAAAAAGTTGAACCTAAATTTTGCAACATTGTGTTTTCAAATTTAAAAAACTTATTTTTTTCTGACTCTATTTGAAGAGATATGTTAAAATAAAGTGTACATTTTCATTATCACTTTTTCTCCTCTACAAATTGGAGTAATTAGATATTTAATTCGACGTTTTGTTTTTTCAAAACCATCTTCAAATTTGCTCTTTGTAAATAGTCGAAAAATTTTACGGAATATTTTATCTTGTAAAAATAATAATAAACAGTTATGCTTGATATGTAAAATAACAAAACTAAAATACTTACAGCCAAATCCTTAATTCCTTGTTCATTCCTGGGTGGTTTCACCAAAGCTCTTGATTTACCTAATGATCTACCCTCATTATCAACTTCCATGCGTCCTCTTTTAGCCACAGGACCTAAAAATAGAATCATAAATGAATATCAGGTAGTAATATTACATAAAACTATTTACTAACGTGGAAAACAAACAGAATCATGCCTGGTTTAGATTTCGCCAAGTTCTGAAATAATTATAAATAATTTGGTCATATCTCTCGTTTCAATAATTTATAAACTACAAATTTGAACTACAGTTTAGCAGGGTGTCTAGCAAAAATCGTAAAACAAAATTCCCGGTTTTTCCCGGTCGGTTTTTGAAAATTTCCCGGCTGGGTTTTCCTAAATTAACTACACTTTCGTTATTAAATCTTAAAACATTTATTTGAAAAACATATAGCTTTAACACAACCAAATAATATAGTTACTTTTTTAATTTTACGATTTCTTGTTCTATAGCTGCCAAATCTTTTTGTGATTGTTCGATAATTTTTAGTTTTCAGTTCCTCCGCTTGCTTTTGAAGCTTCATTTTTTTCTGCTTTTTTCAAGTCGCTGTCAACCTCTTTTGCCTTTTTATCTTTTTGAGCTGTGTTGTACCTTGATTAGGCATTTTTCATGGAAAGTATCATGGATTTTGTAATGTCCATAGTTTGAACTCCTCCAATTTTTTGTAGTGAACCGTACACTAATCTTTGGCCTATAAGTGACTCTTCTTTTAAATTTTCCACCAAAATCTCCTTATTAACAGAATATCCCCTTTCTGCTGTGGCTTTTCCATGAGAAATTGTTAGAAGAAGTTGCACCACGTTTTTTAAACTGTCATTTGTGATGGTTTCCATTCAAAAGTCATCTACTCTGTAACATCTAGAATAATTTTTCATTTTATTTATCATAGTCTGATCAGTAAGAATGTCTCTAAATGCTCTATCTGCTTCTTCCAATTTAGTCGCATTGCATCTGTTTGAATTTAACAAAATTTCAAATGCTTTGAACATCAGTTGCAAGAATTTTTTGGATCTCTGCCAATTTTATTGGGGTTAAGGAAACTTATAGCTTCAGTTAATTTATATGCTAACGCCCATTTTTCCAAAACTTTGGAAACTGTATACATCAAGCAGTTTCGACAATCCTGGCGAAAGATCATTATTTCTTTATCTTTAACTCCGACGCATTTTTTTAATGCCGCTCCAGTCCCATATCCTAGATCAATCTCTTGGACTTTTTTAAGGTTGCATATAAACCATTTTTGTCTTTTTTCGAATGCAGTTTATAGGAATAAATAGGTATAGCTACATCAAATTTTTAAGTTCGTAATTATCTGCTCATTCAAAATTCCCGGCTTAAACTTGATATTCCCGTCGAATCCCCGGTTTTTCCGGCTTTGTAAAATTCCCGTTTTTTTCCCGGCTCCTAGACACCCTGTTTAATAAAAAATTGAATTATTAAATTTTTAACATTGATATTACCTGTAGAACGCGTTCTTTGCTTTGTTTTTGTAAAGTGTGCTTTCTCTGTGCCAGTCATATCAACACCAAGATTCTCCATGCCCTTTCGCAGTTTGGCCACTGAACGATCTCTAAGCTGTAATAAAAAATACAAAATAAATGTATTGTAGTCACGTCAGTGGCGGCTGGTGCATAACCGCTGCGGAGCTCTCAAAAAAATTAAAAATAATTAAAAGCAAATAAAGATTTTCCTTTAATCAGATCCATCCCTAGACGCCTTTCGCCATATCATGGCTCATCATCAGTAGAGCTAGGATCCGCCGACGAAAGGAACGACTCGAAACTGCTTAACAGTGATGTAAAATAAATAAGGACTCGTTACAAAGTAAGCGTTACTATGTGATCATCACTAAAAGTAACGAGTCCTAATGTTATAAAAGACTCGTTACTTTTGGCTTTTCGTTACTCTGAATTTAAATCTAACTAACTATTCTACCCAGAATTTTACAGCGGGCGGTATCGTTCGTGGACTTGATAGCCAATAACGGATGACAGACAAAACGTATCATAAATTATTTTTCGAGCTGGATTTTGTTTTTACCTCGTCAGGCAGCCAATGGCGTGTCGTTTTGCATGTATTTCGAGAGATGGCGTATCAATATTTGGTTAATTTGTTGTCGGGAAGCCATGCATGTTGCGTGTTGGGTTGAGGAAATACAGGACTGGAAGTTACCATTGAGAGATGAAAGCAATGTTTATTCTTATGTATTTTTAATTTATATTTTTCCTATTTTAATTTTAACAGGCACTTATACATAATATAAATTGAGTATTCTGCTTCTTAGATTATATAGGGTAAACAAATTGTGTTTAGTCAAGTTCACTTCGCACACTGGTATTTAGAAAATTATAGAGCTTCGATTCCTAAAATCAGATGCCCAAAAGCAGAAACGAAGTGTTATTTGTTTATATATTGTGTAAATTGAAAACAAATAAATCTATTTTTTAATCAATACGCCATGTTCTATTCCTATTTGTTGTTATATTGTATGTTTTTATGTTTCTTAATCACATATTTAAGAATTGACAATAGTACATAACCTAGATTTATATTTATACTACAAAACATGAGTATTTGGCAATCGATCAAAGCCATATTTTTTATTTTTAAAAGTAACGATTTACATAAAGTAACGAGTCCTGAGTAACGAGTCCTAATACCCAAAGTAACGAAACGGTCCAAGTCCTTAAAAGTAACGAAAATTTACATCACTGCTGCTTAAGCAGTGGTATTGAAGACATTTATTCAAAAAATAAATGGATTTGTGGATGTAACAAAAAAATGCTTTATACTTTTTTCCCTGCTTACATTAAATGGCGCACTACCTCTTCTAAAATGTTTAATAGCAAACAATTCAGGAGAAATTTTGAAGGAGACTAAAAAATTCCAAGAACCAAATTAGTTTAATGTTTGCTGTTCAGCTGTTCTGACATCAGCTGAAGTTCCTTTATTATTAACAACTGTATGCACAATCAATACGGGATTCTTACCTTTGCTCCTGCTGTACGAGGCACAACTGGTTTCCTGCTTTGTTTGTTAATTCGTGCTTCATCTTTCATAATAGCTTTCTTGTGCCTGAAAAAATTAGTAGTAATTATCATAATGGGTACTTTCACTAAATTTTGAATTTGGTTGTGGTTTGTGGTGTATAAAGGACCAAAAAATAAAATTTTCTGTGTTTATACTTTTTGATATGAGAAAATATCACTGAGAAAATAAATAAATAAAAAAAACTATTGGAACAAAAGCACGGATTTTATCGAATAAACGTCATGTAAACGGCAGCTTGACAATGTTGCCACTGTTCTCTAAAATTTTTATATTATAAATACAATGACAAGTTTGAAAAATAATCCAATTGAAATAATTATCCAAAACGGGCTTATGCGGACAAGTTCTATGCTGTATTGTATTTTTTGACAAAATTAATTAAGAAATATTATTATAATTAAGAGTTACCATCCTTAAATGTTAATTAATAGTAACATTTAAATTTAAAAAAAAAATTAATGTATTTTAAATAATTAATAAATGTAACCGCCTTTTTAGCGCCCCGAGGATGACCCCATAGAGGTCAAAACGTAGGCTAAATATAAAATTTGAACTTCTAAGCTGTTTTACTGACCATTACCCAACAATTCGTTTTCTTTTTCGTTTTTTAAAGTTAATTTATTTAAAATGTATGTACATAATGTGAAATAACCAAATATTCTTTTCACCTGTATTTATAATTACATTTGCAACATACAAATTACCTGATTTGAAGTGCCAATTTTTTAATCTCTTGCATAGTTTCGTCCAACTCAATTTTAGGTACGACGTACATTCCCGTGTCGTTCCGAATGTCTTCTTCCTTTTCCAACTCGGCTAGTTTTTCAAATATCTCAGGATCAATGTAATCGGCGATATTGTGACCTTCCCAGATCTCTGGAACGATATCGTGTCTCTCTTCTACAAAAAAAAAGGTACAAAATACATAAAGTATTTTTTTTAAATATACTTATAATATACTACAGAAACATTCCAAATGGTATGTATAAAGCTAATAATAATAAAAAAATAGGACAGTACAATATACAGGGTGCTACAAATTCGTGTGCATACAGGGGAATCTTAAAAATTTAAGAGATATGAAGATGGTTAAATTGAGGTAAAGTTGCGTATTGTGGAGCTTAATAATTTAACGAATGAAAATGGTATATAAATATTCAGAAAAAAATGAAATTTTGAGTTTTGGTTTTTTATTTTTTTCGCCTTCATTGACTTGGGAAAAAATCAAAAAACACCTCGTTATAGCCGTTTTCACAAGATGACCTTAAACTTTTTCAAATTTGTGCTTTGGATATTTTTTTTTTAAATATAAAAATAAAATTCAAAAACTTAATTCAAAAAATTGTCTTACATAATAACTCTCCCTCACAACTTACCTTCTGCTATATCCGTGTACTCCTTGGCCAGATCCACCACAAAATCATCACCCTCTTCCAATTCAATATCCCTGGCCGACTTACGTTTCCTTTTTTCAGCCTGTTGCTGTTTCTTCTGTAAGACGCTCTCGGGAATACAAGGAGGCCGTTCCTTGTTATCACGCGGTTTGGGCATGGCCACATGAAGTCGATTTAAAATACCATCAACCTAAACGTAAGGGTATACTTAAAAAAAAAGAAGCCTCTAACCAGCAACAATTTTAAGTGTTTGTAGAAAGGAGACCTTTAATTACCTTTTTAGATCTCATTTTCTGATCTACACGGAAACTAAGCAACTTCTCGCAAGCATCTATTTTAACTTCCATAACTCCCTCATCATTTACCGTAGACATTTCCATGATGTTTAGCTCTGGATCTTCTTCTATATCTTTCAAAATAGCTCTACGTTCCGGTTGCAAATCATCCAGTTTTACAATATCTACCTTGTTAGCGACTATGATCAGAGGCTTGTTGGCGAACAGGGGTTTAATGGACTCGAATAGCTTGACTTGTTCGTCCAGTGTGTGACCACATTGTTCTACAAAAAAGTTTTGGTTCAAAGCAAGAGTGCTAATGAATTATTTATTAAGTCTCATTAAAGTTATTACTTTTTTTATTAAATTAATTGAGTCAACAATGTTCACTTCTTTTTAAAATATAATTCAAATTTGAATCAGAATAGCAGCGGCGGAACTTCAAATTTTGGTTGGGAATCAATTGAGAATACATGGGAATCACCTAGGAATCCATGAGGACTGGCTGGCAATCATCAGGAAATCACAAGATAATAACCTAAGATTTTCGCCCATTCTTATTGTTTACTTAATCTGTTGTTAAAATTTTTTTTTTTTTTGAGTAACTTTAGAATAATATATTTATTATTAGTATGGGAATCAGTTGGGAATCCCTGGTAATCACATTAAAATCATTGGAAATATTCCCAAAAATGGCAATCATACATTTTTAAGGGGGCTGGAGGACCTTTGGACAGTAAATTAAAATATTTAATGAATTATTTTTGATTTCACAGGTTGTTCACCAAAAAAAAATGTATAATTAACTATTTTTTCATTGTTTCATACAATTTTTTGTGTAAAATTAAACAAAATATTTGTGGTTGTCATCCAACTAGCAGCACACTTTTAAAAATAGTTTACCTGATAAATCCATAAAATACAAAACACAAGCCCTTAGATGAGCTAAAGCAGTCACAGCTTGCATTTCAATAACATTCCTTTCCTCCAAAGAATGGTCCAAAATTCCAGGAGTGTCAATAACTTGCCAACGTAGATATTTATAATCGGTGTGTCCTACATACAAACTCTTTGTTGTGAAGGCATAAGGCTGCACCTCAACATCCGCCCTTGTGATTTTATTTATAAAGGATGATTTACCCACATTTGGAAACCCTAAAAACATAATTTAAAAATAAATACAAAACAATAATCTGGTTCTAGTTTGATTGACTCAATTAATAATACAACCAACTCTTACCACAAATAATGATAGTCCTAGTGTAAGGGTCAATAGATGGTAACCTAGCCAAATGTTGCCTTACTTGCTCCAAGTAAGTTAAATTAGACGCCTGTCTTTTCATTATTGTCGCCATACGACCAAGAGCAGCCCTCTTAAGTTGCTTACATCTGTATAAAGAGTCCCCATATTTAAGTAACCTGACATAATCCTTGGCAACATTATCAATTAAATGTCTTGCTGTGTTTATTTGACCAAGGGCGAGTTTGTAATGATCTTTGTCGTATAGGACATTCATTAAATCAGCATAAAATGGATGAACATCGTCGAGTTTAGGAAACTCTGTTAAAATCTGTGTTAGTCTATCGTGGAAGCTCTGTTGGGCAAATTTGACTTTCCGCGTATAAAAAGCTCTTATCCTAGTTATTTTATATCCATTATGAACAACTGTAGGAGTTTTCCTTTGGGTTTTAGATAAGATAATATCTATGAAATCCTAAAAACAAAAAGTTAGGTTATTTTTGTGGTACTTGAGTAATGTTAGGCAACTTACCTTAGCAGTCGGTACAACCGCTACTTTTTTAAAGTTATAAAGAGACATTTTTACGGGTTTTGTTCCAGTTTTTTTGCAAACTTTAAAACAAAATCAGGCATCGATTTTCACACGTGCCTTTTTGACACATGGAAAATCTTAAGAGGAATGCGCAGAAGCACGAAACGTCATAAAGTAGATCAAATCCACAACAGCGACGACCTATCATTCCTCTGTGCTGGGACGTCGGTAAGGAAATTATTGGGGCGCGCTCCCGGGATCTCAAGCAAAGAAAATGTATGACCTCAAGTTACTACATTCGTAAGTGAGATTCACGAATCGAGTCTCAAAGTGCGCCCGACAAACGATCGATTGTAAACGCGCTCCAGGTTAAAAAAATAAAAAACGTTGGTTGCAAAAAATCCACTGTATTTACTTTAATAATTACCTAATTTAACTTTAAACATGCCTAATTTACTAGAACGATTAAATAAGAACAATAAGGTACATAATAATATTATCTAATATCTGGTACGATTGTATATGCAGGCAGAATCCTGATTATCATAGCCTAATCTGCGCGCGTGCTTGAATATTTCAAACGCGCTCGACGCCAGCGGAGTGGGATGGCGTAAGATGTTGGACCATTTACGAACGTTTAACAAATTTCTTTGTATTACTTGAACTGGCTCTTCAGTCTCGGAAAACTTTTTTTCCATGATCATTTCTCCTTTGCCTATAATAAAAGATTATTATTGTCTGTTTAAAGGTTGGAGACAATGACGTTTCTTGAACGGCAGTAGAGTTTTGGACTTGCATTGTCTTTATTTGTTTAGAATCACTACGTTTCAACTGGTAAGTATCTCCAGTCGTCTTCAGGTGAATACTGAATAAGTACGGTAACTACAGCTCTATTTATACTAGGCAGGTGCTGTGACGCATGACTAGTGGGCGGAGTCATGCGTGTTGCTAGGTGATGACGCATAACTGGATGAGTCATGCTTGATGAGTCATGCTCGATGACGTCATGCTCGATGAATCATGCGTTTAACTCTTGGGTGGTCTTATTCTAAGATTACATTTACTTAACAAGGGTTTCCAGACGTTTCTCATGTCTAATGAAGGCTTACTAAAGCAACCTGGGTTTTGGTGTATGGTAGCAGCTTCCTTAAACTTCCTTTTCCTCCAGTGCGGTTCTTTTTGCAGGATTTCCGCTTTTGTCCACATGATATGATGGCCGTGCGTCCAGGCGTGGTCAGCTGCACCTGATTTTTCGGTCTCTCCTTTTCGGGTATTATTCCGATGTTCTTTAATCCTTACTTCTAGTGGTCTTAGTGTCTCACCAATGTAAGACTGGCCGCATTCGCAGGGGATCTGGTAGACACAATTTTTCTTGTCTTTCTGGCTTACTGGTCTCGTCTTCGTTAGGTGGCTTCTTAAAGTGTCTCTAGAGCTGAATACTGTTTCGATGTTGTATCGTTTTCCTAGTCTTCTTATTTTCTCAGATACTCCTTTGACATACGGAATATTGAGTATTGGTTGTATCTCTTTCTCTGCTTTACGTGTGTTTGGCCGATTCTTGCGATTTTCCAATATTGTGTCAATCAGTTTCATGGGATAGCCATTCTTGTTGAGGTCGGTCTTGATGTGGTTAGTTTCTCTTTTGAGAGCTTCGTTTGAGTTACAGAGAGTAATTGCTCTATCCACAAGGTTTCTTACTATGCCATGTTTTGTGTTGTTTGAGTGGTTTGATGTATAATTGAGATATTGCCCTGTATGTGTAGGTTTTCTGTACACTGAGGTTAGGAAGGTGTTGCCATTTTTCTCTACATTGACGTCTAGAAAAGGTAATTGGTTGTTCTCTTCTTTTTCCATGGTGAATTTAATTGTCGGTGCAAAGTTATTAATGTGATGTAGGAATTCTCTGAGTTCGTCCTCGTTTCCGTTCCAAATAATGAAGGTGTCATCCACATATCTAAGCCATATTTTTGGTTTCTTCTTTGCTTGTTTTATTGCTTCGGATTCGAACCATTCCATATAAATGTTGGCGATTATGGGCGAGAGAGATGAGCCCATTGGTAGTCCGTCCTCTTGGCTAAAGAATCTATCTTTTTCTTGAAAATAAGAATTGTTAAGGCAGCATTCCAATAGTTCCATGATGGCATTTGTAGGTAGCGGTGTTCTTTCTTGTAGGGTCAAGTCTTCCTCAAGTCTGCTCCTGATGACCTTAAGTGCGTCTTTTATAGGGACGTTGGTGTAAAGACTTTCGACGTCAAAGCTGACCAGTTGGTCTCCTGGTTGTACTTCCTTTTCTCCTATTATTTGTGCAAAGTGTTGCGAGTTCTTTACAAATGACGTGCTGTTTCCTTGAAGTGGTTGGAGTAGGGGAAGTAAAAATTTACCTAGCTCATATGTAGGGGAGTTACGGGAGCTTGTAATTGGTCTTAGAGGCATGTTATGTTTGTGTATTTTTGGCAGGCCATAGAGGTGTGGTGGTTTACTGTGGTGTGGTGTCAGGCGTCTCCGCGTCTTTTCTGGAATGTACCGCTCAAATTTCTTAAGTGTTCGGTAGACTCTTCCCTCGATTGTGCCAGTCGGATCTTTGGAAATAAGGGTGTAGTTTCCTTTTTGCACAACTTCCTCGATTTTTTGGTCGTATGTCTGAACATCCATGATGACAGTTGCGTTTCCTTTGTCGGCTGGTAGAATCTTGATATTAGGATCCTTACGAAGTTTTGTGAGAGCGATTGTTTCTTCCTTACCGATATTTCGTTTTGGAGGCCTTGATTTTTCTAGAATATTTCTAACCTTCCATCTAAATTCTTCCGCTTGTGTTTCTCCTATGGTTGTTGAGTCGACGGCGCTAATAATGTCCAATATTGGTATCTCTGTTGGAGCAATAGTAAAGTTTAAACCCTTAGCCATTAGGGATTCTTCTATGGGTGTTAATTCTCTAGATGAAATGTTGACGATGGTTCTTTGGTTATGGGGTTGCGTTGTTGGTGGATTTTGACTAACATGCTTTCGCAATTTCTTCTCATGAATATTTTGTTGAGCTGTTCTTACTTTGTCGCAGGTGGCATCAATCTTCCGAAAAATGGGTTCGTGATCCTCTTCCAGTGTATATTCTTTAATTTCCTCAAATCTCTGTTGGATATCTGTGAGTAGAGAAGCTTTCTTAAAGCGATGGTAGTTGATTTGGGAGCGTATAAGAGCTTTGCTGGCGTTGTTTAGAATCTTCTTAGCTTGTTGTCCTGGGATCGGTGACTTGATCCTAAAGCCATCTGGAATAATATCTTGGTCCCTTGCCCGTAGTAGAAACTGGATGTGCGTTTCCTCCTTTGTTAATTTTATCTTAGCTTTCTCGTAGTTACGGAACTTATCACTTATACCGGGTCCATACCGGGCTTCTAGTGTCTGTTTAAAGGTTGACGCATGATTCATCGAGCATGACGTCATCGAGCATGACTCATCAAGCATGACTCATCCAGTTATGCGTCATCACCTAGCAACACGCATGACTCCGCCCACTAGTCATGCGTCACAGCACCTGCCTAGTATAAATAGAGCTGTAGTTACCGTACTTATTCAGTATTCACCTGAAGACGACTGGAGATACTTACCAGTTGAAACGTAGTGATTCTAAACAAATAAAGACAATGCAAGTCCAAAACTCTACTGCCGTTCAAGAAACGTCATTGTCTCCAACCTTTAAACAGACACTAGAAGCCCGGTATGGACCCGGTATAAGTGATAAGTTCCGTAACTACGAGAAAGCTAAGATAAAATTAACAAAGGAGGAAACGCACATCCAGTTTCTACTACGGGCAAGGGACCAAGATATTATTCCAGATGGCTTTAGGATCAAGTCACCGATCCCAGGACAACAAGCTAAGAAGATTCTAAACAACGCCAGCAAAGCTCTTATACGCTCCCAAATCAACTACCATCGCTTTAAGAAAGCTTCTCTACTCACAGATATCCAACAGAGATTTGAGGAAATTAAAGAATATACACTGGAAGAGGATCACGAACCCATTTTTCGGAAGATTGATGCCACCTGCGACAAAGTAAGAACAGCTCAACAAAATATTCATGAGAAGAAATTGCGAAAGCATGTTAGTCAAAATCCACCAACAACGCAACCCCATAACCAAAGAACCATCGTCAACATTTCATCTAGAGAATTAACACCCATAGAAGAATCCCTAATGGCTAAGGGTTTAAACTTTACTATTGCTCCAACAGAGATACCAATATTGGACATTATTAGCGCCGTCGACTCAACAACCATAGGAGAAACACAAGCGGAAGAATTTAGATGGAAGGTTAGAAATATTCTAGAAAAATCAAGGCCTCCAAAACGAAATATCGGTAAGGAAGAAACAATCGCTCTCACAAAACTTCGTAAGGATCCTAATATCAAGATTCTACCAGCCGACAAAGGAAACGCAACTGTCATCATGGATGTTCAGACATACGACCAAAAAATCGAGGAAGTTGTGCAAAAAGGAAACTACACCCTTATTTCCAAAGATCCGACTGGCACAATCGAGGGAAGAGTCTACCGAACACTTAAGAAATTTGAGCGGTACATTCCAGAAAAGACGCGGAGACGCCTGACACCACACCACAGTAAACCACCACACCTCTATGGCCTGCCAAAAATACACAAACATAACATGCCTCTAAGACCAATTACAAGCTCCCGTAACTCCCCTACATATGAGCTAGGTAAATTTTTACTTCCCCTACTCCAACCACTTCAAGGAAACAGCACGTCATTTGTAAAGAACTCGCAACACTTTGCACAAATAATAGGAGAAAAGGAAGTACAACCAGGAGACCAACTGGTCAGCTTTGACGTCGAAAGTCTTTACACCAACGTCCCTATAAAAGACGCACTTAAGGTCATCAGGAGCAGACTTGAGGAAGACTTGACCCTACAAGAAAGAACACCGCTACCTACAAATGCCATCATGGAACTATTGGAATGCTGCCTTAACAATTCTTATTTTCAAGAAAAAGATAGATTCTTTAGCCAAGAGGACGGACTACCAATGGGCTCATCTCTCTCGCCCATAATCGCCAACATTTATATGGAATGGTTCGAATCCGAAGCAATAAAACAAGCAAAGAAGAAACCAAAAATATGGCTTAGATATGTGGATGACACCTTCATTATTTGGAACGGAAACGAGGACGAACTCAGAGAATTCCTACATCACATTAATAACTTTGCACCGACAATTAAATTCACCATGGAAAAAGAAGAGAACAACCAATTACCTTTTCTAGACGTCAATGTAGAGAAAAATGGCAACACCTTCCTAACCTCAGTGTACAGAAAACCTACACATACAGGGCAATATCTCAATTATACATCAAACCACTCAAACAACACAAAACATGGCATAGTAAGAAACCTTGTGGATAGAGCAATTACTATCTGTAACTCAAACGAAGCTCTCAAAAGAGAAACTAACCACATCAAGACCGACCTCAACAAGAATGGCTATCCCATGAAACTGATTGACACAATATTGGAAAATCGCAAGAATCGGCCAAACACACGTAAAGCAGAGAAAGAGATACAACCAATACTCAATATTCCGTATGTCAAAGGAGTATCTGAGAAAATAAGAAGACTAGGAAAACGATACAACATCGAAACAGTATTCAGCTCTAGAGACACTTTAAGAAGCCACCTAACGAAGACGAGACCAGTAAGCCAGAAAGACAAGAAAAATTGTGTCTACCAGATCCCCTGCGAATGCGGCCAGTCTTACATTGGTGAGACACTAAGACCACTAGAAGTAAGGATTAAAGAACATCGGAATAATACCCGAAAAGGAGAGACCGAAAAATCAGGTGCAGCTGACCACGCCTGGACGCACGGCCATCATATCATGTGGACAAAAG
Source organism: Polydrusus cervinus (assembly GCA_935413205.1). NCBI lineage: Eukaryota > Metazoa > Arthropoda > Insecta > Coleoptera > Curculionidae > Polydrusus > Polydrusus cervinus. The sequence continues at coordinate 109,146,991 of OW284510.1, read as the reverse complement.
CGGAAATCCTGCAAAAAGAACCGCACTGGAGGAAAAGGAAGTTTAAGGAAGCTGCTACCATACACCAAAACCCAGGTTGCTTTAGTAAGCCTTCATTAGACATGAGAAACGTCTGGAAACCCTTGTTAAGTAAATGTAATCTTAGAATAAGACCACCCAAGAGTTAAACGCATGATTCATCGAGCATGACGTCATCGAGCATGACTCATCAAGCATGACTCATCCAGTTATGCGTCATCACCTAGCAACACGCATGACTCCGCCCACTAGTCATGCGTCACAGCACCTGCCTAGTATAAATAGAGCTGTAGTTACCGTACTTATTCAGTATTCACCTGAAGACGACTGGAGATACTTACCAGTTGAAACGTAGTGATTCTAAACAAATAAAGACAATGCAAGTCCAAAACTCTACTGCCGTTCAAAAGATTATTATATTATAAAGCCTTACATTCTGTTGATCAAGGAATATTGTTGAAAAAACTTAAACTTTCTGGCTTTAGTGGTATATCATTGAAATGGTAAAAAATCGAAAAATAATAAAATTTATGATGGAGTAAATCAGGGCAATATGACTATAAGTTTGTGATGAGTCGGTATCTGTGTAACTGCTACTTTGAAACGTGATGCAAACCGAGAGAAAGCGACAGCGGTCGTCCTGTTCAGCCGTTCGTTGTGGGGCGCATAACGGCAAACGGTATCTGAAGAATAGTAACAGTCTCGTGGTTGACGGTATTTTGTCGATGAAGGTATTTTTTCTGGCCGGGACGAAAGGTTGCCGAGGGAACTGTTGCGGCCTCCGTTCGCAAGCATTTATATGTCGTGGGGCAGTTTGAGTTTGACGCTGCGAATCGTAGTTACGGTGCCGGTGTTTTGCTGGCGCGGTAGCCACGGTGGTAGTTTTTTTATTGGACGCGGTCTCGAGGATCCCTTTGGCGTGTATTGATGATAACAGAAATTACTCAAGGAGTTGAAAAGCGTTGTTGTCAATTTAACTAAAATATTTTATTATTAAAAACTTAAAATAGTTTTGTGCATGGGATCGATACCATGCCGTTGTTATCAGTCACTAAATTAGTTTTAATCGAAAAAACAGTTTAAGGAATAAGAAAAAAAAACGTTACATAAAAGAAAAGATTTTTGATCAATCAGAGGAATTTTCTCGGTATTTTTTTCAGCGGAAATCGCACCGAAAATAACTCCCAAAAATCGTTTAATTTAATTAACAGACGATTTGAATTTTATTGTTTATTGGTTTAAGATATCAAGGTCACAGATAGCAATTTTATTTATTTCGATAGATTTTTTACCTTTTTCTTGCAAACTCTAATTCATTCCCAAGTAACGGTTATTTAGTCAAGGTATTTTCCTGTCGCGATATGAAATGGAATGTTACATATCGGTAACAGTATTTTCCACCTCTACTATAAGTACCATGATGTTCAGTTCTCGGTCCTTTATTTTTTTAAATATATTATACAGTGTGTCCAAAAAAGTATGCAACATATGCGAAATTTTTTTATTACCGATTTCTCAGAAAATCTTAAGTCTTGATAAAAATTGGTGCATACCTCAAAACTATAAACGCATATTTCAGATTTCACCTTCGGCGACTATTAAGGGAGCAAATGCCATATTTTCAAAATTGACTTAAGAGTAAAGTACCTTAATTACAGTGGCAGCTCGTGATATTTATCGTAGGGTGTGCGCAGCAGGCAAAAAAAGCGCCGCAGGCGAACATTTTTCGAGGTGCCACGCCCCTTTTCACCTTTGTATATGATTTAAATCTGTAATGCCTACACGGCTCCAGTTCTTGTCCATGTTTATATTATAAAATAATAAGCATGGGAAACAAAACAGTGAGTTTCTAATATTACACCCACATATTGATTTGTTTTTTTTGTAAATGTCAATATTAAAATGTCTAATAAAAGATCGACCTTCTTTTTTCTTTTTACAAGTTTCATTTAATTTTAAATCCGGCGTAGGCCTTCCTAACCTTTTTATGTCAATTTTCCTTTGGAAATCGAATGTCGAAAATTTATTTATAATGTCCTCTACAGAATTTTGGTCCATAACTATATCACTTCGTGTTACACAATCCAAACTACTAGCCATTATTAATTTAAAAACAACACAAAAACATCCACAACACCGTCAATAAACTCCAAACTTATCTAATCGCGTAAAAAACTCATAAAACAATCATATTAAATGATTGAAGTGTGTATTCAGAAAGCGCCCGGAGACGCCCTCTCATCGGGCGATTAACCGAATATTCCCGATCAATCCGCATAAGGAAAATCGCACGAAAATCCATCCATAAGAGCGCCGAACGAATACACACCACAGTCACAGCACACAGCCGGTGAGTCTGCCCACGCGCTCGGTCGCGCTTGAAGTCTTACGCCTTCGCCATTGTTATATTATACAAGTTCTTTATTTCAGTTACCTAAATATTTTTTTAAATAAGTATAAATTTTATTTTTGCTGGTGCTTGACTTTCTTAGGCAGTGCGCGCGCACGAGCGCACTTGTTGACAAGCCGCCCCTGTGGAAATGTTGTTGCAAATTGGAAACTTAGTCCAAATTATACTTACATTTAAAAAACTCACAGGCCATTGTTGATATTTCGATAAGTTTCACAAAAGTGGCAGGCTCCATGCCCCACTTGTCAGCAAGAGAAAAAAACTCAGTATAACTCGCTAAAAGAACTCCTCTCAGTGATTCGAGCAACATATGGGCTTTTGTAGCTGAGCCGATGGTTCCCAGCACAACTGTAGACTGAAAAAAGAACACTTATATAGCAAAAATGTAGAGTGTAAAAATTGTCGTCGCCTAATGGGCGTGCAAATATAGAAATATTTAAGTAAACATTATATATAAAATGTTTGTGTAAAAATTGAATAATTAACTGCCTAATCAGGTACAGGTCTTACCTTTGACATAGCTTTGAAACAGGATGAACATTCATTAAAAGGTGGCATTTTTCCAGCTGTAATGAGTACGAGTTCTCCTCTGTTAGCTTCTGCTACATTGCCTTGCAACTAAAATATAAAATATTAACTATATATTCTTTTTTTCAAAATTTGGTTCCATAAAGTCTACTTTATGCAATAGGATTTTTAAGAGTGTGTCATTAAATTAATAGTATATGGGCAGAGTTATACAGGGTGCTACAAATTCGTGTGCGTACAAGGGGATCTCGAAAACGGTAAAAGATACGAAGAGGCAAGTTGCGTATCTTGGGGCTTAATAATTTGATGAAAGAAAATTATGAATATTCCGAATACCTTCGGAGACATTCGAAAAAAACCGAAATTTTCGCTTTTGGTTTTTAATTTTTAGCATGTTTATTTTTGACGTACTTTCTTGTAGCCATTTTTCATGTTCTACAAGATGGCGTTATTAGTTTTTAAATTCGACGTTTCGTTCTTTAGATACCAACCTCAAGTCAATTTTTTTAAATACGGACCTGGAATTTTATAAACAATTTTAGGGACTTCTAAGCTTTAGAAATTTAATACAATTTAAGGAATTTTAACGTTTAGTCATCAGATAACACATTAGTATTTCAAATTATCCTTTCTTTACTATTACGGTCCTGGAAATTATTTTTTGGAATATTTAAATATTAAATTACATTACAGGAAGTTATCGTCATCATTAAATCAGAAATTTTATTTTTTGGTTAGCTTTAATTGTTCAGGGCCGTAATGATATTAAAATAAAATTTGAAAAAATGTGTTATTAAAATACAAAATGTTCAAAAACCTTTAAATTGTATTAAATTTCGAATGCTTGGAAGTCCCTACAGCGTGTTGTACCTGCGTCGGCCGATGGCAATAAACTTCTTTTTGTTTATACAATAATTGAAACTTTAAAATACATTTAAAATTTTTTTTTTGCAAAAAAATAGGCTATCATCCACCAAACGAGAAGTTCTTGTGAAATTTCTGTGTTAAATTTTCAATTAGACAAGCCAGGAAACCATGCCTCACGCTGTACAATATTTGTTTCAATTCAAACCAGTTTAAAAAAACATTACCAAGTCCATTCAAGTTTTTTGGGTAATTATTAAATTATTTCAAATAAAAGTATTTATTTTAATAAACGATGATTTGGAATCCATTTCAGTATTAAAATCCTATCTTTTTTTATATATAATACTTACCATAGCCTCAACATAAGTGCCACCTTTGCCTTCAACCAACTTACAATGCTGAGTCGATATATCTGGATCAATACACGTCATCTCAACGTAGCCTTTACCGTCAAGAAGATTGTCATCTTCATCGTGTACACCAAATTCCTCCATCAATGCTACAACTTGGTCCGGATTCGATTGGTGATTAAATATGATGTCACAGTCGCGTACCTGAAAAACGATTGGAACAATGGGTTTATCCAGTGGAACGTATTTAGCCCCCCCCCCCCCCCCCCCCCCCCGAGCCTAGGAGCTCGGGTCTAAAAGTCAAATTGCAACCTAATTCTTCGTCTCACGCTTGGACTCTTAATTTAAATCTTAAAATAATGTATTATTGGCTTAGATTACAAAGGTCTTGTAGGAAACGTTCAGCTTTTAAACTTTTCCTTCTAAAAGTCCTGTTTTATATAGAGATTAAGGTTTCAGGCGCATACCATTTTACTTATTGATTCATGATGCAATTTTAAAGGAAAACGAGTAAAAAGAATAATATTTTATAGTATTTTTCTATTATATACTTGTCGGTTCCGTTTTCCCTTTTTTAGAGTTATTTTAAGGCTCTACCACGCGCAAATTTAGAGGATGAAAAACACCGTTTCGCTACTGCAGGATTCTGCAAAGGCTATTTGAGATATTTGTCGGGACAATTTAAAATTTAATAAAGGAATGTTTGTATTTCTAAGGTACAAAGCCCTTTTTTGAAAAAAATAAGAATATGTATAAGAAAATGCCCACTAAAGGTGCGTATTTTTAGGCCCTTTTCCAAGGTTAATATCGTAGCTAAGAATTTTTTTTCAAAAAAATAGCCATGTACCTTAGAAGTTCCATGTCTTATCTTTAAGACTTCAAAAATTGAGACAAAACAATGTCGTAATAAGTCCGTTATCTTGCAGCGCGCAACTCATGTTTTAGGTAAATTTTGTTGTCATGTTATAGAAGTTGCCTATATACAGCTGAATTTATTCTCGGCTGACGTGAAACAATTTACATCCAGAGAGAATAATGATACACTGAAAAAAATTATAGGTGGTCGAACAAGAAGTAATTTCGGGGGAAATTTTGGGCTAAATTTTATGTTCTTCTTTTTGGATTGTCAATGCCAATAACAGAATATCTAAGCGTCAATTTTAAAAAGACGCAACTAGTAGTTGTGCTATATACTCTGGGTTGCCATAAATGTTTCGGCTTAGACCGAGATGGTTTATACTGCGCCGGAAGGCAAAATGTTCAAGGCGCTTTCACCATTTTGTCAAAACGGGTGTTTGGGCTTTCAAAATTTCTTATTCATGTTAGGTAAGGATAAGAATTGAACGAAATGCAGTGGATTTGTTGATGTATTGCAATCAAAAATGGGCTATATTGAATTTTTTTTGTTTCGTTTTTTATCGAAATGGGCCATTGTCTTGATAGTGAACAAAATATACTAAGGTAAATAGCTTATTGGTATTAGAGGCCCAAACTGGGTCACCGGGAACTTATGACAAATCCCAGGATGTATGGTAACCCTGGTATATTAACTCTTAGATCTAAAATTAAAGTTTAATTTGTCTTGGTAAAGGGTGATAGGTGCAATAAAATGCCATTTATGAAGGTTCTTAGTGAGTAAGGAAACCAACTGTTGCATAATGAATCTATTTCTATTCGATTGTTTTTATATTTTATGCTTATTATACAGGCTCTATATATTGTTTATATAGTGAGCTTCTGTCTAAACCAAATATGAATTCATCTTAAAGGTGAAATGTGTTTATTATTTTATCCATGGTTTAACGATTTAAAAGTAGTTGTCAGGCACGAATTTGGCGTTGGTCACATGATATTTATCTGTCCATGTTATTGGCTCGCAGCTACAATTTGGTGCAGCGAGACTACTGTATAGTGACAATGCTTCTAAGAAGCTAGGTAGGTAATATATAAAAATTGGACAGTATGCCACGCAGAGTAATAAAATACAATTTTTTGTTAGGCATGGGCGTCCATAGAGAGGGCTGTTGCTCTTGACCAAGGGGGAGCGGGGGGGGGGGGGGGGGTTGGAGGTAGATATACTTTTTTACTAACTTTTGTTAGGGGGAGTTTATGAAACGACTGCGACATTTTTTTTTGTAGGAATCACTTTTGATAGAAGTTCTTGAAAACGCAAAGTTTTGTTTTTTTTTGTAGCCACTTTTGAACGGTGGAGAAAGTGTAGAAAAGGCTGCGAAGTATTTTATTTTATAGAAGTCACTCTTGAGAACTTACACGTTTTTTTGGCTACCCCCCTATCACTTTATGTTTATAAAAAACATTAATACCGTGATTTTGTATCGGATTGGCGCGACGATACGGTACTACCTCCTGTTGTTTCTGTGTTACTAAAAAAAAGTCTAGGTACTTACTTTTTCCTCTTTTGAGGGTGCAGCGCAACTAATCGTCAAAAACATACCACTTTAAAAAAAAAATTATAATGGCACGGAACGCGACGGACAAAATACTGCGCGAGTTAGTAACCACAGTCAACAAATCCTGGAACCAGCGGGACTTATCTTTTGTTTTTTAAATAAACACGGTGAAAAATTTGTAATATAAGAAAATTTTGATTGAAAAACTATTGACCTTACGAAGTATTTGATAACCAATGCTGAAAACCTTTAGTTTCAGGGTAGGCCTGTGCCTCCCAATTTTGAAAATTTGACAGTATATGCTAATGCTGATGGGGGCGATCGGGCCAAAATATTTTTATAATGGTGGCACTTCCCGTTATACCGGAAGTAAGTGTCAACTTGCTTATTTTAAATAGAATACTCTATATATTACTACATTTTTGTATTCTACGCAAGAATTTAGGCATATCTTGTATACCATGTCCTATACCTATGTCTAAGCGTTTTAGATATTTTTAATAGATTTTTTATAATATTTTAATAACTATTAATACAGGGTGTTTAAACAATACGATTAAAAATTAAATTGAAAAACTGCAAAAAGACTAGTTTTTCAAATGGAAATACACAAATTTTATAATTATTCCTTATTTAGCATTAAAAATAAGGGTAAGTTTGTATATCCCAAAAAATTTTAGTTTTAGAAACATTGCCAATTTAATATTTTTATATGGCGATTTTGCTGCAGATTTTAAGTTTAGTTACTTTTAGTTGGCTATAACGGCGTTGAAAAACAATCAAATGCGAGAAAAATTTATGAAGCTGTCACTTACCATTTAAACATCATTAATTATCATGTATGTACGCTTAAATTGTACAAACGAAGATTATTTAAATTTATTTATTATTTATGGAGAATGCGTTAAAGTTATATTAAGAACATGGGACACATTTGCCAATCGATATCTTCAAAACAGAAGCCATCACAATGTGCTTATTAATAATATTCAAATGGTAAAATTAGATTTTGCTGTTTTTCAACGCCGTCATAGACAACTAAGAGTCACTGAACTAAAAATCTGCAGCAAAATTGCCATATACAAATATTAAATTAGCAATATTTCGAAAACTAAACATTTTTGGAATATACAAACTTACCCTTTTTAATGCTTAACTAAAAGTAATTATAAAATTTAGACTTTTTGCAGTTTTTTCAATCTTATTGTTTAAACACCCTGAATTAATAGTTATCAAAATATTATAAAAAATCTAATAAAGCAGGTCCTTTATAACAAGGAATCCCGCTTAAATTAAATAAATATAAGGCTTCTTTATAGAAAAAATTGATAATTATTTTAAGGCTTGCAAACGTCATTCTTAACAGAAAAATTCAAATATGTCAAAAACGCTTAGATATTTATAGGTATAGGTATACAGGGTGGGGACTTTAACTGAAATAAATTCGATTTTATTAAACCTGCTGAAGTTGCGCCTACAAAATTTAGTATGTGGGGGTTTTGGAGCATGCGGAATTGGATTATGAAGTCGGCGCAGTTGCCAGATTTCTCAGCTTTGCGCTACACGTAGTAATTTTGTTATTTTAAATGGAATGCACTATTTATTTTTATTGCAGTGAATTGGTAGTATCAAATTTAGTAAGATCTCAAATTTACAAAATTCTATCTTCACTAGTTTCTGAGCTATGGCAACACTGTAGTTCGCTTAAAAAGTACCGGGACGCTTGTCTACCTCCATAGTTACTAAGTTATTGACAAGCTTCAAGAAAAGTTCTTGTCTTTTCAAAATGGCCAATTTAATTTAAACTTTAAAAATAGAAATTCTCATGATACTTTTTAATGGAACTACAGTGTTGCCAGAGCTCAGCAATTAGTGAAGATAGAATTTTGTAAATTTGGCATCTTATTAAATTGGACACGCCCAATGCACTGCAATAAAAATAAATTGGGCATTCCATTTACATTATTAAAATTACTACGTGTAGCGCAAAGCTAAGAAATCTGGCAACTGCGCCGACATCATAATTCAATTCCGCATGCTTCAAAACCCCACATACCAAATTTTGTAGGCGTAACTTCAGCAGTTTTAATAATATCGAATTTATTCCAATTAAAGTCCCCACCCTGTACAAAATCTGCCTAGAATCTTACGTAGAATGCAAAAATGTAATAATATATAGGATGTTCTATTTAAAATAATCACGCTGATACTAGGGTTTCCAACCCTCCCGATTTAGTCGGGAGGCTCCCGCTTTTTACTAAACCTCCCGCCGCCCCCTCACTTAAACAAAACTCCCGCTTTTCCGATAACACGACGGACGCCTAATAACTGTACAGCTGCCTTAGAGAGGGGCAACCTTTTTTTTTAGAAAGCACGTTTGATGAGAGGAGGAAGAAATATAAAAGGCACGCCACAGCGTAAGGACAACGGGGTATCGACTTTTTTTTTAGAAATCATCAATATAATTATTTTAAGCACCTCAAAAAAAACTTGTCCTCCAGGCACTATCCACCTCCCGCTTTTCAATTTTTAAAACCTGACTACCCTAGCTGACACTAACTTTCGGTATAACCGGAAGTACCACCATTATGAAATTTTTTTAGTCCGGTCGTCCCCATCAGCATTACCACGATGGCAAATTTTGAAAATTTTCCTATGTATAGTTTTCCATATATAGCTCGAAGCGGTTCCCGGTGGAACACGAACACCCTGTTTGCAGGTGCTTTTATACCTATTCCTATTATTAATTAACACTTCAAACTTTCTGCTCTACCTAACTTTATTTTTTGTAAATATTCTATAGCTTTAAAAATAAAATAAGACAAAATTTAAAAGATATATCCGTATAACGATTAGATACATTATTTTAACTAATACAATAACAAGTAAAATACTTATTTTCCTCAAAACAAATTTCTCATCTTCGAAATAAAATCAACCGAAACTCATTAGCATAAGAAAGAACCTGCCGCCTCGTCTCGTGGTTTCAGTGTGTGTCGATGTTTACGGAATATTTTTCACCACGTCATAAGCTCGCTAGTATGCCCACTTCGGGTGAGACTCTCTTGCAAATAAATTTCTTGCTGCACAAAGTTCCGCCTTAAATCAACAAAAATATAACCCAATGCAATAAAATATTTTTACATTAAAAATAAAAAACAATTAGGTATTTACTTTTAAAGAGAAAAATTAAAGTAAAAATTTTAATTGAAACTTTTTTATGGAAAAAGTGTGATAATTTATAATAAAAAAAATAGTGCGGCAAGAAACGAGAATACTTTATTATGAATATACAAAACGGCACTTAAGGAGTATTTCAAAACCTAAGCATTTGAACCAAAAACTGCTTAGATCTACGCTCCTAAAATTCATGATTTTTGAAAAAATCATCAATATTGACGCGATGAGCGATATTTACTTTATTTTTAATCATGAAAAACCGAGCCCGAAAAACGCTGGTGGTTAGAGTCATACATACGTCTTATGTTAAAATTTTGGATTGACATCAATATTCATATTTTTCATAAATATAAAAAATGTTTTTTTTTAAATAAAGAGCCAGCTAGGAATATCAAAAAAAACAGTTACAAAAACAAATTTAATCCAACCATGCGGAGGGGGCGAGGTAATAATTTATTTAATTTTTGAAATTTTATAGTAGTTAGGTGAATTTTAAACGAACTTTGGGCGTTGCCGAAGTAATCTCCCGACTGTCCCTCTCTCCAGAAAAAAAGTCCTACTTAAGCCCACTGAGCCACCCCCCCCCCCCCCCCCCCCCGAGCATATTATTTTCTGGCTACGTCACTGGGTCTATCACTTTTTAAACACAACGAAGGATACAGGAAACATAATATAACGATTTTTAAGCCGCGTATGGGTACAAGTATTAACTTACGTTCAGTCTTATTTCATGTACTTACTAGTTCTCTTCGAGTTTTGCAAATTTTAAAATATACGCCCCGATGTTTCGCGTAATTCTGAAGTTCTTCGGCCATTGCTAAACTGGAAGTCCAAACTTGAGTGCGATGACCGGCCTTTATCACGTTCTGGAAAGAAAATATTGGTGCTCTTTATTATTTATTATATAAACAATATTAAATTGTTCGATTCGCCCGTGATCCACCATTGTTGCTAATCAACCATTACTACAAGTAAAAAATTAACACACAGTTTTTAATGAAAATTACCTTTAAGATACCTTCGTCGCAAATATTAGCCGCCAAAAATCCAAATGTTTTTGGTGAGATAGAGGTGGGGTTGCTCATTTGATTAAGTGTCATTTCGACCTCATCAATGTCAGCTGCTGCAGTTACAAGGGATCTAATACAAAATACAAATAAACACTTACATATATACTAAAAAAAATGTATAAGGATCATTTTTGGAATTACACAATTACAGTGATGTCTTCGTGGCAATTCGAATATTAACTCTCTAAAACATTCGTTAAAGATAACCTCTCCCTTTTTTATGAAAACATCAGTACAATATTTAATTTTTCGTTTTCGCGATTTTTATTAATCTGACCTAAGCCCGGTAGACCAAATTTTAGTTATACAGGGTGCTACAAATTCGTGTGCGTACAAGGGGACTTCGAAACGGTAAGAGATACGAAGATGGTTAAATTGAGGCACAGTTGCATATTTTGGGGCTTAATAATTTGGTAAAAGAAAATATTCCAATATATAAAAAAAAAACGAAATTTCTATTTTTGGTTTTAAATTTTTTGCGCCTTCATTGTTGACTTGGGAAAAAAAAAATTTAATAGCCGTCTTTAATGTTAAGTCGTGAGTTTGTTGTGCCTGTTAAACTGTTAATTGTTTGGTGTCAAACTGGTTCAAATAAATATGGGACAGAGCATCAGGTTTCAGTTTTAGTATAATTGCTCCCATATATATAAATATTTTAACCCGATTGCAATGAATAAGGCTTAAAATACAGCTCAAAAATTTTTCCCGCCTTTTTGTATGTTGTGTCAAATGCTGATGACCACTCCTACCTGTTCAACGGTCAGAATCACAAGGTCAGCGCTTGCGCTGTCGCTACTCCAGGTTTTGCAGTGTTGCGAATGTGAATTCTTAGAAATCCTGGTTTATTTAATATGGCCACTGAGTTTAGGTGTTGTAAAAACAGAGATCAGCCTAACTGGGTTTGTTCCGTATGCCACAACATATTTCACAAAAGTTGTTGGTCTAAGACAAAGGGGTATACCGTTATAAACAAAAATGTAATTTGGTGTAGTAAGAAATGTGCCGAATTGTCCTTAAACGAAAAAGGTAATGAGATTGATGACCTAAAGAGCTTGATACTGGAATTAAGAGAGGAAGTTGCGCAGAAAGACACCCATATAAGAAGACTAAAGCGATCCTCTAAGGATTTTGAAAGATCAGTTATGGAGGGTGAGACGAGTTATTTAAATAAGATCGATGAACAGGCAGAACTGATACATAATCTTAACATAAAAATTAAAGAGTTAAATGCTCGCATTGGAGATAAATCAATTACGCCGTTGGTTAATGAATTGACTGAAAAAAGCACCCAAACGGACCATTCTGTTTCTCATAAGGTAACACAAACCACCTTGTTGGGCACCCCGTCAGAAACTCAAACAGATGGTAACTTGTTCACTGCCGGACCGCGTTCCCGACGAGTCTCTGTCAATTTGTCAGAATTCAGTCCTAGTCACGATACTGCAACGCTGGATAATCCCTCACATTCAAGCCGGAATATGCCGGAAGAGCTTACTTCTGACCAGCCTAAAATTCCAGTTGAACTTTGCACTGACGAGTTGGAATCGGTTAACAATCGTAGTGATGGTACCTCTTTTGATTTGAATTCTATTTCAATACCACCACTCGGTGTCCCTTTTGGTGATGAGGAGCTTCAATTATATCTTTCCAGTATAGCTAAATTTCCTCGGCCCAATGAAGTCATTTCAGTTAATAAACATAATATCGTTGATATCTCTAATGAGTCCCAGGTATCACTTAGCTCATTTCATAAAGCGCCAACTCAATTTGTAAAAAAGAAAAAGCCTCAATTGCTCGTGATGGGTGATGAACCAAACGTGAGAGGCTGTAGCTTACTCTTTAAGAAGCATTCCAATTCCAGATTCGATATCAATTGTCAGTATACCACCAGAGCTCTGACTGAAGATATTGTGAGTAAGTACATTCATCTTATTGGTAACTTTACTAAGAGGGATTACTTTATCCTGTTTACTGGTTCCAAAAATCCTTTAACTGGAAATATGCTCTCCATGGAGTTTCTTCAAGCTTTGCTAAGAAATTCAAAATTTACTAATGTAATTGTTATTGGACCTCCTTACGCAGCACATGGGAACCGTTTCAATGCATTTATTTATGAATTTAATCTCACAATTAAAGAATATATACATCGTCTTAATAATGAGACAAAATTTATTAGTTTGGATAGATTTACAGAGTATCAAGAAAGAACTTTACATGCAGAACCCACCTATGAGTCTAAGTCCAGGTTGGTCAAGTATATTTGTAAAGCGATCTGTTCCGACAAAGTCGATGTGGCTCCAGATGCGGAAATGTCGTTTGAAGCAAGGATTAATAGATTATTGGCAAGAGAGACGACGTCCAGAGGCCAGAGCTGAAGAAAGACTAGCCAGTCGAAATTTTCCCATAACCTGTCCTGTCCGCAACGTACGCTAGGGCGACCTAAGCTGTCTTTACTAAATTTTTATTATCAAAATGTTAGAGGACTTCGGACCAAGACCACCGAGGTATTCCTGGCTGTAAGGGGTTCTGATTATCAATGTATTGTTTTTACTGAGACGTGGTTAAATGATGAAATACAAAGTACAGAGCTTTTTGATTCTCGATATCAAGTTTTTAGGTCCGATAGAAAATTCTCAAGTTTAGGATGCCAAAAAGGAGGAGGTGTTCTGGTAGCTGTCCAGTCCCACTATCCAGCAAAGATCTTGGCATGCAGTTCTTTGAAATCCTACGACGGTCTGTGGGTTAAGATTGATATCGACGGCACGAACATTATAGTTGCAAGCATTTATATTCCGCCCCGTTCGTCGGTGGAGGTTTATCAGGATTTTATTGATACAGCTGAGAGTATTAGAATGAACAATTACAAAGCCAGACTTTTGTTTTTTGGAGATTTCAATCTTTCTGAAATCGTTTGGAGAATGGACGACGATCAATTCATGCCGGTTGGTTATACCTCTCAAGCGGCTGATATTCTCTTAAGTGGTAGCTGTTATTTGGAATTGAACCAAATAAATAATGTTCCCAATGTCAAAAATAAAATCCTTGATTTAATTTTCTCAGATGACTTTGACTGTTTGAGGGTTTCGCCAGGTGTACCAATTAGTAGGGTTGACCTTTATCATCCACCTCTTGAGGTATGTTTTTCTCCTGGTGTATTGCAGGCTCTCGGGAGCAAGACCAATGTAAAGGTGTATTTATTTCACAAGGCCAATTATGAAGGTATAAATCAGTTTCTTGCTAGTGTGGATTGGAAACTTATTTTGGCTGATGAAAGCGTAGATTTGATGGTGGAGAAGTTCTATGAGGTTGTTTATACTGCGATAGATAAGTTCGTACCAACTAAAACGCTGTCCGAGGAAAAGTATCCAAGATGGTATAGCCGAGAACTAATTAAATGCATCCATTATAAAAATAAACTTTATAAGAGATATCGGAAATCAGGATCCCAGTCTGATTACCTAAAATATACAGATATTCGCCGTGAAACTAAATATCTCATCGATTTATGCTACCTTTTGTTTGTGACTAACACTGAGCAGATGATCCCGACGAACATCAAACATTTCTGGGCATTTGTTAAGTCACTAAGAAAGGATAATAGTATTCCACAACATCTTGAATACAAAGGAGTGGCCAGGGAATCTACGGAGGAAATTGTCAATGCCTTTGCTGATCACTTTGAATCATGCTATATGGACCATAAAATTACCACAACCTCTCCCACACACGGTTATGTGGTCAACTGTTTGTCTTTTCATAATTTCACAGCTGAGGAAATCCTGGAAAAGATAAATTCTTTGGATATAAACAAAGCGGCAGGCCCAGATGGATTATCCCCATCTTTTGTGAAAAACTGTTCCTTATCCTTGGTGAAACCTCTTCAAATTATTTTCCAGAAGTCGTTTAATTCGTCATATTTTCCGACTGGTTGGAAGGATTCAGTACTGTTTCCCATCCTGAAATCGGGAAATAAAAATGATGTGGAGAACTATAGGGGTATCTCTCTGATTTCCACGATTCCCAAAGTTTTTGAGTCCATAATAACTGACGAAATATTCAGCACCTACAAACATATCATTTCACCAGAACAACATGGTTTCTTTGCAGGCCGGTCCACTACAACTAATTTAGCAGTGTTCCAAGACTTTTTAGTTCACCATGTGGAAAAGGGATCTCAAGTGGACGTAGTTTATACGGACTTAGCTAAGGCTTTTGACAGTGTTGCACATACGATTTTGTTACAAAAATTGGAATCTGTCGGAATTTGCAGCGCCTACCTACTGTGGATTAACTCTTATCTTATAGACAGAGTTCAATATGTAAAGTTACGTGGTGTAAAGTCTCGATCGATAAAGGTTACATCTGGCGTACCTCAGGGTTCCCACTTGGGTCCTGTTTTATTTCTCCTTTTTATTAACGATATAGTGTAGAATTTTAAAATTTGTAAATGCTTATTATATGCTGACGACCTAAAAATTTTTTGTATTGTTAAATCTTTAAATGACTGTCGAATGCTTCAATCAGAAATAGATAATCTTGTTCAGTGGTGTTAACGTAATCATCTAAAATTGAATGTCAAAAAATGTAAAGTTTTAAGTTTCTATCGATGTAAAAGTCCTGTTATATTTAAGTATTTTATTGAAGGTGAGCAATTGGACGTTGTTCATAATTATAACGATCTAGGCGTAATATTTGATCGTGAATTAAATTTTAATAAACATATTGATGGTATTATTCTCAAAGCATATAGAATGCTAGGTTTTGTTCGTCGTAATTGTCAAAATGTTCGTGATACTAAAGCTATTTTATGTTTATATAATTGTCTGGTTCGTAGTGTTTTAGAATATAGTTCTGTAGTATGGTCACCTTTTTACCAATGTCATAAAAGACGTATTGAGCAGGTACAAAATAAATTTCTTTTATTTCTATTGTACAAATATAGATTTCCCTGCTTCAATGTGTCTTATAATGTAAAAACAAAGCTTATTGGTCTTGATACGTTGGAAGAACGCAGAAAAAAGGCAATGGTATATTTCATGCATAAGTTGATAAACGGTCCTATAGACTGTAGTGAGTTGTTGAGTAATATTTCTTTTCGTGTTCCTCAACGACCAACGAGGCAACAACATTTATTTATTGAAGGCTCGCATAGAACAAATTATGGATTTACCGGTTTTGTAAGTAGATTGGCTCGTAATTACAATCAATGTTTTTCTCACATTGATTTGTTTTATTATAACTTCTCCCAATTTAAAAGAAGAATTACTGAACAACCCATGTAGAGTAATGTCATTGTGTTGTGCTTTTTATTCTTAGTTGTAGTTTAAGTGCCAGTTGGAGTTTTCTCTGTAGTGTACTATGTAAATAAATAAATAAATAAATAAATAAATAAATATAAGATGCCGTTATTAGTTTTCAAATTCGACGTTTCGCTCATTGAATGCCAGCCTCAAGTCAATTTTTTTAAATACGGACCTAGAATTTTAAATACAGTTTTAGGGACTTCTAAGCTGTCATCAAATATCACATCATTAGTAT
Organism: Polydrusus cervinus; assembly: GCA_935413205.1. NCBI lineage: Eukaryota > Metazoa > Arthropoda > Insecta > Coleoptera > Curculionidae > Polydrusus > Polydrusus cervinus. Next base: position 109,130,619 of record OW284510.1, on the reverse strand, counting down.
TTTAAATTATCCTTTCTTTACTATTACGGCCCTGGAAATTATTTTTTGGATTACTTAAACATTAAAATTACATTACAGGAAGATATGGTGTTTAGGCCATTTATTATTTCAATAAGATTTACCGTAACAATACTTTAGGGAGTAAGTAAGTTTCTAAGGCATGAGAAGTACTTCTATTTTTTATTAGTATCTTATTTATTTTAATGTAACATCCTATGGTTTTTGCCTTAGACCTTGACCGAAATACTGTAAAACAGACAAAATTGTTGCTCCCGAGTAAAGAAAAGGTAACTGGAGTGTTAGTCTAGTTATGTTACTGTAATGCGCTTATGTTTGTTTCAAAAACAATTTAAAAATTTTTTACTGTTCATACCTTAATATAATGCCAGTTTCTGGCGAAACATGTAACAGTAATAAACAGACAGAAAAATATTTGAGCCAGAGACTTTAAGTCTTTTTTTCTTACAAAATATTAGATAGATAGAGTAAAAATGGACGGATTGTTTAAATCAGAAATATTTTTTTTCGGTTTAGCTCTAAATGTTCAGGACCATAATGACGTAAAAAGATAACTTGAAAAAATGGGTTATTAGAAGACAAAACGTTAAAATTTCAAAAAACTTTAAATTGCATTACATTTCTAAAGCTTAGAAGTTCCTAAAACTGTATTTAAAATTCCAGGTCCGTATTTAAAAAAATTGACTTGAGGTTGGTATTTAAAGAACGAAACGTCAAATTTGAAAACTAATAACGCCATCTTGTAGAACATAAAAGACGGCTATAAAAAAGTGTTTTTTGTTTTTTCCCAAGTCAAAAATGAAAGCGCAAAAAATTTAAAACCAAAAATAGAAATTTCGGTTTTTTTTTAATATCTCCGAAAACATTCGGAATATTTACAATTTTCTTTTACCAAATTATTAAGACCCAATATACGCAACTTTGCCTCAATTTAACCATCTTCGTATCTCATACCGTTTTCGAGATCCCCTTGTACTCACACGAATTTGTAGCACCCTGTATACAAAAAAATGTCACATTTCAAATACTAAAGATCTGGAATATACTTCCAAACAGTCTTAGCAAACAACCTGCCTATTTAATTAAGTCAAAGAGACAGACGTTTTTAGTGTTTACTGAGGAAAGCATATTACAGCCTAAATCAGTATTTTGATGATAGGGAGGTGGATAAATTACTAGATAATCGTCATCTGTACGGAATGTATGTATAAATAAATAAGGTTTTTAGACAACAAATTAATATTAAATAAAAACTAGGGTTGCAATAAATCACGATTTTTTTTTGAAAAAATCAATAAACCAAATTTTTTAAATTAAATTGTGATTTTTTTTATTTTATCAATTTATACTGATTTTTTCCTTAAATATGGCAATAATGATCTTTAAAATCACTTATTTTCATTATTTTGTCTCTATTCGCCCAAAAAATATTTGTTGTCTAGATTTACAATTAGAAAATCTCCTCGGCGACATACAAAATAACTTGTATTGACATGAAAATTTTCGGCAGTTGTTTTTACACTTACATAATGTATCTAAACACTTCATTTTAAATAAACTATCTTTCTTTTTTTTGAATTTCTTGATGAGTTATTTGCTTTGGCCACTTGTTTTTACAGCAATTTATAATTTGATTTAAATCATGGCAATCCTGATAACAAAACAAATGTGTTACTCTTTAGAGTTGTTGGGAAATACACTAATGCAAAAAGCTTAAAAATAGTTTATTATGCAAATTTTGAGTCAGTTATGAAGTATGGAATCATTTTCTGGACAGTAATAGTTTAGTAGAAAAGGTATTTGTGGCTCAAAAACGAGTGATAAGGATATTAATGATAGTTGTAGAAATGTTTTTAAATCATGTGGTATCTTAACAGTTTATGGAGTATATATTTACAAATGTTTGTTGTTTTTCTTTAAGAATAGATACATTTTTCAGCTACAGACAGACATTTCATGAACACAATACAAGAACTGAAAATTATCCGAGGAATAGATTACCTTTAACAGAGAAAAGTCCTTATTATATGTGCATATAACTTTTTAACAATTTACCCACATAAAATGTACTAGTCTTAAGTTGTTCAAAATTAAGGTTAAGAAATTTCTTATTAAATTGGAACCCTATTCTATGCAGGATATCAGATAAATATGGTAGATGTTAATATTTATACAATAGAAATTCCTGTACATACTACATATTTGTAAAAAAGAAAGATTTAAGTGAGTAAGTACCTTGATCTCTTTCTAGGAGTAGATGTATTTCTCTCTTTTAATGGCCGTTTTCTACTTTCCACTGAACTTTCACTGGATTTCCGAGACCTGGTAGAACTTCGTTTTCTCTCCTTTCGAGTATATTTAATAAACTGAATTTTATACCTGGGATCTTTTTGAACGTTTTCTGGAAAACACAAAGTGATCATATACTAACTTTCCCTATAGAGGAAAGAACTATAATTTGGCATAGGTTATACCTATTCAGTGATGAGGTAAGGAAATCTCCAATCATCAAATAAAATTGTATTAATTTAATTGTCCATAATTGAATGTTTATATAATTTTAAATGAGTCTGGTAAAGCTCACTCATTGAATACAATACACAATATATTATAATAACAGGCAAACTAACCCATTATTTCTTCAATTTCTTCCACTGCTTCCACCAAATCAGCTCGTTTGTAAGTGGCTTTGAACTGTTCCTTATATGCTTGAAAAGGTTTGATGTGCCTTTCTTCAACCCAAGCATAATCATGAGTTCCAAAGAAATAAATCCAGTGCGAGTTCTTATGTTTGGGTGGGGCAGTGGGGTCAGGATTCATAACAATAGCTGGCCAAGGTGGATATCCTAGAAAAATATAGCTTTTTTTATATAATATGCAGGGTAAATCACAGAGAGTGCCCCATCAGGAACACAAATGAATTACAATATATAGTGGTATTCATGTAAAAAACATTAGATTTTTTGGTTTTGCCAGGCATGTTATGGCTATCTAGTCTTTATTATGGGGCTACTATTAGTTACTGTACCAGGGTGCCACGAATCAAGACGTTGTGTTAAACAGATAAAGACACTGTAAAATAACATCACAAAAGTTCTTAGTGCAAAACATAGATATTATTTGTACTTTACTTACTTGCCAATTTAGCCCATACAAAATCATTCACTTTAACTGTGCTTTGACTGCTGCTATCCATTGTTCTGTAAGTAAGTCTATTTGTTCAGAAAAATGAGTTATAATGGCGACTTAAATATTAACAATAAATTGTTGAATCAATAAATATTTTACTAAGGCAGCCACCGATTTGGTTTTTTATCACACAGAGAATTAGTCACTCTTGCTCTATGTAATTTGTTATTATATTATACCAAATAGTTTTGAATGTAAGTTTAGTTATAAAATTTCTTTGGTAAATATTGAGACTAATCTGACCATAAAACTGAAAAAATCGCTAAGAAAGTAGTAAAATGCAAAATGACGCTCAACACAAAACTCAAACGCCGGAAAATAGGTTAGCACTTAGCAGCACAGTCACAGTACTTATCGAGATAACAGAACTCGAGCCATAGTTCACAGACAATTTCTGTTACAAATTCAATAACCACTAGCTTTTCAGCCTTCAGCCAAATTTTTAAGCGGTTGCATGATCCAATGCTTTTTAATTTTAGATAATAATAATTTCTATGTCTAACTTAAGATAAATTATACCATTCATTCATAGCTTTAACTCTGGCTTAAGTTATCCCCCCCGCGGGCGCTCGCTGTTAATGACTTAAAATCAGCTATGGCTGAGTCTGGCACATTATTTGCCTTCGCTCAATCGTGGATGTGAGGCATGATACATCTTGTAGTTGTACCATGGATGTGAGGTACCTAAATCCGAGGTAGTGATCAGACGATACTGGTCCGACTCGATACTCGTTTTAAAGTATTGTCATATATAGACATTATATGAATATTCTATTTTATCCAAAATTCCCTTTTTCTTATTATTTAAAGTTAATATTAAATATATCTACTGACCCAATTATTTGTTATTAAAACAAGCACACTACAAGAATGCTACCTAAGCATATTGCCGAGCTTGCATTGTGTTACCAATCAATAACTGGGTTAGTTTATTAATACTAATTGGTATAAATAGCAGGCCGGTACTATGCAAAAGAGACCATTCGGGTCTCGACCAGTTTGGTCAAGACCATTCAAGCCGATCATTTTGTTAGAAACCACTCGGTCGACACCATTTTGGGCAGATACGACTCGGTCCAGATAAGTAATATTGGGTCAGTAGCAGCGCAGAGTTCTGTTCCAAGTATCAGCCCTTTGCCCTAGAGAGCTCGTCCCTAGTTAATAATGTTGTAAGTAAAACCTAATTTTATGTAACCGTTTAACTGTCGTTTTATATTATATAATAAAGTAGGTGTTATGGAGACTTGTCGCCTTTAATTCCTCCCCACGTGACAGTATCGATGCTAACTGATACTTATTAAAAATGTATCGATACTCTGTCGGTATCGAGTTATTTCTAAAAACCGCTCTTCTGATCACCAAGACCAGAAGTGACTTAAAGAAAACGCTCTTGTCCCAAAATGTCTCTCCGATCATATGTAACTTCCTAAAAAAAACGCTCAAAACTTTTCTCCGAACATAATATGTAACTTCTAAAAAAAAACTCCTGTCGCCAAAACATCTCTCCCATCAAAAGTGAATTGTTAAAAATATGTGTTTTTGATATCGCACAAAAAGTATCAATGGTAACCAACCGATGTTAAAAATACTTGATACCGCCCAAAAAGTATCAATACTTTATTTGTATCCCTATCTGTGCAACTGGTATTCCGAGTTTGATCCTCGGAGTGGGCGTACGCACAATAAAAAGAGTATGTCCGAATTTTAGTAGGTTTAAGATGCAGGGAAGAGTGTAAAATGTATCATCTCCCAATCTACCCCATTCACGCCGGATATCTCGTGGGTTGCGGAAGAAGTTACACACTCCCCAATCGGTAGGTCATGTAATGGCACAAGAAACAGAGTTAGCCCTTGGGGAGGAGTGTCGCATGACTGAGGATCGTGGTTCGGAACCCTCGTTAAGCTGTAGGTCCCTTCGGGAATAGCTCTGGCAGCGAACGAAGAGGTAAAAACCCCAATTCAAAAGAATGGCAAGAAACGACAATGCTTTTTCTTAAGTTTTATTTTTAACATTTTAACTACCTACAAACATATAAATGGTGTAATGTTAAACAAACGAACAGATCGACACCATTACTACACTCTTCGCGTCGTTTGTTCTCGTTAAAATTAGCTTGCGGCGAGGCGTCTGCAGCGACGAGTCTATTTTTTTAATGGCCCCCATGGGCATCTGCCAAGCTTTAGAGATGTTTATAAATTTTTTTTGACGATTGTTATAGAGTGTTTCCCTAGGATACCCAAGGGGTCACCCATTTAAATATAATGCGTCAATTTCACTAAAGAAACTGCCTTTAATTTAAAAAACTTACATATATTAACTTGTCTAAAATGGAACATTCCTTTATTCAAAAGCAAATCCACCGATTGTATGCCTCTTCCTCTAAATAGATAAGTAAAACAGAGACAATATGCTTACGGGTGGATCCACCGATAAATATAAGAACACCAAAACTAAAAATTTCTTTACAGACCAAAAAACTAACTTAAACAATAAAAAGTCCATTGCAATACTATTATAAACGTTCATTCACAAATTCCACTTGATAACAATGCTTGAGGATGTCCCTTACACAGTGCAGATCTATAAAATAAAAAAGAAAACGCACCTGTTAGTCATGATACCCAGTTTTATTTAATATCTCGTTCTGTTATATATACAAGCGGAATCTTGATTGTCACAACCTAATCTACGAGCGTGCTTCAAGATCTCATTCGCGTTCGACGCCAAAGGCATCGGTTGTCGGAATTTGTTTGACATCTCGATGCCTTGAGCCAAGTCTTTTTGTAGCTGCTGAACTGGCTCTTGTGTATCGGAGAATTTCTTGCCGACTATGACGTCTGCTTTACCTGAAAAAGACGTTTATATTATTATAAGAGGACACGTTGTACAGTGGCTTAGCCAGAAAATATGCTCGGGGGGGGCTCAGTGGGCGTAAGTAGGACAGTTTTTTTTCTGGACATGTATTTTATGATATTGTACCTAGTGAACAAAGCGGAAAAGCGCCGTAAGCGAAAAATTTTCGGGGCCACGCCCAAAGTTTGTTTAAAATTCACCTAACTACTATCAAATTTCGAAAAATAAACTATTACCTCTCCCCTCTGCACAGTGGCGGATTTAGAGGGGGGGCGCCCCCCCCCCCCCCCCGGGAAGATTGATTACATTATCTAAATATTCTAAATGATAAAACGACATAACTTTATTTCGTAACTAACAAAATTATTTATGAATAATACGGTTTTTGTATGTGCGTAAAATGCAATATTATACCTCAAAATAAATAGTGCAAGTATTTTTATATACATCGGGCAACAGCGCATATAATACTTCCGAACCGATTGTCCGTCGTTTTCGCGTGTTTGTTGTTCTTGTTGCCTAGCAACGTATCCCGAAGCGGTCATGCGCTTGTCGAAATCGTAGCGTGTGCTGCGTGCTTTGACTGCTTTTAGGGGTCTGTGGCTGCGTGGTATACTTTTAATGTTATTATTTCCATTGAATGATTTTGCAGAACTTTTGCTCGAATATGTCGAAAACTAATAAGAGACCTGAACCTGAAAATACTGTGCTTAATTATTTTAAAAGAATTAGAACAGAGACAGAAGCAGAAGGAACTAAACACAATATAGAAAAAAAAGAATCCGATCATCCCATTTTGCCGCCTGATAAAAATGTTACTAAAAATGTTGAAGTGGAAAGTTCAGAGATTGAAATTACTAATAATTATGATATTGGATTGTATTTGTCAGCAATGGCCAGTATTGACGACACGGCATGCTACAATTTACTAAAAAATCATTGGTTTCCCAATGAAAATTTTGAATTTCCCTTTTCCATCCATAAAAAAAGAGGGCGCGACGAACGGCGAAGAGCTAACCAAGGACATCTCGCAAAACACGAATGGTTAGTTTTTCAAAAGAGAAAATGGGGTTGTTTTGTGTATATTGTGTCCTTTTTGCCGAAACCTTAGTTGGCGGTCGCCACAGTCAATCTCATAACGTTCTACCACAAAAACTAGTGAAAATTTCGCTAACTACTCTGTTATTTTTTGTCTACTCTTAATAGAGCATTGTTTTGCTTATTTCAGTATTTTATTTTTTTAATTATGTCTTAGTATTATTTTTTTGTATTTACCTTTTTTTCGGCACAAAAGAGTTCTTTGTACTAAATAAATAATACCGAAAAAACCTACCTCTCGTTTTAAATTTTATTCTACATTAATGTTCCGTAAATAATAGGAATGTAAAGGTTGTGTCTACAAATACTGAAATTGCGGTTATAAAATAAAAAAGTTTTGTTTTTCCTGTTACTACTACGTTTGGTTAATTTTTGGCAAAATTAGAGCGTGGCACCCAAAAATTTTTAAAAATAAATCTGATTGTTTTTTGTTTTTGGTGTAAAAATATTTTATTGCGTTGGGTTTTATTTTTGTTGATTTAAAATAGCTGTAAAAAAGGGAAAACGGAACAGACAATTATATAATAGAAAAATACTATAAAATATTATTATTTTTACTTGTTTTCCTTTAAAATTGCATCATAAATCAATAACTAAAGCGATATGCGTCTGAAATCTTAATCTCTATATAAAACAGGAAAAGTTTAAAAACTAAACGTTTCCTAAAAGACCTTTGTAATCTTAGCCAAGAATACATTATTTAAAAATTTAAATTAAGAGTCCAAGCGTCAGACAAAAAATTAGGTTGCAATTAGACTTTTAGACCCGAGCTCCTAGACTCCGATTTGGGGGGGGGGGGGGCTTTGGCCCCCTCCTAAATACGCCACTGATGTACCATTGAACTAAATAAAAATAAAGGGAACTTTTATTAAAAAGATATAGTAAAATTCGTTTTACTTACTCTGTAAATAATCGCTCGACATCTGTGTCAAATTGAAAATGTTATGAAACGTGTTCAGCATAATTCCGCATTTATCGGCCATGGCAAAACCCTCTACGAGCGCCGCCAAGAACACACCTCTCATTACTTGGAATATCATGTGGATTTTCGTTGCCGAGCCGATATTGCCCAGTAGGAAAGAAGCCTGAAAGAAGTTGTTAAGTGAAAATGTGCTCTATAGATATTTTTTTAACACCTTTATTTTCAAACAACTATAAAGTTCATTACAGGAAATGTTAATAGTTTATGTATTAAGTGTGGTAAAAAGCATATTACGCACGAATGGAAAAATGGCGAATGAGCCGCTGCCAGTGCGGTAATTACATGAGTGCGTAATTGCTTTATAACACGCAATACGTACTATTCTTTTTCTGCGACTCTTACTAATAAATTAAAGATCGGTATATAATTTATAAAGTATCGATTTAAACTTCAAATCTCAAATAATGACAATGTCACTGTCAAATATTCAAAACGCAAGATAGATAAATGTCACGATTTGAGTGGTTTAAGTCTAACTTAATTGTCATATTAGGCATGATAACGCACAGTTGTGTGTAAGAATGGATTAACTTATTAGTGAATTTCCGCCATCTGTAAAAAACACCAGCAAAAAATATAACGAAGAAGCGATGTTCCCGTGCGAAGAATTTAAAGAGTTCTAATGAATATTCAATTGGGCTTGCGAGTCCATTTTTCGCTCCTAATTGGCATAATGAGTTAGAAATTAATCATCATGGTTCATTCTCATATTTGATAGTTTAGTATTTAAATGGTTAAGTCGGTGCTATAAAAAGAGTTTATCATCAATAAAACTATTGCTAAGTCAAACCATGCATTTTTTGCAGCTCATTGAAAACATGCACATCTTTCAAAAATTTTAAAAACACAAAACTGAAGCGATGACGTCGATCCGATAAAAATTTACAGTGAGCATCGTTACCGATCTGTCACTTGTCATGTCGGTAATTTTGTTTACATCCCATTTACATCCGAATTATTGCGGAATTTTGATGCATTTTTGTTTAAAATAACTATTCTTTTTATTTATTTGCTCATAGAGCAGAGAGATCGACAAATAACTTAGGTTAGACTTTTTTCAACTGTTATTTCATTAGCTTGGTCTTCTGTCAATAATTTCGGTGTTGCCACATGTGAAACCTGGCTAGTTAAATAATATATTTTGTTCCTAGAACTCTATTAACTTATTATAAGAAAAAATATAGATAACATTTTGGAATGATTTTTTTATTTTTCCGCCTAAGTCCGTTTTGGACAATTATTTCTTTTGGATTACTTTTCAGACTTTGTCATTGTATTATAATATAAATATTTTAGAGAACATTGGCAACATTGTCAAGCTGCCGTTTTCATAACGTATATTCAATAAAGTCCGTGTTTTTGTTCCAATAGTTTTTTTATTTATTTATTTTCTCAGTGATTTCAATAAAAATATTTTAATGCTTACCTTTCCCAGAGCTTTGAAACAAGATTGACAGTCGACAAATAGAGGCTGTGGTCCAGCTGAGAGTACTATAAGCTCTCCATTGTTAGCCTCCTCCCGACTACCTTGTACCTAAAAAAGGAAAGAAAGTTTACTTACCAATATGTACTAACTACCAACTTTTCGTGAAAAAAAACGTCTGCATTGTGTCCCGTCTTATGGCAGCGTTTCTCGTGTTCCTGATTATTATGTATAACTTTTTAATATTACACGAATTTAAGTACATTATATTTAATTTGTTTCTTATTAGGCAAATAATAACATCTTAAAAATTGCAACATTTATAAATCACACTGCCCCGTTAGTCACAATTTGAATTAATTAAAAATTATCTAAAAGATAGACCAACTTGTTCAAATAGAAAAAGAAAAAGCTATCCTAAAATAATTAAATATGGTGTTCCTCAAGGAACGATTTTAGGACCATTATTTTTTAATATCTATATTAATGATTTGTTTAATTTAAATTGTGATCGAGCAATTCATAGTTTCGCAGATGATACTACAATTTTTTATACAGATACAAATTGGGACAACTTAAATAACAAAATTAAAAAAGATTTTAAAATAATAAAAAATTGGTTTAATAATAAATTTATTAACAACTAATTTTAATAAAACTAATTATCTTCCTTTTACTTTAAATCCAAATAACTTACCACAAAATATGCATAGTATTAAAATAAATTATGACATTCAAATTTTGAAAGTTAATCAAGTAAAATATTTAAGAATAATTTTGGACAGTAAATTAAATTGGAATTTTCACATAGAATATTTGATTAAAAAATTAAAAATTTTACTACCAATTTGTAGAAACATTAAACAAATTTTGAACGTAAAACATATGGAAATATTATATTATGCATTAGTTAAAACTCATTTAAATTACGGAATTTTAGGTTGGGGAGGAATAAATAGAACTTTAGTTAAAAAATTAGAAATATTACATAACCATAAAACCTAAAATAAATAAGTCCCTGGGACAAAAAAAATTCAAATATTTATGTTTTTATTTAAACGATTATTTCTACCAACGAAAATTAAAAAATATATTTCATTAAAAAAATACAAAGTCGAAATAAAAGCATGAATATTGGAAACAGATTTGTTGGAAATATTTTAATTAATATTGTTATGAATAATATATTTTTCAAAATTTTATCTTCAAAAAACTGCGCTTATATTTGTATACATATACTTAAACGTTTTTTATTTGCAATTTAACGTTTATATAATATTAACAAATATTTTAATATACACAAGTCGGTATTTTTGTTCAAAGTTTTTTAATTGTTTATTTCCTCAGGGGTGGCTTAAAAATATCAAAAAGGAAAAACACAGAAAATTTTATTCCATGTTCCTTTATACACTACAACCAAAATCACATTTTAACTACTCTCATTGATGTTTTAAAAAAATCTATTTACCATTGCTTCAAGGTACTCTCCTTTTTTGCCTACAATCAGATCGTACAGGTCTTTAGACGCTTCCGGATCAAGACTGGTCATTTCAACGTAGCCCTTTCCTTTGAGTAAATCGTCGTTTTCATCTTCGAGACCCATTTCTTGAAGTGTGGCCTTCGCTTGCTCCTTATCGCTCAGACAACTGAACGTTATATCTGAATTTCTGACCTATACATTTCAAAAATAATAGTAATAAGTATATTCAGATCCTTTTCTGTTATGTTATACTAAAAACTCTTCATTCACACTTCCCATTCTAATGTATCTTTTTTTATAAATACCAATACAAGCACGTGTTCAGAGGCCTAATTCTCGAAATCGAGGAACATCCCTATCATAAGTCATAAGATAACTGGGCGAAGTTAGTTTTAAACCTTCAAAAATGTATGCGACACTGAAGGCTGTTCCTCAATTTCAAGAATCAGGCCTCAGGGGATTAACTAATAAGTTTATTGAGGAAGATAAAATAAACATATTTATTATTTTAGAACTGTTAAAAATAAACTTATTATTATTTGACTATTTAACAAGTAAAAATTGATTCGATTTACTTACAACTTCTCTGGGTGAATTGCAAATTCTGAAAAACGTTTGTTGTTGATTGGCGTACTCCTGTAGATCTTCAAGCAATCCGGTATTGCGACTCCACACTTGTAAACGATGTCCCGACATTATTAAATTCTACAAGAGACAGTGTTGTTTAGTTAGTTGAAATTGACGATAATCAACAAATTGATGTCAATGGAAGTATACATATGTTGAAGGATCAAAAAACCATGTTTCTAAATTCTATTATTTTTGAGATATTGACGTTTAAAATATGCCATCTCTATCTTCGTTTTTTATTCACTATCCAAAAATACCAACTTCTGGATTAACATGTTAAACCAAAAAAGTGGTTTTACGGTTTAACATGTTAAACTGGAAGTTGCAACTTTTAGATCGAGAAAAAAAACTGAGATAGGGAGGTGAAAAATAATTTCTTTAAGATGCGCCGTTCCAGTGCTACAGCCCATCAAAATCTGAAAATATCATATTTTAAAGTCAATATCCCAAAAATAATTGAATTTAGATATACATTTTATACAAAATATACCTGGAATTGTATAGGGAATTAGAAAATAACATAATATATAGGGTGTTCTCATGGTTGTTTATCTTGTAATAGAACGGGATTTCTAGCTTTGTTCTTATTTCGTTTTTTTTCGTAAAAATCACGTGTTTCAGAATACATACGTTTCACATTATCCCAACGGGGAAACTAAAAGGATGTTTTCGGTAAATAAAGCAATGAAACACTTTTGAAATCCTTATTGGTACCGAAGCAATTCGTAGAAAGTTATACGGTACTTTCTCTTTAAAGTATACTTCTAACTGCCTGTCGATCCGAGAGATGGTCAGCATGTATTCAGCAAACCCTTCGTCGGAGGGCTCTTTTATGACTGTTTCGCCTATATTATATTATATAAATCATATGTTGGGAAAACTGAAAAATGGAAAATATATGAGGAAGTTGGTTGTTGGATCTGTATCTTGGCCGATCCGATTAAGAATGGAACAGGCTAAGCGCATTTGTGTTGCTTTTTCCCATAACGTCCAAATGGGTTTTTTTAAACACATTTGACTTAGTACTTTAGGTTAATTAGGTATAAAATATCTAGTACATTTGTATAAGATATAGAGCATAGGTAATTTTGCATCTATAGAGAGGGTTAGTATTTTATTTCTCAAACCGTGGGACTAGAGCCATCTATTATCTATTGACTAAATCTCTCAGTACCTAAGGCAAAATGGCCGACAAGTAACAAGGACCGGGATTGGTCCGCGGGCAGGGTAACATTCATTCTATAGGGTAGAAGTCATAATTATTGGGAATAATAAAACTTTAAGTGGGATTGACAAGAGGTCAGAAAGTATAGTGACAAATCTACTAAAATCAGTTCCAAGTTTGCTTTCTTAACGGAAAGTTCCGAAGGTTTATCGGTACGCGACAGTCCCTAGACTTACGCCTCCCTAAGAGGCCCGCGAATTTCCGTTTTAATAAACAGTTCATGTTTTCGCGTTTGTTTTTCTTGTGAAAGTGAATCTTAATTCAAAGTGCAAAGATGGGATTAAATATCAGGGTTTACGATCGTCGTTTAAGACTCTTCAATCTTAGGATTAACTTCAGGGTTTTCTTTATTTTAACTAAATCAGATTGGGTGTTTTTCTCATATCAAGGGTTTATTTTCGAGATTGTTCTCTTTCACAGTAAACGCATGTCTGGGTTTTAATTGCATATTGGATATCATTTCAGTAAAACACCTCTCTTTATTCTCTTACACTTATATATGCTCACTATAAACAAGGGGATAGGGGATTCACGCTAACAAGAGTGGACGAATCGCGTTCGCGCGTAGACAGCGCCGTTTCCAAGGACTATCGAGGCAGAGCTGAAATATCTGGTGAAGGCCCGATTGGTAAGTTGTTATATCAATTAACACCTTAATTAACATCCAAGGAGAAACGTCACGACCAGAGTGTTCTTGCGACAAAAGTGTAGTCAGGTAGTTATTTCCGGGATAAATTCTAAACTCATTGTGAAGGGAAGGATCTGGGGGCTCGGTCAGGAACACGCTACCATTGAGTCCTAAACGCTACCAGATTCGTAATTTAATATTATTAGACAGTGCCATAATCCAGATCAATCCCGTCACAATCTGCACAAAAAAAATTTTGAAGAAAACGTTCACCGGTTTTCCATAAACGTCTAACGTTCCATCCACCGTGAAACACCCTGTATGTGATCCAACCAGGCACAAAAATAAATCAGAAAACTATTGGAAATATAAAAGGTAAGAAATAAGAACACAGTCTTCCTCCACTGTTATATTATAGAAATATAACAGTGGAGGAAGACTTTGTGTTCTTATCTCTTACCTTTTATAAGAAAAATAAGAACACAAAGTCTTCCTCCACCGTTATATTTCAATAATATAAAAGTGGAGGAAGACTGTGTTCTTATTTCTTACCTTTTATATTTACAATAGTTTTCTGATCTATTTTTGTGCCTGGTTGGATCACATACAAGGTGTTTCATGTTGTTATATTTCTATAATATAACAGTGGAGGAAGACTTTGTGTTCTTATTTCTTACCTTCTAAATTTCCACTCCACTTTAAGTATGGACTATTTCTTCAAGTATTGGAAATATGTTAGTGGTCTAAAGTTGGAACGAACCTATGATGTTGTTATATAAATATGAAAATTTCTTTCCAAAAACTTATCACTTACCCTGATAATCCCTTCAGCATAGATGTTAGCAGCCAAAATTCCAAACATCTTTTTCGACGTTGGTATATTTGTGGTGTTAAGTGTCTGAGCCTTGTGGGGTCCATAGTGATTTTCAGATATAGATTTAGACACGGGAGTTTCTCGATCGCTTATAATAGGCTCTTCCACTTCACCAGACACAGAAGATCTGAAAAGATGTGTTACAGTGAAAGGTAGAAAGTCTGGAATATAAGCCAGCGCCACTTAAGTACTCAATTCAGTTATAAAACCCAATTATACAGGGCGATTCCTAAGTTGATACTACAACATTTTCAAATACCTTTTTTCAAAAAACCTAAAAATAGGCGAGATTCAGAAGTAAAAAGTCTAAGTGGTCATCAAAACGTAGCCTGCTATACTTTATGTTGTTTGTCTTATTAGTCATGCAATTTACGGGTCGGTGGTCAGTTATTTGGCAATACGCTGCGATGTGTTTTTTTGAAACAAGATCATTTTTAATTGGTGACACGTGAAAATGGTAAAATTTGAAAACAATGAACTAGTAGATATGGTGCTAATTTACGTTGAGTGTCGTCAAATTGCGGCTGCTGCTTCGAGTTTATACGCAGAACGCTTTCCCTTGCGGACTCATGCTACACTCAGAAGTTTTCTTAATGTTCATAGTGTAATAAATGAATGTAAGTACCTTATTTTGAAGTTTTTTGAAAAAAGGTATTTAAAAATGTTGTTTATTTAATGCCTTCTATACACAGCTAAAAAAGAAGAATCAACTTAGGAATCACCCTGTATTTGATAGACTGTCTGTGGTAAAATCAAACTCAGCCATTATCTAAATTAATAATTAAAATGATATAAAATATAAACACATTATTCAGCACTACATTGCACCAGGCAAGGCATCCTTGTTTAGTATTTTATTCTTAACAATTTAAATGTTACCTTGACTTCTTTTTCGGTACTGAAGTATTTTTCTCCTTAAGGGGCAACGACCTCTTTCTCTCCCCTATAGTACTGCCGCCGCTCGATTTTCTAGCCTTCTTAGGACTGATAGATTTTTTATCCTTGCGTAGGTATTGAACAAAGTCGATTTTGTAGTCTGGATCTTTGTTCATTTTTTCTAGAATAAAAGTGTACTTTACAATTATAATAATAATAATATATAAAACTAAAGAAAATTAAATATGCTACAAGCATAAAGTTTTTATCATTGTATTTAGACGAAAATTTAAGTTGGAAAAATCACATTGAACATTTAAGAAATTATATTTCATCTATAATTGGTATTTTATATAGAGCAAGACATATCATACCTTTAAAGTATTTTAAAAAATATATATTTTACTTTAGTTTATTTTAAATTACAATATAAATGATTTAGTTTTGGTATTCTGCTAATTGCAGTACTTTGGGGCCCCTAAAAAAATACCAAACAAAATTATTCATCATTTACCTTTCTTAGAACCTACTGAAAATTTGTATAAACCCAATGGATATTTGAATATTGTCGGATATGGATTGGTATCCTTAAGGATGGATTGCTCATCTAATACTTTGCTGTGAAGTTAAGACTCTTAATGAGTGATAAGTTTGATAAAAAATAGGTGTAGTGGAAAGATAGTACATAGAACAAGGACAAGAACATTCATAACATCGTAGGAGGAGTCAGTAGAGAAATGCTTATAAAAATAACTGTTTGTAATTGGTTGAAGAACGGGTTTCATTTTGAATAGTACATTTAGGAAGCTTTTATCCTAATGTTAATAACTCCTGACACAGCAAAAAGCACATTAATACACTCCATAAACATTTAAGTCTTTGAATATCGACAATATTCAAAGTTCAAGTAAAGCATTCAAATATTACACTGACACATATAAATTTATTACATGAACATAATACACGTAATTTAACTCTTACTTTTTCAGTAAAGAGTAATTTTGAAACAAGATCTATTTTGTATAATGGAATAGTTATGTATAATAATTTATCAAAAAAGATTACAGACATTAGAAACTTTACTAAATGTTTAAAAGTTCTTTTCTAGAAAATTACAGTAGTGTTTTATTTATTTAATTTTTGATTTATATTATTAATTTTCAAACTTATTATTTGTTAAAATACTTAATCCTAGATATGTAAGTAGGTACCAGTTATGTAAATGTACTGTTTTAAGTTCATGAATAAAGTTTTGTTTAAAAAAAAGTTTAACATTCCCTGTAATGAACTTCATAGTTGGTTGGGAATAAAGGATATAAAAAAAATAAAGACAAACTGTTCCGAAAGAAGCAGGGTTGAATGATTTAAATCAACTGATTTTTTCAATTTTAATCTTGATTTAAATCAAATTATAAATTGCTGTAAAAACAAGTCGCCGAAGCAAATAACTCATCAGGGAATTCAAAAAAAAAGGAAGATAGTTTATTTAAAACGAAAGTTAAGAAATGGTCCGTCCCGTGTCAACCGCACATTATCAGACAAACGAATTTTCTTGTTCCAACAGGAAAGCTGCGGCACGCTGCCGAAAATTTTACAAGTTGCTTGATTTGCTTTTTCGGCTTTTTTTCCTCTTCGTTCGCTGCCAGGGCCATTCCTGAGGGGACCTACAGCTTAACGTCGGTTCCGAACCACCATCCTCGGTCATGCGACACCCCCCAAGGGCTATCAACCCTTGGTTTATTGCCATTACATGACCTACCGATTGAGGAGTGTGTATCTTCTTCCGCACCCCATAAGATGTCCGATCTCGTCCGTCCTGGTTCCCGGCGTGAATGGGGTGAGTTGGGAGATGATACCTTTTACACTCTTCCCTGCATTCTTAAATCCACTAAATTTCGGACATACTTTTTTAATTGTACGTATGCCCACTCCGGGAATCGAATTTTACAAGTTATTTTGTATGTCACCGAGGAGATTTTCTAATCGTAAATCCACACAACAAATATTTTTGGGCGAATAAGAAACAAAATAATGAAAATAAGTGATTTTAAAGTTCACTATTGCCGTCAGTATAAATTGATAAAAATAAAAAATCATCATTTAATTGAAAAAATCAGATTTATTGATTTTTTCAAAAAAATCGTGATTTATTCCAACCCTGGAAAGAAGTAATAAAATATTTACATATTAATATGGTACAACAATAACCAAAAATGATGTTATGTTCATAGTACATTATTCTGTATAAGATGTTCTTACACACCTCCCACACTTAGATAAACCAAATTTGAATGTAAACAACATACATAATTTTGTACACGGTGTCTCAATAGTTACAAAGTAAAAGTATTTGATAAAGAATAAACTAATATTAAAAAAAAAACTTTTTTTGTTCCTACTCAGACCAGCTGAAAGGAGATCTCCAAAGGGTAGAGGATTGGTCCAAAACATGGGGAATGAAGTTAATTGAGTCTAAATGCACAGTATTAAGAATTGGCCCAAACAACCCAAATGAAGATTACGTATTGAACAACACAGTATTGACAGTAGTGGATGAGCAGAACGACCTGGGCGTTGCTATAACTGCAAATTTAAAGTGGGAAAAGCATATTGTAAATATTTCCAAAAAGGCCAACTCTTTTGTCTATCTTGTAAAGCACGCATTCAAAGACTACTCAGTAGAAATGATTACAAAACTATACAAAAACTGTATTAGACCAAAGATGGAATATGCTTACAGTGTATGGAACCCATATTATGTCAAAGATATTGAGATCCTAGAAAAGATCCAGAGAAGAGTTACCAAAATACCCACTTCACTGCAAAATTTATCATATCCAGAAAGACTGAGAAGACTTGAGTTAACTACGCTAAGGGAAAGGAGACATAGGGGAGACCTTATTGAGACATAAAATAATTAGTGGGCACTATCAGTGTGAGATCAAAAATATTTTCCACCTCAACCAAAACCCGTATCTTTGAGGCCACTCTATGAAGAAAGACAAAGAAAAAGCTGCGCAATTCCAGAGGAAGAATTTCTTAACCAATCGTGTGGTATATTCATGGAATGCACTAACAGAGGAAACAGTGACCGCAGCAAATGTTAATGTATTTAAAAACCGGTTGGACAAAGAACTAAAACAAAGTGCAGCAAGAATGATCCATTATAGTGCATAATGACAATATGGTGTAAACAATAACACAAGTTAATAAACAATAGCTTCATCGGTTTTACCGTTTGCTATTGGTCAATTACAGTATTACAGTATTTGGATGCCCTAAAAAGAAGAAAATACACTGTAAAGTAAATCAAACCCACCTTTTTGTTACATTAATAAATTTTATGACATCAAAAAAGCCTTGCTATAGCAATCAATCGCTGTAGGAACAAAGCTATTATGTATCAATTTGAAAAACTCTGTGACAAAAATGGTGTCTATTTTTCAACTCTTATGAACCCTTAATATTTCTTATGCCACACTTACCTATGATATCCTCAGTTTCCTTTACAGCCTCTTTTAAAGTGGCCTGCTTGTATGCCGTTTTGAACTGGTCCCTATAGGGCTCAAAAAGTTTGATGTGCTTCTCTTCAATCCAAGCGTAGTTATGAGACCCAAAGAAGTATATCCATTGTGTGTCCTTTTGTTTTGTGGGTGCATGAGGATCTGGTCTCATTACTATACCGGGCCACGGCGGATAACCTGGAATACGGTTAGTTATTTATGAATATTTACAGTATAAACAAGGATATATATAAAACCAAAATAAAAAATACTACCATGTTGCCTTACCTGCCATCTTTGCCCAAACAAAGTCATTTGGTTTGAATGTGTCTGATGTGCTCTCCATTTCGCTTTCCAATGTCTAACTTAAAAATACTTTAAATTAAAATTAATAGTTACTACTATAATAAAAAGCACACTAACAAAATGTTTAATCTTAAAACGTTTTTAGTTATTTTCTTTCTTGGTCTCCAAATATTCTCGTTTAATTCTTTCCCTTTCTTCTACTGGAGGCAGGGTTGGTTTCAGACCCTGTCGCCTCCTAGCAACACGCACTTCACCCTGCAAAAAAAGGAGATGACATTTTGCATGGAAAGAATACCCGTAGATTTTTGTCAGTAGTTTATCACTTCACTTAGATTCTTAGCTCTATAAAACAGCTCCCTCAGTTTTTAATATCCATCAGAACATTATTTATGATCAGTAAACAAGTTGGACCCATTTCAAGAGTTTTTAATCTGTGTTGGATGGGGCCTAAAGTAGAATTCTCATTATGCACACAGGTAAAAAAAATGTTAACTGTAATAACCCAAATTTATTGCTTCCAGGTAATCAAATTAGTATTATTAAGAATGCAGATCCTAAAAAGTACCCAAAAAACTAGAATTTCATACCTTTTTCCTTGTATTTTTCAAAGATAAGACTAAAACCAACTCGGCGTCGGAAGGTGTTTATGTTTACATTACCATTACATGGATTTAAAAAACTATTTATAGATCCACTTACCCAGAACTTTTTGCACGCCTTGTAGTTTTCAATTTCAAAGAAACACTTTTCCTTATCGTAATTATGACGATCATAACACTTAAAAGTTAATTCTTGCTCTTTCAAACAAGGGTTTAATTCTTCGGCATTATTCTTCAAATTCTTTTTCATTCCTGTGACAGAGAACGCAGGCGTAAGCAGAAAACGAGCCAAAACGGCCAGAAGCACCAATAGGTTATGTAAAAAAATGACGTAAAGCTCTCTACTTTACCGACTGTTGACAATTACCGATCGAGTAGGCAAGGAAGCTAGGATCAAATCTGTTGGCTGATAATAATAATCCTGTAGGTTAGGCGAATTTACAGAATATATTGGCCCTATTTTCGCTCTGTGATTGCACATTTGTGTTTTGTCCGTCAGTCATCGTTGAAAATAACCTTCATGGCTGTCATAAAGTGTTGTTGACTGGATGGGTGCATAAAATAGAAGTTTATAATTAAGTTTTTTTTCCTATTTTAAAAAGGTTTCTATCAAAATTTACTGGTTCTAGAAATGTCCTCGTCCGACATATACAACGATTTAACTCTGTAAGTATTGTCATTGTTCTACCTGTTTTTATAAATTTATCTATAAGTAAAGAATATTTTAGCTAAATGAGCTAACTTCTAACTTTTCCATAGGCGAAAAAACTTTGTACATCTATTAAACGTATCTAAAATTATATACACACATGTAGAATAATAGGTCATGGTGTAATTTTCAAGGTCTTGAACAATTATCTTTTTTCGAGTTAATTTGAGAACTAAATTATTTCAACCTTCTTAGGTACATAACGCCAGAAAAATTCTACATAGAACCGAAAAACGGCGACGAACTGCTTATAATAGACAGAAATTCTGAGGTGGTAACAGTCCAACGAAATGCCGGTCAAATTCCAGCAGCGAATAACCGGAAAGATTTTTGTGGGTTACTTGGATCTATTAATTTGCTTGCCGGTCGATATTTGATTATCGTAACACAAAGGGATTTAGTAGGGTAAGTGTGACATGTTTTAACCATAGATATGTATTGATACATTTATTAAATAATATTTTAGGTAGTCTAAATGAACTGAAATAAAAAAATTTTAGTTTCCTATTTACATTATTCATTGAAAATACCTACTTAGAAAGGAAACTTTACTTTATCAGCTGAGTATGGCTGAACATTCCTCCCCTTTCTTTGTGACACTATTATACATTATATTATAAATATAAATATGAAATGAACTTGGGTTTGTTAAGTCATTCTACCATATTTTGTGTAATAAAATATAATTATTATTGTTTTACAGATACATTGCAGGTCACCCAATATGGAAACTTGTGAAAGCAGAACTTCTACCATATTGCCGGAGTCTTGTACACTTGACCAATGAAAAACAAGCAGATAACAATGTGTATCTTAGTATGGTAGAGACTCTATTAGCTACACCAAGTTTCTATTTTAGTTACAGCTATGACATTACCCATTCCATCCAGAGATTACATGATATTAGTCCTGAGTTTTGGCAGCAATCTTTGTTTGAGAGGGCAGATCACAGGTAATTTAGTATTTTCTATACTCTGTAGCTAATAGAAGTTATTTTAGTGGACAGTATAAATTAAATTAAAAAATCTTTTTTCAGGTTTGTGTGGAACAAATATCTCCTGGAACAATTCAGAGATCCAGGTCCTAAAAGGTTTATTCTGCCTCTATTACATGGTTTTGTATCTATAAATCAATGTGTCATTAATGGACATATTTTTGTGTGGGCAATTTTTTCTAGAAGGAGTATTTATAGGTAACTAATGTCAACTTTCTTATTGTCATTTTCAATAATTTTGTTACAGTCAAAATTCATTGTTAGTTTTATTTTTGATGAATGTGCTCTAAGTAACCTTTAGCTATTTTAAATTTTAGAGCCGGTACTAGATGGTTTAGAAGAGGCATAGATAGAGATGGAAATGTAGCTAATTTTGTAGAAACTGAACAAATTGTAGAATCCGGTGAAGGCGATAGAGCTAGTTTCGTACAGGTAAACCCTTGGTCCTTATACCATATTGGCAAATTCGAATCTAGGGTGCGAAATCTCTAATGCAACCAAGAGAGACTGCACATATCGGCAAAACCTTCAGTTAAAAAGAGACACCTAACCACTCTCCTACATTTCTGAAAGGGGGGATTTGTGTATGGTGTGGCCGAGTCGACGTAACGATCGCTCCCGTGCCTGCTTTCACCGCGTGTTCTAAAGAATGGACAGTGGGAGGTAGGGGATAGCTTGTTCTCTGTTTAACGCGTTAAACGCTACTAATAATCTCTGTCTGATGCGTTTATATCGGCACCCTAGATTCAAGATTGCCAATACGGTGTACACTCAATACTTTTGTTATAGTTTTAGAATAGTGTACTATAAAATCTTTATTTGATACAATTTGAGCATGATCCTAAAAAATTTTGGGCTGTGGCGTTATTTGCTTGCGAAGGCTACCAAAAATTGTGGCTGCGCCCAGTGGCGTATATAAGGGGGGCTGCCGGGCTGCATTTTCATCTCACGCATGGACTCTTAATTTAAATCTTTAAATAATGTATTCTTGGCTTAGATTACAAAGGTCTTGTAGGAAACTTTTCCTTCTAAAAGTCCTGTTTTATATAGAGATTAAGGTTTCACACGCATATCGTTTTAGTTATTGATTTTTGATGCAATTTTAAAGGAAAACGAGTAAAAAGAATAATATTTTATAGAATTTTTCTATTATATACTTGTCTGCTTCGTTTTCCCTTTTTTAGAGCTATTTTAAATCAACAAAAATATAACCCAATGCAAAAAAATATTTTTACAACAAAAACAATTAGGTATTTATTTCTTCAGAGAAAAATTAAGGTAAACATTTCAATTGAAACATTTTTTATGGAAGAAGTGTGATAATTCATAATAAAAAAAATAGTGCGGAATGAAATGAGAATGCTTTATTAGGAATATAAATATACGGCACTTAAGAAGGAGTATTTCCAAATCTAAGCATTTGCACCAAAAACTGCTCTTAGAGCTACGCTCCTAAAATATATGATTTCTGAAAAAATCATCAATTTTGGCGAGGTGAGCAATATTTACTTTTTTTTTCATGAAAAACCGAGCCCGGAAAACGCTGGTTAGAGTCATACATATGTTTTATGTTAAAATTTTGGATTGACACCAATATTCATATTTTTCACAATTATAAATTTTTTTTTTTTTTAAATAAAGTCAGCTAGGAATATCAAAAAAAAAAACATAAAAAAATTTAATCCAACCATGCAAAGGGGAAGAGGTAATATAATTTTCGAAATTTGATAGTAGTTAGGTAAATTTTAAACGAACTTTGGGCGTGGCCCCGAAAATTTTTCGCCTACGGCGCTTTTCCGCCTTCTTCGCTAGGTACAATACCATGGAGTACATATCGTCCCGACTATTCCTCTCTTCAGAAAAAAAAGTCCTACTAACCCCCCCCCCCCCCCTCCCCCCTCCCCCCCAGCATATTTTCTGGCTACGCCAATGTGTTGTCCCCCCAATATTTTGAATCTAGAACCGCCCCTGCAGACACTCAATCTAAACTAATTAATATTCAGGCAACAATACAAAGTCAAAAATAATAACAATTAGCTAAGTAAAGTATGTATAACACAGAAATTATAAAATACGACATATACAACAATTAGTTTATAAGTAATTTATCCTGTATAAGTTTTTAAAGCTTCTCAGATTAATAAGGTCGATATCAATATCAGAAACGTACAAATTAAATAAATGACATAATCTATACAGGGGGGAACTTCAGTACAGATTTGTTCGCGGAAAGGTCAGATAAAAAACATTACGATTTCTAGAATTAACACGATTGAAGGTAAACGGTCGCTGTTCAAGAATATCAGGACAGTCAATATCACCCTTAAGGATTTTAAACACTGTACACAAGAAGATCCTTATCCTTCTTTTACTTAAAGATAATCTATTAAAAATTCCCAAAAGATACTCATTATCACAACCCTGAAGAGAATAAATCCCAAACTTTCTGTATGCATGCATTTCAAGAACTTTCTTTGCACTCCCTCAATCATCTTTATCCAAAGGTTATACTGAGAAGACCAAATTATGCTGCCATATTCCAAAATTGGTATCACCAAGGTGTCAAACAAATAAAGGCTGACATCAACATTAAAGTATTTAGTACTTCTTGCAATTAATCCTGCAATTCTTAGAGCACTTTCAATTTTAGAAATTATATGACTGGAAAAAGATAAGGTAGTATCAAATAAAATTCCCAGATCCTTCCGCTCATAAACCCTCCTAAGTTCAGCATCATTCAATGTATAATCATGGACAACAATATTTTTATTAAGTGTAAACGACATACAGGCACGCTTATCTACATTTAAGTTAAAACCATTTACATTACACCAACTGCAACATCACAGAAATCCTGCTGAAGTGTCTCACAATCATTTCTCGATTTAATTTCAAAAAAAATCTTAAAATCATCTGCAAATATTAACCCCCTTGAATTCTTAATTTTAGTCATAACCCTGTTAAAAGCCACTATGAAGAGCAGCGGTTCCAGATTAGAGCCTGGCGGCACTCCCGATGTACCCTTATAAACACCAGATCTACATCCTTTAGGAAATTATTTTAGAAAATATATATTTAAAGTAGTCTTGTTGTTCTTCCTAGATAAGAGGATCCATTCCATTATATTGGTATCAGAAACCTGATCTGAGGTATAAACCCACCATAACCATCGATCACAGCGTCGATCCACAGGACCACCAGGTGGCATGTGTGAAACATATTGAAACCATGGCGGGCGTCTACGGAAGACAAGTCATGATCGATCTGGTTGATCAGGTAGGATCCGAAGGTAAGAACATTTGGAAGAATAATTAAAGACAGGAAATCATTGAAACTCGTTTAAGTGTCTGATTTGAGAGTTATGAGGTTTTTTAAAAAGTGGATTTATAGATATTACTTATATTTAAATCTGGCAACATTTTACGCGTCTTTTTAATACTGTTGTGGCAACGCTGTAACCCAAGTGACAATAATGACAGCATGTTAATTAATATAGTCATGGCTGTTTTGAACATGAACCTTCCGCGAATTTTTATTTCAGCGGGCGCGACAACCCTTTCCTATCTTAACCGTGTATAAAAAATGGTCTCATTCGTTTTTCGCAACTATCGGAAACGAACCATTATTTTATTTCCTTATGTACTCCGAATAAAGGACTGTAAGCAGTTTAAAACAGTTTTTATTCCTTCGAACTGCCCCTCTGCATAAGCTTGAAGAATCATATACTTTTATTTGTTAACAGGTAGATTGGAAAAAGCATTCAAAGACACCATAGCTTTTCTAGCCCATCCATCTGTGAGATACGAACCTTTCGACTTCCACGCCGAATGTAGAAAAATGAAGTGGCACAGGTTGTCGATTTTAATTGACAGGGTGTCGCTCGATCAAGATGAAATGGGGTACTTTTTGATTTTGAGGGATGGTACTTTGTTATCGTTACAAGAAGGTGAGTATTTTTTTTCATAAACATTTATTTAAAACCTCAAAACAGTTAACATAGAACTAGTACTAGATTTAACATTAGCCAACAAGAATGCCAGGTGTTCGCGGAAGTTTACTTATAAGTTGTTTTTTTTAAAGATAATTGAATGAAATTTGTTCCAAACTATAGTTTCTTCCTGATTGATCAATATTTTTTTTTGTTTTAGGTGTTTTTAGAACAAATTGTATAGACTGCCTCGATAGGACCAACGTGGTGCAAAGTATGTTGGCTCATAGAAATCTGGAAATAATTCTGAGGAAATTTTCCATTTTGGGCCAAGAACAGAGTCTGGAAAACCAATTTTCTTTCGAGTCGCTGTTCAAGAATGTTTGGGCAGACCACGCGGATCTTATTAGCATCCAGTATTCTGGAACGGGAGCTTTGAAGACAGATTTTACAAGAACAGGTATAACTTACAGTACTTATAAGTCGAGAAACTTATTAATGGTCTATAACAGCATTAAAGTGTTAATATTTTGTAGAACGTAAAAATGTTTCTTTAAAAAAAATTAAATTTGATGGGTCCGAGCGGTTCTTGATTAAGCGGGCGGTATTCTATATAAACGGCTAATTAATAATAATAATAAGTTTATTTTTAATATTTATAATATAATAAATGTGTTTATCTTCCTCAATAAATTTCTTCTTTGATCGCCCGAAGAAGTGCTTGTTAGCTTCCAATATCCATGCTTTTATTTAGACTTTAAATTTTTTTAATGAAATATGTTTTTAAATTTTTGTTGGTAAATAATCGTTAAATATTTGAAATTATTTTGTCCTATGGACTTATTTATGTTAGGTTTTATGGTTATTTCATTTTTATGACGAGTATTATGATTATGGTTTTTAAATTGTATAAGATTTTTATTTTTAAATATGTATATTAAGATATTATAAATGTAAAGTTGTCTAATGTTCATTTTTTTTGTTTCAGAATATAATTTTATTGAAGGATAAAGATAATTTTTATTAAATATAACCTTTTCTGTAATATTTCTAATTTTTTAACTAAAGTTCTATTTATTCCTCCCCAACCTAAAATTCCGTAATTTAAATGAGTTTTAACTAATGCATAATATAATATTTCCATATGTTTTAAGTTCAAATTTTTTTAATAGTTTCTGAAAATTGGTAGCAAACTTCTTAATTTTTTAATCAAATATTCTATGTGAAAATTTCAATTTAATTTATTGTCGAAAAATTATTCCTAAATATTTTACTTGATTAACTTTCAAAATTTGAGTGTCATCATTTATTTTAATACTATTCCTATCTTGTGGTATGTTATTTTGATTTAAAGTAAAAGGAAGATAATAAATAGTTTTATCAAAATTAATTGTTAATAAACTTTTATCAAACCAATTTTTTATTCATTCATTTTTTAGGTAAACGCACAAAAGCAGGCCTTATGCAAGACGGCATCAACTCCTTAATCCGCTACTACAAAAACAACTTCAACGACGGCTTCCGTCAAGACTCCATCGACCTCTTCCTAGGCAACGGCAAAGTCGTGTCTCCCATAGCGCCGCCTCCCGGTTGGCGTTACGTCACATTCCCTTCTGTCCTACTGGTAGCTACGGCCATGTTCGTGGCATCAGTTATACTCCCTTCGGAGTATTCCACGGAGTGGCTGCTATATTTGCTGTTCTGGGGTGGAATGATGGCGGCTACTGCCTACTACATTTTCCAGTACGGGCAGGAGTTTGTGGATAAACCGAAGTTGACGGAGGCGTAGGAAGTTTTGTGAGTCAGTTCAGGGGAAATAAATAATCTTATAGAGTAGAACGAATTTCAAATGGGCAGATTTTTACAGTAATAGTATAAGTTCGATGTGATTATGGAAGGTTGCGACGTGATTTCAAACAGTTTATAATTCAGTGACTTAGGACAGTGTAGAAGGTATTTTTTCGGGGATTTTTGCACTGGGTAATTGTTTTTTACGCGTTTCAATTATGTTTGGACACACTATAAAAGTCTGTGTATTTGAAAACCAGTGTATACCGTGGCGAGTAATGTAAGGCAATGTTTCAGAAGAAAGGACGAGTATCTACTGGGTCTCCTAAAAGTCCCGCATAAAATTAATATCAATTAAAGGAAAAACGCTCAGACCCGTAAATTTTTATTTTTAATTCTGCATTTTTTGACATAAAAAAATATTATACAGGGTGTCTCATAGAACTGTCGTCACGCCCTTGACAATTTTTGAATGGAACACCCTCTATATTGTATTATTTTCTGTTTCCCCACAAAATTCTACGCTTATGTTGTAAATGTCATATGTCTAAATTCAATAGTTTTTGAGATATTGACGTTTAAAATATGGCAATTATTTTTTGACTTTGAGAGGTTGTAACATTGGAACGGTTCATCTTAGAGAAAAATGGTTTTCACCTCCCTATCTTAGTTTTTCATTCTCTATCCAAAGAAATCAACCTCCGATTTACCATGTTAAACCGTTAAAACCGGTTTTTTGGTTTAACATGGTAAATCGGAGGTTGGTTTCTTTGAATGAAAAATGAAAAACTAAGATAGGGAGGTGAAAACCATTTTTCTCTAAGATGAACCGTTCCAATGTTACAGCCTGTCAAAGTCCGAAAATTCCATATTTTAAACGTCAATATCTCGAAAACTGTTGAATTTAGACATATGACATTTACAACATAAGCGTAGAATTTTGTGGGAAATCAGAAAATAATACAATATATAGGGTGTTCCATTAAAAAAAATTGTCAAAGACGTGACGACAGTTCTATGAGACATCCTGTATAAAAAAATTTTATGTCAAAAAATGCACAATTAAAAATAAAAATTTACGGGTCCGAGCGTTTTTCCTAGATATTTTTCCTTTAATTGATATTAATTTTATGCAGGACTTTTGGGAGACCCAGTATACAGGGTGTTACCAATTCGACGCTTACCATTGAGATCTCGTAAATGGTAAGAGATACAGCGAAGGTTAAATTGGAACAAAGTTACGCAATTTGAAAACGACTAAGAAGCGGTTGAGAAATTTGGAAAATTCCGAATATTTCCGAAGATATTTTAAAAAAATTTCGTTTCTCTATTTATTTTTCCTTGCTTTATTTTAAAAAATTTCGTAGACTTTGTATCTAACAAATTAATAATACAATACGACTTTAATTAAAAAGCAACGTTTCAATCCCAATAATACCACCTTCAATCATCACGGTCTTAAACAGTAATGCACACTTTGTACAATTTAAAGTTGACTTCATACAGTGGCGGCCCCAGAATTTGTCAAGGGGGGGGGGGGCTAAGATTTTTTTATTTATACAAAACCAAACATAGCGGGTGGTGCATCGTGGTTGGAAACATAGAAAATCCCATGAAAGTTTTAGACTCTTCAAATATTTGCTCCCCCGTTGACTTTAAAGCGGAGTTGTAGGAAGACTTTTTTAAGGTCTCTATGTGGCGAGTGCACATGCAGAGTTTGAACAACCCGATCTTATCTTATTGGAATAGGATTGCGGTTGGGTTTTTATTGGAATTCAACAGGTGATGCTGCGGACATTGATTGGACTTGTCATTGTCAAATGTAATTTGCGAATGGTAGACTTTTTAAAAATCTTTAGCAGATATATTTTACTCTGGATTTAAATAATATTTTCAAATAAAACAAACATTATTTCAAAACGGATTTTTTTATAGAGAACGAATTATTTCACTTACAATAAAACCTATTAAATAATATCAAAATCATCAAGAATTGCATTTGCAGTTGTTTGTTACAGTGCCTATCGCCTCAAACTCAGTAATAGCTTTTTTTATTACCGACTTGGTAGGAATGGATGATACTGCAATTTTTTATACAGATATAAGTTGGGACAACTTAAATAACAAAATTAAAAAAGATTTTAAAATAATAAAAAATTGGTTTGATAAAAATTTATTAACAATTAATTTTGATAAAACTCATTATCTTCCTTTTACTTTAAATCCAAATAACATACCACAATATATTAATAGTATAAAATAAATGATGACATTCAAATTTTGAAAGTTAATCAAGTAAAATATTTAGGAATAATCTTTGACAGTAAATTAAATTGGATTTTTCACATAGAATATTTGATTAACAAATTAAGAAGTTTACTACCAATTTTTAGAAACATTAAAACAATTTTGAACGTAAAACATATGGAAATATTATATTATGCATTAGTTTAAACTCAATTAAATTACGGAATTTTAGGTTGGGGAGAAGGTTTCTAAAAATTATATTTAATAAGGATTATCTTTATCCTTCAATAAAATTATATTCTGAAATAAAAAAAATGATTTACATTTATAACATCTTAATATACATATATAATATACATAAATTTTTTTAAATATTTATGTTTTATTTATACGATTATTTACCAACAGAAATTAAAAAATATATTTCATTAAAAAAATATAGAGTCGAAATAAAAGCATGGATATTGGAAACAGATAACTGAATATACAGTGTGTCCAAAAAAGTATGCAACATATGTAAAAGTTTTTTATTACCGATTTCTCAGAAAATTTTATTCTTGATAAAAGTTGGTGCATGCCTTGAAACTATAAATGCATATTTCAAATTTCACCTGCGGCTAATAATAAGGGAGCAAATGCCATTTTTTCGAAATTGCATTAAGAGTAAAGTACCTTAGTAATTAAAAATACAGCAAAATTTTATATGCAAATGTTATTGCAAATTAAAAACATAGCCCAAATACGAAATTTGAGTTACGTGTCTCAATTTTTATTTTATTTTTTCTAATCTCTAATTTCCCCTAAACGGTACGCCTCTGGTCGATTTTTCGTTTACGCAATTTTAATATATTTATTAAATAACTTAACCGTGGGTTTATAATATAAATGCATTAAGTAGTTGCAAACTTTTAAAAACTTTTCAATGAACCGGGTCGGGTTAGATATAAACGTGTTGCACGCCTACTTAAACACATTTTAGCCAACTTCTGTTCGAAACTAAATTATAATAAAATTCAACCCTTTTCATAGTACTGGAAATAACTACTAATTTATTTGTCATTTTCACCCAGTACGCTAAAGTCCAAAAACCTACTTTAGAAAAATGCATATAAAATTAGAGATAAAAAAAAAATTGAGACACGTAACTCAAATTTCGTATTTGGGCTATGTTTTTAATTTGCAATAACATTTCCATATAAAATTTTGCTGTATTTCTAATAACTAAGGTACTTTACTCTTAATGCAATTTCGAAAAAATGGCATTTGCTCCCTTACTATTAGCCGCGGGTGAAATGTGAAATATGCATTTATAGTTTCAAGGCATGCACCAACTTTTATCAAGAATAAAATTTTCTGAGAAATCGGTAATAAAAAACTTTTACATATGTTGCATACTTTTTTGGACACACTGTATAATGAAATATTTTTGATTTAAATAGAAATTCTCTACATGTTTCGAATGTAGAATCATTCATCTTCAGGAGAATACATGAAAAAAGAAGAGACTAGTAGATATCACCTTAACGGAGCATTAAGATTGTAAAATTAGGTAATTTCTATAATAAAATTATAATGAATCTTTGGAAGTATTCGGAATTTTTTAGAATTGTCAACGGCTTCTTGGTCGTTCTCAAATTGCACATTTTTACCCCAATTTAACCTTCGCTGTATCTGTTACAGTTTATTAGATCCCAATGGCGAGCGTTGAATCTGTAACACCCTGTATATTATATGTATTATTCTACATTATAAAAAATTATTGCATTTATAGGTTTTAATGCACAATAAAGTGATATAGGAAGAAGTTTGTCTTCCACTTGGTGTTTGAATACAATTTTGTTATAGGTTTTAGGTCAGATAATTTTTTTTAAATGTGTCCTGATTGTTAAAACGAAAGATAAAAAGGGGGAATGTTAATAAACTTTCTTGTCCCGTACCATTTAAATGTGATTCGTTTTTCATGAGTTTTAAATATTATTTTTTAGTAGCCATTTACCACTTTTTTTTTTCTAGTCAATCTGTTTTATAGCTCTACGTTTTTTGTTTAAGCGCTGTGCCATTTTATTTTTTGATCAATTTTTTTTTTGTTTTATCTAAAAGCAGTTGCATACCCGTCTTTGGGTAGCAATTACCTTGGACCAGTGGCGTATTTAGGGGGGCTGCAAACCCCCCCCCCCCCCCTAACCTGGGAGCTCGGGTCAAAAGTCTAGTTGCAACCTAAATTTTCGTCTCACGCTTGGACTCTTAATTTAAATCTTTAAATAATGTATTCCTGGCTTAAATTAAAAATTTAGTTTTTAAACTTTTCCTTCTAAAAGTCCTGTTTTGTATAGAGATTAAGGTTTCAGACGCATATCGTTTTAGTTATTGATTTATGATGCAATTTTACGGGAAAAATATGCAAAAACGGCACTTAAGAAGGAGTATTTTAAAACCTAAGCATTTGCACCAAAAAATGCTCCTAGATCTACGCTCCTAAAATACATGATTTCTGAAAAAATAATCAATTTTGGCGTGGTGAGCGATATTTACTTATGAAAAACCGAGCCCGAAAAACGTCATTACGTCTTATGTTAAAATTTTGAACTGACACCAATATTCGTATTTTTCACAAATATAAAAAAAAAATTAATATAGCGCCAGCTAGTACCTAATATCAAAAAAAAGGAAAAAAAACCTTTACAAAAACAAATTTAATCCAATCATGCAGACGGCGAGAGGTAATAATTTAATTTTCGAAACTTGATAGTAGTAGTAGGGGAGCCCAAGCGGGGATTTCGGGATTTACCAAAGCGCGACAGATTAATATACAGGGGGATACCTTGTACCCGGTTAAGTACCTCCACAAAACATGAGGCCCATATATAAGGCCGCCCGTGAAGGATACAGGATCAGATTAGTAAAAAAAAATTGACCATCAGAAATTCTCGAGCGCGTCAGATTAAGGTAGGGTGAGTTAATTACATCCTAAAAAGTGTATATTCCACTAATCTGACAATTTGAGAGTGACGTAAAAAAAGGGGAGGGCAACAAAGTTGTAAAAAAAAAACGTCATCTCGACTTCTCGAGCGTAGCTAAATTTTTTTTTATTTTGAAGGAAATAATTCAAGAATAATGAAAAATATATAATCTGACGATTTCCGCAAGCCGAAATAACAAAAATTCGTCGATAAAGTTAAATGCGTGCAGTTGCGTGATGCCTACATTTCCTTCTCCGCGTTTCTATTCCTCTCTCACTCTTTCTCTATCTATTACTCTCTCACTCCGTCCCCACTCTGGTTTTTTTGAAAGTGTTTTTTTTGGAATAACTTTTAACCGGCTTTATCGATCAACTTCAAAAACTAATCCGCCTTTGAGCTTGAAAAACCACGTCGATCGCCACCAAGCTGGTCAAAAGCGGTTGATTCGTTCGAGAGATATCGTGAACGAAAGAAACCCGAAAAAGTGTTTTTTCGGGATTACTCCGAAATTTGTGGTTCGATCAATTAAAATTGCAAAATTACTTATGAGGATGATAAAACTGCGTCGAATGCCGCCAACCGCGTGAAAATCGGTTGATCCATTCAAAAGTTATTACGGTTTGAAAATTCCAAAAATAGTGTTCTATGAAACTTCTATCAGACATTCGAGCTGGGAGAGCTCAAATGCATAGAAATATTATTTCTTTGAACTCAGCGAGCTCAAAATATCACATAAATTATATTTTGAGCTCAAAAATGTCATAAGTACAATTTTAAGAGCCCAGGAATGGAATTAGCGGGAAGTTGCAGGGATGGCCTTTAAGGTGAACCGTTTTTCTAATTTTTTTTTGTCAGATCAGACCAATCCCTCTAGATAATCGTCAGATTATGAGACAGTACGTTTAGAACATAAAGATGAACCATATATATCTTAATCTAACGCGCTTGAGTATTTCAAAATGGCGAATTTTTTTTGCACATTATGAAAATGGCCGCGAGTTTGCGTCCCATCGAAATCATCAGATTAGTTTTTTTGGTGCACTTAACACTCCCTTAGAAAATCTGACGCGCTCGATTAAATTTTTTTTTTTTTCATTTTCAACCCTTAAATACAACCACCCGCATCATGCAAACGATCAGATTAACATACGTACATTATTAAAAATACGTAGGGCATTGATGCTATCAATATCTGACGCGCTCGAGGATGTCCATGCAACAGTTTTTTTTTACATATTTAAAAATCTATAGCCGCTTCCCCCACCGATGTAAAGGTATATATCATATAACATTTTTTTCTTCATATCATCTAAGCTTTGCATCCCAATAGGTCTCTAGGACGCTCGAGTAAATCCCCATTTAGCCTCGTGGGCTCCCCTACTATAGTTAGGTGAATTTTAAACAAACTTTGGACGTTGCCCCGAAAATTTTTCGACAGCGGCGCTTTTTCACCTTCTTCAGTAGATACAATATCACAAAATATATGTAGTCCCGACTATCGCTCTCTCAAGAAAACCTACTTACGCCCACTGAGAAAATTAGTGTTGCATTAATATTTATTATTTTTACACACGAATATATTTTCTATTTTTTTTTGTATACTTTTACGTACTTCTTATATATTTAGTGCAAGTCGGCAACGCTGTTTTGCTATCACAATCTTAGAATTACTAAAGTGCGTAAATTCTTATCCTGTGGACATCGGGCGTCCTAAAGGGGAAGCGTAAATAGCTTTATTTCTGGTAATTGGTGATTATTATTATACAGTTTTAAGTATAAAAAATTTTAATTGGCAAATAATAAAGTTAAAAAACGAAATTTCGCCAAATTTGCCCACCTTATTCTACTTTTATTACTTAATAAATACAGATTGATTTTTTTTACTTTGAAACTGTAGGTAATTGTGCTCCAAAGATGATAATTTACCCAAAGTAACAAAATATTGATCAAAAAATGAAATTACGACTGCGTCATTAGCCCTAACGTTTAGTGGAACAACCTAAATAGTTAGTTTTATAATAAGTGCGGAAAGTTAGGCGTCGTTCGGTAACAGTTAAAAACATTTTTTTTTATGCGTAAAAAAATATAATTTTTCTTATAGAAACCATCGTTTTAGGTTTTACCCCTTTTTAGGCGAGGGTGAGATAATCGGCGCAGTAATTTTCTTTCCTGATATTACTAAAAGTAACGTTTCTTTTAAAGGCATATATATTTGGGGTATTTTTCTTTTAGATTATTTTAACTTTTTTACACTTATCCTTCCATGCTTCTTGTGTTGCAAGATACATAGAAAAATATACATGTATTTATAATATTGTAATTTATAAATGTTTGAATAAACTTTGTTAATATTAGGTACATTTTTCCTTTTTTAAGATTCCGTTTATCAGTGGCGGCTCGTGGTTATTGAGTGTGGGAGGTCAAAGATACGCAAAATTGAGTGCCTGCGGATATTTTTCTAATTTTTGAGAAAATATTTAAAACATTATAGTTTACTTCAGAAAGGTGTAGAGTAATAAAAGCTCATTAGGTATTCAAAGGGATTACAGAGTGACCCAACGAATATTTAAGCAACTCTCATAATTTGGCATTGAGTTCATTGCAAAATTCTTTATTTTCATCAAGTGCAGGTAGTACCACCCTGGTTTGGGTCAATTTATGGGTTTTGCCTATTGTTAGTCATTTACACTGAGAATGGTGTGACAAAGGCGTGCATTATGTACATAGAATTAGGCACACTTATTTTTTATTAAACATTATAAATAAAATACAAAAAATACATTATTTAGAAATTAAATTATAAAAAATCATAATATTTTTACCATTGGATTTTAAGCCTTATCAGAGAGTTAAAATTAACAGTGAAATTTTGAGCTGATTGATGATGACACATAACAACAATTATTAATAGGTTTTTCGTTTAAAAATTAATTTAGACTATCGAATACATTTTCCACGTTTACTATAGACTCGTCAGACTCCGATGATGAGGAAATCGTGCGAGAAAGGATTGTAAAAGTGCGTAACAATGTATTTGAAGAAATAGACGATATTGAATTCAAAAACGATTTAGAAGAAATAAAAACACATTTGAGCAATTGGCGAATCGGTTAGATGGAGTAGTTGAACCAGTAAATTATAGAAATCAACCTATTTCAAGAATATATTAAATACTAATTTGTTTAAGATATTATGTTACAGGATCATTTCAAATAAATATCGGGGATTTCCGATTTTAATGTACTTTTGTTCCAATGAAACTAGAGTTCTTCTCCCGCATAGTATAATTACTAGATGTCTTCCTATATCCTGTTTTGTCCATCATTAAATTTTACTACTGGATCCGTAAAATTGTATTTATTAGCGTAAAGTGACGTAAAGAACGGATTTGATTGATAAAACGATATTTCAGAAGATATGAGGTTGGAATATTTTACTCTGAAGTTAGTTATAAACTAGAATTGTCAGCTCAGACGTATGTACATCAACCTAACTCTCTGTTTGTTAATAGAGCGTCTCTGATTTATGGTAAATACGATATTTCATTAACAGACTGTTAATCCTTATACCGATCTTAACAATCAGACTGTTAAGTTAAGTTAAAGATGGTGAATACGGCTGTTAGTCATCTAAGGAACTGTCATCTCCTCTTGACGTTATAATTAACGGGTCGACGGTCCGATCGATCAGGTAGTCAAGATCCCACAATTTCTCCTCTTCTTTAATGACATGATTGACTGCTTTTCGCCAGTTCTTTGGTGCCACTTCCTTAATGGCTTGATCAAACACTAGCTTAACTTCTTTCATTTTGAATGTAGTTTGTGTCTTGCTACAAATCCTTTCACTTACGCCCATATAAGTTTTATAGGATTTATTTCGCAATGATATGGCGGTTTGCGCAGCACAGTTACACTATGTTTTTCAGCTATATCTTCCACGGTATATTTCATAAAACGATGTTTGTGTAAACTTGCTATAACTAATATAAGCTCCTTCTTTATTAAATTATCTTGTTTTTTTTTCTTTGGTTAGTTATCATAAATAATTTACTGGACAAAATGTACCTGCGCCTATGGCCGACACCGAAATTGAGCCGAACTGGACGGAATTTCCCATTTTATTACTCTACACCTTTCTGAAATAGACTATAATCGAGAAACTTGTAAATTGTTGTGAATTTATAAACATGGAAATACAATAAATATGGCCATCTGGTTCTAAGGCTACTTACTCACCAATGACGTCATAGCCTCTAAATATGACATCCTAACCACCTTTGTATCATGTGCATTAATAAAAAAAACTATAAGGATTACTTATGTAAAACATATTTTATTAAAACCAATAACAAATCATAAATAACTAAACTAATTAGTACTAAAAAGACATTTTTTGTCCTATAAATAAAGCCTATGAAAAATTTATCGCATTCAACATACACAAACAACATTCAACAATAAGGTAGACTACAAATCGACATAATTTCCATTTTGTGGTAAGAAGGGAACGAGAAACGATACATAAGCGCTACAAAGTCCGTGACGTCCCTTTATCACATTGCATAATATTAAATACCAAAACTTTAGTGCGAAAGTTACTTGTCAGTTTTAAAGCGAAGAATAAAATTTAGGAATGTTTTAAAATGCAGTTACAATTATTAACGTTAAAAAATCTGGCCAACCAATCAGATTTAAAAAATAAGTTATATGATTTGCGTGGTTTCCTGTTCTTTTTCGCGTTGCCTCACCGCCACGGCCGTTTCAACCAGCAAATAAAGACATTTGAATTTTTCCTTTTCCTCCTCTTCTGTCATTAACGGATCAGGCTCGATCTGATTGGCCGGCATTACTTGGACCTTGGGACTGGGGCCTGCGGACGTTTGGACAATCTGATGGGGATATTGCGACCTATAAAAAATATCAATATGTGTGTTTGTTCCATTGAGATTAACAAGGAGGCGACATCACGTGACTAAAAGTGACCCTACCTGCGCCATATTGGTACGACACTTATGTCCTTCGTGTAGTCAGCTGTTTGATCTATCATAATCGAGGTGGTTTTAGATTTTATGAGAAGTTTTTCAATTTTTGTATAAAACTATTGCTACTGTGTGGATAGATATTAATTATTTCTTGTGCTGTGCGAAGTTGTTCCAGCAGAAATGCTGTGTCTAAGAAGAAAACAGCGAAAATTAAGTTTTATAGGTTAGTATAAATAAAGGGCAGGTCCGTATTTATAAACTTTGGGTGCTAATGCTTTGGTTGCTACTGACAAGCCTATGGCTTGTTTAGTTGCAATTTTATTCTCGAAGCAGCAGCCGCACTTTGACGACACTCACCGTAAATTAGCACCATATCTACTAATTCATTGTTTTCAAATTTTACCATTTCCACGTGTCACCAATTTAAAATTAACTTGCTTCAGAAAAACACACCGCAGCGGATTGCCAAATAAATAACTGACCACCGACCCGTAAATTGCATGACTAATAAGAGATAAGACAACATAAAGTATAGCTGGCTACGTTTTGATGACCAGGCCCGCACTTAGATTTTCTACTTCTGTATCTCGCCTAGTTTTATTTTTTTGAAAAAAGTTATTTGAAAATGTTTATTTTAATGCCTTCTATACACAGCTAAAACAGAAGTATCAACTTAGGAATCACCCTGTAGAACTACGGTTTTTTTAGACAATTTTTTTTTGTCAAAAACAGCAATTTCAATACCTACTGTTCGTATCCCTTATTATAAACGCCCTCATTTGGCATTCCTCCGTACTGCACAGGATTCTGCCACGTGGACGAGTACTTTTCCTCTTCACTGTGACTGGAACTCTCGTAATCGTTGCTGTCCTCCGCCTCGGAACGGTAAAACAGTGTCATGCTATCGTCGTACTCTTGACTCAACCTCATCCTTTTTGCGCCTGGGTGCTCGTATTCGTCACCCCATCTGGAAAATAATAATACCTCGGTTACACTCTATAACATACACTCC
This sequence comes from Polydrusus cervinus, assembly GCA_935413205.1. Taxonomy (NCBI): domain Eukaryota; kingdom Metazoa; phylum Arthropoda; class Insecta; order Coleoptera; family Curculionidae; genus Polydrusus; species Polydrusus cervinus. The sequence goes on along the minus strand of OW284510.1, from coordinate 109,092,315 downwards.
ACCTCAAAATGTTGGCTACGTTTAATAGTGTATTGTTGGGTTGCATACAATTTTTTAACTACAATTAACTATAATAATATAATAATAGTTTATTTTCAATATTTATAATATAATAAATGTGTTTATTTATCTTCCTCAATAAACTTCTTCTTTGATCCCCCGAAGACGTGCTTGTTAGGGGCAAATCTTAGTATTTTAAATTAAAAATATATAGAATATTAAAATATTTTTAAAAATATTTGTTAATATTATATAAAAGTTAAATTGCAAATAAAAAACGTTTAACTATATGTATATAACTATAAACGCAGTTTTTTTTTTTGAAGATATAGGATATAAAAATTTTGAAAAATATATTACCTATTCATAACAATATTTATTAAAACATTTCCAAAAATAATTTTAAGTTATCTGTTTCCAATATCCAGGCTTTTATTTCCACTTTATATTTTTTTAATGAAATATAGGTATTTTTTAATTTTTGTTGGTGAACATACGTTTAAATAAAAACATAAATATTTGAATTTTTTTTGTTTTAGGTTTTCTGATTATTTCATTTTTATGACGTGTATTATGATTATGGTTTTTAAACTGTATAAGATTTTTATTTTTAAATATGTATATTAAGATGTTATAAATGTAAAGTTTCTAATATTAATTTTTTTTTGTTTCAGAATATAATTTTATTGAAGGATAAAGAGAATCTTTATTATATATAATTTTTAGAAAACTTTCTGTAATATTTCTAATGTTTTAACTAAAGTTCTATTTATTGTTCCCCAACCTAAAATTCCGTAATTTAAATGAGTTTTAACTAATGCATAATATAATATTTCCATATGTTTTACGTTCAAATTTTTTTAAATGTTTCTAAAAATTGGTAGTAAACTTCTTAATTTTTTAATCAAATATTCTATGTGAAAATTCCAATTTAATTCACTGTCAAAGATTATTTCTAAATATTTTACTTGAATATAGGCCGCTTTACAGTTTGCAATTTTTCTTTCACGCAAGAAAAGACTTCCCGGGAGTATGCGCAGAACGAGACTAGTGATCAGCTGGCGCAATTTGTATTGCTTGCGAGAAATATAACTCCGACCCTATTTTTATTGCAATTGCAAGCGCAATTCTGGGGATATTTTGGTGATTTATGAGACACCAACCTAAATATGAAAATCCCTGACATTTGTTTATGTTCTTTCTAACCTATAGTGGGTAAGTTTTGTTTTTGTTGATTTGCTCTTGTGTCCTGTAATGCTGCTGTTAAAATGAATGCATAAAAAAGCGCCGGTAAGTCCTAACCTGTGTGTGTCCTTTTATTTTAGAGGTTGGCAAGTGATACATCACCTACGACCTTGGCAAGTCATTGCACGCTGTAAAATGACTTAAGTCATTGTACGCTGTAAAATGACTTGAAATTTTTATTGCCACAATATTAATTGCTGCAAGACAACTTGCATGAAAGAAAAATTGCAAACTGTAAAGCGGCCGCCTATATTAACTTTCAAAATTTGAATGTCATCATTTATTTTAATACTATTCATATTTTTTGGTATGTTATTTGGATTTAAAGTAAAAGGAAAATAATTAGTTTTATCAAAATTAATTATTAATAGATTTTTATCAAACCAATTTTTTTATTGTTTTAAAATCGTTTTTAATTTTGTTATTTAAGTTGTCCCAATTTGTATCTGGATAAAAAATTGCAGTATCATCTGCAAGTTTGACTGTGACATAAATGACACATACATTATTTACTCAATTTTTGCGATCAGTTATTATACTTTGATATGAATTATTACCCAACTCTGCCTTGGTCGGCTCCCATTTGAGCTACTGACAATTTTTTACCCCTTCTTGAAATAGTGTAATTTAACGGATCGTGTCCTTCTCTGCGAATCATTTCGGGAAGGATTCTCCTACGAGCATTTATAAACCAATTACATACCTGTAAAAAATAATTTAGAAAAATTAATAAAAATGTAACCGTACTTGGTAAGCCCTTGAAAGATGGGTTCCGTGGAAGTATATATGGATGAGGACGTAAAGAGAGTTCTTTGTTTTTACAGATCTAACAAAAAACATCTAAGATCCAACATCTCAGACGAAATTTAGTAGGTTTAAGAACGCAGGGAAGAGTGTAAAATGTATCATCTCCCAACCCACCCCATTCACAAGTAACGGTAACCAGGCCGGATGATGAGATCGGACATCTCGTGGGGTGCGGAAGAAAGTACACACTTCCCAATCGGTAGGTCATGCAATGACGCAAGAAACCAAGGGTTGATAGCCCTTGGGGGGTGTTGCATGACTGAGAATCATGGTTCGGAACCCACGTTAAGCTGTAGGTCCCCTCGGGTATGGCCCTGGCAGTGAACGAAGAAGAAAAAATTACACAACAAAAAAAATGGGATAATTTTTGAAATAGTATATATTACATAACGAGTGATGAAAGTGATACTTTTCAAACGAGGAGATATATAAATTCTCCGAGTTTTAGAATAATCATTTTCACACAAGTAATGTACACTACTTTTCCTACGACTACAAAGAATTATTGAAAAAGCCTTTGATTTGTGAAAAACATATTTCAACTGGCGTTAAAAAAATATCAACACTAGTGTTGATATTAGCATACTTAGGATTATGTTCCACTTAATATCTGGTTTCATAGTTTGTCAATAGGCTTTTCCTTTATTTGTAGTTTAACTTTTTCATTTTTTCATATTTTATATATCATAGGAAGAACTAATCCTGGAATAACTTCTAGATTAACCAGAATGAAAAATTTTAAATTTAATCAAGGAAAGATGCATTAAACATAAATTTAAAAAATCCACCTAACAAGGAAGATTTCAATTCAAAAAATTTCTATAAATTATTTAATTTTTTTATAAAAAAAAGTCAAATACTCCTAACGGGATTTTAACCTATGTCCTTGCGATCTGTAGGCTAGAGCTTTATTCTCTACGCAATGGCTAACGATAGACATTTGTTGTTTAATACTGGTAATAGATTTTCCAGTACCTACAGGGTTGCCAACAGTACGGTCCTGACCGTACTTTTACGGTATTTTCACACAAAATACGGTTTACGGTCCAAAACTCGGACCGTACCTAAAAAGTACGGTAATTCTGGCCAGAACCCACAGACCCCTATTATAACCCTTTAAAAGGTTTACAATAGCTCACTAATCGATATGTTGCATCAGGCGCCACCTATTATCGATAGATCGAAACCGATGTTTTGACGAAAGTCAGTTTGTAGAATTTCATGCAATTATGAACCTTATGTGTGGTGTAAAAAGAGACGTTCGAGTTCGATACAACATGCGTTTGCCGCTGAACGGCTGACTAAGACCAAGGAAAATAGTGATTTGGATTTTGTGGAAACTGGAAACTGTGGAAAGTGAAGTGAACATAAAGTTAAAGAAAAATGTCTAGCGATGGATCTGAGGGAGGAACGAGCACACCTTTTGATTTCAGTTATCATTATTATTGTTAATATTATTAAAATCCTGGCTGACATAATACGGTAATTTGACGTACGAAATACGGTCTGGACGTTTTCAAAAGTTGGCAACCCTGAGTACCTATGTATATTGTTAACATTTTTTATAATTTCAGATGGCGTATTTTCAAACTCTAATTCTGAATCACTCGACAAATACATGATAAATAAGTTAAACACTTTACAATTACTGCTTTCTTAAATTTGTTATTTTTAATAAATAGGGGTTGTCTGTCAAATTGGCACCATATGTTTAAATTAAATAGTGTGCCTTGTATTTCAACTCTATAGAGTTGTTTCAACACGCGTGTGATATTCGGCGCTTTCAAGCCAAGTTAACCGTGCTTTTTTTCTCATTTTCATAGGAGTTCGTATGAAAATGGTATTTTCATTTTTTTTAGAAACAGTATCGTAAATTTTGACCCTTAAAACTTAAGGTTCGAAAAATAAAAAAGAAAAAAATTGGCTACTATAGTACCCACTTGTAAAACTGTCAATCCAGCTTCTTGCGACAAAGTCAGCTTTTCAGCGTCGCTGGGGTATGCGTTGTATCTATGTTCGTACAACCACCTCTTCAAAATTTTGACAGCATGTTTCGGCAAGTTTCCTCTGCGTTTCCTTATCGGGGTAAGTCCCATGGCCATGTTGGTCATGTTACCGATAGCGCTCAAGTTCGGACTTGAATGGTTAATCATGGATTGATGAATTGGGACCTGTAAAAAAATAAAAAGAATAGAACAAATATCGGATATACAAGGTGTCCCATAACTTATGGGCCGTAGAGTAACTGGAGTTACTAGACATCAAACTAAGCCGATTAAGTCATATAAGTTTTTTCGGATGGTTACTCATTCTAGAGATACAGGGTGTTGAAAGTAAAAGTTTATTCTTGAAAATAAGCCATAATTTTAAAACGGTTTAATGAATCGAATTGAAAGTTGGCAATATTATGTTCTTATGAGCAAGAAATAGGAATTTGTAGAAATTTTTAAGTTTTAAACATAATACATAATTAAATTAATATTTTTATTATCAAAAAAAAACAACTTATATGACATAATCGGCTTAGTTTGATGTCTAGTATCTCCAGTTACTCTACGGCCCATAAGTGATGGGACACCCTGTATATATAAGTACCGCCCTGTAAACCGGTAATGTAGGTAGAGTCAGTCTAGGGTTGCCACCTTCCTTACCAACGATTCCGGAAGTCTAATAACCATATACGTTTATTTACATACGAAATAAGCAAAAACCTCACCAGTGACGACTTCTAAAAAAAAAAAAAAAGATCGCCACCTCCCCCACGCTCTATAACGCAATAAGCTGAGACAATACAATATTGCCTTTTTGTCCAAATAACCTCCAAAAAAAAAAGTTCGCTGCCTCCACGATCTTGCAGCGTTTTTGTAAACTGGATTTCCGAAAGCCCAGGAGACACGCTTTTTAAGGCCCGATTCCGGGAGATTCCTGGAATACCGGGAGAGGTGGCAACCCTAAGTCAGTCCCGGATCTTTTTTTTTAATGTGAATTTACATCATTCCGGCCATCAATCCTTGAAATTTGCCCTTACACGATCATTATTACTGTCATTCCTTTATAAAAACTGTTAGTCTGTTGGATTTTTTACTGAGGTTTATATATAAAAGACAGAAATGTAAACATAATGTTATATTTGTGGTTCTTACTTTACCCGAGGAAATTATTATATTTATCACGGTAACGAGTCAATAGACAGTACCTACCTTTTCTTTTTATAAATTTGGCGAAACTTATGCGCATTAGTGATGTAAATTTTCGTTACTTTTAAGGACTTTGACCGATTCGTTACTTTGGGTATTAGGACTCGTTACTTTTATTTTAATTATTGTGGTTGTTATAGTCGAGATCGAGTATAAATATATTAAATCTAGGTATATCAATTGTCAAATATGTCATAAAAAAGCACATAAAAATATATAACACAAAATAGAACAACGCGTCGCCGTCGGTCGCCCGAAAACCAAATCACCCCGAAAATTAATTATGATAAGTTTCGTCGTCCGTCATTCGCTATCAAGTCCACGAATGAAGCCGTCCGTTGTGAAATTGTGGTTAGAATAGTTAGTTTGATTTAAATTCGGTGTAAGTAACGAGTCTTTTATAAAATTAGGACTCGTTACTTTTAGTGATCACATAGTAACGCCTACATCACTAATGCGCACAATTCTAAAAAAGAAGAAATTAATATTTAAAATCGACCCTGTTTAAATTTATTTAGAGTTAAATTGTTATTAATAAATAAAGTTCTGCATATCCAATCTTTAACGAGAAGAATAATAAATTAATTGAATGAGTTTTTTATGTTATTGTCATATAAATACTAACCTATTTGTTTTGCAACTGCGTTTTTCCATGTTAGAAAATTTATTGTAGCTATTTTATGGTAAAGTTTTTACTGTAACAAATAACGCGAATTTATAGAGACTTGAATAATGTAAAACAATACTAAACAAATGTAATTATAGAGCCACAACTTGAGTTGTTTTAAATATTATAAATTATTAAAACCTACCTCATAACGCACTTGCCGCAAGCTGTCTTCGTGATCCGAACCGGACTCGTTTTCATCGCTACTACTGTTCTCTTGATATCCCTCGTTATTCGTAAATAAAGGGTTGAAATTTTGATTTAAATTTTCCATGTTATGATTGAAATTCATCGTTAAAAGAAAATTAAACGCAGAGAGAAAAAGTTTCGGGGCGGATTGGGGTTGTTTACAAGCTCTAATAAACAGTTGAAGTAGCTAGCGACAGACAGATGAAGTTGAAATTGTCCAATGCCAACTTTTGGCATTGATAGACATTTGCGACATGTCTCGTTTTTTTAATAAAACGTCCATGGATGCGTTTTTGAAATGCTGTGGAAACTGTAAAAAAAATCCCATACAAACTAAAATACTTTTAATATCGTTCTAAACAATTTTCCTTAAATTAATGGTTTAAAATTCAAATTGAAAAATCACCCACGACTTCGGAGTGTGTCGGTCGCTACGAACGGAGACGAGCCCGTGGTTTCCGGGTCAACGCTTCCTGCTCGAATTTCGCGGGAAATTTGACATTACCTAATGTGAATATTAGAATGTTTTATATTTCATATTTAAATGTGGCTTTAATTACAGGGGAATGATACGTCCATAGATAAATCTGCGGACATCGGCGTTTATCGCTGGATCTTTGCCTTGCCTAAGGCTGGATCAATAATATAAAGGCATTTTGTAATTAAATTCGTTATCAATATTTGAGGCACAGAGGAATGATAGGTCGTCGCTGTCGCTATATTTGAGGTTAGATCACAGAGGAATCGTAGGTCCGCACGATTATAACAGCACAAAGAAATGTTCGTTCGGTTTTGTTGCAAATTAAGTCAGTTTTATTTAACGCGTCGTCCAAAATACGTCAGTCCTCATAACACAACCCATTTCTTAATTCCAGAGCTTTTTTGGGAAGAAAAATACTGACAACAAAAATTCCACTAGTCCAGTTTCTGGCGTAAATATTCTATGACAATTTTCCACTCTGTATATATCCGATTTTATGAGATATTTTGTTGTAACATCGAGTTATGAATCACGACCAGTGTCAACGCGGCTTAACAAAAGAAACGTATCCTGATTCTAAAGACCTTCCTCTTCTCAATAGTGACTTCCGACCACATATATACATACACTATATTGCTATTACCATAATTCAATAATGACACCACTGTAGGCAGATGATCAGGGTCCGTTGAGTTTGCGCAGCTCGGAAATTTTCTTCTTGATATAAACATTTGACAGGACCGATTTTCAAAATATTTTTACAAGCTTTATTTATTTAAAGCCACCCGGTCGTTCGGGTGTGTACAGTTTATGGTCAAATAAAACTAAGTAACCAATATTTTACATACCTGAAATACCTTATTCCTAGTATTGAACCGCGATTCGTGCAAAAAAGGATCATGCACTTTTTTCTACCCATCTTGAGACACAATAAGTCGCTAACAATAACAAAATGTCTGGTAAAGTTTTATACCTAAATTCGCACCCAAAACTTAAAAATAATATCCACAATCACACACGCAACATCCGAACGAATACAACGTAAAAAAAGATGGAAAAAACTAACAACTTACAAGCTAACAAAAAAAAATGTCTAAAGTAAAGTTTTATAAATATTAACACCCAAAACTTGGAAATTATAACCACACACGAACAAACGAAACAAAAGATGGCGACGAATAAGAATACAAACAACGGCGAGCCGGTTCTGTTTACGATCTGTTAGATATCGTGTCGATTGCCTAAATTTTTCCCTACTGCGCAAGCACCACGGGCCCAAGTTCAGGTAATTTTGAATCGCACGATGGGTATCTTCTTGCGGCTGCTTGTATTGGCAATATAGTGTATGTATATAAATATGCTTCAGACTGATTGTGAACATAACCGTAATTATTTTCCGTGGTGTGCGTACGTTACGTACACACTAGGGATTGTCACTTTTTCCAAAGGGCTTGGTGCTCGAAGCACTTTTTGCGAGTGCTTTGCCTAGCTCTGGTTGGAAGTAAATAAAAAAAATAATCAAAAAACACAAAATTTGTTTTTTACGGTTTCGGATTGGGTTATTATTAACACAAATTGTTATTGCTGTTGTGTAGGTGCCGATTCGCTATAATGGTTGCCTTGGTCAAATCATCTTAGTCCGACACTGGACACTTTATTAATTCTGGGACTGGGATCCAGCAAGGGTATATAAGAATAAATAAACGTTTATTTTTGCTTATTTATTAAAAAAACAACTGTTCGTCCTTAAGTCTTAAACAATAGGTACTAAAAAATATAGTAAAGAAAAGGTAACGAAATACGTCAAATAATACCTAAATATGCGGCAGTTGTAGTTCAAATTTATACAACAATCTTTTAAAAAATCAATAAAAATTGATGGTTTTTAAAATAAAAATTAGAATATACATGAGCTAAACATTTTTTGTCGAGTTGTATGGAAAATTAACTCTTAATAAAAATAAACTTTTCCTTTTGTCAAAGCGTGTAAAAAAATATTATAATTTATTTTTTACAAAATTTACAGCGATTCGCAGATTTTAGTTAAAAAGTCTTTACTCTTCTTGTCCCGACGACGTATTCGGTGTCTCAGGAATGGATTCTTCATCGTCCAAATGCGAATCGGTCGTTGCCATACCGCTTTCTGAAATAATTGATCATTGAGGGTATTAATTATAGGTCGTATTAAATATGTATGTGTAATATTTTACAGTATAAGTACCAATGGCGAATATTCAAAGGATGTAGAACAAGTGCCACTTCTTTAATCACCCAAAAAAATAAAAAAAAACAAATATAGTCTATTTCAAGTGGTAACGCCACTGGAAGGGCTAAAAAGGAACCAACTCTATAGTCTATTTCAGAAAGGTGTAGAGTAATAAAATGGGAAATTCCGTCCAGTTCGGCTCAATTTCGGTGTCGGCCATAGGCGCAGGTAAATTTTGTACATTAAATTATTTATGATTACTAATCAAAAAAAGAAGATAATTTGATAAAGAAGGAACTATTAGTTATAGCAAATTTACACAAACATCGTTTTACGAAATATGCCGTGGAAGATATAGCTGAAAAACAGTGTAACTGTGCTGCGCATACCGAACTAAATCCTATAGAACTTATATGGGCGCAAGTGAAAGGATTTTTAGCAAGACACAACACGACATTCAAAATGAAAGACGTTAAGCAACTGTTTGATCAAGCCATTAAGGAAGTGACACCAGAGAACTGGCGAAAAGCAGTCCATTATGTCATTAAAGAGGAGAAAATGTGGGATCTTGACCACCTGATCGATCGGACCGTCGACATGCTAATTATAACGTCAAGAGGAGATAACAGTTCCTCAGATGACGAAAAATATTATGATTTTTTATAATTTAATTTCTGTATAATGTATTTTTTTATAATAATTAATAAAAAAATAAGTGTTCCTAATACTATGTACATATTGCACGCCTTTGTCACACCATTTTCAGTGTGCAGGCAAAACCCATAAATTGACCCAAACCCGGGTGGTACTACCTGCACTTGATGAAAATAAGGAATTTTACAATGAAATAAATGCCAAATTATGAAAGTGGCTTAAATATTCGTTGGGTCACTCTGTAGTCACTTCACATACCTAATGAGCTTTTATTACTCTACTACACCTTTCTGAAATAGACTATAATTTATTTCTTTTTATGAATACAGCGGTGACTTTTCCATGAGGCCGCGCTGTGCCAAATAAATTATTTAAGGGGCGACTATAAGATCTAAATATTTATTTCGATGGTCCAAATGTAAAACCCTTTAGTAAATAAGGGGTGTTATAAATTAAAAATTTGTGTTATAAATTCTTTAATTATTGTAAAATAAAAACGTAAATAAAGTTAGGAAAAGTACCTTCAGAATCGTTAAGACTCTGGCTGTTGCTTGTTGAACCATGATTTTCTTTACTTTCTTTATCTTTGTTTTCTGCATTGGTAGGTGTCTTATCACTAGTTGAGGCTTGTTCTAAAAAAATATTTGATAATTTAGCATAATCTCGAATAGAGTAAAGTGTATTATTGCAGGCACCAGTCATGTATCACGTTTTTTTTGTTATTAATTATACAAAGGGTTGCGACGATTTAAATCAACTGATTTTTTAAATTTTAATCGTGATTTAAATCAAATTATAAATTGCGGTAAAAACAAGTCGCCGAAGCAAATAACTCATCAGGAAATTCATAAAAAAAGGAAGATAGTTATTTAAAACCAAGTGTTTAGATACATTATGTAAGTGTAAAAACATAACTAATCGTCATCAGTCCAGCGTAAAAAATATTCATAAATTACGCTGCCGAAAATTTTCATGTCAATACAAGTTATTTTGTATGTCGCCGAGGAGATTTTCTAACTGTAAATCTAGACAACAAATATTTTTGGACGAATAGAGGCAAAATAATGAAAATAAGTGATTTTAAAGTTTATTATTGCCATATTTAAGAAAAAAATCAGTATAAATTGATAAAAATAAAAACGATTTAATCGAAAAAATCAGGTTTATTGATTTTTCAAAAAAATCGTGATTAATTGCAACCCTGATTATACACATACAATAAAAACTAGGGGCGGCCGGTACATGGGGACTCTGGGGCGTAAGCCTCCCTCGACATTATTTATTTTAAACATGTCTCTATATCGAATTTTTAATAAAATATGTGCACTGATTTTACATTATACATCTCAAAGATGTTACAGCTGTTTTGTGCCTAACCGCTAATTGGGGTTTCATACAATCTGATCACGTTTTTTTGAAAGCGTAATTTATGAATATTTTTTACGGTGGACTGATGACGATTAGTTATATTTTTAAACTTACATAATGTATCTAAACACTTCGTTTTAAATAAACTATCTTCCTTTTTTTTGAATTTCCTGATGAGTTATTTGCTCCGACGACTTGTTTTTACACCAATTTATAATTTGAGTTAAATCACGATTGAAATTGAAAAAATCAGTTGATTTAAATCGTCGCAACCCTGGTCTATACCGAATTTTTAATAAAATATTTGTACTGATTTTATATTTATTTCAAGGTGTTACAGCGGTGGTGTGCTTATCCGCTAATTGAGGTTTCTTTCGATCTCATACTACCGTTGTATCGGGGGGCTACAATAATTGTACCAAAATGCAAGAAACTCTTTAATATTATTAATAATAAATAACAAACTTTGACGGTGACATACATGAAATTGACAGACATAATTTTCTCACAATCAAAACGGCCCCACAACTTCGATTGTAAGTAAATAATGCCTGCCAATATCATTTATGTCACGGTGAAACCAGACAATGTATGAATTATCAAACAATACATGTAAAAGTTTATTTAAGGGTCCTACATGATCATTCACATTGACAGTCCTGAATAAGCTAGGAGGCTCAGCCTCAACTTTTGTAATTTTTTTTTTACAATAAAGGATTTTATTATTATTATTACAAATCCTTCGTCATTCTCGTCCTTAAATTTTGCCCTTGATCCGTATTATTAGTTACTCCCTTATCAAGACTGTCAGTCTGAATGATCGTGTAGGGTCTGCAAATCAGTTAAATTGTATTAACCGACTTTTTTTTTATTTTACTGCGTTAAAAAGTCATATAACAACTTACCTTCAGGATCATCGAACAGATTTGGACTGCTTGCTGATACTTGACTATTTTGGACTGTTGAAACGCCATTTTCCTGAATATTGCTTCTATTTTCTATATTACCAGCCACACTGCCATGACTTATATTCCGATCTTAAAATAATCAATGCATTTTTAAATTTTATTTTTAAGAAAAATACATCCAATTTATTTAAGCAAAAGTAAACTGTTTGTATAAATTGGGGAAATGTCCAGAACAAGAAATAATTTTCGGGAGTTCGTACCTTTTTAATTCATATACATTCTGAAATCAAATAAAGATTTTCCTTTCATTTCGTCAGATCCAGTGATGTAAAATAAATAAGGACCCGTTACAAAGTAAGCGTTACTATGTGATTACTAAAAGTAACGAGTCCTAATGTTATAAAAGACTCGTTACTTTTGGCTTTTCGTTACTCTGAATTTAAATATAACTAACTATTCTAACCAGAATTTTACAACGGACGGCTTCGTTCGTGGACTTGATAGCCAATAACAGACGACAGACAAAAGTATCATAATTATTTTTCGTGTTGGATTTTTGTTTTTACCTCGTCGGGCGACCGACGCCGACGGCGTGTTGTTTTGTATGTACGTCGGAGAGATGGCGTATTAATATTCTGTTTAATTTGTTGTCGGGAAGCTAATCAGAAAGAACTTTCGATCCGAAGCCTATTTCTATTGTATTATCTATCGAGTTTGAATTATGTTGGGTTGGGGAAACACAGGACTGGAAGTTACTGCGGAGAGACGAAAGCATTGTTTATTCTTATTTCTTTTAAATTTATATATATTTTTTAATTTTAACAGACACTTATTTTATAAAAATAATATAAATTGAGTTTTCTGTTTCTTAGTCAAGCTTACTCTGCATACTTTGGTATTTAGAAAGTTATAAAATTATGGAGCCTCGATTCCTAGAATCAGAATCCCAAAAGCAGAAACGAAGTGTTATTTGTTTATATTTTATTTAAATTGAAAACATATAAATATTTTCATTTTTTAATTCAATACGCGATGATCTATTCCTATGTGTTGTTATATTGTATGTTTTAATGTATTTTTTAATCACATATTCGAGAATTGATGACAATCATACCTAAACTTAATATATTTATATTACAAAACACACACAGTATTTAACAATCGATCAAAGCTATACCAATAACAATTTTTATTTAAAAAAATGTACATAAAGTAAAAAATCCTGAGTAACGAGTCCCAATATCCAAAGCAACGAATCGGTCCAAGTCCTTAAAAGTAACGAAAATTTACATCACTGGTCAGATCCACTCCTAGACGCGTTTCGTCATATCATGACTCATCAGTAGAACTAGAATCCGACGAAAGAAAGGAATAACTCAAAAATGCTTTAAGCACACCAGCCAGATGTTGCGCAGAGCGACATCTATGTCATTGTTAGACACTCTTGAACTTACCAGCACCTCTAACATTCTTAGGCCCGTATTATTAATCTCCTGGTAACTTTACCAGCCAGATAATTTCTATGGAGACAATTGTCTTAACAATGGTTTCTTTGGAAATTATCTTGCTGATAAAGTTACCAGGTTACCAAGTTCTCATGGTAACTTTATCAGCAAGATAATTTCCAAAGAAACCATTGTTAAGACAATTGTCTCCATAGAAATTATCTGGCTGGTAAAATTACCAGGAGATTAATAATACGGACCTTAAAGGTTTTTTTTGTGAGTTACCTTGTACGGCAGCGAAAAAGATGTGTTGGTTTTTAATTTTATTATTTTTTTTTTTTATGATAAAACACCTGCACTGTAGGAAAAATCCTTAAAGGCGCTCTGGGAGCGGTGCGAGTGCGAAAAAAGCGATTAACGTTGGTCTTGAAACGTTGAAGATTGTATTCATTGGGAAACACGACCACAGGAAGTTCATTCCACAATGATGACGTTCTCCAGATGAACAATGAAGTTCGAGGAGTACTAAGCTGAACAACATATGGATGAGCGGCAGCGGTTCGCCGTGTATTTCTGTTTTGCATTGCTCTAGGTGGAATCAAGTGGGCAATGTCAGTCGAACACCTGCCATGGAAATATCTGTAAAAGAGAGCCAAATCACCAACCTGTCTTCGATGCTCCAGGCTATCGAGGGTCTTGGTCAGCTCGGGGTCGCCGATCAGACGAACGGCTCTCCTTTGAATGGAATCCAGTAGCCGAAGGGTGTGCTTGGGTGCAGAGCTCCAGACATGAGAGCAATATTCTAATGATGGTCGAATCTGGGCTTTGTAGAGTGTCAAAAGTTGATGAGGTGTGTACAACCTTTTGGTGCGGAAAAGTACACCAAGTTTCTGTGCAGCTGCCCTGGCAATTGCGGCAACGTGATCATGCCAAGACATATTACCTCCCAGATTGACTCCCAGCAAATTAATAGACGGTTCCAGGGGAATTGCGTGTCCTGCCATGACTATATCCGGTTCTGCAATGTTAACCTTTTTGGAGAAGACTGCTGCCTGGGTTTTCTTAGCATTAAATTCGACTTGGTTACTGTCACCCCAAGCCAAAATTTCTTCCAGGTCATTGTTGAGGCGCAATACTTCATGCTGCCTGCGAAGATGTGCGTCGGCAGCGGATGTTTGGGGAGTCAAGGTAAAAGATGAGACAAGTGTGCTGTCATCAGCAAACCTATAAATTGGATTTTGGGTTTTCACTAGAAGGTCGTTAATATACAGTAAAAAGAGGGTATGGTGTATTTTGCCTTTTAACTCTGTTACACTTAATTTGTTAACAAGTTCTGTGCATTGACTGTCCAGTTGATTAAATGTTAACCTGTAAGTACTGTTATTTATTTAAATTATATCTTTTTATCTACTACAGGCTTGCCCTGAGGATGGGCTATGACCGAAACGCGTAGGCAGTTTTGAAATTTTAACTAAACAAAGAAGGTGAAGGACAAAACTGTGTTTTTTCTTCCCAGTTATATGTAATGTTTACCTGCAGAGTTAGTTAAACTGTTATCCCCACTTGCCAACTCCATATCTTTATCAGCAACAACATCTTGTTGACTATTTCTTTCGTTATTATTTGATACCCTCTCGTGACTGATTTCTTGAACTTAAAAATAGAAAAATATATATTAATATTCCTCGTTAAATTGAAAATTAAATCGGAATCAAACTTTTAGTTCTTTATCTACAGACAAGTAGTGTATTCTGACCTAAAAACCAGGGTTGCAACGATTTAAATCAACTGATTTTTTCAATTTTAATCGTGATTTATATTAAATTATAAATTACTGTAAAAACAAGTCGCCGAAGCAAATAACTCATCAGGAAATTTAAAAAAAGGAAGATAGTTTATTTAAAACAAAGTGTTTAGATACATTATGTAAGTGTAAAAACATTCCTAATCGTCATCAGTCCAGCGTAAAAAATATTCATAAATTACGCTGCGCGCTGCCGAAAATTTTCATGTAAATACAAGTTATTTTGTATGTCGCCGAGGAGATTTTCTAACTGTAGAACTAGACAACAAACATTTTTGGGTGAATAGAGACAAAATAATGAAAACAAGTGAATTTAATAACTTTAATGCATTTCTCGTGAATGTCGCACCGAGATTATTGGCTGATGCAGAAAACTTACCTTTTAGTTCAAATATAGAGCATAATCCACTAAATATAGAATTAGAATTAACTAACGATCAGGAAATATTAGATATAGTGAAACGACTAAAAAACAAATGTAGCTGTGGATATGATGAAATATCTAATAATATAATAAAATCGGTAATATCGGTAATTTTAAAGCCTCTCGTGTATATAATTAATAACTCTATGAAATTTGGAATATTTCCTGAACAGTTGAAACATGCGTTGGTTGTACCTATTTTTAAAAAAGGTGATGATACCAACATCGAAAATTACCGTCCTATCAGTTTACTTCCATCCTTTTCCAAGATATTTGAACGCGTAATATGTCATAGGGTCATGAAATTTATGGTAGAAAACAACATTTTAAATATAGCACAACATGGTTTTATTGCAAGTAAGTCAACACAAACAGCATTATTTGAATTCACAACAAATATCTTGGAAACTTTAGAGAGTGATGAGATTCCGTTAGGCCTATTCCTTGATCTGTCAAAAGCATATGACACTTTAAATTATGAAATTCTTTTTAAAAAGTTATACCTTTATGGTATACGAGGAAGGACCTTAGAATGGATTAAATCTTACTTATTTGGAAGAGAACAAAGGGTAATGATAGGTAAAGGAGGAGACAAAGTGTTTTCAACAAGTAGACCTATTACAGTAGGAATACCACAGGGTAGTGTCATAGGGCCAATTCTATTTATCATATATGTGAATAATATTGGTGAAATTTCCAGGATACAACAAAATATTAAAGTTACCAACTATGCAGATGATACAAATATTTTAGTGATATATAAGAATCTTGCGTTTCTTGAGCGGAATGTTCAACAATTTATGTTTGAAGTAAATAATTGGTTTGTTAAAAATAAACTGATTTTAAACAAATCAAAGACAGGTATCACCATGTTTAAGACTAACCGATCCACTCTGGAAAATCCGGAAACCATAACCATTAATAACAGTAATATTGAATTAAAGGAAAATACTAAAGTTTTAGGGTATGTTTCTGGATAGTAAAATGTCCTGGGGTAGTCATGTGCAATATGTTGTAACAAAGTTAAATGCTGTATGTTACACCCTTAGAATATTAAGTAAATATGTTAATTTAGAAACTAGAAAAATGGTATATTACTCTAACTTTGAATCTAGAATAAGATATGGGCTAGTAATGTATGGGAGTGCCAAAGACATAACAAGAGTCTTTTGTTGTCAAAAAAGGGCGTTAAGGGTTATTCTTAATTTAAGACCGCGAGATTCATGTAGAGGTAAATTTAAACAGCTGTGTCTGGAATTTACATACAGGAGTGTGTATTATGTTTTTTAGAAATAAAAATATTTTTGAAAATAGCGAGGCACAAAAGAAATACCCTACTCGAACACTAAATTATATCTATCCCAGGCATAGATTGACTTTATATGAAAAGGGAGCCTATTATCAGTGTATTAAGTTATATAATGCTCTACCAAACCATATAAAGCAAATTAATAATCTAAAGAAACTGAAAAGGTCTATCTTTAGGCTTATTGTAGAAGTAGAACCATATACAGTAGATGAATTTTATAGACATTTAAATTTGAATTGAGAAATAATACCTTTATATTTTTTTGTGACACTATTTTATTGTATGCTGCATACTTTCAAAATAAAGAGTTTATTATTAATTTAAGGTTCATTATTACCATATTTAAGGAAAAAATCAGTATAAATTGATAAAAAAAACACGATTTAATCGCAAAAATCAGGTTTATTGATTTTTTCAAAAAAATCGTGATTTACTGCAACCCTGGGAAATATAAAAAAACGGTACAAAGTTTTTTTTTTACTTACGCTGATCGAATGCACTTTGTGTTCCAAGAGGGGCTGGGGCCACGTCATATATCCTCGGGTTAATAGTTATTGTTTTTGTTGTGTTGTAAGTTTTATAAATGCCCACCAAGTTATCACACAACTCGAACATGTTTGACCGGAGCGAAATAATTACGAATTGTGCGTTCTTCGTTCTTTCCTGTAATGGGATTTTAGTTATAATCAAAAATGTCTATGCACGCATCTATAAACTAAATATTTTAACTGGATTCGGTAACAAAAAAAAACTTCCAAAAACACGGATACCTTTTTTTTAATTAACAGTTTTTCTTTCATTTCCCTGAATCCGCATCATCCAGGGATGGAAACTAGCCCAACTTTTTAAAATGAAATGTTTTGTGATAACTTGCCGAAAAGGATATTAAAATGGAATATAACCAGGCGCGGCTTGTGAGTTTTTTCTAAAGGTGGGACAAATTTTGTAGGCAGTAACCTCACAGTGGCTAGCATACAATATAGGCAAAAAGCATTGCCTACCCTGGGAACAATAAAACAAACAGAAACCAGTTTTTTTGGCAATTTATCTCTACATTAATATAATAAATAATACTATAAGACCAAAAAATGAATCTTATATCATTTCCACGAACGCATTCTTTGCTTATTATATCGTAAACTAGAACCCTGTATAAGCAATCCGTAAGAAACTTTTTAAAGCAACGATCTTTCTATACAATGACCTCTTATGTAAAAGCAAAAGCAGTGCTTTTGTACAGTGGAAGCAAGCGAGAGACCCGGTAGGCAGTATGATAGAAAGAGATGTAATAAATGAACCCATCGCATCAACGTTCGACCTTCGCCAAGAAAGCACGCGTTTGATAAATGCATTGGTGCCAATACTGCCAATCTTCAAGTTTTACCGTAGTTTGGAAAATATTTCGCTTTCTTAACATAAAATATGAAACACGCCTCTATAAGTTTTATTATTAATTAGTTTAGTTTTAGGATATTTTTAAAGGGATAACGGATAATGTATCGTAAAATAGGAAGCACTTTTGTGACAATTAAAATAATATTTAATAATCAGTAAGCTTATCATCATATTTCACATAATAATTGACTTCGTTTTTGGCAACATTGGTTCAATCAGGTGGATGATAGATTTTTAATTTATAGTTAGTGTTTTCGGCCTTTTGCTAGACTACGCGCCGTCGGGATTCGGGAAAAAAATAAATATGGTGGCGTTAAATGTTACTATTCCAGCTAGCAGCGCGTCTGCAGAACAATCCTTGGCTGGATTAAAAAGAATTCATGCCTATTTACGAAATACACAGGGAGAAACACGCTTTATTAACAATAATCTATCTGGAAAGCGACCTTTTGCAAGATTTAAAACGTAGAACCAATTTTTATGACGATATTTTAAAAGAATTTTTACGTAAAGACCGCCGTGTTGAACTAATTTACAAATATTGTCATTTTATTCTTCTTCTGCCACAGTGTTCTTTCTACAAACTCAAAAACAAGACATTTTGTGACAAAATTTGAAATTTAGATGCGTAACTGCTACGGAAGGTAAGTTTTTGTCTTAAATCTAATTTTTGCCTACCCTGGTTAAAACAGCATTGCACGCCACTGTAACCTCACAAGTAAAATGCATTTTTGCTGACTTTTTTTTAAAATTACCTCAAACAGCTCTACTTTATTATTATTTTTTTATATAATTCTCTTACCTTTATGTAGTTGTATGTTTGTATATCTAATCGATCCTTCTATCCTTTTGTTTGAAAAAAAGGTGCTATCACCATATTCCATTAAAATTATAAATACTTCTAATAAAAGGTTTTTCAAATGTTAACGCACCGCTTGTTTTAAACTGTAATATTTTTTGAACTGTTGAAGTCATTGTTCTTTAATACAAGTCACAACACACATGAGTAAACGTCAAAAACACACATAAACTCCACTTAAATCATGGCTGTGTTTTAAGACGGACATGGCGAAAGCGGAGTTCCGCGCGGGTGTTTCAAGCAGCTCACAGAGCAAGATCGTGTGGTTCAAATAAATAATAACTCGGCGATATTTAAAAAAAAAAGTCAACAATTCATAGATTTTCATTTGAAAAAAAAGTTGGGTTAGTTTCCATGCCGTACCTGTGATATTGGATTTTTTCAAGGAATGGATAGATTCCTTGTTATCCCAGTTAAAATATTAAATATTAGCATTGTTCTAATCAGAGACGACACAAAAGTTTTAAGATTTCGTTGTATCCACTACTTTTACAAAAATTGTAAAGTCGAATTTTAGCAGTTTGATTTTCTCTAAAACTCACCTTTATGTAATTTCCTACTATAGAAACGTTCTTAAAATCTAAAGCTGCGTCGATTTCGTCCATGACGTACAAAGGAGACGGTTTGTAGTAATGCAAAGCAAACACTAAAGCTAAGGATGACAAAGTCTTCTCGCCTCCTGACAAATTCGAAATCTTTTTCCATGTTTTCCTTGGCGGCCTAACACTTAAAACATATACAGAGATAAGGAAACGGATGAGCATGTTATATAGAATACCGCCCACTTAATCAAGAATCGCTCGGACCAGTTTTAATTTTTTTGAACTGCATTTTTTTTTTAGAAATACACTTAGCCGCAAAAATAACGCACAACCAAAGATTATAGAACGAAAATTTTTAGCGGTAGGCGGACAAAGTAGTCCATCTATCTTTTGCATTAAAGTACACGAGGTCGAGGAGGCCAAAGGTAATGGGTTCCTTGGGGCACAGGTAGACAATGACAGGCTGTTTCGTTCTTTTTAGAACTCATCAGAAAGCCATAACCTGTAAGCGACCCCCAGTACAGCGAGAATATTCTTTCAAGACATTTTTAAGAATAAAAATGTGATGAAAACCTAGCAACGCCATCCGTAGGAATCAACTCAGTGCAAAAGATAGCCATCAAACGTGAAAACATAGAACTAAATAAACCAAGTACGGTGGCCAACAAACACCAGTATAGGAAACGTTTTTTCGCATTACTACACTTTTCTACGGGTTTGTAGATTCAAATATAGATCGCGCTGCAGTACCCCACTGGGTGCTGATCCAATCCTAAGAACGACTAAACAGCATGTCATTGTCTACCTGTGCCCCAGGGAACCCATTACCTTTGGCGTCCCTGTGTACTTTAATGCAAAAGATAGAAGCACTACTTTGTCCGCCTGCGGCTAGAAACTTTCTATTTACTTATACGGACACTAAACTCTCCACTTTATTTTTACCAAAGATTATGTTCAATTTCGATCATTTTTTTTTAACTGGAGCTTTATACTTTGGTATTTGCTCTGTGATAGCATTTTTTAATCAGATTTCAGTTTTAGGCTTATACAGGGTACAAAAATGAGAGTTTTTTTTTATGTTAAATTTGAGACACCCTGTAGGGAGCATTAGCAACAACAACGGATGCATGATGAAATCATACTATAGCCTCATGTTTTCTAAACATTTTGTTTTTTTAATTACTCTGATATCTGTAATATCAAAAAAAAATACACAGTTTTATACCAGAACATGTTTTTTAAAATTAAAATAACATTTTGACCACATTAAACTAACAATAAATAGCAAAAAAGTACATTAGTAACGCGTGTTTCCACCTCTACTTCTAATGACTGCTTCACATCGCCTCGGTATACTCGATATTAAATTGGATATTTGATTTTGATCAAGTCCATTCCAAATATCAGTAACCATTATTTGGACATCTTGCAGGTTGACAGGAGGGGTTGGATGCTGTCTCACTGCCCTTCCAATAATATCCCATAAGTGCTCTATAGCAATCGGAATTGCGCGGTGGCCAATTTAGAGTTCGAATATTTACTTCATGTAAATATTCATTGACGAAGCGCGCTACATGAGGTTTTGCGGTATCGTGCATTAGTAAAAAATGATTCCCAATGTACGGAGCGAAAGGGACAACGTGCTCAGACAAATGTAACTCATATACTTTTCGCTATGATTTATTATTGACTATTTTGTTTGTTAAACCAAATAAGTATCCAGTAAAATTGTGATTTATTAAAGAAAAACATGTTTTCGTATAAAACTATGTATTTTCTTTGATATTACAGATATCAGAGAAAATATGAGGCTACATACATCCGTTGTTGTTGTTGCTAATGCTCCCTACAGGGTGTCTCAAATTTAACATAAAAAACTATTCTTATTTTTGCACCCTGTATAGGTCTAAAACTGAAATCGGATAAAAAAAATTCTATCACTACCACTATATCGCAATAGTTAGCTCGATTGCTCAGAAAGCAAGAGGTTCTGAATTCAAGACCAATAAATCAACATATGCATAATGGGATTTTTCATTAAATTTTGATTGTTAGTGTATAAAAGAATATAAAATGAAATTTTCTATTTTTACTTTTTGTCATATTTTTAAGAAAATAAATGAATAAAAAAAAACTACTGGAATAATAACACGGACTTTATCAAAATCATGAAACAATTTGACCATGTTCTCAAAATTTTTATATTATAATACCAAGCGATGACACGAAGTAATAATATAGAAAATACATTTTTGAAAAATCTTACTTGAACTGGATTCCTTCAGTAAACGGATCATATGTGTCAACCATTTCGAATTCTGCGTCACCTCCCAGAGTTATCATTTGATACATTTCTTTTAGTTTTAGTTTGATTATATTGTAACCTGCAAAAATTTACAAATCTTTAAAAAAAAATTATAAAGGGAAACAATTAACATTTTAAAAAGTTAAGATTTAACTTAGGCGGGCACACTGAATATAAAATCAAAATTTGAATGAATGTGAACGGTTATTGTCTGTTTGAAGGTTGGAGACAATGATGTTTCTTGAATGATAGAATAGTTTTGGACTTGCATTGTCTTTAATTTGTTTTACATCACCGTGAGTGATGTAAAACAAATTAAAGACAATGCAAGTCCAAAACTATTCTATCATTCAATGAACGGTTATTTATAGAAACGATTGATCCTATATTTTTCAGCTCTTTTAGAAGAGCAAAACGTGTTTTTGTTTGATTGAGATCGTAAATAAAATCCGTTATTAATATCATAAAAAAAGGTAATGCATACATGAGAAAAATAAAAAATACCTGTAAGGAACTCATCCTTTCTTCTATTTCTTAAATTATCATAAATTTTACGCATTTCCGATCTCTTAGCTGTTATTTCCTCTAGTTCTTTGGTTCTTTCCATGTACAAAGTTTGTTTTTTACGATATTCCTAAAAAAAACAGTAAGCTTACAGAAACACGACACGAGACTGTTTGCTTGTTTTGGTTGCACGCTGTCGTCGGCGGCGGCTAACCCGACCTGAATTATTACAGTAATAACAGTTTACCAAGCCACAGCAAAATTTTAAAAACTAAATAACAGTAACCTGTTATTTTTATATAACAGTAACGGTCGCAACTGCTTTCTAAAATTAATTGTTTTGCCCATTTCTATATTTAAGTCCTTTTGTATTGTGATTGTGGATTTCTTTGTTAGGTAATAGGGAAATTTTAAGTGTGTTGGTTCTTTGAAACTTGGACAATTTCTAAATGAACTTATGTGTAAACGTACTAACGTACTGGCATGGTATCCAAGATTATTCCACAACAAAACACATAAACAAAGGGCTAAGAAACACCCCATAAAAATATTATACAGCGTTTCTGAAAAATACGCGTACAAGGTTTGATGACAGAGTTTTGACGTCAAAATAGGCTAAATAAGTTAGTTATACCAGAAAAAATTCTTGAAATAAAACCATTAAAATCAATTATAGTCTATTTCAGAAAGGTGTGTAGAGTAATAAAATAAGAGATTTCGTCCAGTTCGGCTCAATTTCGGTGTCGGCCATAGGCGTAGGTAAATTTTGTGCATTAAATTATTTATGATAACTAACCAAAGAAAAAAAAGAAAATAATTTGATAAAGAAGAAACTATTAGCTATAGCAAATTTACACAAACATCGTTTTATAAAATATGCCGTGGAAGACATGGCTGAAAAACATAGTGTAACTGTGCTGCGCACATCGCCATATCATTGCGAACTAAATCCTATAGAACTTATATGGGCGCAAGTGAAAGGATTTGTAGCAAGACAGAACACGACATTTAAAATGAAAGACGTTAAACTACTGTTTGATCAAGCCATTAGGGAAGTGACACCAGAAACTGGCGAAAAGCAGTCCATTATGTCATTAAAAAAGAGGAGACAATGTGGGATCTTCATTACCTGATCCATCGGACCGTCGACCCGTTAATTATAACGTCAAGAGGAGATGACAGTCCTCAGATGACGAAGAATATTATAATTTTTTATAATTTAATTTCTGTATAATGTATTTTTTTATAATGTTTAATAAAAAATAAGTGTACCTAATACTATGTACATAATGCACGTCTTTGTCACACCATTTTTAGTGTTTGTGAATGGATACCAATAGGCAAAACCCATAAATTGACCCAAACCTGGGTGGTACACTTGATGAAAATAAAGAATTTTGCAATGAAATCAATGCCAAATTATGAAAGTGGCCTAAATATTCGTTGGGTCACTCTGTAGTCCCTTTGCATACTCTACACCTTTCTGAAATAGACTATAGCACGTTTTCAACAAAATTAAGAAAAGCCAAAAATGTTGACACTCTTTACCGGCTAAACAAAACAATTTCTGATATATCTAACTTGGCTTAAATCGACCTATTTTGACTTCAGGAATCCGGACGCCCTGTATAATGTTCTCTACATACATGAATTGCGTTTAGGTTAGGTTTTGCAGCTTTCAAATGATTTTCTGCCGCTTGTAATTCCTTCTCCACACTTTCAGAGTTTCTTTTATCCAATTCCTCAGCAGTGTATTGTTTTAACTCTTCCACAGTTTCATTTGGAATATCTTGTAATTTAAGATGTGCCAACTGAAAAAAAAATATACAATCGGGCTTATTATGATTGGAGGAGTACTTTACTTTTACTAATTAATATCTGAATGAGAAAACAAACTTGTCCTTCACCTTCTTTAATACAATTTTATATAATCAAAAAAATTAAAGAAGGTGAAGGGCAAGTTTTCTTTCTCATTCAGTCAATGATGACTCTTCTGGAGAGTAGATATTATTTTAAAATTTTAATGCCTTTTTCCTCCGTTTCTCATATGACTTGTCTGGCAGTTCTTGACGCTCCTTGGTTTCTGAATTATATTTTAATGATTATGTTATAGTAGTATATTGTCGGATATGGATTGGTATACTTAAGGATGGATTACTAATCTAATACTTCACTGTGAAGTTAAGACTCTTAATGAGTGATGATGAAATAGGTGTAGTGGAAAGTTAGTACATAGGACAAGGACAAGAACATTTGTAGTTTAGTAGGAGTCAGTAGACAAATGCTAATAAAAATAACTGTTTGTAATTGGTTGAAGAAAGGGTTCCATTTTGAATAGTACATTTAGGGAGCTTTTTTCCTAATGTTAACAACTCCTGACAGCAAAAAGAAACCCCTTCTCTATTTTGGTAGGAATTACAAAACATTATAAAACTCAAAGAAAAACTTACTCAATGGAGTTGTTTAACGTATTCAAGTTTAAGGGTAACCTCTGCCCGTTTGGTAACTCAAGTCTCTTTAATAACAAACCCGAACAAATTAAATAATTAAAAAATTAAAACGTAATTTTAAATCATCTAAGCTACACGTTCCAGTCGCTTACCATTTTAATACGCGACAATATTACAGTGCGCATACTCAAATCCGGGGAAATTCGTAATAAACATAAAATATAATCATTTACCTTTGCTTCCCACGACTGAATGGTATGATTATACTCTCTAAGTTTTTTCTGATGACCTTTCAATTTTTCGTCTACATCAATTTTTTCAGATTTAAGATTATTTTCCTGCTTCGTTATTTTTTCCACTGCTTTTTGAGCCTCTGAAAAATAGCAAAACACCTCGATTTGTCTAGATTATTGACATACAATTCAATATTTTCGCAGGCATATGTATGTCGCTACGACTATTTTAGTTCGTACCTAAAAATACTTTTTCTCTTTCCGTCAGTTGTTCCGTGATTTCCTCCACGCAAGTCAACAGTTTTTTGGCATCAGTTTCGATTTCTTCTCTCTCTTGTTTCATGGCGCGCAGCCCATTTTCCATCTCTTCAACGTCTTGTTCCATACGCGCTATGTTTTCCTTTGTTTTGTTGTAATTTCTAAAAAAAAATCGCACAAATTAATTTTTTATGATCGAGTCAAAGGAGAATTATATTATTATATGATATATATAGTCTTAATTAAATATTTTTATTTCGACTTTATATTTTTACATTTTTATTGGTAAGTAATCGTTTAAATAAAAACGTAAATATTTGAAATTTCTTTGTCCTATGGGCTGTTTTAGTGTAGGTTTTATTGTGATTTCATATGGTCTTTAAATTGTATACGGTTTTTATTTTTTAAGAGGTCCAAAATATAATTAAGTTTAAAAATCAAAAAAAAACTTTAAACAAATGATGTAAAAATATTTTTGGAAATGCTTTAATCAATATAATAAGTTTATTTTCAATATTTATAATATAATAAATATGTTTATTTATCTTCTTCGATATTTTTTAATGAAATATATTTTTAAATTTTTGTTGAATCGTTTAAATAAAAACATAAATATTTGAAATTTTTTTGTCCTATGGGACTTATTTATTTTAGGTTTTATCGTTAATTCATTTTTATGACATGTATTATGATTATGGTTTTTAAACTGTATAAGATTTTTATTTTTAAATATGTATATTAAGATGTTATAAATGTTAAGTTGCCTATGTTCATTTTTTCTTTGTTTCAGAATATAATTTTATTGAAGGATAAAGATAATCTTTATTAAATATAATTTTTAGAAACCGTTTCTGTAATATTTCTAATTTTTTAACTAAAGTTCTATTTATTCCTCCCCAACCTAAAATTCCGTAATTTAAATGAGTTTTAACTAATGCATAATATAATATTTCCATATGTTTTACGTTTAACATTTTTTTAATGTTTCTAGAAATTCTACCAACCTCTTTATTTTTTAATCAAATATTCTATGTGAAAATTCCAATTTAATTTACTGTCAAAGATTATTCCTAAATATTTTACTTGATTAACTTTCGACTACAAAACTAACTACAAAAAAGCCGCGTTTGATTTCAAATTAAATTTTTATTTAAGTACAATCTTCAGGATTTTTAAAAAAATCTTTACCTCTCGGCGGTTTTAACGGCAACTTTCATCCTGGCTATTTCCGTTTTACATTGCTCAATGATTTTTGTGCATTCCCTAATATGTTTTTCAACAGTCCTGATTTTACCGGTACTTTTCTCTTTGATTTCCTTGGTTATTTCATCCACTCTTACTTGCAAAACTCCTGAAAAAAAAAATCCTCATCATTACAGCGAATAGAATACTATATAATCCTTCATTATATATATTTTTTTAAAGCCGATAAACTTGCAAGAAAAGGCTCCAAAAATACATTTATTGGTTCAGAACCGGCACAGAGTACCAGGGTGCACAGTACGAGATGCTATAAAGGGATGGATCAGGATTGAACACAAAATCCACTGGAGCAACAACCAGGGATTACACCACAGCAAAAGCTTCATTGAGGATTCAGACCCAAGACTTACGAGACAGCTGCTTCTAATAAACCAGGAACCAGCTGAGAATCATTACAGAAATTCTGACAGGATACATGGCTGTCAAAAACCATCTGCACAGAATGCAACTGTACAATGGAGACCTTGACTACAGATTATTTTGACAAGAGAGGGAACTGTACAGTACAATAGTTTGCCATTGCGAGTCACTAGATCGTGTTATCAAATATCCATGAGTTCAGTTTATTTTTGGAATTATTGTATAATTTATTGCTGAATGGATCGGGAAGAACATTGAAACCCTTTGGTCCCACATATGAGACACGTTGTTGGGTCTTTGTGAAGAGCCTCCTAGGCACTATTCGTTTTTGTGCAGTTCTTGTATCTGAGTTATAATTTTTGTATGATTTATATGTTTTTTTTTATCATATATCTAACTACCGCTTTGGTAACACTGGTTAACAAGATTTTTGTCCCAAGCGCAAAAATGTCTGATTTCAATATCATTTTGCATGCTGAAATCAATCATGTTTTCAGAATTTCTCCATCACCCTTAGTTTTTATGTTCCAGTATATGTGATTATTTACCTATAAAATGCACGCATAGGTCTGTACTATAAGAGTCATCTAACAAAAAACTTGTGTCAGGCATTGCTATTTTATTATTTGTGTATTGTAACAATAACTTGTTGTGACTAGAAATAACAAAGTGTGCTCTGTGTGTCACGCGGAACATGTCTTGGCTTGTTGAGACCTGCAAGCAGTTCCGAGTCCTACATAACATTTATTGTTGTTTTAGTTATCGGCTAGAGCTCGGTGAATGAACATATACGCAGACTTTTTTAACGTTTTGAAGAATGTGCTGTGGTGCATTTTAAGCTATTGTAGTGTAACTCACCTGTAAAAATGCCAAGAAATTGTGTAAACCACCCGAACTCTTTTTGCTACATCTGCGGTGAATTGACATTTAAATCTCAAAAACGGTCTCTCACGCCTCTCGTTAATAAATGCTATGAACAGTATTTCAAGTGTAAAGTCGGCGATCAAGACAAAAGCTGGGCTCCCCATATTTGCTGTGTTACGTGTGTCAGACTTCTTACAGCGTGGGCAAAAGGTAAACGACATATGCCTTTTGCTATTCCCATGATTTGGAGGGAACCATCAGACCATATTACCGATTGCTATTTTTGTCTTACAAATATCAGTGGTATAACTTCTAAATCCAAACATACTGTTAAATATCCTCATATTCCATCTGCACTGAGACCAGTGCCGCACAGTCCGGAATTACCTGTGCCTGACCCCCCACAAAATATGACACCGAGCGACGATGAAACTGCCGATGACGAAGTAAACAACGAAAGTTTTTCAGCCGAAAATATTGATCTGGATCCAACATTTACACCAGATTCGTCTTCTTGTGCGCCGCATCTTCTAAGTCAAGAAGAACTTAACGACCTTGTCCGCGATTTAAACTTGTCTAAGAAGCAAGCCGAACTTCTAGGTTCTAGATTAAAAGACTGGAATCTTCTACAGAGTGGCACAAAAGTTGCTTTTTATCGTAAGCGCCATACAGAGTTTGAAGAATTCTTCTCTATGGAAGACGGGCTTGTATTTTGTAATGATGTATGCTCTGTTATGAAGGCACTTGGGCATGACTATGATACAAATGAGTGGCGTTTGTTCATTGACTCTTCCAAATCAAGCTTGAAAGCGGTACTACTCCACAATGGAAATAAGTTCCCCTCTGTTCCTTTGGCTCATGCAGGCAACATGAAAGAATCATATGACAACATGAAGCTTCTTTTGGAAAAAATTAAATATATAGACTTTAAGTGGAATATTTGTGGCGATTTAAAAGTTGTTTCACTTTTGCTCGGCATGCAACTCGGTTACACAAAGTATTGTTGTTTCCTATGCGAATGGGACAGTCGAGATAGGAAAAATAACTATGAAAAGAAAGAGTGGCCTAAACGAACTTCCCTGACACCAGGAAATAAGAATGTCAGTGGTATCCCACTTGTTGATCCCCAAAAAATTTATTTACCACCTTTGCACATTAAGCTTGGGTTAATGAAGAATTTTGTTAAAGGTATGGATAAAACTAACAGTGCGTTTGCATATGTGAGAAGTAAGTTCCCTAAAATCAGTGATGCCAAGATAAAGGAAGGTATTTTTGTGGGACCTCAGATCAGAGAGCTACTTCGAGATGAAAACTTTAGTGAGGCTCTGAATGGAGTTGAAAAAGCAGCATGGTTTTCTTTCAAGGACATTTGCAACGGCTTCTTGGGAAATCGTAAATCCGAAAATTACGTAGAGAATGTTAACAATTTATTGGTCTCATATAAAGCCATGGGTTGCAACATGAGTCTAAAAATACACTTTCTTCATTCACACTTGGACTTTTTTCCGAAAAACCTTGGAGCAGTAAGTGACGAACATGGCGAGCGATTTCACCAGGACATTCTGGACATGGAGAAGAGATACCAAGACAAATGGAGCCCCGCTATGTTGGCAGACTATTGCTGGACGCTGAAGAGAGATGTTTCTGATGCAAAGTACAGTCGAAAGTCATATATGACAACATTTTCTAAGTAAATATATCACTTTGTACTTTATTTTTTCATAACTTATACCCATATTATAATATATACGTTCACAAAAATTCATTGCTTTGTCACTTTAAAACCCTGCGTGATGGAAAAATTCTGAAAACATATATAAAATATGTTTAAAAAGTACTACCAAGTACACCCACTTCAGCTCGTGGGACAAAAAAAATCTTAAATTTTGTTGACCAGTGTAATTAATAAATCCAATGACATCAGTTTAGCATCCTGAAATAACATTTTGGTCCCGCCATTGCATAGAACATCCTAGTTCTGTTCAGTTTCATTCGACTTAATTCGATACTTCTTAAATGGAATTATTGCACGTGAAAGGGCGCTCGACCGGAGAGCTCAGCAGTCCATTGTTTTACACCGCGGTGCCGTGATCAATTTTAAGTTCGTTTCGCGATATTTTTCGTTGTTTTACTGTGTGGAAATTGACAAAACTAGCTATTTTATTAGTTAGTAGAAAAAACTAACCTGCTTCCTGAGCCGCGGCATCATATTCCCCTTTTTTCTCTTCAACAATGGCGGTTAACTTTTGAACTTGCCTCGCGTCCGATTTAGTCGCTTTCGATTTTGATTCTTGTTCTTTTATCTGTCTCGTCAAGTTCGGCTGCTGTTGCTGTAAACTCTGTAAAAAAAAAGACACGAAAATTACATACCACCCAAAATTAATACCTAATAATTGGCTTTACAGTAAAAATTGAACGTATTTTAACAAAACATTCCAAAGTATTAAGTGGTGTTCGACAAGGATTAGTTTGAGGGTCATTACATGTAATTCCTGATTAAACTTCTCATAATCGATCTTCATCTGTCTCAACTGCGGCTGCAATTCGTTTATTTGCGCCTCCAAGGCCGACTGTCTCTGCCGCAATTCCCTCACGCGGCCCTCCATCGTTCCCAGTTCCCGTTCCATTGTCTGCAATTCCCTGGGATCGACGTTGGAAACGGCCACCGATTGGCCCATTCGGCCTTTTAGCATGCGTCTACCACCGCCGCTCATAGTACCTTAAGTCAAAGTTAAAATATACTTTAATATTAGAAAGAAAAAATTTGTAAAAAAATTTAAAAAAACTAAAAAAAAATAAATAAAAAAGCAACAGTAAATTTTGATATTCATTCATAAACAGGTAACTTTGTATGTTAAAAAAAAAATTGTATATTTAAGCTGTGTTGGTACATAAAAATTCCATACATAAAGACAAAAAAAATTGCTTCTAA
The DNA here is from genome assembly GCA_935413205.1 of Polydrusus cervinus. Taxonomy (NCBI): domain Eukaryota; kingdom Metazoa; phylum Arthropoda; class Insecta; order Coleoptera; family Curculionidae; genus Polydrusus; species Polydrusus cervinus. The sequence continues at coordinate 109,061,646 of OW284510.1, read as the reverse complement.
TTCTATAGGATCAATTTTTAAGTAACATTCCAAAATAATTAAAACATTGAAAAACTATAAAAATTAGAAATTTTTATTGGGAAACAAACTTGTTAGAAACTTTTGTGATCAAAACATTTATCTTCCTATTTAACCCATACCTGTAGTTTCGATGAGGTCTCCTTTTAATGTTACGACCCTGTATCTTCTGGCACCATAGGCTATTCTAGAAGCTTGTTCCAAATCATTAGCCACCAAAGTATCCCTTAATGCGTAGTAGAACGCAGTTTTTATTCTTTCATCTTTAACTTTTATTAAGTCATATAAACGGTAGACGTTTTCTGGCCTGCAGAATGGAAAATATTAATAATGTTATCAAACGAATTTTTTTTTCAGAAATATAAATCTCTTATTAAATGAAAATTTCTTAAACAAATTTTAATAATAATAATTTTATTTTTAATATTTATAATATAATAAATATGTTTATTTATCTTCCTCAATAAACGTTTTCTTTGATCCCCCAAAGACGTACTTATTGGGGGCAAATCTTAGTATTTTAAATAATAAATATACAGGGTGTGTCAGTAAGGTGTCTGTCTTAGATAGCACCTAAACTATCAAAGATAGGGAAAAAAGTGTAATACAAAAGTTAAAGGGTTTTTAGGATACATAATCTTAAAATATTTTCTAATCTACAGGGTGGTCCTAAAAAGTGGTACTGAATAATAAAAAAGAAAATTAAATGAGACACCCAGTATAATTTTCTAGAATATGATTCAATGGAATAAGGACTTTGCAACCCTATTAAAATTTTTGAAGTGAAATGCAACGTTGCCAAATAATTAATTTTTTTCCGAAATTTTATTAATTTTAAGGGTGCTAACTGGACATCGAACGTGTCACATTGCCAAGCCAGATCACTGATGAGCACCCAAAATCAGAAACAAGGATGACCTCACATTTCATTTTAAGTGAGGCAAGGAATGTTACCATCAAATTAAGAAGAAGACAGGGCATACCGTTGTTAGCAGTGAGTCTAACGACCCATAAACTGCCATTCCCCATTGACAAGGTGAGGGGACAGCGGGTAATAGACGAAGGGGTGCACAGCGTGCAAACCCCGGACGCTCAGCGCGGTGGAGGTCTATCAATAAACAATTTTGTTTACCGATAGGTACGTCCATCGGGTTTTGAGGTAACCATGGCAAGCCTGTCATTTAATTTGATGTTAACATTCCTTGCCTCACTTAAAATGAAATGTGAGGTCATCCTTGTTTCTGGTTCTGGGTGCTCATCAGTGATCTGGCTTGGCAATGTGACACGTTCGATGTCCAGTTAGCATATTGATCCTCTAGACTCCTTAGCTCATTGTTGTCGGTGATTTATTCGACACATGAGAGGTAGGCAGCTCGGCTGCTCCTGAGTTCTAGTTAAGGCTGATTAAGCCTTCTCTTTCGATCAAATTTTAAGGGTATCGTTAAAAAATCATAGCAACCTGTGGATTAAGGCAAATATAATTTACGTTGTAAGTACTTTAGGGTACGATATATTGATCTATAATAATGTTTTTTAAATCTCTTATACAGAGCGTTCATTACAAGTTGGACAACTTGATAGTTTTAAAAATGCTTTATTTAAATTTTTTTAAATGGGACCCCCCTAATTTTTTTAGGCAAAAGAATTTATCTTTCGAAAACCTTACTTTTTTGTTAAACATGTCTAAATATCATAGTTATTTAAATATTTTAGGTATTGTCTTAACTCAGGGTAAAAAAGGAAAGTTCTAATTAAACAATTTAGTCAAGATTGCTTTGGAACAAAAAATAAATAATCTTCTTTGTCACAGCTGTCATTGCAAAATTATTTTGCCAACATTTTGTACTTTATCGAAATAGAAAAATATGAGTTATGAATAAAGTTAGTTCAGGAAACTAAAATTTAAACAGTAATAAAGCACAAAATGTTAGCGAAATTAAAAGATATTAAAAAATAATGGTCCTAAAATTTTTCCTTGAGGAACACCATATTTAATTACTTTAGGATAGTTTCAGATTCATACTCTACGCCTAAAAATAAGCCATTTGTCTACTTACGTTTGTATCGTCGAATTGGCTTGATGCCTCAAGTGTTCTTGCTTTTCCAGTGCTATAAAAACACCCCTACCAATGTCGTTTTTCTTTAAAAACTCAATGCACCACTGCGCACAGTCTACTGTGTCCACTACAATATTATCTAAGGGGCCACAAGCCGTTGAAACTGCCACGTCGTATTTGGAGTCTATAGCACCTAAGTCTCCCTAAAAAAGTATCATAAATAGCCAATGCAGACAATACTACCATTGTATATTTTGATATTAATATCTACAAAATTCATTGTAACATAAAATATGATTTAGATTTAATCATTTAGGTCCGGTTGTACCTAGAAAATGAAAACATTGTTGAAAACAGAAGGAAAATTCTTGGCGGCACGCGGACTAAGTAGTGCATCTATCTTTTGCATTAAAGTACACAGGAACGCCAAAGGTTATGGGTTCCCTGGGGCACAGGTAGACAATGACAGGCTGTTTCGTCCTTGTTAGGAGTCATCAGAAAGACAAAACCCGTAAGCAACTCCCAGTACAGCGAAAATATACTTTCAAGACATTTTTAAGAATAAAAATGTGATGAAAACCTAGTATCGCCATCTGTAGGAATCAACTCAATGCAAAAGATAGCCATCAAATGTGAAAACATAGAACTAAATAAACCAAGTCCGGTTGGCCAACAAACACCAGTATAGGAAACATTTTTCGCATCCCTACACTTTTTCTACGGATTTGTAGATTCAAATATAGATTGCGCTGCAGTATCCGACTGGGTGCTTCACCAATCCGTATAAAATGCAGTGTTTTTAAAAATAAAGTAGTAGAGTTTAGTGTCAGTATCAGTAAATGAAGGATTTACTTTATTTACTTATACGGATACTAAACTCTACTACTTTATTGTTGAAAACCTTGTAAAAATTCAGCAATATGGCAATGTAATAGTAAAGGATATTTTCCTTAGATATTTTCGAGGCAGAGATTCAATGATTCTATGAGTGAGGTCTATTTTTTATAAGAATGTTTAGGAAGGTATGTTAAATTAATCGTTTTTTTATAAGCAGTATAACATTTCTTACCAGTCTTCCAAATAAACCAGGGCATTTTCCTTCTCTCTTTGCTTGCATCAGTGAATCCAAGACCCGCCCACTTGATCTTGAAGCTTGCATAGAGCTTTTGCCTTCTTCCAAAGCTGATCGTTTTGACCTATTAGAAATAGATAATTTCGTTATACCAAAAAGAAAATAGATAATTAGAAGATAATTTTTTTTTCAAAATTAATTGTTATTAAATTTTTATCAACCCAATTTTTTATTATTTTAAAATCTTTTTTAATTTTGTGGTGTGTCTGTTCGTTTAAAAATAAAATTATTTAGGTTAAGTTACATTAGTCAAGACCTGAATGTAAAAAAAACGTAGAATGTTAACTAAATCATTAATTTGAGGATGGTTTATTGAGGTAGAGCTAACGGTATGTAGATTAATGATTTAATATGTAACTTAGTCTGCTTCTTAAAGAGCCACAATCCAATCATTCCCTCACCTGATCGTATTTGTGATAGTTCCCTCCTCTTGTCTAGCTTCAAGCATCTCAACATTGGCTTGGTTTAAGGCCTTCTCTGTAGCAGGAATTTTCTTCTTCAATTCCGCGACTTGTCTAGTTCTTTCTTCCATTGTGGCCTTGGACGTTACAGCAAGTTTTTTCAGGTGTTCGAGTTTGTTCTTCTCGTTTTCTTCATTGCTTATGCACACTTTCAATTCGGTTTCGGCTAGATTAAACTATAGACAAAAATGTAAATTAATATAGAGATGTATTACATAAGTTACTTTTGGATAAGGTACCGGGTGTCCCATTATGGATGGCCACCGGCCGTATCTCGGAAACTACTGGACATAGAAACTCGGGAAAAAATTTTTTTAACTAAAGTAATCATGAGAAAATCCTGGAAATAATTTTTAAGTTCCGCATTTTGCCGCAAGAGGGCGTAATTGAAAAGTAAATTTTAAAATTTTACATATCTCCGAAAATTCCACATTAAGGTATGTCTTTGGTAACACCATTAAAAAGCTTGGATAATTATGCAACATTTTGATCCTATGCTCATTGGCGTACCGACTTTAATAAGAGGGGGGCAAGCTGTTGAAAGCGTAATCATTTAAATTGCTGTAACTTATAAACGAGTTATCCCGTTTTAGCAAATTAAAGACTGTTTGGAAGAGAAATGTATGCACTTTCACCAATCGTATTTAGTTGTCCATAATAGTTCTAAAAAACAATGCTAGAGGGCGCACTTTGTAATAATAACACATTTCTTGATTTTACTCCAAAAAAATAAATCATACGGTATAATTATGATACCATAATCGAAAAGTAGATGAAAATTCTCCGTTCGTTTCAGCGTTATCGCCAATAGAATAATTTTTAAAACTTTAAATAAAGAAGCGGTTATATATTTTTTACAAAAAAAGTGGGACGCCAGTGTTATTTCTCCATGTGGATATTATTTCGGATTAGCCTGGTCAATTCTACATAAAAATTGCGTTTTTCTCCTCAGGCACACCGTTCTTAATTAAAATAATTAAATTAATTTAGACGGGCGGAAGCTTTCCTATTAAGTGAAGGTGGTCATTTCCAACAATTTTTCTAAAACAAAAATTTTCATTTATCAATGTTAATAATAATAATAAATAGTGGAGCTTATTTAATTTAATTATTTTAATTAAGAACGGTGTGCTTGAGGAAAAAAACGCAAGAGGCCATTTTTATGCAGAATTGACCAGGCTAATCAGAAATGATATCCACATGAAAAAATGTCAGTGGCGTTCCACTTTTTTCTAAAAAATATATAACCGCTTCTTTATTTAAAGTTTTAAAAATTATTCTATTGGCGATAACGCTGAAACGAACGGAGATATCGAGCTGCGGTTTTAATATTTTTTCTAGCAAATTTCATCTACTTTTCGATTATGGTATCATTATTATACCGTATGATTTATTTTTTTGGAGTAAAATCAAAAAATGTGTTATTATTACAAATTGCGCCCTCTAGCATTGTTTTTGAGAACTATTATGGACAACTTAATACGATTGGTGAAAGTGCATACATTTCTCTTCCAAACAGTCTTTAATTTGCTAAAACGGGATAACTCGTTTATAAGTTACAGCAATTTAAATGATTACGCTTTCAACAGCTTGCTCCCCTCTTATTAAAGTCGGTACGCCAGTGAGCATAAGACCAAAATGTTGCATAATTATCCAAGCTTTTTAATGGTGTTACCAAAGATATACCTTAATGTGGAATTTTCGGAGATTGTAAAATTTTTTAATTTACTTTTCAATTACGCCCTCTTGCGGCAAAATGCGGAACTTAAAAATTTTTTCCAGGATTTTCTCATGGTTACTTTAGTTTAAAAAAATGTTTCCCGAGTTTCTATGTCCAGTAGTTTCCGAGATACGGCCGGTAGCCATCCAGAATGGGACACCCGGTACATATTAAAAACTTACCGCTGATTTAGTTTTATCAACTGCTCCCTTAAGAACAGCAAGTTCTTTTTGCATTTCTTCTTTCTCTGCTTGTAAACCTTTCGTTTCCTTCTGGATATTTTTTAGAAGGACTTCTTTTTCAGCTTCGTATCTTTCTTTTTCTGCTATGGTTTTGACACGTTTTCCCTCATATTCTTTAATATTCTATAATAAACAAAAAAGCAAACTTAAAAAACATATTAACTCTAAAAAAAACTGATATACCTACTTCACTAAATTATGTAATAATATTTGTATGTTACATTCACAAATGTTAAACTATACAAACTCGATTTTGAGCAACAAAGAAATATCTACATAAATTACAATCTGTAATCCGGATTGTGTAGGTGCCCATATACTCATAAAACAGGGTTTCGACGATTTAAATCAAATTATAAATTGCTGTAAACACAAGTCGCCGAAGCAAATAACTCATCAGGAATTTAAAAAAAAAGATGGTTTATTTAAAACGAAGTGTTTAGATACATTTAGTAAGTGTAAAAACATAACTAATCGTCATCAGTCCAGCGTAAAAAATATTCATAAATTACGTTGCCGAAAATTTTCGTGTTAAGTTATTTTGTATGTCGCCGAGGAGATTTTTAACTGTAAATCTAGACAACAAATATTTTTGGGCGAAAAGAGACAAAATAATGAAAATAAGTTATTTTAAAGTTCATTATTGCCATATTGAAAGAAAAAATAAATTGACAAAAATGAAAAAAATAACGATTTAATCAAAAAAATCAATTTATTGATTTTTTCAAAAAAATCGTGATTTATTGGAGCACTGCATAAAAGTTGTATAAAGAAGCGAAAAAGCATTAAAATAAATCACTATAATACAAAACATGTAATATTGCTAGCAACTTACCTTTTCACTTTCGTCAGGCACACTTTCTAACTTAATTAACTTCTTCTTCTCTTCAGCTATCTGCTCTTTAGTTTTCTTTCTAGTTTTATTCTTATTGGTCATGTCCGCTTGTAACTGTATATCTTTCTTATTAGCGTTATCAAAAGCCTCTTTAATACTCTCCTTCTTTTTCCTTAAGTTTTCATATATCTTCGCCTCCTGGTCTTGCGTTTCAGACTGTTCTTTTTTCTGTTCCTCGAGGATTTTAAGTTTTTCAATAAAGGTTTTTTGTACAGCCAGAACTTCATCGCGGCTTTGTTCTTCTATTTCTGCTTTGGATTTTATCTCTTTACTAAAGAGAAAATTTAATTAGTTGCATATACATATTTTAAGGTCTGAGTAGATATGGTGGTAGAGCAGTGGCGTAGTCAGAAAATATGCTCGGAGGGGCTCAGTGGACGTAGGTAGGACATTTTTTTTTCTGGAGAGAGAGATAGTCGGGATTACATGCATTTCATGATATTGTACCTAGTGAAAAGGCGGAAAAGCGTCGCAGGCGAAAAATTTTCGGGGCCACGCCCAAAGTTTGTTTAAAATTCACCGAAATTCACCTAACTAGGTACTATCAAATTTCGAAAATTAACCTCTGCATGGCTGGATTAAATTTGATTTTGTAAAATGTTTTTTTTTTACTTTTTTTTTGATATTTCTAGCTATTTATTTTTTAAAAAAATATTTTTTATTTTTGTGAAAAATATGAATATTGGTGTCAATCCAAAATTTTAACCAGCCTTTTTCGGGCTCGGTTCTTTATGATTAAAAATAAAGGAAAGGCTCACCACGCCAAAATTGATGATTTTTTCAGAAATCATGTATTTTAGGAGCGTAGATCTAAGAGGAGTTTTTGGTGCAAATGCTTAGATTTTGAAATACTCCTTCTTAAGTGCCGTTTTGTATGTTCATAATAAAGCTCTCGTTTCTTCCCGCACTATTTTTTTTTATTATAAATTCTAACACTTCCTCCATAAAAAATGTTTCAATTAAAATTTTTACTTTAATTTTTCTCTTTAAAAATAAATACCTACTTAATTATTGTTTTGTGTTGTAAAAATATTTTATTGCATTGGGTTATATTTTTGTTCATTTAAAATGGCTCTAAAAAAGGGAAAACAGAACAGACAAGTATATAATAGAAAAATTCTATATATTATTATTTTTACTCGTTTTCCTTTAAAATTGCATCATAAATCAATAACTAAAATGATATGCGTCTGAAACCTTAATCTCTACATAAAACAGGATTTTTAGAAGAAAAAGTTTTAACCTTTTCGGTACGGGAAACGTGTTAATACGTTTGAGTTTTCCGTTTCCGTAGGCCGGGCGCCGTCTTAAAACGCGGCCATATAGATTTTGACATCATTATAATAATGTTTTTATTTTAAATGTTGGTACCCTTCCTACTACGCCACCGCATTCCATACGGGAAACGTCTGTTCTCGTCACATACGTACTCGCTTAATGTACGGGAACCGGCTTTTCCCGTTAACTGTTAGGGACGGGAGATGGGTGACCACGCGAGCACGAAATATGCCCGTCTGTACGGCAATTCTGTGAAAAATATACCCGTACCGAAAGGGTTAAAACTAAACGTTTCCTACAAGACCCTTGTAATCGTGATGAATATACCTATGATGATATTTTAATTCTGTTAAGATTAGGAACTTTGGAGTCTAGGCGTATTGTTATTGATCTTTGTTTTTTACATAATATTATCAGTGGTCGTATTGACTGTCCTGTGATTCTGGGTCTTATAAACTTCAACATCGTTGAAAGGCGTGGTCGCCATACTCATACTTTTAGAATACCCTTCCACTCCACTAATTATGGGAAGAATGAATCAATGACCAGAATTGTCAGGCAGGCAAACGAACTATTGGAAGAGCATAATATATGCATTTTTGGCTCTTCTTTGGCCGGTTTTAGGAGGATGTAAAGGTCTAGAGTCTAGGGACCTGCACTGGGCTGTTACGTGTTGTAAATATTGTACAATTACTCTATCTACTGTTTTAAGCATTTATGTTATACATTATTTTTTATATATATATTATGCATTTTTTTTTATGTAAAATGTATATTGTATCTTGTAAAGTGGATTTACCGTAAATAAATAAATAAATAAATAAAAAGTTTTAAAACTAAACGTTTCCTACAAGACCCTTGTAATCTAAGACAATAATACATTATTTAAAGATTTAAATTAAGATTCCAAGCGTGAGATGAAAAATTAGGTTACAATTAGACTTTTAGACCCAAGCTTCTAGACTCAGGGGAAGGGGCTGCAGCCGGTAGCCCCCCCTGAATACGCCACTGGAGTAGAGAGCTAAGTTAATAAAAATAACCATAATGACATACTAATATGATCATGTACATACCATTAGCTACATAGTATATCATGACACATACCACTGTGCAAGGGTCAAAACCAATCAGAAACTAGGTACTTACATTGACTTTTGATAAAGAAAATTTTTGCTCTTGACAATTGTATTTTCTGTTTTCAAAAAACCAACTGCCTCTTCCATCGGTCCTCTAAGTTCTTCCATTTCATTCTCAACCAGCTTTAACCTATTCAATTTTTCTGTTCTTCGTTCTGCCAAAATTTCTACCCTTTCGTGGACTTGCTCCAAAGGTTTCTGTAGAATTTCAAATAAAATAAAGTATATGCCATTAACTTAATTTAAACCCAATCCCAAATTGGCAGTAATATTAAATTTATAATTCTTTCCAACATTAGGTTGTATTGTCTACTTTAAATCAATAGTAATAAATTAAGATTAATTTGCAAAAATTACTGGTTGCTGAAATGTATTAATATAAGATTAATATTTACTTTATATCTGGATGTTCCAATAATATCTTCCAGATATTCAAGCATGCCTGATTCCCCATCTTTATCAGCTTTACATTTCATCATGGCAATTTGTTCTACTTCTCCCTAAAATATTAAAATTTAGAGTACATTATAAATAATATAAGAAAAACACTAAAACCATAGTGCTAAAATTAAGACAGTTACATATTTGGTGTACTTACTAAAATGGTCAAGGACAGGTTACTTACCTGAAGAATTAAAAACCTATTGTGATCCAAATCAATTCCATGTTTTTTCAAAATTACTGCTACTTCCTTAAACTGTACCCGCTTCCCATTTAACTCATAATAAGAAGAATTATCTTTATTTGCTGTCCTAGATACTATAAACTCACTACCTGGGACAATGTCATAGTTATCTCCTTCCTATAATATAGATTGACTATTAAATAATACTATTTTGTGAATTATTCTTCCAACTAAAGTTATAAAATTGCTTACCCTGTCTACAATTAAAGCAAAATGAATTGAAACAGCGCAAGACTGTACATTTCTGAAGTGTTCAGAGTTATGCAGAAGGACTGATACTTTCTTGCAACGAATTTTTGTAGCTCGGTATCCAAATACAAAGAGTAGGGAGTCAATCACATTGCTTTTACCACTTCCATTTGGACCAACAATTGCATTAAAACACTAAAATTGAGTCATAGTGTATAGTTAAACAAACATTAAAATATTGTCTTCAATAATCCAGCTCGTAGGTTACCAATGCACTTACTTTATGGAATGGACCTAAAACTTGATCTTCGGCATAACTCTTGAAAAAATTATTTGTAATTTGAGTAATAAGCAAACGGGGGCCCGTAGGGTCAAATGATAACGTAGGTTTCTGGGCTGGAGGGATATAAATACCATCAACTCTGGTTCCCTCGTCATCCGAAAGTAACAGCTCATCTTCATCGGAGACTTGTTCTTGAGCTGGTTCCTCAACTTGAGGCGCGTCTTTTCTTTTGCCCTTCGTCTCTTTCATTTTCAAATAAACAATATAGAAAAAATTTCGATTACTTTATTTAAGTTAAACAAAAACAACGGTTTGGCGTCCTTTTGAGATTTTAAGCCCGTTCAAATTTGACATTGACAGCAAGCAGTTGACAGGTGGGCTATGTCAAAAATAAATTTAGGTTGTAAGCACAAAAGAGGTGTAGGCTGCTGTAGTGTTTATCAACAGACGTTGTAGCAAATGCCGGTCGAGATTTATAGAATAAAAAGTACGAAGTAGAACGTGTTGCTAGCTTCACTATTCAATTTTAACCTCACTTTGTTTACGTGTTGTTTACTTTTACTTTACTTACAACAATTTAAATGTAAATCCTTTAATTTTAAAAAACAAATTTAAGCCCTAAGAGAAGTATTTAAGATGGACGTAGACCTTTTAAGACCTGGAACAGTTCCCATTTCTCCCGATACTGTTCTGGGATTTGAGTTTTTGCTTGACAAGGATATGCTTTTAAAACACCTAAAAAAACCCAATTCAGGTAAATATACATACTGTAAAACACATCTATAAGTAACAAAATATTTACTTTCAAAATTCTCTATTTCAGATCCACCTCCAATAGACCTAATAACTAAATTTTACGATGTTATTGCAATGACATTACGAAATAGAATGGATACAGAAAACCTGGAGACAATCATTGTAGATGGAGAGAGTGAAGTCAAACTTAAACATCCTTCCAAAAATATTGCCATGAAAATATTGTCATTAAAAGTGGCAGCATATTTAAGTTGGAATTTAGGTACATATATTTTTATAAACTGCTTCTGATATCGACCTTATTAATCTGAGAAGCTTTAAGAAACTTATACAGGATAAATTACTTATAAACTAACTGTTGTATATGTAGTATTTTATAATTTCTGTGCTATACATACTTTGCTGAGCTACTTAATAGTTATTGTTTTTTATGACTTTGTATCCTTGCCTGACTATTAGTGTAAGTTAAGTGTCTGTAATTGACTTTTTGCTGTTGATGCTTTGAATAAATAAATAAATAAACATTCATTACAATAATAATTAGCTCTAAGTACAGTTATTGAGCTGATATATCTTTACAATAATTTTTTTTAGCACAAATAAGGTCACTTCCATTTAAGACTCAAATAAGTCTTCTTCAAGATCTTATGTACTTTACTAGCGATGAAAAAACAATTATGGAAATCCCTAATATTGAGCAAGCTGACACTAAGACTGCGTCTCCTCAGTTTTTGTTTGCTCTCTTATTATTTCATAGATGGTTGCTGAGTACTTCGATGCATAGAGTTACTTCAAATTGGCAACAGAGATATGGGTAAGGAACCTTTTTAGTTAGAAGAAAATTTCAAGAGCTCATCACTCATTAAATTGAGATTGAGACATAAGTAGGTACAAGTGAAGAATAAGTCAAGAATATAAAGGACCCCGCACAAAGCTTATGAGAAATGGCTTTCAGCTAATTTTTCTGAATTTTTAGTATTTTCTAGATCTTGACGTCCTGATCAAAAGTGTTCATGGCCGTAATCCAATCCTATGACTAGTTTTTGGGTTATGGCCTTTTAAAATTGGCAAATTCTTATTTTGAAATTTTATGCTTTGTCTGGAGGAGTTTTCACTTGTTTCTTAATAAACAACTTTTAATTGATTCATTTTATTATTATGCCAATCTGTAACAATTTTCTATTACAATAATTATTTTCAAACACATTCTTACCTTGGATATACAGGGTGAACCAGTTACAATGATTTACACAAGTGAAAACGTTTAGATATAGGAAAATTAAAAAATGTTCTTTCTATCAAATGACAAAATATTATTGTTAAATTATTAAATATTTTTTTCGTAAAATACCTTGGCTCTTGTACATGATAGGTTTACATTATCTTAAAGTCATACCAAAATGTTTTTTTTTTCATAATTTATATTTTTTATTTTTCTATATTTAAAAGTTTTCACTTGTATAAATCATTGTAACTGGTTCACCCTGTATATCTAAGATAAGAATGTGTCTAAAAATAATTATTGTAATAGAAAATTGTTACAGATTGGCATAATAATAAAATGAATCAAGTAAAAGTCGTTTATTACGTTTTCAGGTGAATTTAAAATTTTTTTTTTAAATAAAATACCCGGCAATATATTCCACGTCAACCTATACCATTTTTTTTTATCCATAGCTTGGTACTACAAGATATTAAAATATGAACAAAATCTAGCCGTTTGTTTTCAAAATTCAAAAAATGAGTAAAATTTTTTTATGGAGATTTTCATAGTTTTTTAATATTAGTATTTATAATCCGCCTATAAATTATTTAACATCCTGCACATATTTTATTTCTATAAAAGTGAAAGAAAACTTAAGACTTACACCAATAAAAAAATAAAATAAAAAAGTTGATAGTTTTTAAGAAACAAGTGAAAACTCCAGACAATGCATAATATCTCAAAGTAAGAAGTTGCCAACTTTAAAAGGCCATAACCCAAAAACTAGTCATAGGATTGGATTACGGCCATGAACACTTTTAATCAGGACATCAAGATCTAGAAAATACTAAATATTCAGAAAAATTAACCGAAAGCCATATCCCATAAGCTTTCTGCGGGGTCCTTAGTACTTGTTTATTATTGAAAATTTTGATGAAATAAAATTTTCTAAAAAAATCATAGAATGGTTTCCATCCACATAATTAAAACTTAGGTATCCATGAAAATATGTATATATAAACATATGAGATACAGTCACTGCTACAAGTATCTTTCTAAAATTAATTAACGTTCTCTAGAATGAATGAAATGTCACCTGCCGACGAAACAATAATTTGTTGCCCTGAAAATATAAAAAAGACTGTGGCCTTCCTGACTGACGCTTTGGAGTGGGAGGAGATACCGTTCTTGTTGACATTTGAGTGTTTTAAAATGCCTACGGAAACCAATGACAGTATTGAATTTGAGTGGACCAAAGCAAAAAAGGTTTCAAGGTAAATGTTTGAATGGTTAGAAAATTGTATTTTAATATTTTTATAGTTAGCCAGTTTTTTATTTTTTAATATTTTTTTTTGTATTTCTAGAGAAGAATTTTGTGCACAAATATGCTATGATCTTGGTACCTTTTTCTTCTACGGCGAGGATTATGAATCTGCTAAACAGCATTTTTCTAAATGTAAAAACTTTTTCAATCTAATCAAGCAGCAAAATGGTTTCGCTGCCTTTCATAAAAATGTGCTGGATGTTTACGTAAGAGCTTGTGATCCTTCTGTAGACGTACAGAAAAAGAATTTACTTGAACAGTTAAACAACTCGATTGTCAATCAATATACGGTGGGTAAATTATAAAATCGATTTTTTAAATTTGTAATCTAGTTATCATCTATTTCAGAAAGGTGTAGAGTAATAAAAGTTCGTTAGGTATGCAAAGGGACTACAGAGTGACCCAACAAATTTTTTGAGCCACTTCCATAATTTGACATTGATTTCATTGCAAAATTCTTTATTTTCATCAAGTGCAGGTAGTACCACCCGGGTTTGGGTCAATTTATGGGTTTTGTCTATTGTTATCCATTCACAAACACTGAAAATGGTGTGACAAAGGAGTGCACTATGTACATAGTATTAGGTACACTTATTTTTTATTAAACATTATAAAAAAAAGTACAAAATACAAAAAAAAACATTATACAAAAATTGAATTATAAAAAATCATAATATTCTTTGTCATCTGAGGAACTGTCATCTCCTCTCGACGTTATAATTAACCGGTCGACGGTCCGATCGATGAGATGGTCAAGATTCCACGTTTTCTCTTCTTCTTTAATAACATGATGGACTGCTTTTCGCCAGTTCTCTGTGGTCAATTCCTGGCTTGATCAAACAGTAGCTTAACGTCCTTCATTTTGAATGTCGTGTCATGTCTTGCTACAAATCCTTTCACTGACGCCCATATAAGTTCTAAAGGATTTAGATCGCAATGATATGGCGGTGTGCGCAGCACAGTTACACTGTTTTCAGCTATGTCTTCCACGGCATATTTCATAAAACGATGTTTGTTAATTTGCTATAGCTAATAGTTCCTTTATCAAATTATCTTCTTTTTTTTCTTTGGTTAGTTATCATAAATAAATTAATGCACAAAATTTACCGGCGCCTATGGCCGACACCTAAATTGAGCCAGCTGGACGGAATTTCCTATTTTATTTCTCTATACCTTTCTGAAATAGACTATAGGTTGCTAGAACCTCTTCTTAACAATTTTCGTTTAAATACACTCCTAAAAGCTTTAAAATAGCATTTCCAAAAGATCTCCTAATTTAATCGTATACTTTAAAAAAAGCACTTTTTAATTGAGAGGCTTTCATGGAGTTGCACAAATTATCAATATTTTGGCCCTTATCATACTTTTATTACATTTTTCAGGGCATGACATCCATTTTACAACAAGACAATCTTCAAAGAGAGATACCGTTAGCGCATAGGATCAACTTGGAGCTTGATATACAGGGCGCTCTATCCAGCGGAGCTTTTACAGTTGCAAGAGATTTGCTCTATAAAGTTAAAGCTTTGAACCACGTCAGATGTATTTTGGATAGAAAATTTCTTAATGAGTTTGCATTGACCAATGGAAAAAATACAGACACTTTTATTTGGGTATGATTTTTTTTTGCTTTAAGAATAAACTGTTTTAAAAAATTAATATACAGGGTGATTTCTAAGTTGATACTTCTTTTTTAACTGTGTATAGAAGGCATTAAAATAAACAACGTTTTCAAATACTTTTTTCAAAATAGGCGTGATAGAGAAGTAAAAAATCTAAGTGCGGGCCTGGTCATCAAAACGTAGCCTGCTATACTTTATGTTGTTTGTCTTATTAGTCATGCAATTTGCGGGTCGGTAGCGAGTTATTTGGCAATACGCTGCGGTGTGTTTTTCTGAAACAAGTTAATTTTAAATTGGTGACACGAATGAATGGTAAAATTTGAAAACAATGAACTAGTAGATATGGTGCTAATTTACGGTGAGTGTCGTCAAAGTGCGGCTGCTGCTTCGAGATTATGTTTAAGTTAGGCAGGACCGTATTTGATCCATAGTATAATAAATGAATGCAAGTACCTTATTTTTTAGTTTTAAAAAAAAAGGTATTTGAAAATGTTGTTTATTTTAATGTCTTCTATATACACTTAAAAAAGATTTATTAACTTAGGAATCACCCTGTATATCAGCCAATGTAATGCAATAAGTGGTTATTGTGTTTTTAATCAGTGAGTAAATGTTTTTTTTTTTTATTAATTTTTATAAAAGTATTTGGATATTTCTAATAATATACCACATTTTAGGCAGTACAGGTTACATGGAGACTATATCCAGATGAAGACAAGAAAGTACTCAAAAATTACCTTTTCGAATTGATTGTTAAAGAAGAAGTTCCGGAGCTTTTAGAAAAGGTCAGGTCAAACGACGCGTTGAGTAACATTTTTGATCAATCTGAATTAGAGTACATTTTAAAAAAAGAATGCGTGATGGGCGTTCCGGAATGTTTGTTCAAAACGGAAGCGAGCGCCATTGTACCAAATAAAAAAAGTAAGTTATAAGTTGTAAAACTTAAACATGATTTTTATTATTGAGATATACATACAGTGTCCCACCGGGAACCGAATCGATCTATATATAGAAAACTATACATAGGAACATTTTAAAAATTTGTCAGTATGCTAATGTTGATGGGGGAGACCGGGCTAAAATATTTTCATAATGGTGGCACTTCCGGTTATACCGGAAGTAAGTGTCAACTTGTTTATTTTAAATGGGACACCCTATATATTATTACATTTTTGCATTCTACGCAAGATTCTAGGCAGATTTTGTATACCATGTCCTATACCTATGTCTAAACGTTTTTGACATATTTGAATTTTTATGTCAAAAATGACGTTTGCAAGCCTTAGAATAATTATCAATTTTTTCTATAAAGAAGCCTTATTTATTTAATTTAAGTGGGATTCCTTGTTATAAAGGACCTGCTTTAATAGATTTTTTTATAATATTTTGATAACTATTAATACAGGGTGTTTAAAAAATAATGGAAATAAATACCGACAACTGAGGAAGCCTGGCTTCAACTTCGCCTTTTGTAATTTTTACAATAAAGACATTTATTATTATTATTATTATTATTATTATTATTATATATTTTTGAAATCGGATCGCGAAATGCCGTACATTGACGTAGTTATAAATTGGGTTGCCATTTAAAAAAATTCAAAATGGCGTCGTAACTGTCATTTTCTGACATCTGACATATATGACAATAGCATGGGTGGCTCCGCCATAAGAAATTACGTATCTTTAGAAAAAATTGAGTTTCTAATTTCAAAGCTTCTGTTAATTCGATGATAACAAAATCACCAACTTCGAAGCCTCGTATCTCCGGAACGGCTGAAAATAAATATTGACAATTATACATTTTTAATGTTGGAACAAATAGGCGAATGCAGCTGGCTTACTATAAGGTAGGGTTGCCATTTAAGAAAATCCAATATGGCGTCGTATCTGTCAAACTTGTAAACATAGACTTTTTTTGACATCAAATTTGGCTTCTTCACTAAAAGCTGTTAGGGAATACATAATTGTTTTTTTATTGTGTTTGATAGCAAAGTCGCCAATCGGGTGAGACACTTAAAATAGTGTACAAGGGGATCTCGAAAACGGTAAGATATACGAAGATGGTTAAATTGAGGCAAAGTTGCGTATTTTGGGGCTTAATAATTTGGTCAAAGCAAATTGTAAATATTCCGAATACCTTCGGAAATATCCGAAAAAAAAACCCAAAAACTGTTTTTAAAATTCCAGGTCCGTATTTAAAAAAATTGACTTGAGGTTGGTAACTAAAGAACGAAACGTCGAATTTGAAAACTAATAAAACCATCTTGTAGAACATGAAAAACGGCTATAAAAATGTGTTTTTTATTTTTTCCCAAGTCAAAAATAAAAGCTCAAAAAATTAAAAACCAAAAATGAAAATATCGTTTTTTTTCAGATATCTCCGAAAGCAATCGGAATTTTTAGAATTTTTTTTCAACAAATTATTAAGCCCTAAAATACGCAACTTTGCCTCAATTTAACCATCTTCGTATCTCTTACCGTTTTCGAGATTCCCTTGTACGCACAGGAATTTGTAGCACCCTGTATAACAGGTCATACGTCTCAACTAAATTTTCATGACACAAAGTTCTTTATATAATTTTGTGACTCGTTTCAAGGAAAACCGAAAATGGAAGTAAGACAACTCGAAAGACAACTTATAGGAACTTACGACTGGAAAGAGATTAAAGATTTACTTGTAAAAATAGCTATGATGAATTTAGGAACGACCGTTTGGGACATAAATCCTCAGTGGGAATTACCGATTCCTTTACAGAGTGTCATTAAAGGGCTTCCTAGAGGTAAGCATAGTTGCATTGATTATTTTTTAAAGAGCGCGCCCAGCGTGCCTCAGTGACAAGACAAACATTCAGTCTTCAAGACTACCCTAATTAAGAGTTCCAATTCTTTTTAAAAAACTAAAAAACTAAATTCCACAATAAAACCATAAAACCTTTACTTACATAGAATGTTTTGTTAAGATAAGATAAGAACAAACCCGAACTTGATTGTTATACTAGGCATCATAAAACACAGTTGTGCGTTTTTATTCTTTACGCACAGTCGTGTGCAAGAATGGATTTATTATTTGGATATATTATACAGGGTGATTCCTAAGTTGATACTTCTTTTTTAGCTGTGTATAGAAGGCATTAAAATAAACAACATTTTCAAATGCTTTTTTTCAAAAAACTTAAAAATAGCCGAGATACAGAAGTAAAAAATCCAAGTGCCGGGCCTGGTCATCAAAACGTATCCTGCTATACTTTATGTTGTTTGTCTAATCTCTTATTAGTTATGCAATTTACGGGTCGATGGTCAGTTGTTTATTTGTCAATCCGCTGCGGTGTGTTTTTCTGAAGCAAGTTAATTTTAAATTGGTGACACGTGAAAATGGTAAAATTTGAAAACAATAAACTAGTATATATGGTGCTAATTTACGGCGAGTGCCGTCAAAGTGCGGCTGCTGCTTTAAGATTATACGCACAACTCTTTCCCTTGCGGGCTCATCCTACATCCAAAAGTTTTCTTAGTGTTATTCAAGCGGGGCAAGTTAGGCAGAACTTTATTTGATTCATAGTGTAATAAATGAATGTAAGTAGCACCGGGTGTCCCACTAAGAATGGCTCTCGGCCGTATCTCGGAAACTACTGGGCACAGAAACTCAGGAAAAAAAAAATTATAAGTAAAGTGGTCATGAGAAAATCCTGGAAGCAATTTTTAAGTTCCGCATTTTGCCGCAAGAGGGCGTAATTGAAAAGTAAATTTTAAAAGTTTACATATCTCCGAAAATTCCACATTAAGGTATATCTTTGATAACACCATTGAAAAGCTTGGACAATTATGCATCATTTTGGTCTTATGCTCATTGGCGTACCGACTTTAATAAAAGGGGGGGGGGGAAGCGGTTGAATGTGTAATCAGTTAAATCGCTGTAACTTATAAACGACTTATCCGATTTTAGCAAACTAAAAACTGTTTGGAAGAGAAATGTATGCACTTTCACCAATCGTATTTAGTTGTCCATAATAGTTCTCAAAAAAAATGCTAGAGGGCGCAATTTGTAATAATAACACATTTTTTGATTTTACTCAGAAAAAATAAATCATACGGTATAATTATGATACCATAATCGAAAAGTATATTAAATTTGCTAGAACAAATATTGAAACCGCAGCTCGATATCTCCCTTCGTTTCAGCGTTATCGCCAATAGAATAATTTTTAAAAGTAAGCGATTATATATTTTTTAGAAAAAAAGTGGGACGCCACTGATATTTTTCCATGTGGATATTATTTCTGATTAGCCTGGTCAATTCTACATAAAAATGGTCTCTTGCGTCTTTCTCCTCAGGCACACCGTTCTTAATGATGACCACTTTAGTTATAATTTTTTTTTCCTGAGTTTCTATGCCCAGTAGTTTCCGAGATACGGCCGAGAGCCATTCTTAGTGGGACACCCGGACATATCTAATTTTGTAGTTTTTCGAAAAAATGTATTTAAAAATGTTTATTTTAATGCCTTCTATACACAGCTAAAAAAGAAGTATCCAACTTATTAACCACCCTGTAGAGTGAAATGTACATTAAAACATTTTATCCGTGATTAACGTCTTAATTTTGAGGAAATAAATAATGGTTTTTACTATAAAATGATAAAATGTATATCATATGGTGGAACTGTCATTATTACACATATCTGTATTTAATTTTTAAAGTTTATTTTAGAAGTACTGTAGATACGCACTAAATTAGGTATACACGCTTATCATACCCATGACTTTATTTTCTTTGTATCAGGTTTTCTTCAAAACTATTCCTATGTATTGTTGGCCAAGTCCAAGGAACAACTACTAAACAAAAATTGGAACCTAGCTCTCGGATTACTGTTAGTATTAGACAAGGAGCTAACATCAACTTCAGGCAATGTAAGCAAGTTATTTAAAATGGTTAACTGGGAAGTATTACTGATCCAGATTACCCAGTTAATGGAGGAATGGCCCAGAAGTAGTGTCGGTAAGAACCTTTGCCTATTTAAATGAATTAAAGTTACTCCAAAACGACTAAAGATTATCAAATTTGCTCCATGACATATGTATACTTATATAAAAAAAGTCGTCTCCCTCCCAAAATTTCTCAAACATTATTTTTTTTACCAATTACATTTTTTCATTCCTATAGATAAAACCGCTCTAGCAAACGCTTGCGAGGTGTGTCTACAAACCAGCGATTCGGTGCTTCCCCGCACTGAAATAGTCGAATCCTGCGCCATCTGTTTGTTGAACTTGGGACGGTGGGAATTCTTAATGAGCTACGAGAACAGATGGGCTACGTTCGACATTATATCTGCCATTGCACTTGCATGTCACGAGATTGTCAAAAATAAAGGCAGTAAGAAGTTTTCAAAGAATTTGTGGGACATAGGTAAGGAAATATCAGTGGCGGCTCGCGGTCTTAGAAAATGGCGAAGATCTAGGTATAGTGCGGGTACTTAAACAAACATTGACTAAAAACCCTTGTAACAAAACGTCTTTCTTATCCTCATCTGTCCAACAACTGAATGGAGTTTCCAACAAATTACAAACTATGTCATTAATTGGGTCCATTTTTAAAACACACAACTAAGTAGGTACGTACACTACTGAATTAACTAAAAAATAAAAACAACACTTTTTAATCACACAGTAAATCACGTAAAAACGATATATAATATATAACCGTAAGTTTCGCGAAGCCTCAAAATACATACCTTAAGGTTAGGCGAACCAATGCTAAAACAATGGTGCACCATTGTTATTAAAGTAACGAGTCCTAATACCCAAAGTAACGAATCGGTCCAAGTCCTTAAAAGTAACGAAAATTTACATTACTGATGTATTTTATTTTTAATCGTTTACAGTGTTGCCAATTTTTGCCCCAAATCCTTCAAAACGAGGCACAGCAGGTTACCACGACATAGGCAACATAAAGAGCAACCTGCTTTCTATATTTTTGAGACTGAAGGACTCGTGGTGCTTGACGGTGGTCATATCTCTGTTGACAAAGTTGTACAATATTTTTAAGGACGAAACCAACTTAGAGCTGCAAGTGGATTACATGAATTTGTGGCCAGGAGTCGTCAGCAAGTATGTGTGTTTTGTTATTAGTTTATGGGAAAAAAAAATTTATGGCTAAAAAAAATGTATGATTTAAAAAAATGTATAGTCAAAAAAATGTGTGGTTAAAAAACATTATGGTTAAAAAAAATTATGATAAAAAAAAATGTATGGTTAAAAAAAATGTATAGTTAAAAAAAAAATATGGTTAAAAAAATTATTATACAGGGTTAGAAAAAATTACCAAAAGGGTCGATTATTTTAAAAGATACATGAGTTAGCAAAAAATGTCTTATATAATTCAAATTCAAAATATGCTTTATTAATCATAAGAGTTTATACTCTTGTTGACAAAGCTGAAAAACTTAGAACTAAATAAAATAAAAGTCAAAATGAAATGTACACAACAATAATAAAATCTATACGACAATAATAAAATCTACACAATCTCATGCTAAACAAAATATACACCTACAGAGAAAATTATACAAAAGCAAATAAATGACAATACATAAACCGAACTATTACAAACTTTCTACAAAATACTCAGATACGGTGTAATACACGTGTTCCAATAACAATTTTTTGACCTCCATTCGAAACTTTAAGTAATTACTTAAGGATTTTATATTAAGAGGGAGATGATTAAACATCTTTTTTGAATTGTATATAATAGAATTGTATACAAGAGCGCTAGTTGGCAAAGGTAAAAGAATATCATGAGTATTCCTAGTCTGGTAAGCCAACACATCTCTCTTGTATGCATCCCTCCTCTTAAAAATTAGACAAACAGATTCCAATATGAAAAGGCACGGCAATGTTAATATTCTGTGTTTCCGAAACAGAGGCCTGCAAGGCTCCCTAGGACCCACACCGGAAAGGCATCTCACAGCCCTCTTCTGAATTAAAAATACTGACCTAAAAAGAGTTTGAGAGCAGCTACCCCAAAACGGTAAACCGTATCTTAGGTGAGACTCTATAAGTGCAAAATACACAGATCTCGACAATGACAATCCCACCTCTCTGGATGTAAGGCGAATAGCATAACAACCTCTCGTCAGTTTACTGATCAAGTTCGCAATATGAGTATCAAATTTTAAGTTCTGGTCCAGAAAAATGCCCAAAAACTTTGTACAGGATCTAGCCTCCAAAACCTGATTGCCCAAATAAACATTATCCAATGTGCAATTAAAATGCATTATACATGTCTTTGATATATTTAAGGAGAGAAAATTCGAGTCACACCAATCCTTAACAATCAGTATATCCTCGGAGATCATCCGGTGCAGACGCTCAATGTCGTGGTCGTGCCAAAAGATGGAAGTGTCATCGGCAAAAAGTGTAAATGTACCATTAATTTTAATTGTTTAATTGTTGTTAAATTTGTTATGTCGTTGAAGTATATTAGAAAAAGCAAAGGGCCTAGAACAGAACCCTGTGGAACACCAGCAACAATATTCATCTGAGCAGAGGTCCTCCCTGCCACGCTAACAACCTGCTTACGATCCCTCAGGTATGATCGAAACCAGTCCAACACATAAAAGTTGTAAGGCGTTTAAATATCCACATATCTGTAACAAAATTGGAAAATACAGGTTCGCCCAAAAAGTTATGAAGAATTAGTTATATTTTTTTAGATGAAACACTCCGTATCATATCTTATCTTGATTATTTAGTTAATTTTTAAAATTTTTTATTAACTATACGTTATGCCTAAATTCATTAGTTTCCTAGATATCATGACATTTTGATCAGTTATAGTCTATTTCAGAAAGGTGTAGAGCAATAAAAGCTTATTAGATATGCAAAGGGACTACAGAGTGATCCAACGAATATTTAAGCCACTTTCATAATTTGACATTGATTTCATTGCAAAATTTTTTTTGCCTATTGTTATCCATTCACAAACACTGAAAATGGTGTGGCATTGTGTACATTTTATTAGGTACACTTATTTTTTATTAAACGGTATAAAAAATACAGAATACAAAAAATATATTTTACAGAAATTAAATTATAAAAAATGATAATATTCTTCGTCATCTGAGGAACTGTCATCTCCTCTTGACGTTATAATTAACGGGTTGACGGTCCGATTGGTGAGGTGGTCAAGATCCCACATTTTTTCCTCTTCTTTAATGATATAATGGACTGCTTTTCGCCAGTTTTCTGGTGTCACTTCCTTAATGGCTGATCAAACAGTAGCTTAACGTCTTTCATTTTGAATGTCGTTTTGTGTCTTGCTACAAATCCTTTTTATAGGATTTAATTTACAATGATATGATGGTGTGCGCAGCACAGTTACACTATGTTTTTCAGCTATATCTTCCACGGCATTTTTCATAAAACGATGTTTGTGTAAATTTGCTATAGCTAATAGTTCCTTCTTTATTAAATTATCTTCTTTTTTTTCTTTGGTTAGTTATCATAATATAGGACATTTTTTGCTAACTCGTGTATCTTCTGAAATAGTCGACCGTTGTAGTAATTTTTCCTAACCTTGTATAATATTTCTGCATAACTTTTAAACGGAAAAATCATATGTTGACTATTGGAGGCCACTAAATTAGATGCTAAGGTTCTGTCCACTAAAATTTTTGACTGTTTATTTACTGTGATTGCAAAAAGCCAATTTATATAATATTATATAATTTTTTTTCAGTGCTAATTCTTACAATATTGGTACAACCTCCGAAATGTTATCCGAAATATTAACTCATGCCCTAAAAGAATATCCAACAAATGTTCCTTGGTTAAGACTAATGGGAGATATAGACTTTGGTAAGTTCACAGAGAAAGGTTATACCTTTACCATAATTTACGTTTCCCCAAAGACGTCCGATGTTCACAGGATAAGAATTTATAAGATTGTAGCATGCATGCCTATTAAGTAAAGGTGGTCATTTCCATCAATTTTTATAAAACAAAATTTTCCATTATCAATGTTAATAACAATAGTAGAGCTAATTTAATTTAATTATTTTAATTAAGAACGGTGTGTCTGAGGAGAAAAACGCAAGAGACCATTTTTATGCAGAATTGACCAGGCTAATCAGATATAATATCCACATGGAAAAATATCAGTGGCGTACCACTTTTTTTCTAAAATATATATAATCGCTTAGTTTTAAAAATTATTCTATAACGCTGAAACGAACGGAGATATCAAGCTGCGATTTTAATATTTTTTCTAGCAAATTTCATCTACTTTTCGATTATGGTATCATAATTATACCGTATGATTTATTTTTTCGGGGTAAAATCAAAAAATGTGTTATTATTGCAAATTGCGCCCTCTAGCATTTTTTTTGAGAACTATTATGGACAACTAAATACAATTGGTGAAAGTGCATACATTTCTCTTCCAAACAGTCCTTAGTTTGCCAAAATCGGATAAGTCGTTTAAAAGTTACAGCGATTTTACTGATTACACTTTCAACAGCTTCCCCCCCTCTTATTAAAGTTGGTACGCCAATGAGCATGAGACCAAAATGATGCATAATTGTCCAAGCTTTTTAATGGTGTTATCAAAGATATACCTTAATGTGGAATTTTCGGAGATATGTAAAATTTTAAAATTTACTTTTCAATTACGCCCTCTTGCGGCAAAATGCGGAATTTAAAAATAATTTCCAGCATTTTCTCTTGGGCACTTTTGTTATAAAAAAATGTACCCGGATGCTGTACGATTACTAGTTTCTGAGATATGGCCGGCGGTCATTCTTAGTTGACCACCCGGTACACAACAATAGCTTCTTTATGAAATAAATAGTTTGGCTAGGGTTGTTAGGGTGGTTTGAGGTAAGGTAGTTGGGGTAGCTTTGTTAGACCTCTACCTTTTTTTGTAATAATCATTCAGGAGGAATCACTCTGAAATATTAGCACAACTTTAAGGAAACTGTATAATACCGATTAAATTTTTTTTTAGCTAATGGCAACTACAAAATTTCCCTCTCGTTCTACCTCAAGTCACTAATTATTTGCAACGATTATTTTAATATACCGGTCCGGTATGACGATCATGTGTTCCGAAGGATGATCAAATGTTGCCAGTCTTTGGGATGTTATACTCAGGCAGCCGTTCTTTGTCAGTTTTTAGAAGAGCCTGATTATGCTTTAGCATTTAGAGTATTGGGTAAGTGAACATTTATTGGACACTTCGCTGTTTAATAAAGCCTGATAAATAGATACACACAGTTAGGGGCTGGGTTGCAATAAATCACGATTTTTTGAAAAAATCAATAAATATCATTTTTTCGATTAAATCGTGTCTTTTTTGATTTTCATCAATTTATACTGATTTTTTTCTTAAATATGACAATAATGAACTTTAAAATCACTTATTTTCATTATTTTGTCTCTATTCGCCCAAAAATATTTGTTGTCTAGATTTACAGTTAGAAAATCTTCTCGGCGACATATCGTACAAAATAACTTTTATTGATATGAAAATTCTCAGTCGCGTGGAGCGTAATTTATGAATATTTTTTACGCTGGACTGATGACTATTAGTTATGTTTTTACACTTACATAATGTATCTAAACACTTCGTTTTATGATGAGTTATTTGCAGTGTAAAACTATTTGTTTATTATTAGCTAACAAAAATATAGAACATTTAAGCAACAACGAACAAAATAAATCAATCAATCGGGGTGGGATCAACGGCGAACTTAGGCTTTGTCTTAAGGGCTTAAACCTTTATATTTCGGGGGGGGGGGGGCAGTCCCTTCCTTATATACGCCACTGGTTATTTGCTTCGGCGACTTGTTTTTACACCAATTTATAACTTGATTTAAATCACGATTAAAATTGAAAAAATGAGTTGATTTAAATCGTCGCAACCCGGGTTAGAGGTTAACATAGTAAAAATCCCCGCCACCCCCCCCCGGGTAGATAAAAAGGTCCCTTTTTTGGGTTTTAGTGTATAACTCTAAATGGTGCCTCACAGCTAAAAATTCCGTTTATAAAAATAAAATGACAATTTCTATAAGATTTGTTCTGTACATTTTTTCGCTGCGACGCATCATCTTTGAGATATATGCTCTCAAAGATCTGTAATTTCTAAAAAATGTTTTTTTGTCATAATTCTTCTGGTGACTCCTCGGCCGTTTGTCTTCGACGAAAGTCTCATTGGAGCATGTTATATAGCGTTAAATTTTCTTCAAGAATGTACATATATGCATACTAATTTTTCTCCAATGGGTCAAAACTTACAGCAATTTGAGTTTTTTGGTTAAAAGTAAGGATTTTTTAAGAAAATTTGTTGTCTGTAATAGTAAAAAAATCTTAAGTCCGGGCCTGGTCACCAAAACATAGCCCGATATACTTTATGTAGTCATGCAATTTACGGGTCGGTGCCGGTGGTCAGTTATTTATTTGGTGATCTGCTGCGGTGTGTTTTTCTGAAACAATTTAATTTTAAATTGGCGACACGTGAAAATGGTAAAGTGTCGTCAAAGTGCAGCTGCTGCTTCGAGATTATACGCAGAACGCTTTCCCTTGCGGGCTTATCCTACACCCAGAAGTTTTCTTAATGGCAAGGCAAGTTAGGCAGAACCGTATTTGATCCATAGTGTAAGTACCTTATTTTTGAGATTTTTGAAAAAAGGTATTTGAAAATGTTGTTTATTTTAATGTCTTCTATACACAGCTACAACAGAAGTATTAACTTAGGAATCGCCCTGTATATTTAATGCGTTCTTTGTTGGGACTTTTGTGTAAAAAACTGCCGAAGAGTTAGTAGGATAATTAAATGATAAAAATTACCGACTTCTCAGAGCAGATATCTCGAAAACGGCGCTCCATAACGAAAAAATGTATAGAGCTAATCTTCTATTGCCTAGCCTATATACCGAATTATTTATAATTAATTATATTACTTTATTTACATATACACGTAACTCATATTGTCATTTTTCCCTTGTAGCACAAAAGGTGACGCACACTTCTTATGACGCAGTGGACGCGTACTATCACTGTTTTTGGGACACTAACATTTTGGAATATTTGATACACGTTCACAATCGAAAAGGAGAATTCCAACGGCGTAAATGCGCGATTCAAGTGATGGGCATGTTGGAAATAAATTCAAATAATAACGAGGAGATTCAGAAAGAGGCTAGTAATTTAAGAAAAAGTGTTTTTTTACGAGCTTTGTGTAAGCAGTATGTGTTTTAAGATTTTTAAATTTCTATTTATTTTAATAAAATGTGTTACATGGATTTGTTTTTTTATTTAACAATAAGTAATTGAAATACTTCGAATTAGGCTTTTTACCTCTTCGTTCGCTGCCAGGGCCATTTCCGAGGGAATCTACAGCTTAACGTGGGTTCTGAACCACGATCCTGTCATGCGACGCTCGTCCCACAGTGGCGGCGCCAGTTACCTTTTACCAGATATCTGGGGCTTTGATTAAGCGCTAGACCAGGAGTTCCCCAAGTTTTTTCTATAGCGCCCCCTTTTGGGAATCAAGAAATGGTCGCGTCTCCCTCCCCCTCCATTATACAGAGCTCTCGTGCTACCTCTAATGTTGCTTAGCGCCCCCCCAGGGGGGCGCGCCTCCTAGTTTGGGAACACTTGCGCTAGACAAAAGTAAACTGGCATCGCTTGAAAAAATTCGCTGGAGGCTGAAAAGCTAGGCGATCGACTAACATCGTCTGTGATGTGTCATCGGTGCCGTAACCCTATAAATTTTCTTTGGGTGCCGTTAACCTTATTGTTTTATTGTGATTTTACCGTTGCCGAAATTTATTTTCAAAACTCATTTAAAACTTTATTATGGAAGAATTGTTAACTGAAAAAACTTGTAAATACTGCCAAGAGATCCTTAAACCCTGTTTGGATGAAGGACTCAAATGTACAGTTTGTCACGAAAGTGTTCACACTCGATGTTTAAAGAGAGGTACCGCACCAGGGGGCTTGGAGGGAGACTTGTTCTTTATTTATACTTGCCAAGAATGCTCTGAAACAGATAACGAAAAGTTTTTGAGAAACAGGCTATCATGGTAAGTAATTTTCTTCTTTTTAGACAAAAATTAATATATAATGGTGGTTTTTGAATGCATTCGATCGAAAATGGTTCTCGATTGTAGGTTACAAGCGATAGTATTAACGCTCTATCACCTTAGCAAAAAAAGTGCAGGTTTAGCAGTTAATGGCTTTTTTCACTGGAGAAACCACATCGTTGCATTCATAGACAAAAATTGGGACTTGTTGTTTCCCAATGACAGACATAGAAAGAAAAAATGGGTTGGGACGGTTTCAGGAAGATTGTCACATTATAGTAGTTATCTGTTTTTATCCGGAGGAAAGACTGTTTTAAATAAACCTGCTTGGTGGACACTTATGTATCCCAAAATCACTCCTGCAGTCCTTTCTAATGTTTGTAAGTATGTTTTGTTGTTCATTTAACTGTTTTCATAATAGTCTTACTATCAAGTGAATTTGCATCGAGACTTGACACTGTACAGGAAGTCTCTCTCTTGTGATTGTGCAACTATAATCTGTACCTCGTATGCTATACATATTTCAGATAATGTCATGACAATGGAAAAACAAAAGGCCAAATTAAAGAATGAAAAAAAAGGCATTTCTGATGGGGAATTATTCAAAGACTTGTTGACACAATACATTCAAAACTCAAATTTAACTGACACAGTTAATATTTCAAGTGAAGGTATTGATTTTGAGAAAAGTGTGACGACGGAAGAAGAACAAGAAAAGAAGGTAACAATAATTGTATTCAATTCTTTAAAAAAATGTGACAAGTGGAAATATTAATTTAAGTTTTTGTATGTGTTTGAGAACAATTATTTGAAAGGAAAATTTTTTAAAAATGTTTAAGTCTAGTTTGTTTAATATCTCTAAATGTTTTACTAAATTATTAATGAAAAAGGGTTCAATTGTGGTGCATGTGTTCATATTTAAAAATTTTTAAAATTAGGTAAGGTGAAGTGGCGTAAGTGGGGATTAAAAATATAAAAGGTCGCCTTTGAAACTAAATAACTTTTTTTTTAAATCGAGTTACAGAGATGCGCTTTAGACAGGAAGTAATTAGTGATATTTACAATTACAACAAAATTTGTTTAATTATTTACCCAAGAATTTCATTTAAACAAAAAATTGTTATGAAAATGTACCCATAGAACGCACTTGCCCCAGGTACCGGGGTAATTGGGTTTTCAACTTATAAATCGCGTTTGAGCAATGTTATATTCAACTGAAGCAAGTGGGTTAATCTATTGCAACTTCACCAACAACAGGCTTTTTCAGATTAAAAAAATTCCTAAAAATAAAGAAGTTTATATGTTAGAGATTTCTTTTATAACTTTTTTAAAACTAAGTAATACCGTTTTTAAGTTTTTATTTACTTTATAGTTTTTGCAGATTAGGCACAATCTCACTTTTCAACTTCTTAAAACATTTCACTTTAAATTTTATTATTATAAAAAATTTAAATATGACAAGTGGGAACCAATCCCCACTTACCCCACTAACAAAAAAAGCGGGACAATTGGGAACTATGGACTTAAAATTGAACACCTGAAAAATTGAAATGTTAAAAAATACAAGAGATAACGTTAGTGATTACAACTTTGAGGATGTAAAAACTTTGAACCTAAGTTTTAAGTTAGTACAGATAAAAACTGTTAAACATTTTTGCTGTAACTTGTAACTATAGACGAAGTTAGATACATTTGACATAAGCTGTGTTACTTAAAAAAAAATATTAAAATTTTTTTAACAATATGTTGGGGTCTATAAGAGTCCAAAAAACCATTTTATTTTAGTTTTAGTTTTTAAAAGTAATTTTTTTTACATTATTACAAAAAAACCCACTTGCCCCAGATCCCCACTTACCCCACTTCACCTTACTATTGATATGTGAAATAATTTCATTTCGTGTATTTTAGAAGCCAAAAGTTGCCAAAAGAAAGACTGTACTACCCAATTACACAGAAAGTTCTAAAAAGTAAGTTATTTACTACACTCACTCAGTTGAAGAAGTTAAAAATAAAAAATATTTATTTCTTATTACAAACAATCCAATATTTACTATTTACTAAATATTACAAATTTTCAGACTTATTAAACTGGCACCAAGTTCTTCCTTATCCTTACTTGAAGAACCTGTGGCTTCTCCAAATGACAGTTGCATAATACCTGAACCAGAGGTTCCTAAATCAGTTGACCGCAAAAATACAAGTTTAAAAGTACCAGAGAGATTGTTGGATCCTATGTGCCACTATAACACCTCTGTAAATAGTAAGTTAGTATTAACGAATATTATTCAAGATGGACAAATAATTTTATTTATGAGGTGTTTTTACATATTAGGCGCAAATTGCAAGTAAGTGGTCGTTTTAAATGGGAAAAATTGCATCAGCTGATAAAGAATGACATTTCAAACAGCTTATGTAAGTTTTCCCATTTAAAACTACAATTTACTTGCATTTTGCACCTAATGTAAAAAGGCCTATAAAGGTACTTTTGCACAGACTGGGCTTTTCCACTGTAATCGAATGTAATTAACCACAACAGCATGTCTTAGTGTATAGACGAGCTAGAGACAAACATTACGCATCGTTGTCGCTTTTTGCAAATTCTCAATATTGAATTTCTCTTTGTAGATATTTCACGGATAAAAATGCAAAAAATGGCTGTTAAACTAACGGGCGGAATAAGGAAAGAAATGATTCTGTCTCCGTATAGTGGCATTTATTTAAAACCTTATATTAGACGAGATACAGAAACTTTTCCAAATTGGTATGATATATGTATTTACTATTGTACTATATATGTAGTTCATCCAATTACCGGCTGGGTGCACGTCACAACTCGCAAATACATAATCATAACAGAAACAAAAAATAAGGTAGGTCTGTTATTAATTAAAGGGTCCTGTTAATTGACGTAAAATTCATTTTGACAACCTTTGTCATTTCGAAAAACTTTAATTTTACGTGTTAAAAGTGATTTAAAAACGAAAAATAGTTAGTTGGAACATATTCTGAAAATATGTTTCATTATGAAAAAAGAAGAAATGATCATTTTGAAGTTTAATTATTAAAACCTGACAGAATTGAAAAAAATATATGATTTGTTCAATGACATGACTCGAATCAAAAATTACGTCAGAAACGGTGACGTGCATCCAGCCAATAATTGTACGGACCATGGCCTTCTAGATTTTAAGGAGACTGAGTGAGAAACTATACAGGCCAGTTCATTAAAGAAGAGTGGGGGAAATTTTGACGTTTACCACGTAGATGACGTAGGTCGTGACCTGCTGCTACACATTCTTAAATAAACAAACCGATGTCAACGTCTTATAAATTGACAAATACATTCAATATGTCAACACCTTGACGTCTGGTCATGATTTGACAAACCAAACTAACCTTAAAATACATTAGGCAATCCAACGATGTGTCAAAATGGCAGCTGGATGGAATACTGCTTTGTAATTGGTACACGTGACCATAAAAATAATGTTGCTGGTGGCACTTTACTGGTGACTCAATGCTTTTCGCCATCCAACCGCCATATTGAATCACGTGGTTTGGATTCCCTAATTCTTATCATAATTTGACAGACAAAACTAACCTCAAATTATTTAGTTCTGACCACTGACATGGAGGTCTCCACTCAATGTTAGGCCCCCCTCAAAGACGTCCCCGCATCGAGATCACTCAAAGTCTTGAAATTAATAGGCTACAGATTCTGTCTCACTCACTTTTCTTACACTGAAAAGGCTATGGTACGGACTTTGCTATATTTTCCAAAATATTTTTAGTAACTTAACAATGAGATTTTTAAGATAATATCGGGGCATCGTTTGTAATTGTAATTTTAATGGAAAATAAGAAATTAACATGAATAGCCGTAATATTTCTATTTTTATGTTCTGCATGGCGGATGATATAATTTGAACCTATATAATTGAAAAGTATCATCTGCCAAACTAGAAATTCTTGTGAAATTTTTGTATTAAATTTTTAATTAGACAAGCCAGGAAACGATGCCGCGTTTCACGGCTGGTATGGGAGGCTCTTAAAAATGATCCTAAGACCTTTATTGTTTGCCTAATCGTTTTGCTGGTATTTGGTGTGGATAATACAAAGATTATTATAAAATTCATGGTTTAAAGGCCTCCCATTATATGAGTTCGTAATGTTTTTAAAGGAAATAATGAGAAAACAGAGAATAGTACATTATATACCTAGTAGGAAAAGCTGAACATTTCCGGACGACCGTAAAGATTGTATGTCGAGGCGCAAGCCGAGACTGACAATACGGAGTCCGGGAATGTGGCTTTTTCTACGAGGAATACATACTACTTTTCAGTAAATCGAAAATTATTAAAAGGACATAACTTATTACAATCAACTTGTTAAAATTTTGAAATAAGTATTATTAACTTTGTTCACAAATAAAGGATGCCATTAAATACTTGTGTTGTAACTATGAAAACACAGTAATATTGAATTATCAAGCTTAACACATTTTAGTTTACAAGTAGCCTTACAGAAATAATATTTCCTTACAGTACAATAATAAAGAGAAATTCTTCTTCTGTACAATAATAAATATTTCCTAACAGTTAAATGTAAGGAAATATTAACTTTTTCTTTTAGAAATGTTATCAAAAATGTCAATATTTCCGATCAATTTTCGGAAAAATACTGTTTTAAATTTTTTCCTTAAAATATACACTCACCGGCACAAAATTCCGCTACCCGGAAATTTCGGCAAAGTTTGATGTTTTATAACTTAGTTATTTTTTATCCGATTTTCATAATTTTTTATCAGTTTGTAGATCTATTTATTCTGTTTTCCTTTAATTATTTTATAAAGTATCATTTTTCGATTAGGCTATATTATACAGGAGGAAATCAAAATGTTGTTTTTTGTCGTAATTTCAAAACACCCTGTAGGGAAATTGAGGTGGATAATTTTGTTTACATACTATCTCTTGTAATCTCTGATGTATTCTAAACATTTCTTTTTTTGATTTATTCCATTATCTCATTTCTGCTGAGAGCTGCAAAATTTTAAATGAAACGCTGATTTGAAGCCTAATTTTATTAAGAAAAACAAACACTAGGTATATCATAAGGTTAATTAACAAAAACAATTTAATAACGTGTATTTCCTTCTCTCGCAGCAATGATAGCTTGCAGTCTTTGTGGCATCGAATGAATAAGATCACTTATTCTTTCTTGAGGAATAGCTTGATATTTTTCAGTCAGCGCCAGTCTTAAGTCTTGCAAGGTTTGTGGTTGTACAGGACGACGACGAACGGCTCTTTTAAGTTGATCCCAAAGATGTTCGATTGAGTTGAGATCCGGGCTACATGCAGGCTATTCCAATCTTGGAAGTTCAACTTCCTCTAGATATTCGCTTACTACATGTGCAACGTGAGGTCTAGCATTATCTTGCACTAATGTAAATTGGTTCCCAATAAAAGGCGCAAATGGAACAACAACTTCTTGGAGGATTTCCTCAATGTAACGGTGGGCGGTTAGAACTCCATTTTCAACAAATACAAGATTGGTGCGTGCCTCGGTAGAAATATCCACCCAAATCATGACTGAACCGCCATAATATGAGATTCGTTCTGATATGATGCAGTCAGCACATCTTTCATTTCTACGTCTGTCTACCCGCTCACGACCATCAAAAAATAACATCGTTTCATTTAAAATTTTGCAGCTCTCAGCAGAAATGAGATAATGGAATGAATCAAAAAAAAAAAAAAGAAATGTTTAGAATACATCAGAGATTACAAGAGTTAATATGCAAACAAAATTATCCACCTCAATTTCCCTACAGGGTGTTTTGAAATTACGACAAAAAACAACATTTTGATTTCCTCCTGTATAATATAGCCTTATACTTTAAAAAATAATTATTGGAAAACAGAATAAATGGATCTACAAACTGATAAACAAATTATGAAAATCGGATAAAAAATAAACAAGTTATAAAACATCAAACTTGGCCAAAATTTCAGGGTGGCGGAATTTTGTGCCGGTGAGTGTATATTATAATATATATCCATTTTTAGGCTAAAGTTAATGGCGGAACTTCAAATAGTATCGAATAAAACTACTCCAGGATATATAATTCCACCCAGGGCACCCATTGACTATACTTACGTTCAGCCCGAACACATTCCCGCCATTAATAGTTTGTGTAATCAGTTTTTCTGGCCTGGAATTGATCGTAAGTTTTATCGTTATAACGTTGTTGTATACTGCGACTCTTGTTCGCGTTTCCATTAAGCTCGTTTTAACCCAAAAAAAAATTAGGCATAGAACATTAAAGTGAATTTTTTTTTAGTCACCGAATCTCTTCAATATCCAGATTTCAGTTGTGTAACCCTATACAAGAGACTGATAATAGGTTTTGCCTTTCTAGTACCTGATGTAAAACATACAGAAAACTATATTTCCTTTGTATTTACCAGGCCTGGCTGGAGAAATTGTGGTATAGGGAAATTCATGGTCTATCATTTAATTCAGGTAATAAAAATGTTTTTGTTTTTTTTGTATTTAATGTCCTGTTTTGCAACTCACTGTAAAGTACCTGTGCAATGCACAGTTTGACGTCGCCCACTATTCTGAAACACGTTAGCCAACGGAAAATAAAGTAAGATAACAGAAACGCCCTCGAAAATTATACAATTACATACCTTATATTTTTATTTCCAGACCAGTTTGGGAAGAGATATTACCCTTCACGTTTCCATCAACAATCCGGCACTGTTTCTTTATCAAAAGTTCGGATTCAAAGTAGAAAACGTAGTTTTAGATTTCTATGATAAGTATTTTAGAAGTGAAGTTAAAGAATCGAAACACGCCTTTTTATGTCGTTTGGAACGGTAAAAAAATCTTTTAGAAAATTTTTATTTTATAGTTTAAAGTGATATTACATTTTTGTATCAGTGTTGTCCAATAAAATTTTTATATATGTTTGTAATATAACTTTTTTCTGTCCACGCAAGAAGTCTCTAAAATAAAAGCTCAATGCCGGGTTTATAACTTGACCATGCCCTAAAGTCATAAAAATTCAATTTTTTGACGATATTTCTCTACGTGATCATTCAACAGATACAATGTTTTCAAGTCGGTGGATACAGAGAGGCAAATTTCTCTGACCTTCCGGATCGCCAAACCTCACCCCTTTGGACTGTTTTTGTGAACTAAGTAAGTAGTAAGATTCACAACAATACACCCAGTGGCGTAGCCAGAAAATATGCTCGGGGGGGGGGGGGGGGCTCAGTGTGCGTAAGTAGGACATTTTTTTTTCTGGAGAGAGGGACAGTCGGGGCTACACGTAAATCACAAAAAGCGCCGCAAGTGATAAATTTTCGGTGCCACGCCGAAAGATCGTTTAAAATTCATCTAACTATCAAATTTCGAAAATTAAATTATTACCTCCTCTCTGCATGGTTGAATTAAATTGGTTTTTGTAAATGTTTTTTTTTATATTCCTCGCTGGCTCTTTATTAAAAAAAAAAACATTTTTTATATTTGTGAAAAATATGAATATTGGCCCGGCAGCCCCCCTCTTAAATACGCCACTGAATACACCGGTTAATATTGAAGGTTTAAAATAATCTTTAAAATGAAATACGTGAACAAACCGACGCACTGCCAAATAAGCAATCTATTTATAGTTAGACGTAACGGCAGCGGAATCCTCTTCCTCCCGCAAAATCCCTCTAGAAAAATGCGAATAAAATAGTCCTATAAGGAAGAAAGAAATAAATACTTGCTACAACTTAAACGAAAGAAGGTAAAAAATAATAACACAAAGTCTTCCTCCACTGTTATGAAATATTTTAAGCAACTTCTCTACATGTTTCGAATGCAGAAGCATTCATCTTCAGGAGAAAAATTAAAAGAAGAAAAGACCAGTAGATATCACCCTAACTGAGCAACACAATTGTAGGTTCGGTGTAAAAATGAGTGGAACGGTGAGGAAACCGATACACACATTGCATTGTGAGCAAGAAAAGTATGTGGGTTTGAGACTTAAGGCACTGTGAAAACTTTAAAGGTACAATGAAAGGTTTAACATCTTTGTGTGAAAGAACTGTTGAAAGATGAAACTGAAGTGAAAGGGAATGAATATTTAAGCAAAATAAAGCTGATAGCTAGTCATTAGAGAAAATATGGAGAAGAAGTGGATGTAAGTGTGAGGAAGAAGAAAGATTTAAAGAAAAAATTATTTAAAAAATTAATTTTTACATCCAGTCAATATTAATTTTTAATAGTCTTCTTCCTCACACTTACATCCACTTCTCCATATTTTCTCTAATGACTAGCTAACATCTTTATTTTGCTTAAATATTCATTCCCTTTCACTTCAGTTTCATCTTTCAACAGTTCTTTCACACAAAGATGTTAAACCTTTCATTGTACCTTTAAAGTTTTCACAGTGCCTTAAGTCTCAAACCCACATACTTTTCTTGCTCACAATGCAATGTGTGTATCGGTTTCCTCACCGTCCACTCATTTTTACACCGAACCTACAATTGTGTTGCTCAGTTAGGGTGATATCTACTGGTCTTTTCTTCTTTTAATTTTTCTCCTGAAGATGAATGCTTCTGCATTCGAAACATGCAGAGAAGTTGCTTAAAATATTTCTATAATATAACAGTGGAGGAAGACTTTGTGTTCTTATTTTTTACCTTTTAAATTCCCACTCCACTTTAAGTATGGACTATTTCTTCAAGTTAAACGAAAGAGATGAAGAAAAATATATACTGCTTTGCTACTCTGGGTGTTAATAATTTTACAATTGAAGTTCCGAAAACCTTACAAGAAGCAAGTTCGGTTTTACCATCAGATTATTTCGTGTCCGTTCTTTAATGTTTCAGAGAACAAAAATAAATCTGAATGTCGTTCGTTTATCATATCGACGAGCAAATGGAGGTACATATTTTTCGTTGGAGAATTTCGACAGATTTTAAAAATGAAATTTTCCAAAGGCGGGAATATTTAAAATCTAACCGTTGGAGTTGATTTTCGTCACCTGTGCCGAAACACCCTAAAAAAGTTTTCTAACAAATACAGTATTTGTCACAATAAGATAAGACATAAACAATATTTTAAAGGAGTTTTTCTCGGAATCCACACACACGATTTGATAAAAACCCTCTTAAAAACCTGTTTTATATTCAGCGGAAAATATTATTGTTTTCTGCAAATCGAAAATCCGGTTTCATGCGTTAGTCAGTTAGCGCCTGAAAAATCGTTTAGCGGGATTTCTTTGGTTGGCAAAATGTCACTAATTACTGAATCCTACCCGTAAGATCGTTATTTAATCAAACACAAAATAGATATTTACGATAATTATATTTAAAATAGAAATTATAAAAAACAATAAGTTAAAAAGACATTACCCTGGTTGCCTCATCAACTATCTAAAATTTTTATTTATTTATCAATCAGTCAATCCTTGATAATACAGAAGCGTACAAAAAGATTTGGTACTTATTCAAAAATGTCATTACTTTTTTGTTTCATTCAAATCAATCAAGCCAATTACCTACTTTTCTAGGTTTAAAAAGTCACCATTTATAAAGTATTAAAAGCAGACAAAAATATGAAAGGAAATAATACAAAATTTTAGAACTGTAGGTAATTGGGCCTCAACTATTGCTGTTTGGTCAACTTTTAGATATAAACGAAAAAGTAAGGAAATTTAAGCACTAAATAATATAGCTAATGATTAACTACTAGTCCTAACTCTTTTAAGTATAAAATAATGTAGTTTTCATTTCTACATACATATGGAGAACTCATTATAAAACAACAGATAGAAATAAAAAGATACATTTTTCATGAGGAGTAGCCTTTTTTGTTTATCCTCCTCACCCCTTCCCCTAGATACATTGTATAGTCAAATATAGAGGGCCCTTTTCAAAAATAATTTTTGTATCAATAGTTTTTTTGCAAAAAAAAATTTGTTTTTGGTTAGGTAGCTTACTTTTGATCAAAGTTCTTTACCTAACTGATAATACATTTATTAAACATGGCAAGCAATTTTATAAAAATATAAATGTTTCTCTGAAACAACAATTTTAATAAAGTTTTGGTTAAATAAATATAATTTAATTTAACTTTCCTAAAATCAGCTCAAGCTAAAAGTTTCTCAATTTGTATTCCATAGTACTTAATAGGGACTTTCCTTTTACTTGTGGAAAATACTTATCAGAAAAGAGTTAGTGTAGTTTCATACAGCACATATAAACAACTCTCAGCTTAGAAAATGCAATTTTCTCTTCTAACCAACTAAGTCCTACACATCTCTAAAAAAAGTTTGTTTGGTCTGTTAGAACTGGTTTTTGTAACTGGCCATGTCAATTTATCCTTGGATACTGTTCTACGAAATTTCAAGGTTAACATTCCAACTTTCACAGTCAAAGTGATAAAACACTGAAACTGTGAAAAGTGGTCTCATGGGACATGCGCTTTCGATTATTTCCTCTATATTCTTCTTCGTTTTCCACTAGTAGGAGTAACTGTAACTGGACTAGATTTCCCACTAGATCCAGAATCATCATTGGGCTTTAGACTACCTGTAATTTAACATAATTTATTACAATTTTATATTTGAATAAAAATTTTATATCTTTACCTCTTGTTCTCTTTGTCACTTTTGGAGTGTCTTCACTTTTAGGTTTTGTTTTTTCTTCTTTGGGTGTGGCTGAGTTTCTGCTTTTAGCAGGCTGTTTTCCTCCCTTTTCTGGTTCCTTTTTTACTTCTTTCTTGGTATTTGCTGGAGTTTTACTGATTTCTTTGCCTTCGTTACTGCCTCGCCTAGGTGTGGCATCTTTGGGGTTTTTAACTGGAGATTTATCTTCCTTTTTAATCTCCTTGGGCGCCTTTGGTGTTTCACTGCTGCTTTTCTTATCTTCCTCTTCCTTTTTAGTTAACAAAGGACCAAACTCTGATTCAGGCAATGAAAACTCTCTTTCGCTGTTAGGAAACGGAATAGACTCATTTTCGTCCAAGGCCTCCAGATTATACATTGTCTCGAGGTGGGCCCATATTTTTTGCGGATCTACGTCCTTATGCATATTGTCGGCGAATTTATCACAAATTAGAGCCATTTGAAAATATTTGTTTACACCTAAAAAAGCGTTTAAGGTTAACTATTGAACGTCTGAAAATAAATAATTTTGTCTTACCGATGGGTTTGTGGCCCACCATAGCATCTAGTAATTGCCCTTCGTTTACCACATTCCATTCGATATCTTCCATGGAACCTTATTTTCAATATTTAAAGAAAATATCTTTTTTAAATAAAAATAAAATAGTTTTTTGGTCTGTCAATCAACAAATTATTTAAAGTTGAAGTTAGCTACACTACACTTTCAGTTTCAACGCCTGTGTAAACTACTTTGTCTCTGTGGTGTCACTGAAGAGGACCAAAAGCAAGAAGAATAGTTGCACAGAGAAATAATTGTTTCTATACAGAAATGGAAGTAATAGCCAAAGATAAGAAGCTATCAAAACTAACTTTCCAACTACTTCTTAGTTGCGCATGCGCGAGATTTTCAAACAAAATCTTTGACAGTTCTCAAGGATTTTATTTTCGTTTTGTGTAACCGCCATTTCCAACATTTTACAAAGTTGTAGTTGTGCCGTGTTAGTTTTGGTGATTTGTGTTTTAAGAAACAATTCTAAGCGTTATGGCTGAAGATACCACCTGCCGGGGTAAATTTTACCAGCGCCAAGATGAATTTAATCGTTCTATGAAGGAATTGGAGGCCAAGCGGGAACTATTTGTTAGCGAGCTGGATAAGGTACCCATATAACATTTTACTGTTTCTTATGGTATTTACTTGCCACTTACGGTTTAGTTGCTGCCAATTTTGTGTCCAGTTTTTGGAAATTTATTTACAGTATCTACAAAAATTAAAGTTCTGAGGAGAAAACCTGGAAAAACTTAACATTCTTCTTACCTAAACTTTATGAACGGAACTTTTTATCTGTCACATTTATTATGTGTTTGTTTTATATTTTATTTAATGATAAATAAATAATAATAATGGTCCCCAGAAAAAGAAACCTACCATTACATTGTTTTCTTTATGCTCCTTAGTGCAAAATTCACTTACATTTCACTTTTTGATCAATATTTCATTATTTTGTCATATTATTCAAAAATACCCATTTTTGAAGCACAATTACCTACAATTTAAAGTTTAACAAGTTTGAATTTACAAAGTTATAAAACCAGAAAAAGAAATATGGTGTAAGGGAGTAGCATTTCCTATAATTAGTAATATCATATTTTGTTAAATATATTAAACCATTAAGACAAGTAAATTTAGTACCCCTTTGTTGTAGGAGAGGTATTGATTACTGCTTAGTCAGTCAACATCTAAATATTCCTTTTGTTATAATTTAGATGTTTAAATGTATGGGATTAAGTTACAAATGATGAGTCAGGCTAAGTAACCTTTTAGTAAACTAACTTTGAAGTAAATCAAACAAAAAGATGGGTTTATTAGTTTAGTAAAGACAAACATTAAACATATATTGTGTAAACTGGTAATATACCCCTATTGATAAAAAGGATTCTACAACTTTCATTATATTCCATGTTCCTCATAATTTTCATTACCCTCTTTTGAGCTAGGAAAATTCTTGTGTTGTGCTGTGTCTTCCCTAAAATATAATCCTATAGGTATCTTTAGTAAGTACCTAATAATTCAAAATTAGCATGATTCACTACTTTCTTTAAGCTGTTCATTTATTAGTATTGAATCAAAATCTGGCCCCCTTCTTTTATTGAAAACGCAACATAATGAGTTTTTTCAATGTTTAGACTAAGTCTAAATATCTTAAACTCGATCTTAAAAGTATTTGATAATAATATTTTTCTAGAGAGTGGAATCATTTAGTCAAAAAATACAAAAACTGGCCAAAACAGGAGATTTATATGCAGCAGGCCTTGCCAACGAGAACAGAGAGGGTAAGTAATACATTGTGTTTTTTTTTACATATTGTAACCCAAGACATAAAAGTGTTTCTTTTTAAATATAGTCACATACATAGGTATATCTGTTCCAAAAATAAAAATTACAAGTTTTGGCACCCCCAATCCCCTCTTTGGAGATAACGCAACTTTTTTACCTTTACCACAATCGTTTAGATTTTTCAATAAATTTTGTAGGAAACTGAATTTATACATTCTGACAATATACATATATAGGTTAAAATCCCACAAAAATAAATTTTAATTTTACCATTTTTTTGATAAAATAAACACCATAAAGTTTTCTACTTTTAATTATCTTATATCTATATTGATTTCTGCCTTAAATTGGTAGACTCTCTCACTGATCCGCAATATTACTTCCTTTTAAGGGAAAGCTATAAAATTGTGTATAGATATACAGGGTGATTCCTAAGTTGATACTTCTTTTTTAGCTGTGTACAGAAGACATTAAAATAAACAACATTTTCAAATACCTTTTTTCCAAAAACTCAAAAATAAGGTACTTACATTCATTTATTACACTATGGATCAAATAGGGTTGTGCCTAACTTGCCCATTGAATAACATTAAGAAAACTTCTGGGTGTAGGATGAGGTTTCAAGGGAAAGCGTTCTGCGTATAATCTCGAAGCAGCAGCCGCACTTTGACGACAATGTGTCACTAATTTAAAATTAATTTCCTTTAGAAAAACACACCGCAGCGGATTGCCAAATAACAAACTGACCACCGACCCGTAAATTGCTTGACTAATAAGAGATAAGACAAATAACATAAAGTATAGCAGGCTACGTTTTGATGACCAGGCCCGCACTTAGATTTTTTACTTCTGTATCTCGCCTATTTTTAAGTTTTTTGAAAAAGGTATTTGAAAATGTTGTTTATTTTAATGCCTTCTATACACAGCTAAAAAAGAAGTATCAACTTAGGAATCACCCTGTATACTATAATGAAATGAATAAGTCCTTAATTTTAGTAAATGATGAATCGGATCAAGAAAATGTTCCAGCTAAAAAAGGAAGAGCTCGAAAGAAAAAACCCCTTGCTGAAAGTAGCAAAGACAATTTACAGGAAGTTAAGGTAAATAATTTATTAAAGAATAAAATGGATAATAGAAATAATAGATTTTTTCATTCAGTAAAAGAAAAGCAAGAACTTTTTGCTATTCAGGGTGCTACAAATTCTTGTGCGTACAAGGGGATCTCGAAAACGGTAAGAGATACGAAGATGGTTAAATTGAGACAAAGTTACGTATTTTGGGGCTTAATAATTTGGTGAAAGAAAATTGTAAATATTCCGAATGCTTTCGAAAATATCCGAAAAAAAACGACATTTTTAGTTTTGGTTTTTAATTTTTTGCGCCTTCATTTTTGACTTGAAAAAAACAAAAAACACTTTCTCATAGCCGTTTTTTATGTTCTACAATATGGCGTTATTAGTTTTGAACTTGGACGTTTTGTTCTTTAGATACCAGCCTCAATTCATTTTTTTTAAATACGGACCTGGAATTTTTAAAACAGTTTTAAGGACTTCTAAGCCTTGGAAAGTTAATACAATTTAAAGGTTTTTAAAATTATAACGTTTTGTCATCAAATAACACATCACTAGTATTTCAAATTATCCTTTCTTTACTATTACGGCCCTGGCAATTATTTTTTGGATTACTTAATATTAAATTACATTACAGGAAGTTAGGGTGTTTAGGCCGTTTATTTTTTCAAACATTATTTTGTTTGTAAATTTATATTCACAGATTAAAAAAGAAAAAATATCTTCTGGAACCAGAACCTCCGCATCATCAACCCTATCGGGTATAACGGAAATGCCCCTGGATGAAATCAAAACGGAGCAGACGGACATGCCCGCTCCTTCATGGATACCTCCTAAAAAGAAGGCGAAAGAGATCAAAACTGAAAGGGCTTCTGTTAGAAGTACAAGAACCAAGGGAAAAAAGGCTAGTGGTCGGGACTCGGATGTTGTAGTTCAAAATCCACCTATAACCACCATCAATTTATCAGACACAGACGATTCGGAAGGTGATAAAGCTCAACAATCGAAGGAGAATAGGACGAGGAGGTAGGTTTTTGTATTCCACAGGGTTTCAAAAATTTTTGAAATATTACAAATATGATTTTTTG
The DNA here is from genome assembly GCA_935413205.1 of Polydrusus cervinus. Taxonomy (NCBI): domain Eukaryota; kingdom Metazoa; phylum Arthropoda; class Insecta; order Coleoptera; family Curculionidae; genus Polydrusus; species Polydrusus cervinus. Next base: position 109,018,405 of record OW284510.1, on the reverse strand, counting down.
AAAATCTTTTTTCTATTACTTAATAAACTCAGAGACTTTGATAGCTGATCCAAGCCCACACATTTACTGTAAATATCCAAATCCTTCTGAATTATCAGATGATAATTTCGAAGACCAGTTTACACTATACTAATACGTTAGTAGTAGTAATATGTTTATTTTCAATATTTATAATATAATAAATGTGTTTATTTATCTTCCTCAATAAACTTTTTCTTTGATCCCCGATAACAATACCTATTAATTAAAACATTTCCAATTTTTTTTAAAGTATCTGTTTTCAATATCCATGCTTTTATATCGACTTTATATTTTTTTAATGAAATATGTTTTTTAATTTTTGTTGGTAAATAATCGTTTAAATAAAAACAAATATTTGAAATTATTTTGTCCTATGGACTTATTTATTTTAGGTTTTATGGTTATTTCATTTTTATGACGTGTATTATGATTATGGTTTTTAAACTGTACAAGATTTTTATTTTTAAATATGTATATTAAGATGTTATAAATAAAAAGTTGTCTAATGTTGATTTTTTTTTGTTTCAGAATATAATTTTATTAAAGGATAAAGATAATCTTTTTTAAATATAATTTTTAGAAACCTTTTCTGTAAGATTTCTAATTTTTTAACTAAAGTTCTATTTATTCCTCCCCAACCTAAAATTCCTTAATTTAAATGAGTTTTAACTAATGCATAATATAATATTTCCATATGTTTTAAGTTCAAATTTTTTTAAATGTTTCTAAAAATTGATAGTAAACTTCTAAATTTTTCAATCAATATTCTATGTGAAAATTCCAATTTAATTTACTGTCAAAAATTATTCCTAAATATTTTACTTGATTAACTTTCAAAATTTGAAGGTCATCATTTATTTTAATACTATTCATATTTTGTGGTATGTTATTTTGATTTAAAGTAAAAGAAAGATAATTAGTTTTATTAAAATTAATTGTTTATTATTTTAAAATCTTTTTTAACTTTGTTATTTATTTGTATCTGTATAAAAAAATTGCAGTGTCATCTGCGAAACTTTAAATTACTCCATCACAATTTACATTAAATAAATCATTAATATAGATATTAAAAAATAATGGTCCTAAAATTGTTTCTTGAGGAACACTATATTTAATTATTTTAGGATAGCTTTTTTCTTTACCTATTTGAACATAAATTGGTCTATCTTTTAGATAATTTTTAATTAATTCAAATTGCTTTCCTCTAAATCCAATATTTTCAATTTTTTCCAACAATAAATTATGACTAAATGTATCGAATGCTTTTGCTAAATCCAGAAAAATACAAATAGAATGTTTATTTATTATCTAATGCATCATATTTGTGTGTAATGTGTATTATTAGTATTGTAGAATGTCATTTATAAATTGTCTTCATAAAAAAAGTACAACTAAGACTGGTGACATGACATGTTTCTTTGATTTAGTACTCGAACCAAAACAAGAAGGGCTAAGGCCGAGGGTGACAGCGGCACCGAGACTGACACTGACAGCACGCGAAGTACAAGAACCAAAACAAGAAACAGAAAGGAAGAAGAAAACATCGAGAGTAATGAAATGGAACCACCCCGAACCACGCGGACGAAAACCCTCAGAAAAGGTACCCTAATACTTTAACTCTTAATTATAATAGTGTTTTTTTTGTACACCCGTGTGTTGCAATAAACATGTACATTTTTTAATCATTATGCAAGGCAATATGAACTTTAAAATTACTTATTCTTAATATTTTGTCTTTATTCGCCCAAAAATATTTGTTGTCTAGATTTACAGTTAGAAAATCTCCTCGGCGACATACAAAATAACTTGTATTGACATGAACATTTTTGTGTTTTCTTAAGTTTAATTTACGTATATTTTTTACGCTGGACTGATGACGATTAGTTATGATTTTACACTTACATAATGTATCTAAACAATTCGTTTTAAATAAACTATCTTTCTTTTCTTTGAATTTCCTGATGAGTTATTTGTTTCGGCGACTTGTTTTAACAGCAATTTATAATTTGATTTAAATCACGATTTTAATCGTCGCAACCCTGCCGAGAGGTACACCGCGTTCCTTCTTTTTCTGTTCTGTAAAGAAAACCTGCAAGAATATGTCAAAACAACAGTCGAAGCACAACAATCGAACAGATAACACAAAACACGTGGCTTAGCGGCGCAAACTGCAGAGGGCGTTGTCAAAATAAAACACTGTCGCAGAGATGTGAGTCGCGCCATTTACCGCTGTGTTCTGTGGTACCGCGGCGAAAACGTCACCGCGTTTGTCTGGGGGATCCTTAATAACGTACTTACAGGGCATTTTCAAAAATGCAGCGCTTCGTTTCAAAAGAAATAATCTTTTCTGTAAAATGATGTTTTTTGAGGCGTTGTTTACTTTGCTTTCTAGTAGCAATGGGAAGGGATTTTTTTTAGGCATTGATTTTTATATTTTTTATTTTAACTTTTTTTTTTCTCCTGTAAGGTAAAAAAGTGGAAGAAGAAAGTCAAAAGGATCAGGCAGAGGAGCCTCCACAAGAAATAAGAAGTACACGAACAAGAACGATTAAGAAAGGTGCAAAATTAAAGGAAGATACTGATGAAAATATGGATAATAAGAAAGAGGAGACAAGTATTGGTAAGTCCTTTATATTATTTATATATGCATACAGTGTTGTAACTATTTAATTTATCATATGTATAAAATGTGCCATTTTAAAAGTTTTTTTAAGATCCACTAAGTGCGTTGCCGAACTTTTTTTTTGGTTCGTGAGATGTATTTTTTTGGTTCGTGAGATACAGGGTGATTTGTTATAAACGTTTAAAATTAATTTCTTTAATAACTCGAACGGTTTTAACTTTAGAAAATAGTTCTTTAAATTAAAACTACTAATTTTTTTTCTCTGCAAGATAAGTTTTTTTTTAAATGTTATTTGTTATAACCATCGATACTATAACTGAGTTTATCATATTATTTTATTAATAATAAGAGTATGTTTTACTCTAAATACAATAATGTATCTCCCAACCCTATTTTCTTACGTTTCGGAAATAAATTATTACACCATCAGGAAAAACTTAAGAACTTGTCCACTAAAAGAGCAATTAAAGGAATTCGTATATTTATGTATATTAATTTTTTCTGTAGAGCTAATCTGATGTAAGTCTGGGAAAATTTTTGTAGTAGACCTGGAAAGTCAGGGAATTTCATTTTGACTTTTTGGTGGGAACCCTGTGTAAGCACTTTAGAGGCAATAACTTCCCAGCTCTGGTACTGAATATGATTAATTCGATGATAATGAAAAATCCCATTGTGAATAAAGATATGAATATTTTGCTTAGTAGATAACATCGAAGCTTGAAACGGCCTTCTTAACTTCAATACCAAATTTTCCTGATGTCTATGAGGGTTTAAATTTAAAACTATTTCTAATAACAGAATCGACCAAAACCACTGTGACAGCAACGGACAAAAATACCGAGAAGAACAGAGAGGAGACAAGTGACAAATCAAATGACGTTCCTGAAAAGAGTTTATTGAAGGAGGTGCCTAAACCGACCAATCAGGGCAAGGCGAAAAGACAACGGTCAGATTCAAATTCGGGCGAAGAAGAGAAAAATAAAAAAATATCGAAATCGTCCTCTCCCGTTCAGAAGATCGAAGAGAATCCAAATGCTACGACTCGAACAGTCTATGAAGATGCCCGTTCTACTGTTGGTAAGTATACATTTTTATATGTATAATACAGGGTCCTGCAGCTCACCGCCCGTCTTCTATAGCTCACTTATTAATTAAGTTAGGATTTTGATATTTTCCAGACTTTACCTGTATCGTAGGGCGCATTTCAGGAAAATATTTTTGTTTATACAGGGTGTTAAATGCTATATATATTCTTACTTATTTGGATGCCTCTTATAGTTGCCTACATACCCCCAAAATTTTAATGAAATCGGTTCAGTATTATAGGCGAAAAAAAATAAACAATAAGAAAAATCAGTTTTGCACCAAAAATGAATAAAAAATAAAAATAATGCCTCGTTATTAAAATTATACAAAGGTACTTAATAAATAAGGTCGAATAGTCTCGTTAACCAAGTTTGATTAATACGAATTGTACAGGGTGTTCAAAATTTACTGTCAAACTTAGCAAACTTTAAATCAATTTACTTTTCTTATTTTAAATTGGAACTTCTGTATATTATTATGTCATTCGATGCAGAATTAAAAATCAATCATTTGTCCTAATCACAACCCTATCGCAATTTCTAACGCATCAAGACTTATTTGCTGAAAACTTATTTTATCAACTATTTCACCAGACATTATTATAAATAGATATCGAAGATTGCTTTGCAAAACAATTTATTGGCATTAAAGTTTATTAAAACGACAAAAGCCCATTTTGACTTTATTATATAGTTTGAAATATTGTTACATTATTATTAATAAAATAGTGGAATTTAGTGTCCGTTAAAATATATAAAGAAAAGAAGCTTAGCGGCAAGCGGACAGAGTAGTGCGTCTATCTTTTGCATTAAAGTACACAGGGACGCTAAAGGTAATGGAATCCCTGGGGCACAGGTAGACAATGACAGGCTGTTTCGTTCTGGTTAGAACTCATTAGAAAGCGACCCCCAGTACAGCGATCCTGTTCTTTCAAGGCGTTTTTAAGAAATAAAAACGCGATGAAAACCCAGTAACGCCATCAGAAGGAATCAACTCGATGCAAAAGATAGCCATCTAACGTGGAAACGTAGAAATATAAATAAATCTAAATAAATCAAGCACGGAACGGCCACTTCACCAGTATAGGAAACATTTTTCGCTTCTCTATACATCTCCACGGCTTTGTGGATTCAGATCTAGTTCGCGCTGTAGTCGCCCACTGGTTTGCAGCACTATTCCGTAATTGCCGTGTGTAAGTATAAATAAAATAGTGGAATTTAGTGTCCGTTAAAATATATAAAGAAAAGAAGCTTAGCGGCAAGCGGACAGAGTAGTGCGAGATAGACGCACTACTCTGTCCGCTTGCCGCTAAGCTTCTTTTCTTTATTATTATTAATTATATAAGCTATATTGTTTTTTGTGCTGAAATACAACCAAGAAGAGCTCGTAGATATGATTTTCATATTAGGAGCATGCGAAAAGAATTATTTTTTGTCACTTTAGTAACCGTCAATACCAATAAATTGTTTTTCAAAGCCACCTTTGATATTTATTCATAATAATGACTGTTGGAATAGTTGATAAAATGAGTTTTGATGCGTTAAAAATTGCGATTGGGTTGTAATTAGGACAAATGTTTGATTGCCGCTGGACTCTGGTCGTCGTTGATCCCTGGATTTTACCACACTCCCACGGTCAAATTTAAAGTAAAGAGAGGCCGGGAAAGCGCTTAGACTTCTGGTAGTTTATTTGAGAATAGAGTCGCTTTGTGTGCCAACCGAAACCTACATTATGTACATACTAGTTATACTTTTTACGCCCCCAGAGGTATGGCGCCCCTCTCTTCTTTTATCCACCAAAGTTCCAGGCATACTTTTTTTTTTATTAAGATCAATGCAAATGATGCAATGTTATTGTTGTCTATATATACTTTTCGTTATTAGGTGTATCACAAGACAAAACACAGACACATCTGAACTCCACGTACGTGACTGATGTTCCACCTGCCTGCTCATCCAATCACAACGCCCCAGTGCCTCCGTTGAATACAGATTCGGCCTCGTCGTATAACGCGGCCGATTCCACTATGGTGTTAGATAAACCTCAGTTTACGCTGTTCGATAAGAATTCCATGGAGGGTATGTTTACTGATGACGATTCTATCGAGGTAAGTTGAAGATGGGTTTGTAATTCATATCAAAAAGGGTTTTTTGTTTGCTTCGAAAGGGAGCAAAAAAAGTGTTTCTCATTTTTGGCGGCGTTCGGTCTGGTGGTTCGAAAGCTTGAAAACTATTTGGGGAATGACGACATTTTATATGGGGAATAGCAGTGGCTGTTTTAACCAGGGTAGACAATTGTATTTAAGACAAAAATTTACCTTCCGTAGCATTCAAGCATCTAAATTTCAAATTTTGTCACAAAATGTCTTGTTTTTGAGTTAGTGGAAAGAACACTGTGGCAGAAGAAGAATAAAACGACATTATTTGTAAATTGGTTCAACACGGCGGTCTTTACGTAAAAATTATTTTAAAACATCGTCATAAAAATTGGTTTTGCATTTTAAATCCTGTAGAAGTCGTTCTCCAGAGAGATTATTATTAATAAGCGTGTCTCTCCCTGTGTGTGTGTTTTTTTTAACTTAAAACAGATAATCGCGGGTAAAACGCACCTCAATTAATTGTCATTTCAAATAAAAACAAACACATGCCGCTCTTCTCTTATCATCACTCTTTTTTTAGAACTCTTCCAGTGGTGGCGTTGGCCACGCCACCACTGGAAGAGCATACCAATACCAAAAAAATACACATGGTCAATTTTCTTGTTTATTATACTGATGCGACATTTAAAACTATATTTTCCTCGAATGTTGTGGTATCAGGATTTACGGGTTTAAATACAGGGTGTCCATGAAATGACTGTACAACGCTTCCTTAACCAAAAATAAGGCGATCTAGGCAAACTTACCTATATGCGATGTTGCTTCGTTTTACCGCTACAGGGCGCTAAAGTTTTCGAAATAATATTGTTTTTTCAGAATAATTTCTAAACGCCTTTATCGATTTCCACTAATTTTGGAACTAAGAATTACCATTATTATTGATAGCGTGTTTTGACGTATGCGCCATCTTTTTTTAATACCTGCAAATTTAAAAATGGGGTGTGATTGGTAATTAAAAGTTCCTCTTTTTGTTACCCCCCGTATTATTTCTCTGGCACTAGCTGATTTCATGTTGAAACTTTTTTGTCTCTTGTAAAATTTTAGCCAGACATGCAGTTTCTCTGCAAAAAAATTATTTACTATACCGTGTGAAACGTGAAAATTTTTTAAATTCTAAATAACTACCAACTAGTTTGATTTTTATAACAATAATAATTGTTCGAAACTTTTTCATGTCTTGCATCGTAAATATTTTTTTTGTAGATAAACTGCATGTCTGGCTAAAATTTTACAAGAGACAAAAAAGTTTCAACGTGAAGTCAGCTAGTGTCAGGGAAATAATTTAGGTCATTTATACGGGGGGTAACAAAAAGAGGAACTTTTAATTACCAATCACACGCCATTTTTAAATTTGTAGGTACTAAAAAAAGATGGCGCATACGTCAAAACACGCTATTAATAATGGTCATTCTTAGTTCCAAAATTAGTGGAAATCGATAAAGGCTTCCCTAGATCGTCTTATTTTTGGTTAAGGAATTTGTGGTGAAGCGTTGTACACTCATTTCATGGACATCCTGTATAATGCATCAATTCCATATCACCCGGTAGAAGTGCGAGTCTAATAAAAATTAGTTTCTATTTGTTTTTAGTTTAATATCAGTCTGTTATATACACGGTGAATCAAAAATATAATATAACAATGGCCAGATAAATTTCGTTCAAAAATTTAAATTTTAAAATTGGGATTTGAATTTTGAACTGTTAAGCTTCAACTAGACAATGCTTTTCGTAGATAAGAAAAACTCCACCTAAAAAAGCCACAACTTCCAAGACCAGCAAAGAAGTTTTTAGCCCGTATGAGAAAAATACTATTAAGAAGAAAGTGGAGGCTTTTGAAAAATTGTATAACGGCAGCGAGATTCCTGTAAAGAGTGTTGCACATTTAAGAAGTAACAATACACCGTCGGCAGTACGAGAGAAGGTAAGTAATACAAAATTTATTTTGTCATAATTTTTGAATATTGAAAAATATACTGCTGTTGTTATACCTACTTTCTCATGAAAAGTTCTTAGAAATGTTTATTTTTCTTTGATATGCAATATGTTTCTGGAAATACTATTTTTATATTGCTAAAAGAAGAGAGAGTTTTCTTATTTTAGCATTTGGCTATTACAGGCACACAATACTGGGTCTCCCACAAGTCCCGCATAAAATTAATTTCAATTAAAGGAAAGAGATCTAGGAAAAATGCTCGGACCCGTAAATTTTTATTTTGAATTGTGCATTTTTTGACATCAAAAAATATTATACAGGGTGTCTCATAGAACTGTCGTCACGTCTTTGACACTCTTTTTTAAATTGTATTATTTTCTGATTCCCCACAAAATTCTACGCTTATGTTGTAAATGTCATATGTCTAAATTCAATAGTTTTTGGGATATTGACGTTTAAAATATGGCATTTTTTGATTTTGACAGGCTGTAACATTGGAACGGTTCATCTTAGAGAAAAATGTTTTACACCTCCCTATCTTAGTTTTTTATTCTCTATCGAAAGAAACCAACCTCCGATTTACCATGTTAAACCAAAAAACCGGTTTTAATGGTTTAACATGGTAAATCGGAGGTTGGTTTCTTTGGACAGAGAATAAAAAACTATGATAGGGAGGTGAAAACCATTTTTCTCTAAGATAAACCGTTCCAATGTTACAGCCTGTCAAAGTTAAAAAATGCCATATTTTAAACGTCAATATTTCAAAAACTATTGAATTTAGACATATGACATTTACAACATAAGCGTAAAATTTTGTGGGGAATCAGAAAATGATATAATATACAGGGTGTTCCATTAAAAAAAATTGTCAAAGACGTGACGACAGTTCTATGAGACACCCTGTATAATATTTTTTATGTCAAAAAATGCACAATTCAAAATAAAATTTTTTCCTTTAATTGATATTAATTTTATGTGGGACTTTTGGGAGACCCAGTATACAATAATTATCGGTAAATACAAGAAAAGAATCGAGAAACAGAAATAACTAATTTTTTCATATCTTTTAAATGAGTACTTTTAGATTTTTATAATCTTTTATTTCCAACTGGCAACAAATGAAAACAAATACACGTGGACACTCGACCTGAACAGGGTCGTAATTTAGCACCCAAAATTTATAAATACGGAATTTATACTAACCTATTTTCGTCGTTTTCTTCTTATCCACAGCATTTCTGCTGGAACAACTTCGCACGGCACAAGAAATAATGAATATCTATCACACAGTAACAATAGTTTTACACAAAAATTGAAAAACCTCTCATAAAATCTAAAACCACCTTGTTTATGATAGTTCGATCAGCTGACTACACGAATGAGATTAGTGTCGTACCAATATGGCGCAGGTAGGGTTACTTTTAGTCACGTGATGTCGCCTCCTTGTTTGTTCTATCTCGGTGTCCGCAATCGTTTCGCTCCCGTTCCCACTCCCGCATTGGTTTGAGTGAACCTTTATACGATTTTTATTTGATGTTTAATGAATAATTTATGTTTGGTAGGCCAAGATGTTTACACCACTAGGTTCAAGATTCGTACCTAACAGTAGCAGCACGTCGAAAATTTCAAGGTTTATGGGTACGCAGTGCAATTCTACAAGCAATGAGAGTTTGTCGTGTATGAAGGTGCGTTCTGAGGTATGTACATACGTTCTATTATTATAATGTTTTTTTAGAATTAAAAAAATTACAGCTTATTATTTGACATTACAACATTTTTATAAAACAAATAACGGGCAAATAAAAGAATTGGGCCGTTAACAGGATGACGCACGTCTCTTCTCATCTTATGTTTTTAAATGTCCAGCTTTCGCACCGTGATTTTAATTGTTTCTAAAAAAGGTTTGTTAAAGGTACCTTACTCTAGAAAGATTTTTATTATTGAGGTATATTTATAAATGTACTATAGTCTATTTCAGAAAAGTGTGGAGTAATAAAAGCTCATTAGGTATGCAAAGGGACTACAGAGTGACCCAACGAATATTTATTAAGCCACTTTCATAATTTAGCATTGCACAGTTCTTTATTTTCATCAAGTGCAGGTAGTACTACCCGGGTTTGGGTCAAATTATGGGTTTTGTCTATTGTTATCCATTCACAAACACTGAAAATGATGTAATAAAGGCGTGCATTATGTACATAGTATTAGGTACACTTATTTTTTATTAAACCTAAAAAAAATACAAAATTCATTATACAGAAATTAAATTATAAAAAACCATAACATTCTTCGTCATCTGAGGAACTGTCATCTCCTCTTGACGTTATAATTAACGGGTCGACGGTCCGATCGATCAGGTGGTCAAGATCCCACATTTTCTCCTCTTCTTTAAAGACATGATGGACTGCTTTTCGCCAGTTCTCTGGTCTCACTTCCTAAACGGCTTGATCAAACAGTAGCTTAACTTAACGTCTTTCATTTTGAATGCTGTGTTGTGTCTTGCTCCAAATCCTTTCGCTTGCGCCCATCTAAGTTCTATAGGATTTAGTTCGCAATGACATGGCGGTGTGCGCAGCACAGTTACACTATGTTTTAAAACGATGTTTATCAAATTATCTTCTTTTTTTTTGGTTAGTATCATAAATAATTTAATGCACAAAATTTACATGCACCTATGGCCGACACCGAAATTGAGCCGAACTGGACGGAATTTCCCATTTTATTACTCTAGACCTTTCTGAAATAGACTATAATTAAAAAGCTATAAAATGGATGGTTGCATGTCATTTTTTTTTTAATCGAAGCCAGAAATATTGTTTTCAAAAAGCGCCCTCTTTTATAAACCACACGAACTGGTTTTAAAAATGAATTACGTTATTTTAGAGCGCACAGAAAGAATCTCGAGATCGACAGAGGAGGCAACTTGAACGGGAACAAGCTCTAAAGAAAAAAGAAGCCATGTTGCTGGCGCAAGCCGAAGCAAAGAAGAAGCTGAATGAAGAGAAGCAGCTTAAGGCGCAACAGCAACGGAAAGTACTGGAGGCCGAGAAACTTAAGCAATTAGAGGTATTTTTTAAAATCTTAATTTAATTGATAGGCGATTTGAATGTTATCATTTCTTAGTTTGAGATTTCAAGGTCACAGATAGGAATGATAGTTAATTTTTAATTTTGACAAATAATAATAATATTAAGTTTATTTTCAATATTTATAATATGTATAATATATCCAGTGCATCTAGCTATAGTCGGATCTGGTCTTATCGTGCGGGTCATACGATTCAAGAAAGACATATTCTCAGTTTTTGTTTTCTTTACTTGCGTTTAATTTTACCCTCTAAATAAAATACGTAAGATAAATGAGACAGACTTATTCCATTTTGACATGAAAAAAAGGATATGTATTTATTTTCCAGCGATTCTAAAAAAGTTTATAATAGCACCAGCTACGTTTTATTTTAAATATGCCAGTTTGTGACAAAATGAAACAATTTTCTGGGTTTTTGCATCCCCAATCAAAAAAAAAATGGTACTTAATCTGATAAACTATTTCGAAAATAAAAGAAAAAGTGGAAATTCGCCAACCAATATTCAGGAAACAGTAGCCAAAGCACTGGGAATTGGTTTAAGGACTGTGCAGAAAATTGTGCATGAAACAAAACATAACATAATACCCAAGAATACTAAAAAGTGTAAACGAAGAAAGCCAAAGACTGAGGATGTAAGCGAAAATATTAAAATTAGAGTTCGAAATGTGATTTACGATTTATACAAATCAAAAACCAATGTAACTCTTCCAGTTTTACAAAAGACATTAAAAATTCTGGGTGTTTTGGAAATTGGACTTGAAGCGTTATCAAAAAATTTGGATTTTCGCTATAAAAAAGACTGTAACCGAAGATTTTTATGTTAGTTTAATTTTTTCTTCAACATCAAAAAGTGCTGACTATCATGATAATATGAATTGCGAAATGTTTGAAAAATGGTTAAAAGTTCAATTGATACCAAATTTGGATGCTCCGTCTTTAATTGTATTAGATAATGCATCATATCATTCAAGAATTTTAAATAAACAGCCTACTTCATCTTGGAGAAAAAGTGATATTTATGAGTGGCTCGAAAAACACAACCAAAATAATTTACCAAATATGCTTAAATCGGAACTCCTATCAATAGCAAAGTCTCTTAAAAAACCCAAAATATACGCGGTAGATGAAATACTGCGTGAATATGGTCATGAGGTTCTACGACTGCCACCATATCATTGCCAGTTTAACGCAATAGAATTAATATGGGCTGGTGCAAAGTCTTATTATGAAAAACATGTAGGTGATGGTCTTAAATCCGACCAAGTACAAATAGTTTGGCAAGATTCGTTAGATCATATTACACAAGAGTACTGGAAGAAATCGGTGAAACATACAGAAATATTAATAAGGGATTGGTGGGATCGAGAACAAGTACTAGATGTCGAAGTAGCGCCAATGATAATTGCTCCATTCGAAGACGACTCAGACGACGAGGACTTTTCAGATTTTATAAGTGACGATGAGAGTTTTTAGGCTATAATTATAAACGGTGTTTTTCGTTTAAATTTTTTAGTATTCTTGGGTATTATATTATGCTTTTTTTTTCATGCACATTATTTTGCATAGTCCTTAAACTAATTCCCAGTGTTTTCATTACGGTTTCCTGCATATTGGTTTGCGAATTTCCACTTTTTCTTTCATTATCGAAATAGTTTATCAGACTAAATGCCATTGTATTTTTAGGTTTTAGTAGTAAAATTATTAAAATAAATTGCACTGTTTATTATTGTCGTTTTTACTTAAAGGGTACAGTAGGTATATAATTAACGATTATATAATTTTTTTGTAACTTTTTCAACTCCCCTGTACATAATTTTTACAAAACTAATAATATTAGGTATGTGTGGCTATCTTCGCGATAGCTAAAATAATAAAACTATTTTTCCTTCCTTCGGTATATTTGCAAATAATCTCACAACATTTTGATAGCCTCTGTGTTGTCTGATTTGACGCATATGATCAGTGACCTTTGGACCCGCACGTTAAGACCAGATCTGAATATAGTATAAATAGAGCTGTAGTTACTTTATTTATTTAGTATTCACCTGATGACGACTGGAGATACTTACTTAAAACAAATATAGACAATGCAAGTCCAAAACTCTTCTATCATTCAAGAAATCTCTAACATATAAACTTCTTTATTTTTAGGAATTTTTTAAATCTGAAAAAAGCCTGTTGTTGGTGAAGTCGTTAGAGATTAACTCACTTGCTCCAGTTGAATATAAAATTACTCAAACAGTACCTGGGGCAAATGCGTTCTATGGGTACATTTTTAACACAATTTTTTGTTGAAATGAAATTCTTGGGTAAATAATTAAACAAATTTTGTTGTAATTGTAAATATCACTAATTACTTCCTGTCTAAAGCGCATCTCTGTAACTCGATTTTTAAAAAAGTTATATAGTTTCAAAGGCGACCTTTTATATTTTTAATCCCCACTTACTCCACTTCACCTTATATTTTTTTAAACCTTAACCAAGCACGCTCCAGTGTTTTCCCAAGTAACATCGGCTTGTTTATTTCTGATAGGCACAAAAACAAAAAGAAGCCAAATTAAAACAGCGGGAACGAGAACGCGAGGAATACCAACAAAAACAAAAACTAGAATTGGAGAAGAAGCGAAAAGAGCAAAAGAAGAAACTGGCAGAAATGCAGGCTCAGCGTCAGCAGCTCTTGGACGAACAGGCTAAACATCCGCCCATTTATATGACCACCAAGCCACCGAGGCTCCCCACGGAAGACTGTTACGATTCGGACGATCCTAATTTTACGAAGACTATTCCACCAAGATGGTGTCAAGGTATGAGTAAATCCATCCTATACAGGGTGATTCCTAAGTTAATACTTCTTTTTTAGCTGTGTATATGTACAAGGCAATAAAATAAACAACATCTTCAAATACCTTTTTTCAAAAAACTCAAAAATAAGGTATTTACATTCATTTATTACACTATGGATCAAATACGGTCCTGCTTAACTTGCCTGTTAAATAACATTAAAAACATTTCTGGTTGTAGGATGAGCCTGCAAGGGAAAGCGTTCTGCGTATAATCTCAAAGCAGCAGCCGCACTTTGACGACACTCTCCGTAAATTAGGATCATATCTACTAGTTCATTGTTTTCAAATTTTACCATTTTCACGTGTCACTATTGCCAAATAACAAACTGACCGCCGACCCGTAAATTGCATGACTAATAAAGAGATAAGACAAACAACATAAAGTATACGTACGTTTTGATGACCAGGCCAGCACTTAGATTTTTTACTTCTGTATCTGGCCTATTTTTAAGTTTTTTAAAAAAAGGTATTTGAAAATGTTTATTTTAATGCCTTCTCTACACAGCTAAAAAAGAAGTATCAACTAAGGAATCATCCTGTAGAATTTTTTCTGTGCGCAGTGGCGACTCTTGAGGAGGAGCCACGGTGCCATGCCTGCCTTACTAATTGAAACTGATAACGGTCTCTATTATTATTTTTAAAGCAATTGCAATAAGAATATAAATCCTGATCAGCTTCAATTGGTACTATTGATGCTGCAAACGAAGCTATGGCACCGTGGCTCTACCTCTCTAGCCGCCACTGAGATTGCGAATACCACCTCTGAATCAAAGTGGCAGTGATGTAAAATAAGTAAGGACTCGTTACAAAGTAAAAGTTACCATGTGTAATCACTAAAAGTAACGAGTCCTAAAATGTTATAAAAGACTCGTTACTTTTGGCTTTTCGTTACTCTGAATTTAAATCTAACTAACTATTCTACCCAGAATTTTACAACGGACGGCTTCGTTCGTGGACTTGATAGCCACCAACGGACGACAGACAAAACGTATGATAATTATTTTTCGTGCCGGATTTTGTTTTTACCTCGTCGAGCGACCGACGGCGTGTCGTTTTGCATGTACGTCGGAGGGATGGCGTATTAATATTTTGTTTAATTTGTTGTCGGGAAGCCATTCAGAAAGAACTTTCGATCCGAAGCCCATTTCTACTGTATTATCTATCGAGTTTTAATTATTTTCGGTAGGGGAAACTCAGGACTGGAAGTTACCTTTGAGAGACAAAATCAATGTTTATTCTTATATTGTTTGTATTGATATGATTTTCAGCAGCGTAATTTATGAATATTTTTGTACGCTGGACTGATGACGATTAGTTATTTTTTTACACTTACGTAATGTATCTAAACACTTCGTTTTAAATAAACTATCTTCCTTTTTTTTAAATTTTCTGATGAGTTTAACAGCAATTTATAATTTGATTTAAATCATTAAAATTGAAAAAACCCAGTTGATTTAAATCGTCGCAACCCTGAAAACCCCCCATTGAACACACATGGTTGCTTTGCTGATACAGCGTGATACTTGAAATCTACGGAAAATGCTATATAAATTTACTTTTGTCTCGATAACCCTTCCGGAATTGGATGAATCGTTCTGTATCCCCATTTTAACAATTTTATTTTTAGATGAATATTCAAAAAGGAAACAGTTATCGATGTTAGCGGCCGGAGAGAAAATTAAAAACACGCTTTTCTGTCGACACGCACAGACCCCGGACCTAGTAGAAATTTTCCTAGTTATAGATCCCAGGAAACTAAAAAGGTAGGCTTTTTCAAATATTCATTTTATTATAGGATACTTAAAAACTAAGTAAAGCCAGACTTCTTACCCAAATAAGGTAAGGCTAAGTCAAAGCCCCTTATTAAAAAAGGGCGATTTTAATGATTTAAATAACTATCGACCGATATCTCTCATGCCAATCATATCGAAAATTTTTGAGTCAATTATGAAAGAACAACTCTATCATTATTTTGAATCAAACAAATTGTTCTCTGATAGCCAGTTTGGATTCCGGACTAACCGATCAACTTCGCTAGCTGTGCTGAAGGTGCTCGAGACGGCAGTGGAGGCCTTTGAAAATGGACACTTTATGGATGCCGTTTTCAGCGACCTTTCAAAGGCCTTTGACTGTGTGTCTCATAGCATACTATTAGAGAAAATGAGCCTTTATGGGATCAATGGAAGTAGCCTAGAACTACTAAAGAGTTATCTGAGTGACCGAACTCAAATGACATTCTTTACTGAACTATCCTCGAGTGCCTCCATTAAGCATGGAGTTCCCCAAGGCTCCTTAATATCCCCTCTACTCTTCTTAATTTACATAAATGATATCAGTAGCTCTGTTCCTGATGGGGACGTTTGCTTATTTGCCGATGACACTACATATTATCAACATGACGAAAGTTTCCAAAACCTTATTAAAAAAAGAATTGAATCCTTAATAAACCTGGAAAAATGGTTTAATTGCAACAAACTATGTTTAAATCAAGATAAAACCTCCAAGATTATATTCACTTTAAGGCATCTTCAAGAGGATACTTCAAATCCCCAAGAGGTAAAGTTTTTGGGTGTCTACTTGGACCCTTCACTTACCTTTGAAAACCATACAAAACACCTTGCAGACCGGCTTTGCAAGGGTGTTTTCTTATTAAAAAATCTTAAAGGCATAGTACCAACATCAGTAATGCTTCAAGCATATCACGGACTTTTCCACAGCCTGATTAGTTATGCAATCCTGGTGTGGGGTCACTCCTGTCATGTTGGCAGAATTTTTGGGTTGCAGCGGAGGGCTCTGAGGGTCATGGCTGGTTTGGAATACCGAGCGGATGTTAGGCAGACTTTTGTTGATCTGAAGATTATGACTACTCCGTCTCAATACATATACCAATGTTTACTACACGCACACAAAAATATTAACGATCTTCAAAAAAATAATGACCTGCACTTGCACGATACGAGGCTTGCAAACGATCTTAGAATCCCCTACTTTAGGTTGAGTAAATCAAGAATCTCATCAAACTATTATTCTTTAAAATTTTTCAATAAGCTACCAATTAGTCTTCAACAATTGCCCTTCATAAAATTTAAAAATAGTATCAAAGAATTTCTATTAACTAAAGCATTCTATAATGTGGATGAATTTCTTGAGTTTAGGTTTTAAATATCATTAAGTAACTGATCTCAATTCCTACCCGAAATTTTTGCTTTTTAAAGTTTTAGCTTAAATTTAATTAATGTGTGTTATAACGTCTGAAATTTTAAATGTTAAATTTAAACTGTGCATAATGTGCTCTATAATATGTATTGTTTATTGTATAATGAATGTATTTAAATGTTTTTTACATGTTTTCTACATATCTTAAGTTTATTTTAATTATTAAGATTGACGTGTGTAAAAATTTTAATTTTGTGACACAAATACTTAAAAAAAAAAAAAAAAGCTCAAGGCCTCGACGTAAATGCCGAGAAACGCAGTGACTTTATAATTATATTCGTGGTCGCTAAATGTTTATTACAAGCAACGTTTGGTGTACCCTTTGACGGATTTTAGCGACCATGACAGAATGTTTGGCGTATCGGGGTAGATTTAGACGTCGTCTCCACGTATTTATTTCAAAGCATCAACAGCAAAAAGCGAATTACAGACACTCGGCTTATACTAATAGTCAGGTAACAATACAAAGTCATAAAAAATAATAACAGTTAGTTCATGAAAGTATGTATAACACAGAAATTATAAAATACGACATATACAGGGTGTCTCTAAAAGGTGCAGAAAAAAAGCTACCACAAGTTCCTGAGGCGTAAATATGACGATCTAACTCAACTTACCTTAGTCCAAAAGTGGATGATTTCGGAGATACAGAGTGTCAAAAGTTCAATTTGGTTTTCATTTTTTATAAATAATTATTCGGATGGGGGGGGGGGTAAGAAATAAGAATCTGCTCTTATTTTTATTGTAAAGTTTAGAGGGCGCCACCTGCGGTACCTTGCACACATTTAAAACAAATAACTTTAAATAAAAATTCAGATTCTCCAACGTCATTTACCTAAAAAAGGTATACATGGTAAGAGTTGATTTGAGTAGCTGTTTTTGAGATATCTGGACTTAATAAATTCACTTCGTGTATGGCCAGGTCTAAATTATTGTAATAATTTTCTTTTAGATAATAGACTAAATATTTATGTAAATATCTTATAAGCCTTATTTGTTGTTTATGTTTTAGGTCATCGAGCGTCTTATGGAGAAAACCCCCACGATATACCATGATGCCGGATTTAAATGATACAAAATTCGAAGAAGACGAAGAACTTTATGAGAGCGACTGAAAAAACACTTTTTTAACTGGTTTTATTGTTATCCAAACTTTCACATTTTCACGAAGATAATTAAATTGAGAAAAATAGGCATTGGATAGTGGTAACGTAAAGATTCATTATTTTTTCGGGCGTTTTTCCACAATATTCCACCGCCCGCCATTTTCCAGGCTTTAAAATTTTATGAGTTCTGCAACATATACAAAAGTTTTGCATCAACCCTGTACAGTTATGAACAAAAGTATTATACCGAGTGTTTATAAAAACCAATCCCATATTTCTTTGATCAATTTAAGTAAACTTATCTTAGTACAAAGTTTTATATGGCCCTGAAATTGTAATTTTGAAATATTTTTTTTATTATAATGTTAAAATTGTCTATGCAAAAGGGGCTTAAGTATAAAATTTAGGTTACGTAATTTATTTACTACAAAAAAGGTACTCTTGATACGACTCGATTACTCTTATGGTTTTTGCGAAAATTTCATTTTAGTAATTCACATTTTACAAAAAAATTAAAAGTACTAAAAAATAATTGGGCTTTACATGCTTGCAAGCACAAAATATAGTGCTCGGTAATTGATAATTTAAGTCCTTTATAAAAAGTGCTTAGGGATTGAGTTTCGGATTTCAAGCCATTTAAAGTGCTTACAAGCACTTAAAATGACTTTCCTCGGTAATTGGTAATTGCAAGCACTTAGAATTTTCAAAGTGCTTGATGCTGGCAATTACTTTTCTAAATGGCTTGGGACTCGAAGGACTTTTTTCGAGTACTTTGCCCATCTCTGGTATATATCTTACCATACCAGTTTCTCGACTTAAAAAGAGTGAGTGAGATAGAATTTCTAGCCTTTCATTTATGAAAATAAGACTAAAATAAATGTATTATAAATTTTATCAGGTTTGTTTCCACAGGCAGTCACGGATAAGTATGGATAGTTTTCTAACCATTCCAAATAGAAAAAGTACATCAAGCCCGCAGTTATGTTATGGAACTTAAACCGGCCAATTAGAGGTGCTTTACGTCATGCCTGAGGGAGGAGTTTATTTGGCGTGTTATATAAATTTATTTTGGCGGAAACGGTAGATTATTTCTTAAAGAAAGATGGCTAGCGAAAAATGATAAATAGAAAAGTTTCAGAGTTATCAAAAATCATTAGCAAACGTTTGTAAACGCTCGTTAACATATTTTTGGTTTTACGTTAAGAAATAATCGACTGTTTCCATTCATAAAAATGAGAGTTGTTAAAAAGGGTTAATTTTGGCTTAAGGATAATTAAACAAAAAAACTATTAAAATAACTATCAAGAAAATGTGCCAATGCTAAATCTGTTTTGTTTTTTTATTTATTCTACGTCCAGCTGCAGTTTGTTGAATTGGAATATTTTTTCCTCTGTGATCATCTGCTGTAAAAATAGTTAAATAAAAACATTTTAAATAGTTTTTAGCATTAGTACGTACTTAAAAATTTTGGTAATAGAGTAATATTTGAATTGAACCTTTCAAGAATGATAAACTTAAATAATTATAGGTATTTATCAATAGAAATTACTCACCAAGACCGAATGTGGCCATTGCCGAAGAAAACGCAGTCAGTGTTTTTATTTTTTCAATTCTTGACATCATTGTTTCCATTCTAGTGGCTATTTCTACTGGTGATTTTTCATTATCAAAATCCAATCAAAAAAGAAATAATTTCGGCCCTAACACAACAATTTTTAGAATGCGGTTAGAGAAGCAACTCGCCCTGCGATTTCAAACAAGACCCCGCTCACGCGCCCGACGCGACGTAAAGCACTTCTAATTGGCCGGTTTAAGTTCTATATCATAACAGCGGGCTGTATGTACCTACTCTTGCTTCCAAATAGCCTGATTGTGGGTGACTGCTGTGGGAACAAATCTATTGTCATCGGTTAAATTTGATTCATTCCGCATGACGAATAATATACCTCATGCCTTCTCCACCCTTCTTTTTAACCAGCTTTCCGGTCAGCTCCTCCCAAAACCTCATTTACTTTATGTACCACTGCAAAAAGAGGTAATAAAGGTTCACTGCGTCTCACGTAAAAATAATCCTCGTGCCTCAAAATGAGTGGTTTTCTTTCTGCAATGTTTTTGTTTTGTTCACGACTGTATGAGGTTCTTGCCAAAATCTCCAGGAACCTCTCAATGTCTTATCAATCTGAAAGATATCCTAAATCATCAGTGATAATATTGAAAGTTGGATACAAGTTGTATATAGTTTAGTTTTTAGTTATCTAAACGAGTTAGTGTATTTGTATGTATGCTTTATTAAACCTTATAAAGTATTTTGATCAATTTGTTAGTCTGTAAATTATATGAAAGGAAGTTTTAAAAAAAATATACATATTTTAAATATGCCCCCTCTACAATATTTTTCCCTTGAACAATTTACATCGGCAGTTCTGAGATGGGTTCAGTTTTTCTCCATATAGGCTGCCACAAACCAGGATTGTAATAAATCACGATTTTTTTGAAAAAATCAATAAACCTGATTTTTTCGATTAAATCGTGATTTTTTGATTTTCATTTCGTGAATTTATACTGATTTTTTCCTTAAATATGGCAATTATGAACTTTAAAATCACTTATTTTCATTATTTTGTCTCTATTCGCCCAAAAATATTTGTTGTCTAGATTTACAGTTAGAAAATCTCCTCGGCGACATTCAAAATAACTTGTATTGACATGAACATTTTTGTGTTTTCTTAAGTTTAATTTGTGTATATTTTTGGCAGCGTAATTTATGAATATTTTTTACGCTGGACTGATGACGATTAGTTATGTTTTTACACTTACATAATTTATCTAAACACTAAATAAACTATCTTCTTTTTTTTTGAATTTCCTGATCAGTTATTTGCTTCGGCGACTTATTTTTACAGCAATTTATAATTTGATTTAAATCAAGATTAAAATTGAAAAAATCAGTTGATTTAAATCGTCGCAACCCTGCTACAAACTCGTGTGCGCCTGGCAGAGCTGTGAAAGTTACTTCAGAAAAGTAACTAGTTACTTTTTCGATACTTTTGCACAAATGTATCTAGATACTTATAAGGAATAGTTACTTTTACCTAAAAGTAACTTAGTTCTTATTTACTTAGTTAAAGTAACTATAGTAAGAGTCGGAAATAATATTCAGTGACTCATTGCTTTCATATCGAGAGCAACGGCTTATAAAGGAAAAAAATTTCACGAGAATAAATATTCTGCTCTATTAAAATTTTCAAAAAAACAATGGAATTGTCTCCCCTAACTTCGTACAACCCACTAAACTCTATGTGAAAGCCGTGAATCACTGACTATTATTTCCGACTCATACTATAGGGTTATAGTAACTAAGATACTTTTACAGTAACTAGTTACATTGATTGTAACTATGATAATTTAAAAGTAACTAAGATACTTTTAAAGTAACTAGTTACTAAAAGTAACTAAGATACTTTTGAGTAACTAGTTATTTTAATTGTAACTACGATAATATAAAAGTAACTAAGATACTTTTGAGTAACTAGTTATTTTAATTGTAACTACGAAACTCTAAAAGTTACTAAGATGCTTTTGAACTAGATACCATAAATTTACCAGGTAGTGATAACTCATTTTCCTGTACACACTACCACTATTACTATCAGAAAACTAAACTAAGAAGTGTTAATTCGAACAACGAACCAGTAGAATTTCGCGTTTCAACCAGTTTGCTGTTTGACGCTCGCGACTCGCCGCTCGTCTCTTCGTGAAAATCTGATTAACGGCCGTCGATCGTCCCTTGGTCATCATCTGATGGACGGCACATGTGGTATCCTAGAGGAACTTTAAAAGTACCTAACTTAGTTACTTTAAAAGTATCTAGTTACTTTTTAAGTGTATAGTTACTCCTAAAAAATAACTAGATACAAGTTACTTTTCAAAAGTTACAGTTACTTTTGGCATGATTCAAAAAAGAACTAAGTTAATAATTATCTAGTTACTTTAAGTAACTAGATACTAAAAAGTATCTAGTTATTTAAGTTACGCACAGCTCTGGCGCCTGGTCAATTAAAATTGTAACCCAATATGGTAAGGGAAAGTGGTAGAGTTATAAAAATAGTATGTACAACAAGAGTGGATATGATGTCCATATCGTATAAGGAAGTAAATTGAGCACGACGCCGTAGGCGTCTTTTTAGTTGGCCGTGAACTTGCGAGAAAGGTAATAAAAAACAATTGAAAAACATTGATTTCGTTGGAAAATCCATGTACCAAATTACATTGTAACATATTTATCGATTTGGGTAATTTCTTATACTTACACCAAATCACTTTGAATATATCTCTCTTTCTCACATTCGGTCTTTTGCAGAATAATAGACCAAAAGCAATATATTTATTAATAAAAATGGACAATTTCTTTTTCCAACCCATAGCCTGCTGCGTGTGTAATAAACCCGAACAGACTCTATGCCAAACAAAACTAAATAACATAACCTTTAAACCATTTTACTAATCCAGAACAAGATATACAGGGTGTCCGGTAACTTATGGGCCATAGAGCAACTGGAGATAGTAGATATAAAAATATGTCTTTAGAGCCAAATTTGCCCACCCAAGTAAAATGTTAGAGGTTAAAGAGATACAGGGTGTTGAAAGTGAAAATTAATTTTCGAAAAATGATGATAATTTTGAAACGGTTTAAGATATCGAATTCAAAATCGGTATAACTAGGTTTTCTAGAGTGAGAAATTCGAATTTGGTGTTAATTTCAAGATACTCCCTAGAGGGCGCTTGCTACGTGCTTCATGTTGAACTAATTCATCCATATTTTATTTTAAACTATAAAAGAACCTACCTTTTTACGTAAAAAAGGTACTCTTGGTCGATCTCGATATCTCGAGCCGTTACCCAGATTCTAGAACTTGATGATAAAAAGGCAGAAAAAAAAAACAAAAAGAAAATATTGGAAACTATTAAAAATTTGTTTTAATACACTTTAGTAAATGTTGAAAGTGTCCACCGTTTACTTCAATACATTTTCTTAAGCTTTTTAACAAATAACGTCTCACATTCAGGAAGATATTTTGATTATCTCCTGAAACAATAGCGGCTTCTTGAATTTTTTGTTCAAGTTCTTTCCGTGTATTGGATTCATCACCATATACCAAATCCTTCATGTGACCCCACAGATAAAAATCTAACGGGTTAATATCTGGGCTACGCGGTGGCCAAGGAAATTCGCTACCGCGACCAATCCGCCGATGTGAAAAACGCTGATTTAAATTATTTCGAACAGGAACTGCAAAGTGTGCTGGGGCACCATCTTGCATGTACCACATAAATAAATAAATACATTTTTTTTGTTTTATCTGATTTTCCACTAAGAAGATTTGCCATTTATTTTTCTATATTTGTTTTGTATAATAAGAGTTTTATGATCAATTGGAGTTGGAGCCCCGTCATGGTACAAACGTTCATTTTGTATATACCCGCAAAAATAACGCACAACGAAAAATTATGCTTAATTTCAAAGTTGATTTTCTCGCGAACCGATAAATCGAATTCGATAATTTTTTTTAATGTGGTATTGCACTGTGACTTTTTATTCCGAGTTCAGTTTTAGTACACAGGGTGCAAAAATGAGAATAGTTTTTTAACGTTAAATTTGAGATACCCTGTTGGTTATATTAGCTACAATAACGTATGCATGATTAAATCATACTGTAGCCTCATGTTTTCTAAAAATTTTGTTTTTCGAAAATCGATCGGAAATATTGACATTTTTGAAAGAAAAAGTCAATATTCAAATTTCCTTACACTTAGTCGTTGCTAGGCAACGGAAAATAACTGTTAGGAAATATTCATTATTGTACTGTAAGGAATAGTATATTACATAACAAGTGATGAAAGTGATACTTTTCAAACGAGGAGATATTTAGCACGAGGCGTCAGCCGAGTGCGGAAATTCTCCGAGTTTTAGAATAATCACTTTCACACGAGTAATGTAGGTACACTATTTTTCCTACGACCACAAAGAATTATTAAAAAAGCCTGATTTGTAAAAAAAAATATTTCAACTCTAGAGTTGAAAAAAAATATTTCAACTCTAGAGTTGAAATTAGCATACCTAGGATTATGTTCCACTTAATATCTGGTTTCATATAGTTTGTCAATAGGCTTTTCCTTTATTTGTAGTTTAACATTTTCATTTTTTCATATTTTATATATCATAGGAAGACCTAATCCTGGATTGACTTCTAGATTAACCAGAATGAAAAATTTTAAATTTCAAGGAAATATACATTAAACCAAAATTTAAAAAATCCACCCAACAAGAAAGATTTCAATTCAAAATAATTCTATAAATTATTTAATGTTTTTATAAAAAAAAGTAAAATACTCCTGATGGGATTTGAACCTGTGACCTCCCGTTCTGTAGACAAGAGCTTTAGTGTCTACGCTATGGCGTCCATGCCTACCAGTTAACATTTGTTGTTTAAATATATGACATTTTCTTCAGCGCGACTTGTTTTTTCTTTTATTAACATTTTTTATAATTTCACATGGCGTATTTTCACACTCTAATTCTAAATCACTCGACAAATACATGAAAAATAAGTTAAAACACTTTACAATTACTGATTTCTAAAATTTGTTCCTTTTAATAAATAGGTGTGGTCTGTCAAATTGACATCATATGTTTAAATTAAATAGTGTGCCCTCTATTACCATTCTAGAGTTGAAATATTTTCTTTCAACACGCGTGTGATATTCAGCGCTTTCGAGTCAGGTTAACCGTGCTTTTTTTCTCATTTTCATAGGTGGTCGTAGGAAAATATTATTTCTGTACTGCTACTTGTAAACTAAAATAAATGTTAAGCTTCAATATTACTGTTTCCATAGTTACAACACAAATATTTAATTGCATCCTTTATTTGTGAACAAAGTTAATAATAATAATTATTTCAAAATTTTAACAAGCTGATTGTAATAAGTTATGCCCTTTTAATAATTTTCGATTTTTGGAAAACTAGTATGTATACCTCGTAGAAAAAGCCACATTCCCGGACTCCGTATTGTCAGTCTCAGCTTGCGCCTCGACATACAATCTTTACGGTCGTCCGGGAATGTTCAGCTTTTCCTACTAGGTATACAATGTACTAATGTACTATGAATGATAGAATAGTTTTGGACTTGCATTGTCTTTAATTTGTTTTACATCACAACGTTTCAACTGGTAAGTATCTCGAGACGACTGGATATACTTACCAGTTGAAACGTTGTGATGTTAAACAAATTAAAGACAATGCAAGTCCAAAACTATTCTATCATTCAAGAAACATCATTGTCTCCAACCTTCAAACAGACACAATGTACTATATACTAATATCTGTAATATCAAAGAAAATACACAGTTTTATACCAGATCATGTTTTTTTAAAATTGAAATAACATTTTGACAACATTAAACTATAAATGACACTAACAATAAATAACAAAAAAAAAGTACATTTGTAGCGCATATTTCCACCTCTACTTCTAATGACTGCTTCACATCGCCTCGGCATAATTAAATATTTGATTTTGGTCAAGTCCATTTGAAATGTTGGTAACCATTATTTGGACATCTTGCAGGTGGGCAGGAGGAGGTTGATGCTGTCTCAGTGCCCCACCAATAATATACCATAAGTGCTCTATAGGATTCAAATCGGGACTGCGCGGTGGCCAATTTATTTCCAATGTGCGAAGCGAAAGGGACAACGTACTCAGACAAAATGTCACTGATATACTACCTTTCGTTATGAGTTATTATAGACTACTTTATTTGTTGAACCAAATAAGTATCTAGTAAAATTGTGATTTATAAAAAAAACATATTCTGATATGAAACTGTGTATTTCTTTGATATTACAGATATCAGAGAAATTAAAAAAACAAAATGTTTAGAAAACATGAGGCTACAGTATGATTTTATCATGCATCTGTTGTTGCTACAGGGTATCACAAATTTAACGTAAAAAAACTATTCTCATTTTTGCACCCTGTAAAACTGAAATCTGAATAAAAAGATTTTATCACAGTGCAATTACCAAAGAAAAAAGCTACAGTTTAAAAAAAATTATCGCAATCGATATATGGGTTCGGGAGAAAATCAACTGTAAAATTGAGAATGAATTTCTTTTTATTGGTATAACTTTCAATTTTTAACGTTATACAGAGATTACGTCGGATCTGTGGTTTATGACGTTACATCCACAAGAATTTTGTTTTTTGGTAGTGAAGTTACATAAATAAAAAATATCGTGAGATTTAAATAATTTATTGTGAGATTAGTTATGAAATTTGGAGAATTCACTATAAATCGTGAGATCTTGCACCCCTGCTTACAGCCAATTTTTAAAAGTTATAATAATTGCACAACAGGAATACATCTGTTTCGTATAAACGTAACTGAATAATTATAAGCTATAACACAAATAAAACAAAAAATGAGCTCATTTATAACTAGAGTTCGTAACCACGCTGCCCGACCATGGGGGCGCCGAGACTAACTCGGGAATCTCTTAAGTTATATTAAAATTCTTATAGTAAAATACTTGGGGGTGTCGCATGACTGAGGATCTACGTTAAGCTGTAGGTTCCCTTCGGGAATGGCCCTGGCAGCGAACGAAGAGGAAAAAAGCCTAATTCAAAAGAATGAAACGACAACATCTTGAATAATGAAACAATTCATTTTTTATGTGTAAATGATAAATAAAAGACTTACATTTAAAAAAGATTTTGGCGAATAAAATATGTTTTTTTGCGTATTATTTTGATTCATTTTCAAACTATAATTTTGGAATATTGAAATTGCAGGCCATTTTTATGGATTTCCGGAACGTCATTTGGAAACGGCAAATTTTGGGGTATTAAAGTCATTTAAAAAAAAAATACTTTTTTGGGTTATGTTTCACGCTTTTAAGGTTTAAAAAAATTAATTTTTGTTGTGAGTATGAAGTCCACAATAAAACATCCTAATCGATGTGTTTTTTTACAACTATTTTTTCCGCTAGCAAATTTGTTAAAGTCCCCACTCTGTATCTATTAGAAATTTTAGAAAAAACAAACAGTTGGTCAGCATTCTACAGGGTGATTCACGTTGAGTGGCCTATTAGAAGATCTCGGAAACGAGTAAACTTATCTTTTTAAAAATTTGATAGCAGGCATAATTGGCTTTGAGTTTTTAAAACATCATTTGAGGTTTTTGTTACTTCCGGTTATACCGGAAGTTATTGCCAACTTTGCTATTTCAAACGGAAAACCCTGTATATTTTAGCATTTTTGATAACCTTATTAAAATCTAAATAACTTTTGTTATTATTAATCTACTCCTATCTCTAACCGTTTTTGAGATATGAATTATAAAAGGATTTTTTTGTGTAAAAACGCTCCGAGAAGAAAGTTTAGTAACTCTGAAACTAATAAAGGTAAACATTTAAAATTTTGTAAGCTTTCAAGTAATACATAGATCTTTAGTTTAAATTACTTAAGTTTCACGTTTTTTATACAGGGAGTTCTTAAAATTGTGCCAATGTTTCCATTTAAATAAATGTGCATAAGTCAATTTTTGCAAATGGAACACCCTATTTTTAGCTTACTAACGTGTAGAGAATTAAATTTCCTATCTAAATGCCTTATATGGTACAATCCACATTTTTAGTCGTTTTGGAATTATAAGCAATTTAAATAAAAAATTTCTGTTTGTGTTAATGCGACATTATTTTTGAAAAGAAGGCTTCGACTGGGATTTTCGTTTGACTTTGAGCTTTGTGCGCCTATGTTTGTTGCTTAGCTATTTATAATTTTCAAAGTTAAACGAAAATCCCAGTCGAAGCCTTCTTTTTAAAAATAATGTCGCATTAACACAAACAGAAATTTTAAGATTTTTTTATTTAAATTGCTCATAATTCCAAAACGACTAAAAATGTGGATTGTAACATATAAGGCATTTAGATAGGAAATTTAATTCTCTACACGTTAGTAAGCTAAAAAATAGGGTGTTCTATTTGCAAAAATTGACTTATGCACATTTATTTAAATGGAAACATTGGCACAATTTTAAGAACTCCCTGTATAGAAAAAGTGAAACTTTAGTAATTTAAACTAAAGATCTATGTATTACTTGAAAGCTTACAAAATTTTAAATGTTTACCTTTATTAGTTTCAGAGTTACTAAACTTTCTTCTCGGAGCGTTTTTACACAAAAAAATCCTTTTATAATTCATATCTCAAAAACGGTTAGAGATAGGAGTAGATTAATAATAACAAAAGTTATTTAGATTTTAATAAGGTAATCAAAAATGCTAAAATATACAGGATGTTCCATTTGAAATAGCAAAGTTGGCATTAACTTCCGGTATAACCGGAAGTAACAAAAACCCCAAAAGATAATGTTTTAAAAGCTCAAAGCCAATTATGCCTGCTATCAAATTTTTAGAAAGATAAGTTTACTCGTTTCCGAGATCTTTTAATAGGCCACTCAACGTGAATCACCCTGTATACAAAAACAAATCGTGAAAGACTCGCCGCAGCTAGTCGGCTCGACAACAAAAGTTTCCAGGAAGGACAACATTCGGTCGTCCCTAAATAGTGGTATTTTATTTTTAGCTTGCTCGTGACTGCGTAGAAAAATACTAATAAAATGCATAAAGACCTTTTTTGATGCTGAGTAATTTAATTACGTATAAGACTCGGTGAAAGTAGTTGCAAAAAGTTTTAACTCAACGTCGAATATGGTCGGGCATTGCGATTTGCGAACTCTATCTATTTATAACGTAATTAAAAAACGCCTAATTTCAGCTGTTTTAGCCAAATCGCAAGCGGTTTGTCCCTTATTGTTTGACAAATTAACATCTGCCCCAGCATCTACCAATAACACAACAACGTCCAGGTATCCACATTTAGCCGCTTTCATAAGGGCTGTTTCGCCAAGCGAATCTGTTAAGTTAACATTTGGATCTGCTTCAACAAGTGTGCGAACAACATGACAGAAACCTATCTTAGATGCCCATATGAGAGCTGTCTGACCATCATTACTTTGAATATCAACCTTAGCTTGACCTTTTACCAAAAGCCATGCTATGGTATCGTGTCCTTTTCCATATTCCCAAGTACCTCTATTTTCTGGGTTTTTGGGATAAATGCGCTGCCCTTTTGAGGCTGCATATATTAAGGCAGTGTTTCCATACATGTCTTGAAGGTCAACTTTAGCTTTTGCTTTTAATAAATGTTTTACGACAATAGATTGACCCATTATCGCTGCCCACATTAAAGCAGTTTTCTTGTCTTGCTCTTGAATATCAACACTGGCCCTGGCCTTTATTAAATGACGCACTATATCCTCATGTCCTTTTCCCGCGGCATAATTTAATGCCGTTTTGCCCAATTTTTCTTGAAGATTAACATTAGCTCCAAAATTTAATAGCCTGGTAATGATTTTTTCAAACCCCATGGTAGCCGCCCAGATTAATGCATTATTCTCGGCTTTATCTTGCGCGTTAATGTATTTGGACACGGTACCAGCTTCATATGTGTCCGACAACGTTTCTATAGAAGCTGCATGTTTAAAAACGTGTTTTATTAATTGCTCAACACACTTATCATGTCCCCGCCATGCTGCTTTAACAAGAGCTGATTGATCGTTAAAATCAGTTTCAAGGACATTAGCTCCTTGATCTAGAAGATATTCCACGCACTGTTCCTGTCCGGCATATGCTGCATGCAATAGTGGCGTGTCTCCGTACTTATTCTTTGAGTCTATTCTTATGTTCTTCTCCTCTATTAGATATCTCAAGCAGTCCAGTCGTCCTTCTATAGCTGCCAAGTGAGCTGCGCTATCTTCAATGGCATCACAATGATGCAAATCACCTCCACATTGTTCCAACAACTTTAAGATGTCTAGATGACCATGTTGGGCTGCCAATAACAACGGCGTTTTTCTTCTGAGGCATTTGGCATCTACTTTAGCTTTAGTGTGACGTTTTCGGCTTAAAATATGTTGTAGCCATATGATGTTGCCACTTCGAGATAGGATATGCAAAGCTGTTTCGTAATTCTCGGTGCGAGTGTTGATGTCATTTACGTGGTGGAGAAATTCGTTTAAAACTGCGGTATCAAGTTGTTGACTACAAGTTTCAAAGAAGCAGTCGTTGATTGTTTTGGTATCAGATTGTTTCAAAATTGATTTTAATTTATGGTAATCCTTTCGCTTTACGGCCTCAGTAATTTGGTTAACTGTATTTTCCTAAAAAGAATGTTATTATTAAGCGTAATCATCAGTATAGGCCTACCCTAGGCAGGGCCGTAGCCAGAACCAAATTTTTGGTAGGGCTATTGCTATTCGATTCCTTACCACCATATTCTCACGTTGAAATATAATGATATTTGATTTTTAAGGGACGCTGTAGAATTTTTTACATTTTAGAACGACCGACATCCGACATGCTTCATTCATATGCATGCATTATATTTATAAGCTGAATGAAAATATGCTGAATGGGCGTAAGTAGGACATTTTTTTCTGGAGAAAGGGACAGTCGGGACTACATGTATTTCATGATATTGTAGCTAGGACATTTTCAGGGCCACGCCCAAAGTTCGTTTAAAATTCACATAACTAGGTACTAACAAATTTCATCAAAATTATTAAAATTTGTTTTTGTATATGTTTTTTATTAAAAGAAACATTTTTTATATTTGTAAACAATATGAATATTAGTGTCGATCCAAAATTTTAACATAAGACGTATGTATGACTCTAACACGCGATTCTCGGGCTCGAGCTACAAACAAAATGGTTTTTTTTTTATGATAAAACACCTGCACTGTAGGAAAATCCTTTAAGACGCTCTGGGAGCGGTGCGAGTGCGAAAAAAGCGATTATTTAAATTTTGAAAATTTTATCGATAGGCAAAAAAAGGGGTTTTCTTTGTCCTACGTAAATAATTAAACAGAATTTCCCCATTCCTCCAAAAAATAAACGCCTGAGTTCGACCCGTCTTCAGGGGATTGAAGAATAAGTTTATTAAGGAAGATAAAATAAACATATTTATTATGTTATACCTATTTTTTCGAAAATTAAAAAGATGTTTAATAGTTTCGTACTTACCATTTTTAAACTCCTTACTGGTGTCTAATATTTCACTTTGTAGGTAGGTACTCTGTAAAGCATTTTTTTTGTAAAGTCTTCGCTAGCCTTAACCTGATGCTAGACGATAAAGGGGCCGTTCAATCACTGCGTGTATTTTAAAAGCTGTCACTTATTATGTTTTTTTAGATATATGCTCGAGTGAAGAAAACAAAATAGTTGAGAGATCGATAGTCTATGTCGATGTCGAACTGTCGGTCGGCTGTATGACCGACGAATAATAAATCCTTTTGTAATATAATACGGTCATGTACTTCTATTTTTTAAAATAACATTCTTAGGACAAAATGCTGTGTCAATTTTTACCATTAATGACGATAGCGTTCTCTGCCTTTCTTAACGGTAGGAGATAAGCTATTGCAATCTCAATGAAGTGTTATTATTTGCTAAAATTATCATGAATATGCAGTGTTTGAAACACCACATATAAATTACATTATACAGGATGGTTACTCTCAATACACGATTTCATAACAGTTAGCACTAAGAGTAGTAGAACCATTCTCTCTCTCTCGTCTTTTGTAAGTATTCATCATTGACATATAAAATAATCCAATGAGTGGAGATGATAAATTTGACCAAAGTCCAAAAATCTCTTGGGATTTAACCCAGTTTTGAATTATAATATTTTCAAGTTGACGGCCACCGATAAACATATTTATGGCGTCGCAACGTCTGGGAAATCAATGGCGTTGGTCTAATATTTACTTGACCTTACAGAGACAAACTACATCTGTCAAAACCTTATTACAACAAAATTAATTATTCCAGTTCGTTTTAAAGATATAATAAGCATTGTTACGTTTTAAGTGAAATGCCTTGTATACCACAATGCAAAACGTAAACAAAGAAACAAATACAATGGCTCTGATGCCGATAGTACGGTTCTAAATGCTGGCAGAAGACGCTTTCTAATGAAGGAATAACAGGGTGATTCCTAAGTTGATACTTCTTTTTTATTTGTGTATAGAAGGCATTAAAATAAACAACGTTTTCAAATACCTTTTTTCAAAAAACTCAAAAACAAGGTACTTACATTCATTTATTACATTATCGCCCGCAAGGGAAAACGATCTGCGCATATTTTCGAAGCAGCAGCCGCATTTTGACATTTCACCGTAAATTAGCACCATATCTTCTGGTCCATTGTTTTCAAATTTTACCATTTTCACGTGTCACTTTTTAATTTAAAATGCAGCGTATTGCCAAATAACTCACCACCTACCCGTAAATTGCATGACTAATAAGAGATAAGACAAACAACATAAAGTATAGCAGGCTACGTTTTGATGACCAGGCCCGCACCCCTATTTTTAAGTGTTCTGAAAAAAGGTATTTGAAAATGTTGTTTATTTTAATGCCTTCTATACACAGCTAAAAAAGAAGTATCAACTTAGGAATTACCCTGTATATGATTGCAAAGGACTTGTGCGCCTGCCCATCTCCGGAGAACTCTTATAAATCTTAGGTTTACACTTAATAATACTGGCAAAAAGTGACTAATAAAAGAAAACGTTAAAATTTTATTATAAAAGTATAAAAGATTTACAAAAATAAATTAAAAATATGTATATGCGTTAAATAATACATGGTATATAAAAATAAAATAAAAAATTTGTATATTAGTGGTTGTAGAACCCAATAAGTCTTTATAGGTGTCCGTTTAGAAGCTAAAGTCATGTGCATTATATTACTCAATTACTTTTTGTATCAAAATATAGGGTATTTTGTTGCATTTAAATTCTTGGTAGATACTTTGATACACTAATGGCAAACTCGAATCTAGGGTGCCGATATAAACGTATCAGACGGAGATTATTAGTAGTGTTTAACACGTTAAACAGAGAACACGCTATCCCCTACCTCCCACCATCCATTCTTTAGAACACGCGGTCGAAGCAGCCACGGGAGCAGTCGATACGCCGAATAAATATTTTTGTATAAAGCAAGCCTCCTGCGATGCTAATAAATAACATTAACTTTTATACCGCTGTTGTATTGCCAAATGCAACAGCGAAAAACATTATATAAAAATGAAAACATCGTAAAAATATTGCACGACAAAAATCATCAGACACTGGTGACATTTTGCAAGCCAACAAAATCACGCTAATTGATTTTTCAGGCCGTAAAATCTTCGCACTGGCTAATACCTGAAACCGGATTCTCGATTCGCTGGAAATAATTAATTTTGCCGCTGAATATGAAACAGGTTTTTACAAAATTGTTCGTATGGATTCCGAGAAAATTCCATTTGAAATAGCGTTTAAAGGGATTTTGTTGGTTTGCAAAATGTCACCTCTCTCCATCGAAGCTCCTTTATTACTAAATTTGAATCAGTTTACGTTCACGGACAAAGGCTCGGCTACACCACACACAGATAGGAATGTAGAAGTGGTTGTCTCTTTTTAACTGAAGGTTTTGCCCATATGTGCCTTTTCTCTTGCTTGCATTAGAGATTTGGCACCCCAGATTCGATTTTGCCAATAATGTATAATATGATATCCATTTTTATTGTACAAAAACTAATAAATTTTATACAAGTACATTTAAAAAAAACTTGAAAATTTTCCCACTTCTGATCTGACAAGAATTTGGAAAAATGGACAAAAAAAGGTTAGCCGGAGAGAACATGATTTCAACGTCTAAACGAACTTTAAAATGGAATAAATAAATATTTCTTTATCACCGAATAAGTTATAAAAAGTCAAGCAAATCCTATTATTGCATCATTACAGGCCTATGGATAAGTCTCAGTTCTGACCATGGCATAAAAATAGCTTTTTACAAAATATACATATTATATCTTTACACTGCAAGTGCTAAGATTTTAGTTTGGTACCTTTTTCGGGTTTTAGGTGGATGATCCTAAAACTAGGTCTTCTGAAAGTAATGAAACTATATAACACGGTTCACTAACAGCCGTATTCACCATCTTTAACTTAACAGTCTGATAGTTAACATCGGTATAATAAGGATTAACAGTCTGTTAATGAAATATCGTACAGGGACGCTCTATTAACAAACAGAGAGTTAGGTTGATGTACGTACGCCTGAGCTATTCTAGTTTATAATTAACTTCAGAGTAAAATATTCCAACCTCATATCTTCTGAAATATCGTTTTATCAATCAAATCCGTTCTTTACGTCACTTTACGCTAATAAATTAAATTTTACGGATCCAGTAGTAAAATTTAATGATGGACAAAACAGGATATAGGAAAACATCCAGTAATTATACTATGCGGGAGAAGAACTCTAATTTCATTGGAACAAAAGTACATTAAAATCGGATATCCCCTATATTTATTTTAAATGATCCTGTAACATAATATCTTAAACAAATTAGTATTGAATATATTCTTGAAATAGGTTGATTTCTATAATTTACTGGTTCAACTACTCCATCTAACCGATTCGCCAATTGCTCAAATGTGTTTTTATTTCTTCTAAACCGTTTTTGAATTCAATATCGTCTATTTCTTCAAATACATTATTACGCACTTTTACGTTGCTTTCTCGTACGATTTCCTCATCATCGGAGTCTGACGAGTCTATAGTAAACGTGGAAAATGTATTCGATAGTCTAAATTAATTTTTAAACGAAAAACCTGTTAATAATTGTTATTATTTGTCATGTGTTTGTCAAGTTGTTATAAATCTAACAACAATTTTAAAACTTAACAGCTTGTTATTTCTTATCAGCTCAAAATTTCACTGTTAATTTTAACTCTTTGATAAGGCTTAAAATCCAATGGTGAATACGAGAATAGAATTTAACAGACTGACAAGAATCTTAACCGACTGATAGTGAAAAAATAGTTGTTGGTGAATACGGGTGTAAAGGTGAAAAAGCACAAGAAGTATTAGGGTTGTCAACGTCTAAACCTGCACGTACGACAGAGGAAAAGTCCCTGCGGGGCAAAATTTCAATGCATTCTTGTGTCTCTTTCCGTGCGTCGTTACTTTATCTTGTCTATTTCGTTTTTAAATTTTTAGTCTAGATCTAACTGTTTATGAAGTAATTATAAAAAAGCTCACTTATTGCACGAAAACGCCAGGATAAATGTAACTTCTGACTCAACCGTCAACAATGACGTAAGAGGTACCTTTTTTGCCTGCACTGACTGTTGTATTTATTAACCCAACAAACTGACAAATGATATGAGATCAAGATTAAAAAAGCCAAAGAGATAAGTTATAATATAAATATTTTTTGATTTTGATATGGAACCAAACTATAATCTTTAATCACTAGTGAAATCTATTTAGATATAAAAAAAGAGACGTGCGGTATATGGAAGAAATTTACCAAAAATATTAATTACTAGACACCACTGGTGTAGCTAGAATTTTGTCTTGGAAGGGGAGGGGGGAGGACTTGTGATATGAATGCAAGATAAACAAAAAGCGCCGCAGACGAAACAATTTTGGGTACCACAGATTAGAGAGCTACACCATTAGTCAAATAGGGGCAAAGTCGTAAAAAAAAAAATTGAGCTTTCTTTTTACTATTTGAAAAAAATAAAAATTTTGAGTTTTGTCTTTATTTAACCGCTACAGAAAAACAAATACAATATTGTTAAAGCAACTTTTTTATCTTTATACTATCGTGTTTTTAGAATTTCGGTACAACGTTTCGTTTTTGTGGAACTGTAAAATAATTATCAAATTTCTGATGATGTAAAGATGACATCAAAACGTCTAAAGATAATTAAGTGTTATACGTGGTTGAAATTAGGGCTTAAATAGATTTCAAAAAATAAAATAAAAAATGCAGGTCTGTATTTAAAAAATTAAAGTTGATAACAGTTTCACAAGAACGAAACGTTGTACCGAAATTCTAAAAACACGGTAGTATAAAGCTAAAAAAGTTGCTTTAACATCGTTGTATTTGTTTTTCTGTAGCGGTTAAAATAAGTCAGATAAATTTAAAAAAACAAAAACTAAAAATTTTCGTTTTTTTCGAGGAGTAAAAATGAAAGCTCACATTTTTTTTTACGATATTACTGGGAACAAAATTCCGCAACTTTGCCCCCATTTGATCGATATAGTCTCCTATAGGTCTATATGATAAGCATCGACTTTGGGACACACATGCACTAATATCTAATATTAAAATTCTTTTTAGGCTCATTTACAATGTTCTTAATAAATGGATAAATATTCAAAGAATTAGAAAAGATCGATAGTCGCTTTGATTTAACTTTTTTTTAGTGCGGAAACAAAATGCAGCACGGTAAAATGTATTGTTTCTTATATTTATGGTCGGGAGAGGGGCTGCCCCCCCCCGTCTCATCTTAGCTACGCCAGTGCTAGACACCAAACAAATTGCTTCTCTTTCTGTAAATTTCGCCACACGCCTCTTTTTTAAAAAGGTTCGATATACAAGGGTAACATATTAAGTCATATTCTCAGATCAATTACCAGAGACAAAACTATTAAGTTTTCCCTTAAGAGTGATGTGTGAAGTGATGTAGTGATGCATTCGCCATTTCGTTTTTTGACCAATATTTCGTTGTTTTTCCTTTTATCCGAAAATCGGCCAAATACCGACATTTGAAGCATAATTACCTACAATTTAAAGTTAAACAAGTTTGAATTTATAAAGTAATAAAAGCAGAAAAAGAAAAATGAACAAATTTCACATATTTTTGTTGCTTGCTTTTATTAATTCATTAATCAAAATTTATTCGAAGCTCATCATGGGTATTTCGTTTGCCAACGTGACAACGTCGCGTCTGTTATATTTGCGATCTGATGGTTGCCTACCATTTCTAGTGGCCTAGTTGTCAGACGCGTTAGATTGTTTTCAGCATGCATTATTTAAAGTGGGCTTTTTGTATATTGTGCCTTTATTTAAAGTGTTTTTTTATTAAATATACTGTATATTGTGATGCCAGTTTGAAGTGTGCACGAAATTAAGCCCGGAAATAACATTTCACGCGTTACAACAAAATCGGTCATGTTCGTAACCTGACGAACTGTGGCCGAAGTTACAAGGAGTATCCCCTCCATTTCATTCACTTCCAAACGTCCCGATTGATCGTCAATACTTTGTCTATGGTAATTGGTCTGAGGTCATATTACAGTACTGAGTATAAAAAGTATATTACATAACAAGTGATGAAAATGATACTTTCCAAACGAGGATATATTTAGAACGAGGCGTTAGCCGAGTGCGGAAATTCTCCTAGTTTTAGAATAATTACTTTCACACGAGTAATGTACACTATTTTTCCTACGACCACAAAGAATTATTAAAAAAGCCTGTGATTTGTAAAAAAAATATTTCAACACTAATGTTGAAAAAATAAATATCAGCACTAGTGTTGAAATTAGCATACTTAGGATTATGTTCCACTTAATATCTGGTTTCATAGTTTGTCAATAGGCTCTTCCATTATTTGTAGTTTAACTTTTTCATATTTAATATATCATAGGAAGAACTAATCCTGGACTGACTTCTAGATTAACCAGAATGAAAAATTTTAAATTTAATCAAGGAAAGATGCATTAAACATAAATTTTAAAAATCCACCCAACAAGGAAGATTTCATTTCAAAATAATTATTTAATGTTTTTATAAAAAAAAATCAAATACACCTGATGGGATTTGAACCTGTGACCTTGCGATCTGTAGGCTAGAGCTCTATTCTCACCCTATCGCTACCGATAAAGATTTGTTGTTTAATACACTCTCTCCAGCGCGATTTATTTTTTCTGTTAATAGATTTTCCAGTATATTAACATTTTTTATAATTTCAGATAGCGTATTTTCACAGTCTAATTCTGAATCACTCGACAAATACATGATAAATAAGTTAAACACTTTACAATTACTGCTTTCTAAAATTTGTTCTTTTTAATAAATAGGGGTTGTCTGTCAAATTGGCACCATATGTTTAAATTAAATAATGTGCCTTGATATTTTAACACTAGTGTTAAAATATTTTTTTTTTACACGCGTGTGATATAGAGCGCTTTCTAGCCAAATTAACCGTGCTTTTTGTCTCATTTTCATAGGTGGTCGTAGGAAAAAACTTATTACTCACACGGAAAAAATCAGACAGCCAAAAAAAACTTCTTTTAAACAAAAATATGACCACTCCCGACCCAGTAACAACACAAATTCACATTATAAACGGAGGAACATTTTACAAACATATTTACTAACGTCCACATTGGTCACAACTGCGTTTCGTGCCTGTAAGGCCTCCTCAAAGGGCGTACTATCGTGGGGGGCGGGGGATTACTGTCAGAGTCGTCATCGGCGCTGTCCACGTCGCCATCACTGCTGTTGGTCGACGCCACTGGTTGCATAGGTCTACCCATGCGTTGTCTGAAATAAAAAAAACGGTTAAGTCGTCTTATTAAGATTCCGTATACAAGGTGATGCAAATTCGATGCTTACCATTTTAATCTCGTAAACTATAAGAAAAACAGGAAAGGTTAAATTGGAACAAAGTTGTGCTGCGTTGCGAATAATTTCAAGGCATGCACCAAATTTTATCAAGAATAAAATTTTCACTTATAATACCAATAAAAATTATTTCAGGAAATTTTTTCGAGCTCATTAATATTTTAATTCCGAGTCGAAGACGAGGGATAATTTTTAAAAAATATTAATGAGCGAGAAAAAAAATCCGGATTTAATTGGGTCTCGTGTGGTATTCGGTAAGAAAATTTCACACCAAATTGTGTTTAAATAATTAAAATTTATTTTTCGATTTCCAACAACGTCAATTTTCGTCTTCATCAAGTACCAGCAAAACATAGAAGGTTTGGTCCAAGGTCCTTAGATAGATAGGTTGTCTGGTAACATGGTGGCGGAAGCGACGATGAGCGGGGTGTCCGCGTCATCACGAGGAACTAATACATTTGTTTACATCTGATTTGTATGTGTTTTAAGCTAGATACAACGCAAAAAAGCGGTTTTCAGTATTATTTGTGTGTTTAACGTTAAATTCTAAAGTGTGAATATATTTGTTTTTGAACTGATAATAACATTTAGTGGAAAAACTATTAAAAATACTGAATTTTTATCAAAGTTTTCTTCTTCTTCTTTTTCTATTTCGTTTGGGTGGCCTTAGTGGTCAAAGTTATAATTTTGTGTATTTTAAGGTTAGTTTATTAAACTAGATTCTCACGCTAAATCGTTAGTTTCAAACGAATTCTGTGATTATTTATTTAGATAATGGGTGGTAGCAATGTTTGTAGCATAGCTACATGCAAAACTAACTCCAAAAGGCCAGATCCAGATGGAAAAAAGATAATTTTTTTTACATTTCCAAAAAACCCCAATATTTTGAAAGATTGGATTAGAAAACGTTGCCGAAAAGACAATTGGA
The DNA here is from genome assembly GCA_935413205.1 of Polydrusus cervinus. Taxonomy (NCBI): domain Eukaryota; kingdom Metazoa; phylum Arthropoda; class Insecta; order Coleoptera; family Curculionidae; genus Polydrusus; species Polydrusus cervinus. The sequence goes on along the minus strand of OW284510.1, from coordinate 108,978,800 downwards.
CGCCTCAACACAAACGATTATGCAGTAAGCATTTTCTTTTAACCGATTACGATGACGAAGTTCAAGCTAGGATAATGAATTTCCAACCAATGCATTTAAAAAAATATATTTGTCAAATATCAAACAATCTATTAAACCATATTTTCAAAAATATTTTTATACCACCAATACATTTTGATAGTGATTTAAAATGAAAGTGTGGTGGGGTGTGGTTGGTTAACTTAGTATAGTTATCTCTAAGTTAACCTGAACTAGAAATACCTAACAAACAGGTATTAAAATAAAATAAACAATGTTTTTATAGACTTGCAAATCCATGCCTTCACAAACAATTTAAAAGAGAATACATTCAGTTCTTAAAGATCACTCTGGTGTATCATTACTACATCCCCTTTACACCCTTTACATGGAGTACATCACTAAAAGTATTTTTAAATTTATGGTATAAGTATAGTTTTATTTCTCGCAATTTCCACAATTCCTATTTATGATAAAACGTGTTTTTTTAAATATACATTTTTTGACACTATCAAGTCCAATTCTTTTAATAATTTTAGCACTTGGACCTATAATGTTTCTGGGGCTATTTTCTGATAGACCTATTTAATCACAATATTAATATAATAAGGTATTTATTAAAAGATTTTTTTATATATTACCGCAATCATAAATTCTTCAATAAAAGAAAATCAAACAGAAAAATATTTTGTTACGATAATAGTAATGATTTGTAAAAAGCGTTTTAAGGGCTAGATTCAGTTTATTTCCCCTCTTAAATAGGGTTCGTCCATCGGGACTATATTTCTTCATTTCTATATATGTATGATTTACACTTGCCTCTTTAAAGTTGCGGTAACTACGTGATTCGTGATCATGTGCCAGAAGTTATATTTTTTAAATTTAAGCTATGTAAAAGAGTCACAATATCTCAATATTGGCTGAGAGATTTATGGCACACCTACACACAATTTGTCGACAAATGATATTTAAAAAAACACGTTTTAAATTACATTTCCAAACTCCTTAGCTTGCATTCGTATATCAAGAGATTTTAAAAAGTTCCTCTAAATGACGCATTCCCGCGCATTAAATGCGAACATCTGATTGGTCCAAAGTTACCAGACAACCTATCTATCTAAGGACCTTGGGTTTGGTCGACTTAATTATTTAGTTACCATGGCAACTAAGTGAAACCCTAACCTAAAAATTATTCCAAATTTTTAAGCTGTCAATCGGCACGACGTAAAAAAATGTTTCGCTTCGGTCAAGAAAGCAAAGAAAATATTCGCCAGGAGATTAAGCAGTTGACACCCGCAAATTTCTACTGATTGTAGTAGCTCAGAAGTGCCATTTTAGGATCTAAAATATTATATTCTTTCATTTTATAGTTACTTGGACTTACTATGGTAGAAAATCATAATTTAAAAGGTTTTTCGGAACGCTGCATGAACAGATTTACAGCGCTCACAGTTTTGGCAGCAATTTAGACCTTTAAATTGTTGATTTCTACTCGTTGTAGTTGCACGAAAATACCATCTCAAGACACAACACAGTATATTCTTTAATTTTACATAAGTTCTCAGTAACTACAAGTGGTAGAAAATTGCTCTTTTGCTTTATTAACTTTTCATACGCGCTTTATTGGTATGAAATTCATAACCAGCGCGCAGCGTCAATCATTGGAGGCTGTGATCATCGTATTTTGACAGTTCAAAACATCAGAAAAATTCGCGTTTTGTTGTAATAAAGAATATTGTGCAGCCAGTAAAACCAACAAAATTTGTTGTTTTAAAAATAAATCGGTTTGAAAATCATACTTAATGCAAAATATGCGTGAAATTGTCTGATGTAATGATCATTCATCGTGCGATGAGTTATTTACCCGCATTAATAGAGGATTGTGAATCCTACTTAAAGAAAGAAAATTTGTTTCGAATTGTTCACGAATATTTGCATCTAAACTATTCAAAGTGCTAAATGGAAAAAAGGTAAATAGAATAGTGTCTAAATATTATATACAGGGTTATTCCTAATTTGATACTTCTTTTTTAGCTGTGTATAGAAGGCATTACAATAAACAACTTTTTCAAATACCTTTTTTTCAAAAAACTTAAAAATAGCCGAGTTACAGAAGTAAAAATATCTAAGTGCGGGCCTGGTAATAAAAACGTAGCCCTTTACTTTATATTGTTTTTCTCCGTTTTTTGTATGTGAGTAATGCATTTTACTGATCGGTCGTCAGTTATTTATTTAGGCAAATCGCGGCGCGGTGTGGTTGACAATGTTGTTTATTTTAATGCCTTCTATACGCTGCTAAAAAAGAAGTACCAACTTAGGAATCACCCTGTATATTTCATTAGACATAGCCAATTAATTCATTCCGTTCCAAGTCCTGCATTTTCGCCATAAAGAAGAAGCGAGGTGTCCAGAGAATATAGAAAACATCTTAGCTTTGTAATTGAAATGTATCAAAATTAACATGTAAATAAATAAGAACCAGATTTTCAAAAAAATATTCTGTCATTATAGACGTCAAAAAATTTCCAGTTTAATTCGCTGTTGGGTACCAACGAGGAAAAAATTTCCACTAAAATTCATTCGTTGCCATGGTAATCTGTCAAAAATACATGTTTTGATTGGTTAAAAATTACAGGTGTGGAATTTTCTGAGAAATCGGTAATAAAGAAAATTCTCATGTTGCATACTTTTTAGGACATAATGATATCTTTTCCAGTTTTTTTTTTAATAATGATTGTGATACTTTTTAGTAATATCGCCATAGGTAAGGAATATACATTTTTTATTCATTTTAAAAGTGAAAAAAAATTATAAACTTTGGAAGTCAAAAAAAAAAATAAAACATCGAACAGACATATTTTTTTAGTAAAAATACTTACCTTCTATAATACTTAAATTCTCTAGGTAACGTGTACGATCTGGGCAGCGACACCTGGCTTTCCAGATCGGAACCGATAGAATGGTGAGGAACGCCGACGTTTACACCCACCATCTCGCTGGGTTCAGGGGAAGTTGGCCCATTGGGGACTCCACCGCCTCCGACGCAGTCGCAATACAGGTAACGCGGGGTAAGCAGAAGCTCTGGGGTCCTGTAAAAGGTTATTTTTAAAATACTATCACTTCCGGTTTAACCGGACATCCGAAAGTTAACCGGAAGTTATTTTATTAAGAAAAAAATAAAATTTAAAATAGGAATGTGAACATTTTTTCTAAAATGCACTGTAAAGATGCTACAGCTTGTCAGATTATCAGAAATATAACTTTTCCTACGACCACCTATGAAAATGAGAAAAAAAGCACGGTTAACTTGGCTCGAAAGCGCCGAATATCACACGCGTGTTGAAAAAAAATATTTCAACTCTAGTGTTGAAATACAAGGCACACTATTTAATTTAAATATATGGTGCCAATTTGACAGACCACCCTTTTTTATTAAAAATAAGTGTTTAACTTATTTTTCATGTATTTGTCGAGTGATTTAGAATTAGAGTGTGAAATTATAAAAAATGTTAATAATATAATGGAAAATCTATTACCAGAGAAAACAAGTCGCGCTGAAGAGTGTCATGTATTAAGCAACAAATCTTTATCAGTAGCGATACTGTAGAGAATAGAGCTCTAGCCTACTGATCGCAAAGTTACAGGTTCAAATTCCATCAGGAATATTTGACTTTTTTTATAAAAACATTAAATAATTTATAGAATTATTTTGAATTGAAATCTTCCTTGTTGGGTGAATTTTTTAAATTTATGTTTAATGCATCTTTCCTTGATTAAATTTACAATTTTTCATGCTGGTTAATCTAGAAGTCAATCCAGGATTAGTTCTTCATATAAAATATGAAAAAATGAAAAAGTTAAATTGCAAATAAAGGAATAGCCTATTGACAAACCATGAACCCAGATATTAAGTGGAACATAAAGTATGCTAATTTCAACCCTAGTGTTGACATTTTTTTTCAACACTAGTGTTGAAATATTTTTTTCACAAATCAAAGGCTTTTCAATCATTCTTTGTGACATAGGAAAAAAAAGAGTGTACATTACTTGTGTGAAAGTGATTATTCTAAAACTCGGAGAATTTCCGCACTCGGCTGACGCCTCGTGCTAAATATCTCCTCGTTCAAAAAATATCACTTTCATCACTTGTTATGTAATATACTATTACAACCTTCCTCGAGAAGCCTCAAGGAACGACTATAAATATGGGTATAAGGGGAGCTTACAGATAAAACGATTCAAGAAATCGCCATAAAAGTAAGGGACAATGTTGTTATAAAATAAAATAACATACCTAATTCTCGGCGCCCTGGGTGGCGGCCTTCTATTTAAATTTACACCATAACTAGCTAAATTATTTAGGGAAGCTAAACTTAAGAGCTGAGGCTCGACGTGTTTTTTGGCACGAGGTATGGGTTGACGATCGTCAAAATCTGCACTCTCTGGACCGACCAATTTTCCTGTAGAGACAATTTTAAATTAGAATAGTCACACAAATTATTAAATGCGGGTCGGTTAATCAAACTCCCATGTTAACGGGGAACCTACAAGATCAGTATTACTGTAGACTGTCCTATTAAAAGTAATAATAACCTTACCTTAATTAAAACAATATGAATAATCTAATAATAAGTTGTTTTTTTAAAATAATAATTATATATCGTAATTTTAAAATTAAAGCTTTAAAATTTGAGGGGTTAATAAGTGTGTAAATTAGCATTTTTCGGCCAATTCAAATCTTCAAATCCACTCCCGGTTTAACTGGATTTCATACAACACTGTAATAAACTATTTCCATACCTTGTTTAATTTCTTCTTCGATAATTTTTAATTCCGCTAGTTGTTTCTGCTTCTTCTCTTGAAGTTTTTGGTGAATATTCACTCTAGAACCAACACTACTACCTAAAAAAATTAATTATTTTTACCCAAAAATACACATACATACATAATAATGAGTTTATTTTGAATATTTATAATATAATAAATGTGCTTATTTATCTTCCTCAATAAACTTTTTCTTTGATCCCCCGAAGACGTGCTTGTTGGGGGCAAATCTTAGTATTTTAAATTATAAATATATAGGAATAATAAAATATGTTTTAAAAAATATTTGTTAATATTATATAAAAGTTAAATTGCAAATAAAAACGTTTAACTATACAGGGTGTCCCACCGGGAACCGAATCGATCTATATACATATAGAAAACTATACATAGGAAATTTTTTAAAATTTGACAGTATGCTGATGCTGATGCGGGCGACCGGGCTAAAATATTTTCATAATGGTGGCACTTCCGGTTATACCGAAAGTAAGTGTCAACTTGCTTATTTTAAATGGGACACCCTATATATTATTACATTTTTGCATTCTACGCAAGATTCTAGGCAGATTTTGTATACCATGTCCTATACCTATGTCTAAACGTTTTTGACATATTTGAATTTTTATGTCAAAAATGACGTTTGCAAGCCTTAGAATAATTATCAATTTTTTCTATAAAGAAGCCTTATTTATTTAATTTAAGTGGGATTCCTTGTTATAAAGGACCTGCTTTAATAGATTTTTTATAATATTTTGATAACTATTAATACAGGGTGTTCAAAAATTAAGATTAAAAATTAAATTGAAAAAACTGCAAAAAGTCTAGATTTTCAAATGAAAACCCCAAATTTTATAATTATTTCTTATTTAGCATTAAAAATAAGGGTAAGTTTGTGTAAAATTGTATATCTCAAAAATTTTTAGTTTTCGGAATATTGCCAATTTAGTATTTTTATATGGCGATCTTGCAGCAGATTTTAGGTTCAGTTGCTCCTAGTTGGCTATGACGGCATTGAAGCTGTCACTTGCCATTTGACAATAATAAATAACCATGCCGGGACGCTTAAATTGTAGAGTCATAGCCAACTAGGAGTAACTGAACTTAAAATCCGCTGCAAGATCGCCATATAAAAATACTAAATTGGCAATATTTTAAAAACTAAAAATTTTGAGATATAAAACCTTACACAAACTTACCCTTATTTTTAATGCTAAATAAGAAATAATTATAAAATTTGGGTGTTTCCATTTGAAAATCTAGACTTTTTCAATTTCATTTTTAATCTTATTTTTTAAACACCCTGTATTAATAGTTATTAAAATATTATAAAAAATCTATTAAAGCAGGTCCTTTATAACAAGGAATCCCACTTAAATTAAATAAATAAGGCTTCTTTATAGAAAAAATTGATATTTATTCTAAGGCTTGCAAACGTCATTTTTGACATAAAAATTCAAATATGTCAAAAACGTTTAGACATAGGTATAGGACATGGTATACAAAATCTGCCTAGAATCTTGCGTAGAATGCAAAAATGTAATAATATATAGGGTGTCCCATTTAAAACAGGCAAGTTGACACTTACTTCCGGTATAAGCGGAAGTGCCACCATTATGAAAATATTTTAGCCCGGTCGCCCCCATCAGCATCCTGTCGAATTTTCAAAATTTTCCTATGTATAGTTTTCTATATATAGATCGATTCGGTTTCCGGTGGGACACCCTGTATATGTATATAAATATAAACGCAGTTTTTTTAAGATATAGGTATAATAAAATTTTGAAAAATATATTATTTATAATAATATTAATTATAACATTACCAAATTTTTTTTAAGTTATGTTTCCAATATCCATGCTTTTATTTCGACTTTATATTTTTATAATGAACTATAGTTTTTAATTTTTGTCGGTAAATACTCGTTTAAATAAAAACATAAATATTTGAATTTTTTTGTCCTATGGACCTATTTATTTTAGGTTTTATGGTTTCATTTTAATGACGTGCTTTATTATAGATGTATATTAAGATTTTATAAATGTAAAGATGTCTAATGTTAATTTTTTTTGTTTCAGAATATAATTTTCAGAAACCGTTACTGTAATATTTCTAATTTTTTAACTAAAGTTCTCCCCAACCTAAAATTTCGTAATTTTAATGAGTTTTAACTAATGCATAATATAATATTTCCATATGTTTTACGTTCAAATTTTTTTTAATGTTTCTAAAAATTGGTAGTAAACTTCTTAATTTTTTAATCAAATATTTTATGTGAAAATTCCAGTTTAATTTACTGTCAAAGATTATTCCTAAATATTCTACATGATTAACTTTTAAAATTTGAATGTCATCATTTATTTTAATACTAGTCATATTTTGTGGTATGTTATTTGGATTTAAAGTAAAAGGAAGATAATTAGTTTTATCAAAATTAATTTTATTCAAACCGATTTTTTATTATTTTAAAATATTTTTTAATTTCGTTATTTAAGTTGTCCCAATTTGTATCTGTATAAAAAATTGCAGTAGCATCTGCGAATTTATGAATTTCTCCATCACAATTTACATCCTAAATCACATGTTAACCAACGCGTTTGACAAGAGAAACGTCAAAGCATTAAAACGTACGTAAAATATAGTATACATACAATCTTTGGTTTTTTGGCCTAAAAAAATATTTATGGGTAAATATAAATATCGGTATCAGTCGATTCCTAATTAAAAACACCATAATCTATAAAACAAGAATTATTCATATTTATGCAACCAACCAACCTTCATTTTCACTACTGGACGGTATGGGTCTTCTCCAAAACGGCACGGCCATCGGCCCCAAAGGAGCCCCGTTTAAAGCCACCGAAGTACCATTCGAAGGTGGCGGCACGAACGTCGTGGGCTTCTTCTTTTTCCTGTACAGAGCCGATGCCGTTGTGGGACCGGTGCCCCCAAATCGGCAATTGAACACTCCCCCGAGTGTTGCAGAGGAGGAGACTGGTTTTTCCATGAGTCGACGCACGTGGAAAAATCGGTAGTAGAGTAACATGAAGCCGATGCCGAGGAAGAACAGGGAGATCGTGAGGACTGGGACTGTAAAAGAAAAATACCGGATGTGAGCGGTAATAACTTTTGAAAGAATAAGATTTAGTAAAAGGTATTCTTTTGGCAATAACTCTGAAACACAACAAGATATTGAACTGCGGTTTTCACATTTCTTCTTGCCAATTTAATATTCTTTCCGATTATCATGTCATAAGTTTTCGGGATAAAATCAAAAAATTGTAATTATTACAAATAACGCCCTCTATCAATTTTATTACGATTTATACCAATGGATACGATAATTGAAAGTACTGACATTTCTCTTCCAAGCAGGCTTAACTTTACTAAAATCGGATAAGTCGTTTAGAAGTTACAACAAATTAAATTGTTACCGTTTCAATAGCTTCCCCCACTCTTATTAAGGTTGGTACGCCAATGAGCCCTTAACCAAAATGATGCGGAATTGTCTAAGCTCTCTAATGATGTTACCAAAGGTATACCTTAATTTGGGAATTTTCGGAGAAATTTAGAATTTTAATAACTAATTTTTAATTTATACTTTGTAGTTTCCGAGATATCGCCGGTGGCCGACCTAAATGAAACACCCTGCATAAAAGTATTAATGGATTTTTTGACTAAATATTGATTTTGGATATATAAAATATACATTTTTTACTTTTTGATATTTTTAAGCCATTATTGTGAAAATAAAGAAATAAAAAATAATTGGAACAAAAACACAGACTTTACTAGATCTAAGTCACAAAAATGGCAGCTTGATAATGTTGCCAACATATTTTAAAATTTTTATATTTTAATACCAAGAATGAAGAGTCTGCAACAGGGTTGCAATAAATCACGATTTTTTTGAAAAAATCAATAATCTGATTTTTTCGATTAAATGGTGATTTTTTGATTTTTATCAATTTACTGATTTTTTCCTTAAATATGGTAATAATGAACTTTAAAATCACTTATTTTCATTATTTTGTCTCTATTCGCCCAAAAATATTTGTTGTCTAGATTTACAGTTAGAAAATTTCCTCGGCGACATACAAAATAGCTTGTATTAACATGAAAATTTTAGGGCAGCGCGCAACGTAATTTATGAATATTTTTTTACGCTGGACTGATGAGGATTAGTTATGTTTTTACACTTATATAAAATGTATCTAAACACTTCGTTTTAAATAAACTGTCTTCCTTTTTTTTTAATTTCCTGATAAGTTGTTTTCTTTGGCAACTTGTTTTTTTACTACATTTGTTTGATTTAAATCACGAAAATTGAAAAAATCAGTTGATTTAAATCAACGCAAATGACTAAACTAAACAGGAAATTCAAAAAAAAAGGAAGATAGTTTTTTTAAAACAAAGTGTTTAGATACATTATGTAAGTGTAAAAACATAACTAATCGTCATCAGTCCAGCGTAAAATATATTCATAAATTACGCTGCCGAAAATTTTCATGTCAATACAAGTTATTTTGTATGTCACCGAGGAGATTCTCTAACTGTAAATCTAGACAACAAATATTTTTGAGCGAATAGAGACAAAATAATGAAAATAAATGATTTTAAATGTCATTATTACCATATTTAAGGAAAAAATCAGTATAAATTGATAAAAATCACAATTTAATCGAAAAAATCAGATTTAGGTATTGATTTTTCAAAAAAATCGTGATTTATTGCAACTTTAGTCTACAAGGTATAGAATCGAAATAATTGTCGAAAACAGTTTAAAGTTCAGAAATAAATTTAATTAAAAAAAAAATTACCATATTATTTAGTTTTCAACTAAATTTATAAGGTGTTAAGAACAATCCTATATGTACAGGCCGCCCTTGGCAACATCATTTCTAACTCACCTAATTCCCAGCGTTCTGGTCGCACATTCCAAGCAGCCGCCACCCACGCGCCTACCAATAAACAGTTTTCCAACAACATAACCACATAAAATATAGCCATGGTCCGCCTGTGAGGCTTCGCTTGTAGATTTATATATGCCAGCACGTAGATGGCCGCCATGAGGGCGCAAACTCCCAATTTGCGACCCCGCTGACCGTGGAAGGGGCTCCGCGGACTCAGGAGCCAGAGAAACACGCAGGCCCAGTGGAGGGCTAGGACCTATAAAAAAATAAAGGTGTTAGTTAGAATACATAAATGCTATAAATAAAGTTACTAGAGGAGTAATTGGAAGAACTACTCTATACACAGTTTTGATTTAATTTAATATTGATTTTGCAAGCTAATTAAGTTACTCAAAACCTCACGAGCCGCGGCTTTTTATGACCATCGTTTTTAAACATTTCAACCAGTATAAAATAAACTACTTACCAGAAATATATAAGAATGATATGTAGCCGCGTAGGCCGACAATGCCAAGGCCCGTGAAGTAACAGTTCCCGCCCGCCACAGCAATTGCGAGACCACTCCCAACCAAGTCAGCACCAATCTATCCACACTTTGTACATGTTTGCTAAACGAAGCTAAGGCCCAGCAGACCGAGAATAGTGACAGGGACGCAGAGACTGTGACCAGGTCAGTGGGTACCCCATGAGAGTTGGATGTGTCAGCTAATAAACTAAGTTGCAGGAGTAACATGGGTGCCGCCTGCAGGAACCCATGAACCAGTCTTAATATACAGAGATCTCTTACTTCTTGTTTGACAGTCGACAGCTGAACAGGTACTAAGAGGCGGGCGTATCGCCAAAGCACGCCCATTTGCAGGAAGTGCAGGCCTACAACTACTATACAGTTCCAGTTGGAGGGCTTTTTTGATACATACCTGAAATAAAATACTTTGTAGGGAAGGTAATGCGTTTTTGCGTCATGTTACTAATATAATGACTTAAAATAGGAATAAATTGTATTTAACATTAGAAATGAATTGTAAACCTTAAACTGTATTTGATACTACTACGCCACTGGAACCTTTTTTCGCTAAGATTTGAGCGCCTATCAAAATGTAATAAAACAATTTTCTAAAAGCCTTTTCTTCAGTCAATTTTTCTTGAAATTCCACCTATTGTAAAAATATCTTAATAACAAAAAATAAAATTCACTTACCATTTTAAAGATACAATTTGTGAGATTAACATGGTTAGGACAATAGCACTGAGGCACTGGGCAAACAGTACAGTCAGTCCCCGTTCATACAGGGCGTAGACAACTAGCAAGTCAAAAACCAGATCGCAGAAGTATGCGGCCAACGATACTACATTGAACAGCAGATCGCATAGCGGCAAAAATTCTGCCATGACTCTGGGTGATTCATCTCATTCTGGAAAAACGAGTACTTTAAAATCGGCTTCATTGTTTTAAATTAAGTAAGGGATTTTTAAGGAAGCAGACCTAGGACTTAAAATATTAGATACTGAAAATATTAAGCTGAAAGATACCATTTGCGAAATTAGATTTTTTCTACAAATATGAGCCATTCTAGCTTATGCCCATGGTAGAGAATTGAAAGGGGATGCATGATGTGATACCAGGGAAGTTGTACACTTTCTTGTAAGACACTAGTGATCAACATAATTTTCTGGTTCCAAAATATCAATCAGTTCAACTGAGCCTACCCTTTACAAAACGATATATTTTTGCGTATCTAAACTAAAATAAAACGAGAATTTTATTCATATAAATTAAAGGAGCCCCCCGGGGTGTCAGTAATCTTCTAAGTTTTAAAAATGCAAATAGTTTACATACTTGCTTTCAGTACTCCTTTGGGCGATTGCCCGCATTCCTAACCTCCTTTCATTTTTATTCGAGATTTGTTCATTCCTGGCTATCTTTTTTTGTACCTTCTATTACCAAATCTTCATTTTGAACCGTACAATTCAAGCCTATCCCATCAAATATAGTCCTAAAATTAACAGAAACACTAGAAAACTAAGTAAAAATGAATAAAATATTTTAAAAAGCCTTTTGTAGCGCAAGGTCCTCAACTGTCAATAATATACTGTGGTTACGGCTAAGACGAATCGTTTTAGAACTTTAAGTAAATATAAATATTTTGATACCACATGAATTAGCATTTTTACTTTTATGCTGTTAAAAATTTTTATATCGTTAAGATCTACCTTCAAACTGTGTATTTTTACAAATTATCAATAATTTATTTTTAAGAATATAGGGTAAAGATTTAGCCACATCCTGGAATGTTTTTGTTTTTCATCTCTCTCAGATTGCTGTCATTTCAAATAACTGTCAACACAACCAGAAAGCTGTGTTCGGAAAGATTACGTTCAATCTCAGACGATCGTCATTGCAGAATATTCGAAACTATTCATAATCAGAAAAAAAGGAAAAATAACTATTGGAACGTCGATTAGATTCCGCAGTTTTGCTTTGCGTTATTTTATTTATGCAAGGAACACAGCCAAGCCCATCTAACCTGTATGTATTAATTTTTTTTAAAACTGTAAATATGGATTTGAAAGCAATTTTAAAGGCGAAAATTAAAAAGCTGGATGGTAAGAATAATTTTTTAATTCAATATAAAAGTTACCTAGTAAGAATTCCGTTTTTTATAGAACAAAACCCAGTGACTCCTGAACAGTCCTTAAAAAACGAAGATGAACATTTTCAAGCTTTGCTGTTAAAATGGGGCAAATCTCCATCTCAGTCCAAAGGAATCCTAAAATTTTTTAATAGGATACCAAATGAATCAGAGCCATTACGTCAAAAATTAAGAGAAGAGAGTAGATCAAACCTTTTGAAAAGGAAAAGTCTACCGTTCCTTGATAGAACTGAGTTAAATAATTTATGGGTTTTATTAGATCAACATCAAAGCTCTCCCGATGAACAATTAATAACTTACATTGATTTTCAGGTATGTACCTACCTAAAGTATATTTATTTTCAATTGGCACCGATAATAAACAATAATATAACCACAAAAACAAAACGCTTGATGCAAATCCAAAATCAGACTTAAATATTAAGTTAGTAAATACCTTTGTTTCAAGGTGTAAGAAGTTCTCAAACCTTGATATATGCCTTTACTTCTGGGACATTTTTTAAATATTACTGTCCTAACATATGTATATTTTTTTTGTTTAAGAAAGTAGCTCAGTTAGCTGGCCCTAAAGTCAAGCCATACTTTAAATCCAGTGTGTTTGCAAAACTACAACAGGGGGATCCTCAAGGAAGAGTTTCAATTATTTCCTTATTTAATTACGTAATGAGAAATGTTTGGCTGGACCAGACTCGAGTAGGACTATCAGTTTATGACAGCACAGGACAAGGTACATTAGACTACTTGAAAAATAAACATGACACTTGACCCCCTTCTTTCAAACCATCTTGTTATTGTTTTATTTATAAAATTTAATGTCACTTTTAAAATTAAAATTAACAATATATTTTTTATTACTTTTTAGGCTACCTGACCGATTCAGAATTAGAAATTTACATAACCGAATTGTTGCCAACTTTATGTCAGCTAGACGGTTTGGAAAAGTCATTTCATAGTTTTTATGTATGCACTGCAATACGGAAGTTTTTGTTTTTCTTGGATGTAGTTAGAGCAAATAGGGTAAGTATAAGTTTCTTTTTAAATTCTATATTATATAGCACAGTAGTACTTAAGTACCCAAGTTATTTAAATATTAAAACTTTACAAAGAACTGAACAACCTTTGAGGAAGAAATATTGGCACTGTAGTTTAATTACATACATAATATATATATAAACATAATAATTGTTTCCTCTAACTTCGTATAACCCGCTGCACTCTACAGGGTGCTACAAATCCATGTGTGTACAAGGGAATCTTGAAAACGGTAAGAGATACGAAGAGGATTAAATTGAGGCATACTGCGTATTTTGGGGCTTAATAATTTAATTAAAAAAAATTGCAGTTATTCTGAATGCTTTCGGAGATATCTGAAAAAAACCGATATTTCCATTATTGGTTTTTAATTTTTTGCGCTTTCATTTTTAAAAAATTAAAAACACTCTTTTATAGCCGTTTTTATGTTCTACAAGATGGCGTTATTAGTTTTCAAATTCGACGTTTCGTTCTTTAAATACCAACCTCAAGTCAATTTTTTTAAATACGGACCTGGAATTTTAAATACAGTTTCAGGGACTTCTAAGCTTTAGAAATTTAATACAATGTATGTACAAATATTTGAAATTTTAACGTTTTGTCATCTAATAACACATTTTTCAAATTATCTATTTCATTACGGTCCTGAACATTTAGAGCCAAACTAAAAACAAAAGATTTAAAAATTCCGTCCATTTTTACTCAATCAAATTACCTAATATTTGATATTTTGTAAGAAAGACCCAAAGTCACGGCCTCAAATATCTAGGTCTGTTTACATGTTTTGACCTAAAACTAGCATCATAAGATCTTCTGAACAGTAAAAAAAATTTTAAATTTTTTTTGAAACAAACATAAGCGCATCACAGTAACCTAACTAGACTAACACTCCAGTTATTTTTTCTTCACTTGGGTTTTTTCTATTTTACAGTGTTTCGTTCTAGGTGTAAGGCAAAAACCATAGGACTTAAGAGATATACATTATATCAATAAAATAAATAAAATACTAATTAAAAAATAGAATTACTTCTTCTCATGCCTTAAAAACTTGCTTACTTCCTAGCTTAGAGTATTGTGACAGTTAATCTTATTGAAAAAATAAACAGCCTAAACACCATACCTTCCTGTTATGTAATTTTAAGTAATTATAAAAATAATTGCCAGAGCCGTAATAGTAAATAAGAATGGATAATTTGAAATGCTAGTGATGTGTTATTTGATGACAAAACGTAAAAATTTTAAAAACCTTTAAATTGTATTAAATTTTTAAAGCTTAGAAGTCCTTAAAACTGTTTAAAAAATTCCAGGTCCGTATTTAAAATAAATGAATTGACGTTGGTATCTAAAGAACGAAACGTCCAATTTGAAAACTAAAGACGCCATCTTGTAGAACATAAAGAACGGCTATGAGAAGGGGTTTTTTGTTTTTTTCAAAGTCAAAAATGAAGGCGCAAAAAATTAAAAACCAAAACTAATATTTATAATTATGATATAAAATAATTTCGTTTTTTTTTTCGGATATCTCCGAAAGCATTCGGAATATTTACAATTTTCTGGTTATCTGTACGTTAAAATAGCACAAAAGTTAAATGTTTGTGAAAGGTAAAAATAAGAACACAAAGTCTTCCTCCACTGTTATATTATAGAAATATTTTAAGTAACTTCTCTACATGTTTCGAATGCAGAAGCATTCATCTTCAGGAAAAAAATTAAAAGAAGAAAAGGCACTGTGAAAACTTTAAAGGTAGAATGAAAGATTTAACATCTTTGTGTGAAAGAACTGTTGAAAGATGAAATTGAAGTGAAAGGGAATGAACATTTAAGCAAATAAAGCTTTTAGCTAGTCATTAGAGAAAAATATGGAGAAGTGGATGTAAGTGTGAGGAAGAAGACTATTAAAAATTAAAATTGACTGGATGTAAACCTCATTGGTTTACGAATAAACATAGTGAAAATAAAAATAGAAAAATTGAATTTTAAAAAATTCTTTCATTTTAAAGACTTTTTAGAAATAAAATTTATTTCAGCTCGACCGCTACCACGTGCTTTTCCAAAAAAAAAAAAGCACGCGGTGACTAGCTAACAGCTTTATTTGCTTAAATGTTCATTCCCTTTCACTTCAATTTCATCTTTCAACAGTTCTTTCACACAAAGATGTTAATTCTTTCATTCTACCTTTAAAGTTTTCACAGTGCCTTAAGCCTCAAACCCATATTCACGGTTTCCTCACCGTTCCACTCATTTTATACCGAACCTATAATTGTGTTGCTCAGTTAGGGTGATATCTACTGGTCTTTTCTTCTTTTAATTTTTCTCCTGAAGATGAATGCTTCTGCATTCGAAACATGTAGAGAAGTTACTTAAAATATTTCTATAATATAATAGTGGAGGAAGACTTTGTGTTCTTATTTTTACCTTCTAAATTCCCACTCCACTTTAAGTATGGACTATTTCTTCAAGTTAAATGTTTGTGTTTCAGGTGAGAATTTTGGATATTTTAGCTTGTTCCTTCCTAGATGATCTATTAGAACTAAGGGATGAAGAACTTAGTAAAGACCTTCAAGAACAGAATTGGTTTAGTGCTCCTTCTGCTTTAAGGGTCTATGGTAGGTTCCTTGTAATAAATAAAATTATATACAGGGTCCTGCAATAGTGCGTCAGACATATATGGCTATTATACGAATTAAGTTAGGAATTTCACTTATATGCAGACTCTTAATTAAGAGTGAAGTCTATAGACGCATTCGCCATTTCGTTTTTTGAGTAATATTTCGTTACTATTTCCTTTTATGCAAAAATCGGCCAAACACTTGAAGTATAATAACTTACAATTTAAAGTCAAACAAGTTTGAATTTATAAAAATGGATAAATTTAACAATTTTTCGTTTTTTACTTTTATTAACTCATTAATCAAAATTTCTTTAGTTTTAAACTGCAGGTAATTGCTACTCATGGACGGCTATTTGGTCCCTTTTGAATAAAGCGAAAAGGATAAGAAATATTGATCAAACAATGAAATGGCGAATGCATCATTAGACTTCACTCCTAACCCCTAACCCCCCGAGCCTAGGCGCTCGAGTCTAAAAGTCTAATTGCAACCTAATTTTTCGTCTCACGTTTGGACTAATTTAAATTTTTAAATAATGTGTTCTTGGCTTAGATTACAAATCAATCAATCAATCAATCAATCAATTTATTCATGTTAAACACCAAAAGGTTTACATTTGTCAAAATACAATTAATACATATATAAAAAGGTATACCCACAATTATAAAATTTAAAATACAATTATAAAATTTAAAATACAATACACTATCCTATACCTAGCAGTAAAACAGGTTGTGAAAGTAATTTATAACTAGAATCTTTAAAACAATCCCGTAGGAGACTTTCCTATTCCTCATCCACTCTTTAAAATGTAAAATTTAAAAATTCGTCAAAAGAATAAAATGCATTTTTTATTAGGAGACTTTTTACCCTGCTATAAAATAATCTCTGAGGTAGGTCTTTAATATGTTGGGGAAGGGAATTAAAAAATTTGATAGACCAATATCCAGGACCATCCTGGCACCTTCCCAGACGCCAGTAGAGGGGCACTATGTTATTCTTACCACGTGTATTATAAGTATGGATGTTTTCATGGGTTTGGAAATGTATATTATTCTTAACAAAGATGAGATTCTCTAGGATATATAGGGATGGTAATGTAAGTAGTCCAAGAGAAGCAAAAGCTTCTCTGCAATCATCCCTATATCCTAGGCCTGCCATAACCCTTACTGCCCTTCTCTGGATTGCAAATAACCCACGAGCCCCAGAGGAATGTCCCCAGTCCAATATCGCATAAGCTATATATATGAGAATGGAAAACTGCAAAATAGGCCGTTCTAAGGATCGAAAGTGAAACACATCTCGAGAGATTTCTGATGACGTACACACCACTATTAAGCTTTTTAGCCACTGTCCTAATGTGTGGATCCCACTGTAATTTTGTATCTAAATTCACACCCAAAAATCTAGCGTTTGTCACACAGTCCTCGTACTCATTCACTTCTCTCATCGCAAAGATCATTCTATTAGTCTTTTCCCTGTTAAGCAGGAGCCTATTTGAGCAAAACCATTCCTTCGCCCTAGTTTGCGCCGCTATTAATTCGGAACGTGAATCATCCGCAGTACTACCCTCACAAGAGATTGTGGTGTCATCGGCAAAAAGGGTGAAATGCACTGAGGCGTCACTCATAGGGAGGTCATTGATGTATATCAAAAATAAAATAGGACCTAATATTGAGCCCTGTGGGACGCCCATACTAATCACCCTCTCAGCCAGAGGAGGAGAGGTAATAATTTAATTTTTGAAATTTTATAGTAGTTGAGTGAATTTTAAACGAACTTTGGGCGTGGCCCCTCCTGCGGCGCTTTTCTGCCTTCTTCGCTAGGTACAATATCATGAAATACATGTAGTCCTGACTGTCCCTTTCTCCAGAAAAAAATGTCCTACTCACGCCCACTGAGCCCCCCCCCCCCCCCCCCGTGCATATTTTCTGGCTCCGCCACTGATTTAATACAAATGTATATTATTGCGTGTAAAAACAGTGACTATTTCGATCAAGAACTTATAAAATATAGACTTTCAAAATTCATAATATATTTAATACCTTATAATATTAGACATTTTTAAAGATGATCCTCAGGAATCACATATTGTTTACCCTTTCCTGCAAACTCTATGTATGTCTAACGTGATCATTTATTATTTTTGTCAGAGCGGGACGCCTGCGAATAAAAAAAAAATGATTGGTGTTCAGTGGCGTAGCCAGGAAATATGTTGCTCAGTGGGCGTAAGTAGAACATTTTTGTCTGGAGTACCCCAAAAAAGCGCCGCAGGCGAAAAAATTTCGGTGCCACGCCCAAAGTTAGGGTTTGTTCACTTTTTATTTTTTCTTCCAAAATTGCAGTTCGTAATGTCACCACAAAATGCCACAATTTTCTTATTCAAATCATTGCAAGATAATACTTCTTTCAAATAATCGACAATTATATCCGATGTTTCGCCTAGTTGCTCTCGAAACTCTATAAAATCTTGACTTTCACGCCTTCATATGGTAAAAAATAACGAATCAAAACGGGGAATAATTTTATCGAGCCATGATTTGAAGCATCTGTTAATAAAGTTATGAAGTGGGTTTCACGTAGGTGCTCTTTCAATTTATCCGTCGCCATAGGTGCCAGCACATTTACAACAATAGCCTGAGATTTTCTATGAGCACATCTCAATTTTTGCTCAAAACAGGTTTGAATTAATTAGAAGCACAATCGTTTGGTCTGTTTGCGAAAGCAGGACATTTTTGGTAACGTGGGGGACAGCGGGACATAGAGCCTGAAAGCGGGACTGTCCCGCCCAAAGCGGGACGTATGGTCACCTTATGTATGTCTGCCCATAATTTTGTTTTAAAAAAATGCATTTATTTACTTTTTTTTAAACAATTATACTATCTTTCAGGTCACTATCTAAACTTGGACCGCGACCACAACGGAATGCTCAGTAAATCCGAACTAGCAGGCTATGGCTCTGGTACCCTCACACAACCCTTTCTAGACCGGGTGTTCCAAACTTGCCTTACCTACGGAGGAGAGATGGACTATAAGACTTACCTAGATTTAGTATTGGCGTTGGAAAATAGGGCGGAGCCTCAGGCGCTTGCGTTTCTGTTTAGGATCTTGGATATAAAAGGATGTGGTTATTTGGATGCGTTCACATTAAACTATTTTTTTAGGTAAGAACATTTTGTTTTTATA
This sequence comes from Polydrusus cervinus, assembly GCA_935413205.1. Lineage (NCBI taxonomy): Eukaryota > Metazoa > Arthropoda > Insecta > Coleoptera > Curculionidae > Polydrusus > Polydrusus cervinus. Next base: position 108,959,570 of record OW284510.1, on the reverse strand, counting down.
ATTTAGGTACCACCACTACTATAGTCTATCTCAGAAAGGTGTAGAATAATAAAAGCTCATTAGGTATGGAATGGGACTACAGAGTGACCCAACGAATATTTAAGCCACTTTCATAATTTTTCAATGATTTCATTGTAAAATTCCTTATTTTCGTCAAGTGCAGGTAGTACCCCCCGGGTTTGGATCAATTTATGGGTTTTGCCTGTTTTATCCATTCACAAACACTGAAAATGGTGTGACAAAGGCGTGCATTATGTATGTACATAGTAATATGTACACTTATTTTTCATTATAAAAAAATACATTATACAGAAATTAAATTATAAAAATCATAATATTCTTCGTTGTCTGAGGAACTATCACCTCCTCTTGACGTTATAATTAACGAGTCAACGGTCCAATCGATCAGGTGTTCAAGATCCCACATTTTCTCCTCTTTTTTGATGACATGATGGACTGCTTTTTGCCAGTTCTCTGGTGTCACTTCCTTAATAACTTGATCAAACAGTAGCTTAACGTCTTTCATTTTGAATGTCGTATTTTGTCTTGCTGCAAATCCTTTCACTTGCGCCCATATAAGTTCTATTGGATTTAGTTCGCAATGATATGGCGGTGTGCGCAGCACAGTTACACTATGTTTTTCAGCTATATCTTCCACCGCATTTTTTTTAAATAATAATTATGGAATATTCTTTAAGAGAAAAAAATTATTTCTAGTTGGCTTCGAAAACAAAAGAAAGTTTATAGATAATATAGAAGATGAATTAGCACTTATTCTTGTTGATGATGGGTTTTTAAGTCCGAAACGTATTATTAATATTATAATTCAACGACGTATCACACCTAGTATTAATAATACTAGGTGTGATATGTTGAATTATAAAGGAGTAGGTAGAGCAATTTAAAAATATTAAAATAAAATTTCCCTACTATTTAAAAAACATTGTTGATGATGGTTTTGAAAAAAAGAAACGTCGGATTAAAAATCTAATTACACCAACTTGTAGAGAAGAAAAAGTAGTAATAAGAAAGTAAGTTTTATTTTACATATCTCTTCAAATAGAGACAGAAAAAAATAAAAACGTTTAGTTTTTAAACTTTTCCTTCTAAAAGTCCTGTTTTATACAGGGTGATTCACGTTGAGTGGCCTATTAGAAGATCTCGGAAACGAGTAAACTTATCTTTCTAAAAATTTGATAGCAGGCATAATTAGCTTTGAGCTTTTAAAACATTATATTTTAACGTTTTTAATATTCCCGGTTATACCGGAAGTTAATGCCAACTTTGCTATTTTAAATGGAACACCCTATATATTTTAGCATTTTTCATTACCTTATTAAAATCTAAATAACTTTTGTCAAAAATAATCTATTCCTATCTCTAACCGATTTTGAGATATGAATTATAAAAGTATTTTTTTGTGTAAAAACGCTCCGAGTAGAAAGTTTAGTAACTCTGAAACTAATAAAGGTAAACATTTAAAACTTTGTAAGCTTTCAAGTAATACATAGATCTTTAGTTTAAATTACTTAGGTTTCACGTTTTTTATACAGGGAGTTCTTAAAATTGTGCCAATGTTTCCATTTAAATAAATGTGCATAAGTCAATTTTTGCAAATGGAACACCCTATTTTTAAGCTTACTAACGTGTAGAGAATTAAATTTCCTATCTAAATGCCTAATATGTTACAATACACATTTTAAGTCGTTTTGGAATTATGAGCAATTTAAATAAAAAATCTTAAAATTTCTGTTTTGTCTTAACGCGACATTATTTCTGAAAAGAAGGTTTCGACTGGGATTTTTGTTTGACTTTAAGCTTTGTTACCATTTGTTATTAAGTGCCTATGTTCGTTGCTTAGCTATTTTTGATCATAATAGCATTATACTAAGTACCTAAGTAACCTTTCTACTCGAAGCGTTTTTACACAAAAAAATCCTTTTATAATTCATATCTCAAAAACGGTTAGAGATAGGAATATATTATTATTCACAAAAGTTATTTAGATTTTAATAAGGTAATGAAAAATGCTAAAATACACAGGGTGTTCCATTTAAAATAGCAAAGTTGGCATTAACTTCCGGTATAACCGGAAATATTAAAAACGTCAAAATATAATGTTTTAAAAGCTTAAAGCTAATTATGCCTGCTATCAAATTTTTAGAAAGATAAGTTTACTCGTTTCCGAAATCTTCTAATAGGCCACTCAACGTGAATCACCCTGTATAGAGATTAAGGTTGCGGACGCATATCGTTTTAGTTATTGATTTATGATGCAATCTTACAGGAAAACGAGTAAAAAGTATAATATTTTATAGTATTTTTCTATTATATACTTGTCTTTTCCGTTCCCCCTTTTTTAGAGCTATTTTAAATCAACAAAAATATAACCCAATGCAATAAAATATTTATATGTATAATTATTAATTAGATAAGTATTTATTTTTAAAGAGAAGAGAGAAAAATTAAAGAAAAAATTTTAATCGAAACATTTATTATGGAAGAAGTGTAATCATTTATAATAAAAAAAACAGTGCAGGAAGAAACGAGAATGCTTTATTATGAATATACAAAACGGCACTTAAGAAGGAGCATTTTAAAACCTAAGCTTTTGCACCAAAAACTGCTCTTAGATCTACGCTCCTAAAATACATGATTTCTAAAAAAATCATCAATTTTGGCGTGGTGAGCGATCTTTACTTTATTTTTAATCACGAAAAACCGAGCCCGTAAGACGCTGGTTAGAGTCATACATACGTCTTATGTTAACATTTTGGATTGACACCAATATTCATATTTTTTACAAATATAAAAAACGTTTTTTTTTTTTAATAAAGAGCCAGCTAGGAATATCAAGAAAAAAGTAAAAAAAAACATTTACAATAACAAATTTAATCCAACCATGCAAAGGGAGAGAGGTAATAATTTAATTTTCGAAATTTGATAGTAAGTTGAATTTTAAATGAACTTTGGGCGTGGCCATGAAAATTTTCCGCCTTCTTCACTAAGTACAGTATCATGAAATACATGTAGTCCCGACTGTCCCTTTCTCCAGAAATTTTGTTTTTATAATATTATATATATTTTCTGGTTACGCCACTGTCGGGTAGTGTATGGTTTTTATTTCCCGGACAAAAAAAATTATACAAATTAAATATTTTTTGCAGAGCAATCCAAGACCAGATGAAAGCGCACGGTTCCGAACAGCCGGTGCCCTTTCAAGACGTCAAAGACGAACTTTTCGACATGGTGCGTCCGCACGATCCAGAAAAAATCACTCTGACAGACTTACTCGCCTGCGGCCAGGGAGACACGTTTGTCAGTATTTTAATCGAGTTCCATGGTTTCTGGGCTTACGAACATCGAGAGTCGATCTCTTCAGAGCCTCAGGAGGGGTTGTGAATTCATTTTAATCGTTTTATGGACTAGCTGGATGAGTGGAATAACGCGTTTTCTTAAAAAATGAGTGGTTACAATCAATAAAGATGCCATATGGGTTATAATTTCATAGGCGTAAATGCCAATAGGAAATGTTAAAATATACAAATTTGTATGCAGATACACCCTTCTTTTTTGGCGGCGCCTATCATGTAAATAAAACACAAGTTACGTGAAGCAAATGTCATCTAATAATTAGTCGTCATAGTTAATTTTATTCTTAACACGTTTTAAATCATGTTTGAGTCGCATTAAATGTGCAAGTAATTCCCCCACTAACATGAGGGGTGACGAAGAAGCGGAGGGTACAGTCCGATATAGGAATAGAGTGATATCGCTTGTGATGGTGTCGCGATAGCATGTTCACATTGTGAGTTTGAAATGGCTTTTAGTTAGAGCGGTTTTTTGTATATTTGTGTCTTTTTATCAAGTTAAATCTTATTGTTAGTTTTAGCACCTTTTCATGCTTTTAATGCCTATGTTCGTTTATGCAATAAATGTTTTTTTGTACTCCCACATGGAAATTTTCTGTTTACTTTACACTAAAGTGATTGGAGAAGTGGGCTATTTCGGTTAGCTACACGGATATGACTTCATATCCATCCTAGTTAGATAGATATGAAACTGACCAATCACAGTGGTCAATTACAAAGAAACCAAATTTACATGGTATATATTTTAAGAGTCGTTTTCTGACACTTGACAGAAGTGAGGTTAAGAGTATACTTCAAAAATATGCAAATCTATCAGATGATTTTTAAAAAAAATTTAAATCAAAATTTATCTCAGAGTCTATACATACACAATTGTTTCCTAAAGAGTGCACGAAATGGTTCGAAAATTGAAGGTAGGTATAATACCAAAATATATTTATACCCAACTAAAGATTTGCACACTTACACACACATACACTTTTTTATTTCAAAAATTTCCTGTTTCCACTCATTTCTCGCCAATTCCTACACTATTTTAATACATAAAATGTACTACTTATATTCCAACAAAAAGAACGTTTTTACTAACCTTGGTTGGTTTTTTGCCATGCAAATATTTTCTACTATATTTCGAACGGGGATAAAACCCCAATCGACCGACGATGTTTTTCGTTTTGTTTTGCACAGAAAAGGATAGATAAGGATAGACTTAATTTATAAGAAATAGATAAGTTTCTTTTTGTAAAAATTGCAGAACAGAAAAGTAAGTAGGATAGACTTAATTTATAAGAAATAGGTAAGTTTCTTTTTGCAAAAATTTCAGAACAGATAAGTAAGTAGGATAGACTTAATTTAAGTTTTATTTTTAAATCCCCCCCCCCCCCCTCAAAATCCTGGATCCGCTACTGCTCTTGACGTTATAATTAACGAGTCGACGGTCCTATCGATTAGGTGGTCAAGATCCCATATTTTCTCCTCTTCTTTAATGACACGATGGACTACATTTCGCCAGTTCTCTGGTGTCACTTTCTTAATGGCTTGATCAAACAGTAGCTTAACGTCTTTAATTTTGAATGTCGTGTTGTGTCTTGCTGCAAATCCTTTCACTTGCGCCCATATACGTTTTATAGGATTTAGTTCGCAATGATATGGCGCCATTAACGACCTTCTAGTGAAAACCCAAAATCCAATTTATAGCTTTGCTGATGACAGCACACTTGTCTCATCTTTTACCTTGACTCCCCAAACATCCGCTGCCGACGCACATCTTCGCAGGCAGCATGAAGTATTGCGCCTCAACAAGGACCTGGAAGAAATTTTGGCTTGGGGTGACAGTAACCAAGTCGAATTTAATGCTAAGAAAACCCAGGCAGCAGTCTTCTCCAAAAAGGTTAACATTGCAGAACCGGATATAGTCATGGCAGGACACGCAATTCCCCTAGCACCGTCTATTAATTTGCTGGGGGTCAATCTGGGAGGTAATATGTCTTGGCATGATCACGTTGCCGCAATTGCCAGGGCAGCTGCACAGAAACTTGGTGTACTTTTCCGCACCAAAAGGTTGTACACACCTCATCAACTTTTGACACTCTACAAAGCCCAGATTCGACCATCATTAGAATATTGCTCTCATGTCTGGAGCTCTGCACCCAAGCACACCCTTCGGCTACTGGATTCCATTCAAAGGAGAGCCGTTCGTCTGATCGGCGACCCCGAGCTGACCAAGACCCTCGATAGTCTGGAGCATCGAAGACAGGTTGGTGATTTGGCTCTCTTTTACAGATATTTCCATGGCAGGTGTTCGACTGACATTGCCCACTTGATTCCACCTAGAGCAATGCAAAACAGAAATACACGGCGAACCACTGCCGCTCATCCATATGTTGTTCAGCTTAGTACTCCTCGAACTTCATTGTTCAAGAATTCTTTCATCTGGAGAACGTCATCTTTGTGGAATGATCTTCCTGAGGTCGTGTTTTTGGTGTTTTTGGTTAGTTATCATAAATAATTTAATGCACAAAATTTATCTGCGCCTATGGCCGACACCGAAATTGAACCGGACTGGATGGAATTTCCCAGTTTATTACACTACACATTTCTGAAATATACTATATAGTCCAATATAAGTATTTTAAATGAAGAATAAGATAATTTTTTTGACCTGATCGAAATAGTGACTTCTTTACATTCAATAAATTGCACTTTTATTAAAAAATGTTAAAATAAGCAGTGGCGTATTTGGGGGGGGGGGGGGCTGCCGGGCTTGTCCCTCCCCCCTCGGGGTTCTAAAAATCTAATTGCAACCTACTTTTTTCTCTCACGCTTGAATTTTTAATTTAAATTTTTAAATAATGTATTCTTGGCTTAGATTACAAAGGTCTTGTAGGAAACGTTTAGTTTTTAAACTCTTCCTTCTAAAGTCCTGTTTTATATAGAGATTAAGATTTCGGACGCATATCGTTTTAGTTATTGATTTATGATGCAATTTTATAAAAAAAAAGTAAAAAGAATAATATTTTATAGTATTTTTTTATTATATACTTGTCTGTTCCGTTTTCCCTTTTTTAGAGCTGTTTTAAATCAACAAAAATATAACCCAATGCAATAAAATATTTTTACAACATAAACAAAAAACAATTAGGTATTTATTTTTAAAGAGAAAAATTAAAGTAAAAATTTTAATTGAAACATTTTTTATGGAAGAAGTGTGATAATTTATTTTAAAAAAATAGTGCGAGAAGAAACGAGAATGCTTTATTATAAACATACAAAACGGCACTTAAGAAGGGGTATTTCAAAACCTAAGCATTTGCACCAAAAACTGCTCTTACATCTACGCTCCTAAAATACATGTTTTCTGAAAAAATCATAAATTTTGGCGTGGTGAGCGATATTTATTTTATTTTTAATTATGAAAAACCGAGCCCGAAAAACGCTGGTTAGAGTCATACATACGTCTTATGTTAAAATTTTGGATTGACACCAATATTCATATTTTTCACAAATATAAAAAATCAGCTAGGAATATAAAAAAAAAAGAAAAAAAAACATTTACGAAAACAAATTTTAATAATTTAATTTTCGAAATTTGATAGTAGTTAGGGTAATTTTAAGTGAACTTTGGGCGTGGCCCCGAAAGTTCGCCTGCGGCGCTTTTCGCCTTCTTCACTAGGTCCAATATCATAAAATACATGTAGTCCCGACTGAGCATATTTTCTGGCTACACCCCTGAAAACAAGTGTTAGCTTATGTTTGGTTAAGGATTTGATTTTTTTCCCTTTGTAAAGAAAAAAATCTGGTTGCCCCTTCCAAGACTATGTACTTAATAGTGAATACACGCCACTGATTACGACCATAAAAAGTAACCAATAATTACCAATGTTCTTATCAGATTGATCTGCAGTTTGACACCTATATCGACCAATCCCCCATGTTGCGACACTGCATAACAGGGCTGGCGCAGGGTTCAATGAACGGTCGTTGCCGCGTCCTCTCTATCTTGTCAGGCGGCCACGCCAACTCTTCATTCTGCTTCTTCTGGTCGCCACCGCAACCTTGATTGTTTTTTAGAAAATTTACCGAAAATACGTTACTACATCAACAACGAGTCTTAAGACGAGAGAGTCTATATCTAAGAACTGCTTTTCTCCACGACCATTACTGAATGCAATAATTCCAAAATCATTTTTGATAATAGAATGTAAAAATTCTCGCTCTTGAGTTGAAATATTTATTCTAAAACACTTGCTTCTTATGCGTTTTGCGTGTATTTTCATTCCATAACAAGATACGGAATGAATATTCTGTAATTGATCTAAACGACATAGGTTGCCATGAATTTCGAAACAGTCAATGTCAGCAGACAAATTTTAGTGCAAGGCAAAATATGAGTGAAAAATCGGATGAATCAGATATGGAACTGGATAATACTCCACCTGAAATTACAAATATTGCGAATAGTATTTTTCGTCCTGGAAAAAATATAGTTTGCTACTCGGTTAGAATGAAAATTCGATACTCGTGGTTCCTCACGCTCGCTACGCTCGCGTTCGAAATCTTCCACTTGGATCAAATTTTCATTCCAACCTCGTTACAGAATCTACTATTCTATCATAGGCCCTTGAGCTTGTAAGGGAGAGGAAAAAGCTATAATGTAGAGGAAGATTGTTTCAAAAAGTTTTGATCTGTTAAAAATTGTGATTTTTTCTGTTAATTTCTAAAAATAATCTAAAAAGGAAAATTTGGTAAAGTTTTTGTTATAAGGTCCAGTAGCGTAGCGGCCACAAAGTCAATTTGGGGGCAATAACTTGATGCAACCCTACATACTGCGAAATTGCGTACTTTATACTTTAAAAAGAGTTGCCCAGAAGTCCGGAATAAAATTAATATCAATTAAAGGAAAAAGATGTAGGAAAAACGCTCGGACCCGTAAATTTTTATTTTTAATTGTGCATTTTTTGACATAAAAAAATATTATACAGGGTGTCTCATAGAACTGTCGTCACGTCTTTGACAATTTTTTTTTAATGGAACACCCTATATATTGTATTATTTTCTGATTCCCCACAAAATTCTACGCTTTTTTTTATGTAAATGTCATATGTCTAAATTCAATAGTTTTTGAGATATTGACGTTTAAAATATGGCATTTTTTGACTTTGACAGGCTGTAACATTGGAACGGTTCATCTTAGAGAAAAATGGGTTTTCGGGGCCACGCCCAAAGTTCGATTACTATCACATTTTGAAAATTAAATTATTACCTCTACCCCTCTGCATGGTTGGAAAAAATTTGTTTTTGTAAATTTTTTTTTACTTTTTTTTTTGATATTCCTAGCTGGCTTTTTATTAAAAAAAATTTTATATTTGTGAAAAATATTGGTGTCAATCCAAAATTTTAACATAAGACTCTAACCAGCGTTTTTCGGGCTCGGTTTTTCAGGGGGGGGCAGGAGCAGAAGGTCCATTCAAAGGGCAGCGATAACTAAAATTGGAAGAAAAATCGACTTGTGTGTTAAGAACGGAAATATTTCTGAACATTTAGGGAATTACTGATTATATTAGTTTATTGAATTTATTAAGTTGTTATTTGATTTTTAAATAAAGCTTTGAAAATAAATAAATGATTAATTAAAAGAGTCAGGTCAGGATTAAGAATATCTATTTAGAAATTATTTCAAAATTTGTTTTATACGTCACTATTATGCGCCCCCCCCCCCTCCCCCAACCCCCCCTCCGGCCTTGGAGCTTGCGGTCTGAAAGCCTAATTGCAACCTTATTTTTCATATCGTTTTAGTTATTAATTTATGATGCAATTTTATATGAAAACGAGTAAAAAGAATAATATTTTATAATATTTTTCTATTATATACTTGTCTGTTCCGTTTCTCCTTTTTTAGAGCTATTTGAAATCAACAAAAATAAATATTTTTACAACAAAAACAAAAAACAATTAGGTATTTATTTTTAAAGAGAAAAATTAAAGTAAAAATTTTAATTGAAACATTTTTTATTGAAGAAGTGTGATAATTTATAATAAAAAAAAATAATGCGGGAAGAAACGAGAATGCTTTATTATGAATATACAAAACGGCACTTAAGAAAGAGTATTTCAAAACCTAAGCATTTGCACCAAATTTTCAGGTCCGTATATTTAAAAAAAAACTTGCTGATGGTAGGTACATAAAAACGAAACGTCGAACTGAAAAACTGTATGTATGATTTTGTAGAACCAAATTTTCTTTTTTAGACTGTGTTTTAAAATATAAAAAAAAATCACAATATTTATTAACTAAAGAAAATTTTACATATTTTTCTTGATTTTGAAACAATTTTTCTCCATATTGTGTTGCCCCCGTCCCCCCACGTTAATAAGCAATCGATTTTTTGCAGCACCATCTTAATAAACAAGTGTGTACTTCGTATACGCCTGTTACAACGCTTTGCCTACAGTCGTGACGTCACGCGCCGAACCCTTTAGCAGTTAGCCTAAAGCCTAGTTCTCAGAACTTCGTTCTGTCGCTGGCGACACGTGATGTAACCAATAAAAAATGAGTATTGGAGTCACATGTCAATATACTCATTTTCTATTAGTCACAACACGTGTCGCCAGCGACAGAACGAAGTTCTGAGAACTAGGCTTTATTGTCTAAGTGTGCTGTTTTTTGACGAAAACATGTCCCACCCTTTTTTGTTGTGTTTATTCGGACGCCATATTGCTTTTAGGAACGAACCTAATATTTTTCGACTGTGACCTTTCCCCCTATAAAAGTCTATTGGCTTATTTTTTTTATATTTTAGCATAATTTCATTTTGTTCGGGTTTATACTTTTAATTTTCTTGACATAAATAAAAGTAGCTATATTATTAGGCATGCATAATAATTCCATTGTATTTATGAGGGACACTTTTTAAATTTTGACCTGACCCCTGGTCCTCATGCGATAGTTAATGACGCATTTTTACATTTTTACATCGTTAATTATTAGTGTTGTTTGGTGGAGACATGCACCATTACCATGAATGTTTTTTTTTATAAACAAATTTAATTACAACCAATGGTTTGTCGCTAACTTACTTAATAAAGGGACGAAATTATAGATTTTTCCATCAGTTCCAAACTAAAATCATCTGGTAAATTTGGGAATAGTACGTGGATCCCACTGCACTAAAAAATCCCTTCCACCCAGTGGCGTGTAATGCTGTTTTAATCAGGGTAGGCAAAAAATGTATTTACGACAAAAACTTACCTTCCGTAGCACTCAAGCATCTAAATTTCAAATTTTGTCACAAAATGTCTTGTTTTTGAGTTTGTGGAAAGTACTGTGGCAGAAGAAGAATAAAACGACATTATATGTAAATTAGTTCAAGACGACAATCTTTACGTAAAAACTATTTTAAAACATCGTCATAAAAATTGGTTTTGCTTTTTAAATCCTGCAAAAGTCGCTTCAGAGAGATTACACTGCGTAACAAAATTTGGGTCGTGTTTTGTCCCATCGACAAAAAGTGCTTTTTCGGGTTTCTTGAGTCCCAAATAGTAAGAAATGGCCATTGAGAGCTCTCGAAAAATTGGCATAAGCTCAGGGGAATAAAAAAATCCCACTTTTTGAGTTTTTACCAAAATTTAACCTATATTTTAGTCGGTCGCAGAATTTTTCCGAGTTTTTGTCAAGGTGAGGTTCTAGGATGGTCAGGAGACCTCAAAGGAAGCCAACCCTATGTTTTGATTGGGTTACCTAACCCATAACCTACTTAAATAAGGCAAATTTGGCCAATTTTTACCCATTTAAAGCATTTTTTTGAGATTTTTTTAACATAACTTAAAATTTTTATTTTCGGACCGGACCTGGACGAAAGGGCGCAGGAAGGTCCATATTAAAGAGAAAAAAATTTTTCGATAGCAATGGGCTTGGCGAAAAAATAAAAAACTGTCGTAAATTTAGCTAAAAACACGTAATTTTACCGATTTTTGCTATAACAAAATTCAATGTTGCCTTTTGAAAATAACTATTAGTTTTAGTTTTTAGAAAAAAGAAAGAAATTACCCCACAGAACCACTAATATTTCGATTTAAGTTGAAAAAAGGACTTTTGGCAATATTTTTAACTGCGGCAACTTAATATATTGCCTATAAATGTAATATTAATGGTTCTGTGGGGCCCTATTTTTATTTCTTACTTCTTGATGTAAATTAATAGTTATTTTTAAAAGGCAACATTGAATTTTGTTATAGCAAAAATCGTAAAATTACGTGTTTTTAGCTAAATTAACGATAGTTTTTAATTTTTCCGCCAAGCCCATTGCCGGCGAACATTTTTTTTCTCTTTAATATGCGCCCTTTCGTCCAGGTCCGGTCGGAAAATACAAATTTTAAGTTATGTTAAAAAATCTAGAAAAAAAACTTTAAATGTGAAAATTGGCCAAATTTGGCCTAATTTAAGTAGGTTATGGGTTAGGTAACCCAATTAAAACGTAGGGTTGGCTTCTTTTGAGGTCTCCTGACCATCCTAGAACCTCACCTTGACAAAAACACGGAAAAATTCTGCGCCCGACTAAAATATAGGTCAAATTTTGGTAAAAACTCAAAAAGTGGGATTTTTTGATTCCCCTGAGCTTATGCCAATTTTTTGAGAGCTCCCAATGGCCATTTCTTACTATTTGGGACCCAAGAAATCCGAAAAAACACTTTTTGTCGATGGGACAAAACACGACCCAAATTTTGTTACGCAGTGTTATTGTTAATAAGCGTCTTTCCCTGTGTGTTTTGTGAATAGGTATGAATTCTTTTTAATCCAGAAAAGGATCGTTCTGCAGACGCGCTGCTAGTCGGAATAATAACAATTAACGCTTCCATCCACCTGATTGAATGTCATGATGAATGCCAAAAACGAGGTCAATTTTTATGTGAAATATTATAAGCTTACTGATTATTAAATATTATGAACCTATATCAGCAAAAATTATTTTAATTGTCACAAAAGTGCTTCTTATTTTACGATACCTCATCCGTTATCCCTTTAAAAATATCTTAACTAAACTAATTATTAAACTTATAGAGACGTGTTTCATATTTTATATTGAGAAAGAGAAGTATTTTCCAAACTACGGTAAAACTTGAAGATTGGCACCAATGCACACACCAAACGCGGGCTGATACGTACGACGGGTTTATTTGTTACATCTCTTTTTACCCTATTGTCTACCCGCTCTCCCGCTTGCTTTTACTCGTACAAAAGCAGTGCTATTGCATGACGCTAATATACAGCGAGATCTTTGCTTTTAGAACAGTCTTACAAAATGCTTATACAGGGATTTAGTTTACGATATAATAAGCAAAGAATGCGTTCGTGGAAATGATATAGGATTCATTTTCGGTCCTATATTATTATTTATTATAAATTGCCAAAGTTGGATTACACGGATATAAACTAATATATAAAAATAAATTGTTTCTGTTTGTTTTATTGTTCCCAGGGTAGGAAATGCTTTTTTGCCTATACAGGGTCCTGCGCCTCACCTCCCGTCTTCTGTAGCTCACTTATTAATTAAGTTAGGATTATGACGTTTTGCAAGCTTTACCTGTATCCTAGGGTGCATTTCAGGAAAATATTTATGTTTATACAGGGTGTTCCAAAAAAGTGTGACGTCATAAGGATATGCTTTTTTAGATTACATGCCATATATTTTTTTACTTATTTGGATGCATCTTGTAGTTGCCTACATACCCCTAAAATTTTAATGAAATCGGTTCAGTATTATAGGCAAAAAAAAATAAAAACTAAAAAAAATCAGTTTTGCACCACTGCTTTAAAAAATTAATAAAAATTTAAAATAATGTCTCGTTAATAAAATTATACAAAGGTACTTAATAAATAAGGTCTCACAGTTTCGTTAACCGAGTTTGATTAATACGAATTGTACAGGGTGTCCAAAGTTTAGTGTCAAACTTTGCAAACTTTACATCAATTTATTTTTCTTATTTCAAATTGGAACCCCTGTATATTATTAAGTCATTCGATGCAGAATTAAAAACTAAACATTTGTTCTAATTACAACCCTAACGCATCAAAACTTATTTGCAGAAAACTCCTTTAATCAACTATTCCACCAGTCATTATCATAAATAAATATCGAAGGTGGCTTTGAAAAACAATTTATTGGTATTAACATTTACTAAAATGACAAAAAATAATTATTTTCGCATGCTCCTAATATGAAAATCATATCTACGAGTTCTTCTTGGTTGTATTCCATCACAAAAAATAATATAGCTTAAATAATTAATAATAATCTGACAATATTTGAAACTATAAAATAATTAAAGTCAAAATGGGCTTTCACTTCACTTCAATAAACTTTAATATCAATAAATTGTTTTTCAAAGCCACCTTTGATATTTATTATATATTATATAATAATGACTGGTGGAAAGGTTGATAAAACGAGTTTTCTGTAAATAAGTCTTAATGCGTTAGAAATTGCGATAGGGTTGTAATTAGAACAAATGTTTGAATTTTAATTCTGCATCGAATGACATAATAATATAGAGGGGTTCCAATTTGAAATAAGAAAAATAAATTGCTTTAAAGTTTGCAAAGTTTGACAATAAATTTTGGACACCCTGTACAATTCGTATTAATCAAACTTGGTTAACGGGATTTTAGGACCTTATTTATTAAGTACCTTTGTAGAATTTTAATAACGAGGCATTATTTTTATTTTTTATTAATTTTTAAAACCAGTGGTGCAAAACTGATTTTTTTTAGTTTTTATTTTTTTTCGCCTATAATACTGAACCGATTTCATTAACATTTTAGGGGTATGTAGGCAACTACAAGATGCATCCAAATAAGTAAGAAAATATATGGCATGTAATCTAAAAACATATCCTTATGACGTCACACTTTTTTGGAACACCCTGTATAAACAAAACTATTTGCCTGAAATGCGCCTTAGGATACAGGTAAAGTCTGCAAAATATCAAAATCCTAACTTAATTAATAAGTGAGCTAGAGAAGACGGGAGGTGAGGCGCAGGACCCTGTATTGTATGCACGCAGGTTCCAAGCTAAAATCATCTGGTGAATTTGGGAACATTACGTGGATCCCACTGCACTAAAAAATCTCTCATTCTCCATCATATCCCAAGAATATTGGGATAAAAAAGATTGTAAAGTATAATAAAGAGAAAAGAAAATTGTACATTTCATTCTCGTTTAAACTCTATTTAGCAAAAAATATAACAGAGGAAGCGGTGATCCTCTACGAAGAATTTAAAGAGTCAACGTGGACTAAGTACAAGAAAATCTACTCTAATGAACATTCCATCGGTCTTTAGAGTCAATTTTCCGCTCCTCATTGGCTTAATCTGTTAAAAATTAATCATCATGCAAAATTCAACCAACGGGCACAGTATTTACGATCGCTCGAAATCGACGCGTCGCTACTCTTTTAGGAATCATATTTATTAATTTCTGTAATAATATTCTTTATAAGAAAATAATGTTTATTCTAATAATTAAGTAGAAAATATCATAATATAAGAAATCATTACTTTATTTGGTGTCTGCTGTGTAAAATTAAATTAGTAAAATAGGATAAAAAAAAATTGTTATTATTGGACCTGCTCACATCGCGCGCGGCATTCACAGAAAAAAATGGTCAAAATATATTTTTTACTACATATTTGCATGCTCCCAGTCCCTAATACGCTAATACAAGGAAACTGAATTGACGAAAGGCTGGGTGCATGCATACCATTGGCAATATATTGGTTTTATACAGGTGATTCCTAAGTTGATACTTCTTTTTTAGCTCTGTATAGAAAGCGTTAAAATAAACAACATTTTCAAATACCTTTTTTCAAAAGACTTAAACTTAAAAGTAGGCGAGATATAGAAGTAAAAAATCTAAGTGCTGGCCTGGTCATCAAAACGTAGCCTGCTATACTTTATGTTTGTCTTATCTCTTATTAGTCATGTAATTTCGAGTCGGTGGTCAGTTTGTTATTTGGCAATCCGCTGCGGTGTGTTTTTCTGAAACGAGTTAATTTTAAATTGGTGACACGTGAAAATGGTAAAATTTGAAAACAATGAACTAGTAAAATGGTGCTAATTTAAGGCGAGTGTCGTCAAAGTGCGGCTGCTGCTTCGAAATTATACACAGAACGCTTTCCCTTGCGAGCTCATCCTACACCCAGAAGTTTTCTCAATGTTATTTAACGGGTAAGTTAGGCAGGACCGTATTTTATCCATAGTGTAATAAATGAACGGAAGTACCTTATTTTTGAGTTTTTTGAAAAAATGTATTTGAAAATGTTGTTTATTTTAATGCCTTCTATACACAGCTAGAAAAGAAGTATCAACTTAGGAATCACCCTGTATAAAATCCGACATGGTTTCATTTAAACTTTTTTTTAAAGACCCGTGTACGCTTCAATGATGTGTCAAACGGCGCCCCCTAGCGACCACTGCAGAAACAAACAACTCTGTCATTGAAAAAATTGATCCTCAAACAAATCGTGACCCCACTGGCCCCCCTACAACAATAATCCTGGATACGCTTCTGCAAGTATTCAATTCTATGCTGATGCCCACCCTCATTATTTAGCTTTTTATTTACAAAATTCACAACACACAAGCATAGCCAAGTTTGTTTGTTAACTTTAAACGATGCGCATATTTATTAAAATTTTTCCCCCGGAGCCGATAGGCCTTGAACCTGATCCATTTTTAGACTTGTATATTTGTATTGTTCTTGACTCCTATGAATTTTAATTTAAAACTCGCGTATGACTTTCAAATTTTTGTTGGAATTTTAACCAATCACAGTATTCAATTCAGAGTTTTATAAACATAAATTTTACTTTTATTAGGTTCCCGGCGTGTGAACGTAAGTCGACGGATGACTAGAGGGGGGTGGGGATAGAAAATGAACTGGCGCCACCACAGCGATGAATTAATAAAAATTCTCGATTTTTTAATTTATGCGATTAAAAAAATATATCATGTATCTCGTAGTAAAAGCACATTTGCGAACTCCAATGCTTGCATTGCCGTCCGGAAATATGTTGCTCTTACTCTTTTATAGGGTGGCTCGCTCTCAACGCAGGATTCCATGGCATCTAAATAGTCTATTTCAGAAAGGTGTAGAGTAATAAAAGCTCATTAGGTACGCAAAGGGACTACAGAGTGACCCAACGGATATTTAAGCCACTTTTATAATTTGGCATTGATTTCATTGCAAAATTCTTTATTTTCATCAAGTACAGGTAGTACCACCCGGGTTTGGGTCAATTTATGGGTTTTGACTATTGTTATCCATGTACAAACACTGAAAATGGTGTGACAAAGGCACGTGCAATATGTACATAGTGTTAGGTACACTTATTTTTTATTAAACATTATAAAAAAAATACAAAATACGTTATACAGAAATATATAAAAAATCATAATATTCTTCATCATCTGAGAAACTGTCATCTCCTCTTGACATTATAATTAATGGGTCGACGGTCCGTTCGATCAGGTGGTCAAGATCCCACATTTTCTCCTCTTCTTTAATGACATGGTCAACTGCTTATCGCCAGTTCTCTGGTGTCACTTCCTTAATGGCTTGATCAAACAGTAGCTTAACGTCTTTCATTTTGAATGTCGTGTGTGTCTTGCTAAAAAGCCTTTCACTTGCGCCCATATAAGTTCTATAGGATCTAGTTCGCAATGATATGGCAGTGTGCGCGGCACAGTTACTATATGTTTTTCAGTTATATCTTCCACGGCATATTTCATAAAACTATGTTTGTGTAAATTTGCTATAGCTAATAGTTCCTTCTTTATCAAATTATTTTCTTTTTTCTCTTTGATTAGTTATCATAAATAATTTAATGCACAAAATTTACCTGCGCCTATGGCCGACACCGAAATTGAGCCGATATGGACTATACTAAACTTAATAACATATTTCAGTTATAAGAAGGCATCTAGAATTTAAAATTACTTTGAATTTAAGTGAAGTTTTTATTCTCTATTCAAAGGTACGGTTCAACCCCAAGTTGTAATTTTTATACAGAAAATTAAAGATAGGGAGGTATAAACCATTTTTATCTTTGATGCGCCGTTCCAATGCTACAGCCTATCAATGACTGAAAATGCCATATTTTATCTCAAAAACAATTGAATTTATACATACAAAATATACGTAGAATTTTATAAGGAAGTAGAAAATAATAAGTATAATATACAGGGTGTTTCACCGTGGATGGAACGTTAGACGTTTATGAAAAACGGGTGATACGTTTTCTTCAAAAATTTGATTGGTCAGATAAAAAAACCATGAACGATCGTTTAAAAATATATTCAGCAATGCGGTGTTGCCGTTTCTGCCCGAAACAGGTGGCAACATCGTTATTTTAAACGGAACACCTTATATATTATATCCTTTTCTAATTCATTATAGAATTCCACGTATATGTTGTATAAAATGTCATAATATGCCTAAATTCAATTGTTTTTGAGATATTGACGTTTAATATGCCATTCTCAGACCTTGACAGGCTGTAGCATTGGAACGGTGCATCTAAGGGAAAAATGGTTTTCACCTCCCTATCTTAACTTTTTATTCTCTATCCAAAAATACTAACTTCCCTGTTACACCCTCTACAGGGTGTTCTATTTAAAAAAGTATGTTGAATATGCCCTGACTATTTAGTACACCCTGATCGAGACCCTGATTAATTTAAAATAATCTTAAATTATAGACCTTATGCTTATAACTCTGTTTTTGAAAAATATAAAAAGTTGTATAGTTTAGATATTATGGAACCTGCGTTAAGAGCGATGTATACAGGGTGTCCCACCGGGAACCGAATCGATCTATATATAGAAAACTATACATAGGAAAATTTTGAAAATTTGACAGTATGCTGATGGGGGCGACCGGGCTAAAATATTTTCATAATGGTGGCACTTCCGGTTATACCGGAAGTAAGTGTCAACTTGCTTATTTTAAATGGGACACCCTATATATTATTACATTTTTGCATTCTACGCAAGATTCTAGGCAGATTTTGTATACCATATCCTATACCTATGTCTAAACGTTTTTGACATATTTGAATTTTTATGTCAAAAATGACGTTTGCAAGCCTTAGAATAATTATCAATTTTTTCCATAAAGAAGCCTTATTTATTTAATTTAAGTGGGATTCCTTGTTATAAAGGACCTGCTTTAATAGATTTTTTATAATATTTTGATAACTATTAATACAGGGTGTTTAAAAAATAAGATTAAAAATGAAAATGAAAAAACTGCATAAAGTCCAGATTTTCAAAAGGAAACACCCAAATTTTATAATTATTTATTATTTAGCATTAAAAATAAGGGTAAGTTTGTATAAGGTTGTATATCCCAAAAACTCTTAGTTTTTGAAATATTGCCAATTTAATATTTTTATATGAGGATTTTGCTGCAGATTTTAAGTTCAGTTACTCTTAGTTGGCTATGGCGTCGCGTCGTTAAAAAACAATCAAATGCTAATAAAATCTATGACGCTGTCACTTAACATTATTAATAATCATAATCATTCCCGGGCGCTTAAGTTATACAAACGAAGATTATTTAAACTTATTTATTATTTATGGAGAATGTGATAAAGTTATATCATGTCACATTTGGCATTCGATATCCGCAAAAACAGAAGCCATCACAATGTGCTTATTAATAATGTTTAAATGGTAAGTGACAGCTTTATAGCATTTGATTGTTTTTCAACGCCGCCATAGCCAACTAAGAGTAGGTAACTGAACCTAAAATGTGCAGCAAAATCCCCATATAAAAATATTAAATTGGCAATACTTCGAAAACTAAGAATTTTTGGGATATACAACCTTATACAAACTTACTCTTATTTTTAATGCTAAATAAGAAATAATTATAAAATTTGGGTGTTTCCATTTGAAAATCTGGACTTTTGACAGTTTTTTCATTTTCATTTTTAATCTTATTTTTTAAACATCCTGTATTAATAGTTATCAAAATATTATAAAACAATCTATTAAAGCAGGTCCTTTATAACAAGGAATCCCACTTAAATTAAATAAATAAGGCTTCTTTATGGAAAAAATTGATAATTATTCTAAGGCTTGCAAACGTCATTTTTGACATAAAAATTCAAATATGTCAAAAACGTTTAGACATAGGTATAGGACATGGTATACAAAATCTGCCTAGAATCTTGCGTAGAATGCAAAAATGTAATAATATATAGGGTATCCCATTTAAAATAAGCAAGTTGGCACTTACTTCCGGTATAACCGGAAGTGCCACCATTATGAAAATATTTTATCCTGGTCGCCCCCATCAGCATCAGCATACTCTCAAATTTTCAAAATTCTCCTATATATAGTTTTCTATATATAGATCGATTCGGTTCCCGGTGGGACACCCTGTATGTGACCAAAAAGAATTAAAAGAGGATATTATGCCCATTTTATTTTATTGTTATGGACAGTCGCTGCTTACCCGCCTGGTTATAGAGAATTCTTGTTCAGTAGAATTTCAAATTTGATATTTAATGTTAATATAAATTACTATGTACCGGGTGTCCCACTAAGAATGGCTCTCGGCCGTATCTCGGAAACTACTGGGCATAGAAACTCAGGAAAAAAAAAATCTCAACTAAAGTGGTCATGAGAAAATTCTGGAAATAATTTTTAAGTTCCGTATTTTGCCGCAAGAGGGCGTAATTGAAAAGTAAATTTTAAAATTTTACATATTTCCGAAAATTCCACATTAAGGTATATCTTTGATAACACCATTAAAAAGCTTGGACAATTATGCATCATTTTGGTCTTATGCTCATTGGTGTATCGACTTTAATAAAAGGGGGGGAAGCGGTTGAATGTGTAATCAGTTAAATCGCTGTAACTTATAAACGACTTATCCGATTTTAGCAAACTAACGACTGTTTGGAAGAGAAATGTATGCACTTTCACCAATCGTATTTAGTTGTCCATAATAGTTCTAAAAAAAAATGCTAGAGGGCGCAATTTGTAATAATAACACATTTTTTGATTTTACTCCGAGAAAATAAATCATACGGTATAATTATGATACCATAATCGAAAAGTAGATAAAATTTGCTAGAACAAATAATAAAACCGCAGCTCGATATCTCCGTTCGTTTCAGCGTTATCGCCAATAGAATAATTTTTAAAAGTAAGCGATTATATATTTTTTAGAAAAAAAGTGGGACGACACTGATATTTTTTCATGTGGATATTATTTCTGATTAGCCTGGTCAATTCTGCATAAAAATGGTCTCTTGCGTTTTTCTCCTCAGGCACGCCGTTCTTAATTAAAATAATTAAATTAAATTAGACAGGCGGAAGTGAAGGTGGTCATTTCCAACAATTTTTATAAAACTAAATTTTTCATTATCAATGTTAATAATGATAATAATAAATAGTAGAGCTAATTTATTTTAATTAAGAACGGTGTGCCTGAAGAGAAAAACGCAAGCGACCATTTTTATACAGAATTGACCAGGCTAATCAGAAATAATATCCACATGAAAAAATATCAGTGTCGTCCCACTTTTTTTCTAAAAAATATATAATCGCTTATTTTTAAAAATTATTCTATTGGCGATAACGCTGAAACGAAGGGAGATATCGAGCTGCGGTTTTAATATTTTTTCTATCAAATTTCATTTACTTTTCGATTATGGTATCATAATTATACCGTATGATTTATTTTTTCGGAGTAAAATCAAAAAATGTGTTATTATTACAAATTGCGCCCTCTAGCATTTTTTTGAGAACTATTATGGACAACTAAATACGATTGGTAAAAGTGCATACATTTCTCTTCCAAACAGTCTTTAGTTTGCTAAAATCGGATAAGTCGTTTATAAGTTACAGCGACTTAACTGATTACACATTCAACCGCTTCCCCCCCTTTTATTAAAGTCGGTACGCCAATGAGCATAAGACCAAAATGATGCATAATTATCCAAGCTTTTCAATGGTGTTATCAAAGATATACCTTAATGTGGAATTTTCGGAGATATGTAAACTTTTAAAATTTACTTTTCAATTACGCCCTCTTGCGGCAAAATGCGGAACTTAAAAATTATTTCCAGGATTTTCTCATGACCACTTTAATTATAATTTTTTTTTCCTGAGTTTCTATGCCCAGTAGTTTCCGAGATACGGCCGAGAGCCATTCTTAGTGGGACACCCGGTACATACCTATATTGTTTCCGTTATAATTACTCCAGGGAAAGTTGCATTAGGACAACATATTGATCGATTATTAAGTGATTATAGGTACTTGATTAATATATAAAGCTACCATTTATGGTATTTTTAATGGAACTTGACCATAATTATATTAATTAGATATTTCTGGGAAATCGTCCAAAATATTTTTAAAATTTTAATTTACCCAGATACCTGAAAAGGCTGGGTAATTTAATTATCTTGCTTAGTTAGGCCAGGTTTGGATCATTGTTTTGTTCTGTTTCCAACAAAATACAAACATAATTATTTTTTTAGGGCTAAAATGGTAGCTGTATTGGTATATTTAATAATGTCAAAAAACTTTCCTCATGGTATTAATTTTTTTTTTTTGGTAAAGAGCCCCTTCACCTACTTCACCTGACGAGCCACCACTGATCTAAGGGCTTTTTGACTGTCAGAGTATACTGACGCCATCTTGTTTTTTGTAGGTACTATATCCGGCATATTAAATTTATATTTATTATATAAAACTTTTTTCTACTGCCGTTTTATAATAACCTCTTTTTGATTGTCATTATGATTTTTTAATAACTTCCTTTTAGGCGCAGCGTGCTTAAAAAATTTTTAAGCACGTTACCAGGAACAACGTGCTTAAAAATAACAAGTATAAACACAGACTATAGTTTTACCTATTTATTATAAATATTAACAGTACAATTACTTATATTATTAAAATTAATGCTGGGGTAACCTAAAACAGTTCGTTGAGATATTTCTCTTTGTAAAATTGATGAGGAATTTGAACTTTGAATAGTAATAGAATCTGCATGCCACTAGTAGAGCTGGTAGAACACTCGGATTCATTACATTTAACACGTTTGTTGTTAGCGTCCAAAGATTTTTGACCAAGAATTTTTTCGGAAATTTTTCTTTTATTTTCTAAAGAATCTTCTATATACCCCTCAGCCACAGTATTTGACTGCCAACCTCCATGTCGATTTAGCATTAATATATCCGCTCCAGAGTCAACTAAAAAAGTTGCTGAAGATCTTCGAAAGCAGTGGCCTGTATATTCTTTAGCGTTTGGAAGCTCCAAGAACAAAGCTATTTTCTTTGGTGTTGCTCCAATGGTATTAATACCCACTGGAAGTCTGGAATATTTGGAGTTTCTGTATGCGATAAAAAATCTTTCATGGGTTATGTGTGCTGGACGTAACTGCGCGTACTTTCGGAAAATATTCAAGAAGTTGATGCCGTCAATAGAGCCTTCGCTAATTACAAAGCTTCTTGCAATATTTGTTTTAAAAATGCGATTAGGTTTGTAAATGTCTTTATCTCAACATTGTTATTCAAATAAACCATCGTTCGAAGCATTGAGTAAGTACTCCACAAAGTTGATGGCTTATAGGCATCGGATAATAGTGAAAAATATGCCAAAAAGACTTTTTCTGATAAGTTTTTTTACCTTTTTTTCTTCACACCATTTTTTGAATTTTTGGTATGTGCCCTCATACAAACTTCTTGATTTTTGGGGAACAAGGTACACCATTGCGTCATTTGCGGCATTTTCAATGTCTGAGTCCTCTAAATCACTCATTTTTACTTTTATATTTGTCACAGTTTTTGACAAAAAAATCGAATTTTTTTTTGACAACTGTCGATTTTTTTGACATGAAAGGTGTAAATGAAACATAGGTAATAAAATGTTAGTAAAATAAAGTTTTTTATTATAAAACCTCAGTAGAAAAAATATTGTATACAACTCATTACGAAACAATGTCTTTTAGTCACTTTGACGTGTGTCATTTCGCAATTAATTGTATAAATAGCTATTTTACAGTCACCTACGGATCCTATATATTTTATATCATTGAAGATTAAGAAAAATATCCAAATTGGACCAGTCAGACCATGTGGTCCCGAGATACCAATGGACAAACTTGATCTCTTTTACTAAATTTTGATTTTGGTTGTTGTGTATAAAGGAATACAAAATAAAATTTTCTGTGTTTGCACTTTTTGATATTTTTAAGCCATCACTGAGAAATTAAATAAATAAAAAAACGATTGGAAAAACACGGAGTTTATCGAATATACGTCATGAAAACGGCAGCTTGGGAATGTTGCCAATGTTCTCTGAAATGTTTATGTTATCATACAATGACAACGTCTGAAAAGTAGTCCAATAGAAATAGGTAACTGTCCAAAATAGACGTATGCGGAAAAATAAAAAAATCATCAAATTATTTCCAAAATGTTATTTATATTTTGAGGCAAGGGCCTGTCGACATATTAAGCACCGGTTCCCGCAGATCACCGAAGTTAAGCGGTGTCGAGCGCGGTTAGTACTTGGGCGGGTGATCGCTTGGGAACACGGCGTGCTCTTGCCTCAGGGAAGAGTGTAAAATGAATCGACACCTAGCCATCCTATTCACGCCGGACAGGCCGGATGAGATCGGATATCTCGTAGGATGAAGGTGCTGTTTCACACTCCCCAGTCGGTAGATCACATTTGTGGTCGATGACCGGTTCAAGATGGCCTACGTAGTCGGCGAACCGTAAAAAAAAAAAAAAAAAAAAAAAAAAATTATTTATATTTTGTCTTAAAATAAGTTAATAAATTTCTAGGAATACCTACAACATATTATTTTACTAGCATAAAAGGTTTCAGATGTGGCAACACCGATATTATTGACAGAAGACCAAGCTAATGAAATGACGGTTGAAATAAGTCTAACCTAAGTTATTAGTCGATCTTTCTGCTTTATGAGCAAATAAATAAAAAGTAAAATACATCAAAATTCCACAATAATTCGGATGTAAACAAAAACACCGACATGACAAGTGAAAGATCGGTAACGATGCTCGCTGTAAATTTTCATCGGATCGACGTCATCGAGCCAGTTTTGGGTTTTTAAAATTTGTGGAAATTGTGCATGTTTTCAATGAGCTGCAAAAAATTCTTGGTACGACTTAGCAATAGTTTTATTGATGAAAAACTCCTATTATAGCACCGATTTAACATTTTTAAATGCCGAAACTATCAAATATGAGAATAGTGAAAGAGCCATTGAGTATTGGTGTTTATACGATGTTGCCAGATTAGTTCTTAAGTAGTTATCACTACTTATTACCTAAAATTCGTTGGTCTGGGAGATTTAGGTAACCATATTGTAAAAATATATTTCTGAATTCAAGTGAAGAACATTAAATTTCAACTTTCATTTGTCAAAATCCGTATACTGCATTGTATAGTGTGCTATGGAAATGACTCGTAATTAGTAGGTACCTATATTTAAATGGGTGACCCTTTTGGGTAAGGAATTACTAAATTGTTTCTAATCGACAATCTTAAAAACTTGGGGTAAGGACCCTGCATGCGCCGCAAGCGACATGCAATCCCAAAATATTGTTAAAACAGTAGCGGTGCCGGCGGGTCAAAATTTCAAAAGAAAAATGTAGAGTTTTCTTGATTAATATAGCAAAGCAACATTTGAACATATTTTTCTACAATATATTTTTATATCAGTAATTACGTGTTGAAATATCAATTTTAAAAAAATCAGAAATTTATTAATATTCAAACAAAAAAAAATTAAAATTCAATTCATTCGACCTAGACCGTTATTAAGCGGGCTTAAATTGCCTTTGTATTATTATTGAAAGGGCCCGTCTACCACCTGGATTTAGCTACTGGTGAATTGTCACATACGGGGGTCGTATAAATATATCTCCAGGCCAAAGCCCTTACCAGCTTCGCCAGGCAACACGAATTAAACACACCTGGTATACTCTCGCTTCGCTACCTTTACAAAGTCGTCTAATTATATAACTATAGAATATGCAGTACGAATAGGTACAGTTACCTTGCGTTCCCTCGTAAGCGATTGCCATTGGTCGACTCGGCCAGGTAAGAGAACCAGTCTAACTTCATCAGTCGACCCCCGGTGAAATAGGTATACAACACGAAATACCTGAATTACTGTGCATGGCCAACTAAAACGGGAAAATACAGTATACGCTTGAACCTAAACTAAAAACGATATTTTCGTAAATTGGCAAGAAGGCTGTGAAAAAATTGAAAAACTTTTTTGTTTTCGCGTCGCGTACCTTTCGATTTTACCTGTTGATCGTTCGGTGTGTGTTTGTGCGCGTGGATTCAACTAAAACTGATGGAAATCGTACCATGTAATTTTATAGAAGTAAATTAGATACCCGAGTGAAATTTCGAGGGGCTACAAAGCGCTTTTTACACGTTTCAGTGCCCTGCAGGTCTAAATTTGTGATAGAAACGGGAAAACCTTTAAATTTGCAGTGTTTTCGTACAAGGTGTCGAACTTAGGTTAAGTATACGCATATCTGTGATCTTTAATTTTAAGGAGACTGTACTGATAAGATACCAACTCGAAATCAAACAACAAATCTCACCTGGATATTATTATTTCTAACGAGACTTCAATAAAAATTAAGAACATATTTTGCCTGACCTAACGGGTACTTAGGCCCGATCCGACAGGTTGTTGTGGACGTCTCACGTGGCAACATGGCCGCCGATAGCGTTTGTTTATGATGTGGTCGTACAGGGTTTAAAAAAGAGCGCGAATTTTCCAAATGAGTATCAAAGGACTGAATATGGCGGGGCCCCATCATATTTGCATCCTGTATGTCGCCACGGCGGGGTTGCAGGGAACTCTTATGGGCTCTGATGAACAGGAAATTGTGCTCCTCATTTATGTTATTGTGGATGTTATTCAAAATAAGGTAAGCTATTATGATAAGTGTTTAAAAAATTATCTATTTAAGGGTACCTATCTAAAATTAATGTTATCACAAAAATATTAATTGACTAATTAAAAAGCTGTTATTAAAAATTCAATTAATATGTATATTTACCTAAACACATTTTAATGTAAGTTGTATATGTAGGTACAGGGACGGGTATATAATTCTGAATATGAAATAATCTTGAAAATAATTGGCTCATTAAAAAGCTATTAAAAAAAAATTAAATATGAATAAGTACAACTAGGTACATACATAGTCAGGGCCTATTTTTTCAATAGGCCCGGGCCTAGGGCCCTGTCTTCAGAGGGGCCTCGCGCTCGGCCCTAAGCGACAATATATTTATTCAAATAGTAAAAGACACAAACACACTTTATTTGGGTTGCATACTTGTGAGGGAAAAATACTTTTCATAGTTGTGAGGGGTCTCAGATTGCCAATGCCCTAGAGCCCCTTATAATCAAAAATAGGCACTGTACATATGTCTATAGTATAAAATATATATGCCTACAAGACTTGAAAAAGGTTTATTTGCAATAAAAGGCACTATTTTAACAAATAATCAAAATACATAAACAGTAATATAATCTTAAGACGCGAATAAGAATAAATAAAGACCCAAAACATTTTACTACTTTTTTAATAGGTACTTTTCTAAACAGCGTCAGTGGATTGCGGCCGGGGGGGGGGGGGGGGTATACTTCTTCGATATGTTTATTTTCCATAACACAATTCATAATCTGACGTGTGTAGATTAATTACGGCTTACTAAAAATCTGGGGAAATTATGTGGTCCCGATGTCAGCTGATCGATGACAGATTACTGCTGTCGTCTGTCGAAAAACGAAAGAATTGGTTGCGCAGACTATATTAACTGCACTTACGAAGGGCTGTATCGTATTCACCACAGTGACTGTTTCTATGTTAACCATTTAATAATATACATACAGACCGTTACCGTATAGATATCGACTAGCTTATCATCACTAAACTTGGCTAAAATGTTGGAATTCGTTATTAGACAGAGTGATTGGGGCAACTTAAAGGCCGAGTAAACGAACGCGCTAAATTTTCCCGTGTTAAATTGCGGTTTTCTTGAAACGGATTACAAAAAAACTAAACAAATTATTGTCCAAATTTAAAAAGTTTTTATTTATAAATATGAACAGGATTCGTTTAAAAAGAACGCAATGTTTTTAATCTCTATATACATAGATCTAATTTCGCATTGGGATGGTAACTTTGGAGAATAATTATTTATAGTCTATTTCAGAAAGGTGTAGGTAAAGTAATAAAAGCTCCTTAGGTTCAAAGGGACTACAGAGTGACCCAACGAATATTTAAGCCACTTTCATACGTAAGCATTGATTTCATTGCAAAATTCTTTCTTTTCATTAAGTGCAGGTAGTACCACCCGGGTTTGGGTCAATTTATGGGTTTTGCCTATTGTTATCCATTCACAAACACTAAAAATGGTGTGACAAAGGCGTACATTATGTATATAGTATTAGGACACTTATTTTTTATTAAACATTAAGTAATATATAAAAAAAAATACATTATACAGAAATTAAATAATAAAAAATCATAATATTCTTCGTCATCTCCTCTTGACGTTATAATTAACGGGTCATCGGCACAATCGATCAGGTGTTCAAGATCCCACATTTTCTCCTCTTCCTTCATGACATGATGGACTGCTTTTCGCCAGTTCTATGGTGTCACTTCCTGAATGGCTTAATCAAACAGAAGCTTAACGTCTTTCATTTTGAATGGCGTGTTGTGTCTTGCTACAAATCCTTTCACTTACGCCCACATAAGTTCTATATAGGATTTAGTCCGAAATGATATGGCGGTGTGCGCAGCACAGTTACACTACGTTTTCAGCTATATCTTCCACGGCATATTTCATAAAACGATGTTTGTGTAAATTAATAGTTCCTTTTTTATCAAATTATCTTTTTTTTCTTTGGTTAGTGTATCATAAATAATTTAATGCACAAAATTTACGCCTATGGCCGACACCGAAATTGAGCCGAACTGGACGGAGTTTCCCATTTTATTATTCTACGCCTTTTTGAAATAGACTATAGCCGAGGCCTAGCAATAGTTTTATTTATGAAAAACATTATAGCAGCAATCTCAAGAACGGAAAAAGGAGGGGGAGGGTACATATATAATAGTGGTTTCAAATATATCGTAAGTCGATTTATTTCATAATTGTAAGTTTTTAATTCCCCTCGTACTTTATTTAAATCCCGTTTAATCAACTTTTTTTTTCTCACATTTTACAGTATATTTCCAACTGAATCAAGTTTTGGAATTAAATAATTTATTATGGCAACTTTTCAAAAATCTTTATACAATGCATAAGAAATGATTAGCACTTAGCTACCTGCTAATTAGTCTACCAATCTCGTATAATATAGTTGAGTTTTTAATTAATCCTTGTTTGGGTGTAAGACCCAAATTAAATTCCATTGCAAAATAACCACCGTCTATTAGTAGATAGTGACTAGGTTTCACTTGTTATAATACTTTAAATGCAAGTAGATAATATATAAGTAGTTTTTTTCAGTAGGTACTCTCGCAAAATGTAGTCAAAATACACATAAATTCTGGTATACTTTAGAGGTGAGAAATACTGTTACCGATATGGAAGGTTCCATTTCATACCACGGCAGGAAAATACCGCGACTAAATAACCGTTACTTTGGAACGAACTAGTGAGTGCAAGGTTTGCAAAAAAAGAATATTATTTGTCTAAATAAAAAATAATCATTCCTATCTGTGACGTTGAAATCTCAAACCAGTAAATTATAAAATTCATATCGAATGTCAAATAAATTAAACGATTTTTGAGAGTAATTTTCGGTGTGATTTCCGCTAAATTGGAAAAAATACCAAGAAAATTCCTCTTATTGTTAGTGCCTGATTGAAATTATTGTAAAACTCCTCTATTTTAGCACAAAACTGATTAGAGTTTTTAATGATATTAAAATATTTTAGTTAAATAGACAACAACGCTCTTTAACTTCTTGAGTTATTTCTTTCATTATCGATACACGCCAAAGGAATATCAGGGACCGCGTCCATTGAAAAATACTATACCACTGTGGTTACCGCGCCAGAAAAACACTAGCACGAAAGGCCGCAACCGTTCTCTCAGCAATCTTTCATCCTCGGCCAAAATACCGTCAACCACGAGACTGTTACTGTTCTCCAAATACCGTTTGCCGCTGCGCGCTCCACCACCGCTGTCGCTTTCTCTTGGTTCGCACCGCAGGGTGTAGCGGCGAAGGACGAAATGTTAATAATTTCAGAGTAACTGCTTGCTTATATGACGGTATTAAAGAATATCGTTTCAAAGTATCTAGCAGTTACAAACAATAGACTATAATAATTGTCACAGATGTCGCTCCGTTCAACATCTTACTGTTATGTCCCACCAAATACTGCTTAAGCAGTTTTGAGTTGTTCCTTTTCGTCGAATCCTAGCTCTACTGATGAGCCATGCTATGACAAAACACGTCTAGGGATGGATTTGACGAAATGAAAGGAAAATCTTTATTTGATTTAAGTACATTTGTTTAAATGGGTACGCCTATGGTTCGGACACAAATGTTTCAGCTTTAATAATCTGTGCCATTGCATTATTGCGTTTTACTTTTTAATTCTTTGACCATAGTCTACGCCACTGTATCATTCCTAAGCTAAAGGTAAACTTTTATGGCATGGTGTTCTCAAATAAAAATGCCATAGACAACGGATTATTATATTGTTCTCTTTTTCAAGGTACAGGTACTTTTGCAACCACAGTGCCAATGCACTTGCTCGGTTACAAGATTTTAGAAAGTAATACCTACAGACGCAAGTACCATAAAAACTGCGATTTAAGATGTATTAGAATGTAATAAAAAATAGACTGCAAGTCCGTTTTTTTATTAAATAAATAGATAAATATAGAAATGACCATAGAAAATTAATTTTTCCTATGAAAATGGGCAAAAAGCACGGTTAATTTAGCTAGAAAGCGGCGTATGTATACAGCCCCGGATCTAAGGGGGGGCAAACCGGGGCACTTGCCCCGGGCGGCAGTTTCATGGGGGCGCCAAATCCTTGAGACAAGAATTCGAAATATCGAACAAATGAAGCCTCTTTTCCCACAATCTTATAGGTTTTTATCAAGTAATCGAATTTAAATATAATATTTTTGAAAAACAAACTTTTCTATTTCCATACGTCGGCGTCGTTAGATAATAAAAAGTTTAAATTTATTAAAGGATTATTATTTTAACAAATGGTCACAAAAATGTAACTTATTGACAATTTTAACAATATTTCTCAAACACTGAAGGGAGGGGGCGCCACTATCAAGGTTTCGCCTCGGTTCGAAAAAATCGTAGATCCGGGGCTGTATGTATATCACACGCGTGTTAAAAAAATATTTCAACACTATCAAGACACACTAGTTAATTTAAACATAATATGGGGCCAATTTGACAGACCACCTCTATTTATTAAAAAGAACAAATTTTAGAAAGCAGTAATTGTAAAGTGTTTAACTTATTTATCATGTATTTGTTGAGTGATTCAGAATTAGAGTGTGAAAATACGCCATCTGAAATTATAAAAATGTTAATAATAAACTGGAAAATCTGTTAGGTACCAGAAAAAACAAATCGTGCTGAAGAAAATGTCATGTATTAAACAACAAATCTCTACAGGTACCGATAGCGTAGAGAATAGAGCTCTAGCCTACAGTTCGCAAGGTCACAGGTTCAAATCCCATCAGGGGTATTTGTCTTTTTTTTTATAAAAATATTAAATAATTTATAGAATTATTTTGAATTTAAATCTTCCTTGTTGGGTGGATTTCCTTGACTAAATTTAAAATTTTTCGTTCTGGTTAATCTAGAAGTCAATCCAAGATTAGTTTTGTTCTTTCTATGATATATAAAAAATGAAAAGAATGATCTGGCTTATCGATCAGTAATACATAATTTTCGTGCAGAATAATTCGTTTTTTTAACTAGGGCCGACTAGTTGTTTGATGTCGGTAACCTTTATAAATGAGCGCCATCTGTGTCGTTGTTAGACACTCTTGAGCATACCAGCACCTCTAACAAACTTATAGAAATAAGTAAATATTAAGAGGAAATCGCCTGTAAAGACATTCGTCACAATTACAGGAGTCCCGCTAGGCAGCGCTAACTCAAATCGGTTTATTAACCGAAAACAGTGAGTAAAGACTTACTGGTGTGTCCCACCAAGTGCTGCCTTAAGTAGCTTCGAGATCCCTTTTCTTTTCGTCGAATCCCAGCTCTACTGAGAGTCATGATATGACGAAACGCGCCTAGAGATGGATCTGGCGAAATGAAAAGGAAAATCTTCGTCTTTATAAATGAGTTTTCGATGGTCCCTTGTATACCTACCAGCAAATCTAAATTTTTGATTATTGTGTATGAAGGAATAAAAAATAACATTTTCTGTATTTTCACTTTTTTATATTTTTAAGCCATCACTGAGAAAATAAATAAATAAAAAAACGATTGGAACAAAAACACGGATTTTATCGAATATACGTCATGAAAATGGCAGCTTGACAGTGTTACCAATGTTCTCTAAAGTTTTTGTATTAGTACAATACGATGACAAAGTCTGAAAAGTAATCCAACAGAAATACTTGTCCAAAACGGACTTAGGTAATGACTTTTTTATTTAAAAAATAAAAAAGTCATTATATTATTTCCAAAATATTATGTAAGTAAGTACCTATGTTTTGTCTTAAAATAAGTTAATAAAGTTCCAGGAACAAAATATAATATTTAAGTAGCATAAAAGGTTTCTTTCACATATGGCAACACCGAAATTATTGACAGAAGACCAAGCTAATAAAACGACAGTTGAAAAAGTCTAACCTAAGTTATTTGTCGATTTTTCTGCTCAATGAGCAAATAAATAAAAAGAACAGTTATTTAAAACAAAACTACATCAACATTCCACCATAATTCGGTCGGATGTAAGTGGGATGTAAACAAAAAAACCGACATGACATACATCCTTCTGAAGGTTTATCCTTACTTATACCACTTAAATAGTTGCACCACTTTTCCTTTGTTTCGTTGAGGCTGCATTCTAACTTTACTGATGATATCTCTATTTTGCTCTGTCCTCAACACTAGAGCTCGAATCAACAAATTAAACTCTCAAATATTCTTTCCTTTCGTCTTGAATTTGCGCCGTAACAAATGCTTACGCTTAATTTAGACCTGCCAATGAGTTGTTTGTTTTAAAATTATTTCACCAATCAGCTAAACGTAAAAATTAGTTATGTGTTTAATTTAACCAGTAGTGTTTGGGTTCCTCCCGTGTCGTTTAAAAATAAAAGCGGGTTTAGAGTTTCAGTATGTCGGCATTCACAGAGGCGTGACATAAGAAAACATACGTACCAGGGGAGCTAGAAAAGTGGTCTTTCTGAAAATGAACCACAATATTTTTTGGTAATTTTATTTTTTAATATTTTTTTTTTATGACAAAACACCTGCACTGTAGGAAAAATCCTTTAAGGCGCTCTGGGAGCGGTGCGAGTGCGAAAAAAGCGATTAACGTTGGTCTTGAAACGTTAAAGATTGTATTCATTGGGAAACACGACCTCAGGAAGATCATTCCACAAAGATGACGTTCTCCAGATGAAAGAATTCTTGAACAATGAAGTTCGAGGAGTACTAAGCTGAACAACATATGGATGAGCGGCAGTGGTTTGCCGTGTATTTCTGTTTTGCATTGCTCTAGGTGGAATCAAGTGGGCAATGTCAGTCGAACACCTGCCATGGAAATATCTGTAAAAGAGAGCCAAATCACCAACCTGTCTTCGATACTCCAGGCTATCGAGGGTCTTGGTCAGCTCGGGGTCGCCGATCAGACGAACGGCTCTCATTTGAATGGAATCCAGTAGCCGAAGGGTGTGCTTGGGTGCAGAGCTCCAGACATGAGAGCAATATTCTAATGATGGTCGAATCTGGGCTTTGTAGAGTGTCAAAAGTTGATGAGGTGTGTACAACCTTTTGGTGCGGAAAAGTACACCAAGTTTCTGTGCAGCTGCCTTGGCAATTGCGGCAACGTGATCATGCCAAGACATATTACCTCCCAGATTGACCCCCAGCAAATTAATAGACGGTGCCAGGGGAATTGCGTGTCCTGCCATGACTATATCCGGTTCTGCAATGTTAACCTTTTTGGAGAAGACTACACCATATAAAGCGATGGATCAGGAGTGAACACAAAATCCACTGGAACAACAGACAGGGATTACACCCTAGTAAATGCTTCATTGAGGATCCAGACTAACGAAACAGCTGCTTCAAATGAACAGGAATCAGCTGAGAACTGCAACTGTACAATGGAGACCTTAACTGCAGATTGTGCGCAAAAGCTAGGGAAACAGTACAGCACATAGTTTGCCATTGCGAGTCACTAGATCGGAAGAGGCAAAGAATACTCGGGGAACCAAAACTGATGGAACCAGAGGACATCTTTACCCTCTCCCCAGTTGACCTACACAAACTAGTGCAAGGAACTGAGATCACGGAGTGGGTGTAACAACTAAACAGGGTGAGCACAATATAGGCCAAACCTGGCCTAAGTGAATCCGGCGCATAGACGGGCCCTCGGAAAAAAGGGTCTATCATCTCTTTTGGGTAGTTTCCATTTGCGTTTCGCATTTATGATATTTACGAGTTAGGTCAAGTGACGTATTTGCCATTTCATTTTTTGATCAATATATCCTATCCTTTTCACTTTATCCAAAAAAGCGGCCAAATACCCATCTTTGAGTAGCAATTACCTACAATTTTAAATTAAAGAAATTGTGATTGATGGTACTTTTTGTTTAAAGTCACTTTTGATAGGAGAACTATTGCTGTGTTTTTATACATATTTATATTATGTGGTATGTGCCCACCCTAAAAAAATCGGGCCCCCTCAATGATACCCGACCCCCTTAGCATACGCCACTGGTCTTTTTGTAATAATTAAGTAATTGTCTACTTAAGTATTTGCCAAAGACGAGTCGGTCATTTTAACACGTCGTATTTTCACCAAAACCACGACAAATTATTCCACAGCAATTAAATGGTTGATGGTATTGTAGCCTGAGGCAAGACTACCGGTATCCACCTATATTATAACTAGGAACTAATAAATTGTTTTGGGAATTTTTTTGTTTGGTTAAAGAACAGGTGTAAAAAGTATAATTTTAATGCACGCAAATCTGTTTTGGAAAAACAGTAGACATAAAAGTCAAATTTAGAAAACGGGAAGTAGGTAATCACTGTAATCATCAAAAAAACAAACTAATAAAGCTATTAAAGTAAAGTAGATCAATATCAATCAGTGGCGCAAGCAAGGGGTGGAGGGGGGGGGACTGCCTGGCTGCAGCCCTTTCGGGTCTAAATGTCTAATTGCAACCAAATTTTTCGTCTCACGCTTGGACTCTTAACCAAATATCTACATATTTATTAAAAATAAGTAAAACCAATACAGTACAAAATCAATAGTGAATAGGCTGCCTTTTGGTACATAGATACGTGTCTATTACACTCTCATCACGTCAAAATTAGTGATTTTATAAGGAGTGATGAATTTTTGGCTTAGATTAAGAAGCAGTTTTTGTCGGAAACGCTTAGTTTTAAAAATGTTCCTTCTAAAAGTCCTCTTATGTAGGGGAGAGTATCATACCTTGGGACAAAAAACAGATTTTATTTTTTTAACCAAAAAGTATGTATATTAGAGCGATTTGCGAATTAGAATTGTAAATTGTACTCTTTTTTGCTAAAGAGATATTTTTTTCCATTCTGTTATATTTAGTTTTATATATTAAATCTGTAGTTTTTCACTCATGTTTTGATTGTCTCAAGGTTCAGCATAGTGATGTACCTTAGGACACATGTATTTGTACTTTGGGACAGTTGAAATTAGTAAAGATATGTTCAATTTTTAATATTTATTTTATATTTTAAAAAATATAAACATCTGTAACTTAGGAAGTATTACTTTCAACTGAATATAAAAGGAAAAATAACATATTAACCTAAATTATAAGAGGCAAAATCTAACTTAAAAGAAATAAGTAAAATTTGTCTTTTACTGCCCCCTTCACATTTTGGCGCTGGTAATTTTCTTATTATGTCTTCTACGGATATATCATATATTTCCTTCTCGGATTTAGAGAATTTTTTTCCATCTCCATATTTTTTGTAATAGAGAACTTGAAACTCCGATTTTGAATAACAATTTAGACCTTCTGCAACATAATGATTTACCATTTTTTTTCCCTAAAATTTTAATCAATAAAAAGTCCCCTTTTAAGATATCTTCATATTCTAGTTCTTCATCTTCACTGTCCTGAACAGATTCATCATCGCTACTGCATTAGTTCCACTGTATTCAAAGGTGTCTTTTCCTTTGGTTTTGTGTGTACCCAAATGCCGAGCGAGAGTCGATTTAGTAACATTATAAATTTTAGCAGCATCTCGAATAATTATGCAGATTTTCCTTAAAAGTTGCCACTACAGCAGCTTTTAATGCTTGACGATCTACTGGTTCTTTCGTTTTACCGAGGCATCTTGAATAGCCTGCAATAAAAATATATCATCGGTTATTTTTATGTTCCAAGGTACAATATTGTGTCCCAAGGTACAGTCCCTGGATTGTACCAAGGTACAGCACAGCACAATTTAACGGTCGCCATTTTAAATCAAAAAATCCGATTCGAATAAAAACAAAATAACGCGCAAATATTACCCTCTAAGATGAAAGGTTACTTACCAGTAAATAAAACTCACAAAACAAACACGTTATAGTAACAAAATTACTTCATAAACTGGGCACACGAAATTACTTTTTTCGATGAATATGCGTTATCGTCAATTCAACGTTTTTTATGAACTAAATCCCGTCACGGAGAAAAGTAGACGCATTGGTATGTAGGGATCTTTGGTTTATTGTAATAGTACAGCGAACAAATGAGAGGAAGCGCCAGGATGGCTTTTGTCCCAAGGTACAACTGTCCCAAGGTACGGCACTCTCCCCTACCTTTGTATAAAGATTTAGATTTCGAACGCATATCGTCTTAGTTATTGGTTTATGATGATGCAATTTTAAAGAAACACGAGTAAAAAGAATAATGTTTTATAGTATTTTTATATTATATATACTTTTCTGTCCCGTTTACCCCTTTTTAAATCAACATAGGTAGATATTATGCAACCAAATGTAATACAATATTTTTACGACGAAAACAAATGACAACAATCAGTATTATTTGTTTATTTTTAAAACAAAAAAATAAAAATCTTAATTGAAAAAAACTGAAAAATTTTCCACTTTTTTATTGAAGAAGTGTGATAAAAAAATAGTGCGAAAAGAACCTGTATACAAAACGACACTTTAGAAAGGAATATTTAAAAACCTAAACATTTGCAACAAAATCGTCTCTTAGGTTCGTAATCTACGCTCTAAGAATACATAATTTCTGAAAAAAATCATCGATTTTGGCGTGGTGAGCATGTAATATTTACGTACCAAGGAAGAAAAATAGTGCTTTTCCTCCTTCGGATAGTAGCAAGATCCAAGGGAAGAAACGCATTTTCCTCTTACGGTATGTGTCTATGTAAAAATATGCAGGCTGTTCCATTTAAAATAAAAAAGTTAGTATCTATTTTCGGTACCAACTGCCACCATCGTTTTAGTATTTTGAGAAAGTTCATATATTACGGTTCTTCATATTATATATCGATAGTAGCCCGAATCAAATTCATGTTTTGTATAAACATGTAGATATATTACCTATGTGGAAAATAAATTAATCATAAAAACAATAGAACGTAGGTTTAAAATTATCGGAAAATACCTACATTTAGATGAAAAAAAGTCGGGTTTGCAGTGGCGTGCAGCCCATGGAAGCACTATTTCTCCTCTCACTCACTCTCAATGTAATGAGTTATGATCCACAAAAATAAATTTATAATTTTTCTGGAATATATTATATTATGTAATACTATGTACATAATGCCACACCATGCATTTTCAGTGTTTGTGAATGAATAACAATAGGCAAAACCCATAAATTGACACAAACCCGGTTGGTACTACCTGCACTTAATGAAAAGAAAGAATTTTGCAAAACAATCAATGCTAACTTATGAAAGTGGCTTAAATATTCGTTGGGTCACTCTGTAGTCCCTTTTCATACCAAATGAGCTTTTATTACTCTACACCCTTCTGAAACAGACTATATAGTGGTAAATTTAGATATTAACAATAGCTATAGAAATTAATTCATTTAAACCATATTACTGTTGCTTAACCTACCATAGGCATTTTATGAAAATATCGTATTTCCATTTAAAACTTGCATCAGCTGATTAAAACATCGTTAAATCGCATGATTTCATTTCATGCAATTTTTCTTGAAATTGCACCTAATGTAAAAAGGCCCTAAAAAGCTTTCATACCAGCGTGAAACGCGGCATCGTTTCCTGGCTTGTCTAATTGAATACTAACATTTAATACAAACATTTTACTAAAGGGTTCACAAGAACTGCTAGTTTGGCGGATGATACCCTATTTAAAAAAAAATTGAAAATTTATTTTAAAGTTTCAACCTATACAGGGTGCTACAAAGT
Organism: Polydrusus cervinus; assembly: GCA_935413205.1. Lineage (NCBI taxonomy): Eukaryota > Metazoa > Arthropoda > Insecta > Coleoptera > Curculionidae > Polydrusus > Polydrusus cervinus. The sequence continues at coordinate 108,921,490 of OW284510.1, read as the reverse complement.
CGCGTGCGTGCATGGGGATCTCGAAAACGGTAAGAGATACGAAGATGGTTAAATTAAGGCAAAGTTGCGTTTTTTGGGGCTTAATAATTTGGTGAAAGAAAATTCTAAATATTTCGAGTGCCTTCGGAGATATCCGAAAAAAAAACGAAATTTTCAGTTTTGGTTTTTAATTTTTTGCGCCTTTATTTTTGACTTGGGAAAAAACACTTTTTCATAGCCGTTTTCTATGATCTACAATATGGCCTTTTTAATTTTTAAATGCGACGTTTCGTTCTTTGGATACCACCATGAAGTCAATGTTTTTAAATACGAGCCCTGGATTTTTTTATTACGGTTTGAGGGACTTATAGGCTTTAGAAACCTAATACAATTAAAACATTTAGAAAATTTTAATGTTTCGTCATCAAATAATACATTTAAAATTATCAATTTATTTCCTTACGGCCCTGTAAATTATTTAAAAAAAATTTGAGTCCTTTGAGTCGTTTTAAGATTTTTTAGTTAAATACCTATTAATAAAATACGATACAATTATTATTACAAGGAAAAAGAAATATTAATGTTGATTAGTGATGTATTAGTGTGTATTAAATTAACATGTTATTAAATGTTTTCATTTTTCTTTATGATTTTACTACTTTGCCTCAATTTAACCATCTTCGTATCTCTTACCGTTTTCGAGATCCTCATGCACGCACGCAAATTTGTAGCACCCTGTATAGGTTCAAATTATATCATCCCCCATGCAGAACAGAAAAATAGAAAAACTGCGGCTATTTATGTTGATTTCTTATTTTCCATTAAAATTACAAACGATGCCCCAATATTATCTTTAAAATCTCCACTGACGCCGCGCCACTTAATTGTCGTAAAATTCGTTTTTATAATAATTTGTATATAAAAAAATACATTTTATGGCCATCGCCAGACAATGCACTATGCGACTCATTGACTACTGTTTGCTCTTAAGGCCTTTTTACATTGAGTGCAATTGTAAGAAAAATGGCCTGGAAGCATGCGCTTCGACGACGTTTTAATCAGCTGATGCACGTTTTCCCATTTAAAACCTGCATCAGCTGTTTAATGCGTCGACAAAGCGCATGTTTTCAGGCAATTTTTTATTGCAATTGCACCCAATGTAAAAAGGCCTTTACACTCTGGCTGCTAGAGTGTGTGCGGTGGGATTTTATTAGCGGATTAGCCAAAAATGTGTAGGAAAAAATATAGCGTGTATGAATAACGTGACCATACGTTCCGTTTTGAACGGGACAGTCCCGTTATTTGACACTCAGTCCCGTTGTCCCCAAAAAAAGCTTCGGGACGCCAAAATGTCCCGTTTTCGGGAAGTGGGCGAAGTCGGTATATATAAAACTCAATTGCAAGTATCAGTTCTTAAAGCGATGTTGATTATAAAGGTGAATGTGAATAAAACCTGTCAAAAATACCATTCTTTTCTAAATTCGTCACCTAATATATTTTAAAAAATTCTTCATCTGAGAAATACCAAACTTAATTAAGCCGCCTATTATAATGTTGCTTAAAAATACATTTTTCTACTCCCACATGGAAATTTGCTGTTTCCTTTACACTTAAGTGGCGAGTAAAGTAGGCTATTCCAGTTAACTGTGCGGCAAAATTTCATAACAATCTTAGATAGGTAATGAAACTGACCAATCACAGTTGTCAATTACACAAAAGCCATTGTTGTTCCTGAAAGTACTGACCAATCACAGTATATTATTTTTACTGAGGCTCCGCCTTCTTTTTCAAGACACTAAATTATATAATTTAAATGCATATGGTACAATTTGTTATTAATTTGTTCAATATAATAAAATCTAGACGCATTTATAATAGATAATGCAACCTGCTGAATGTGCGTAGAAAATTAATTTCATCTAGCATCATTTATCAGTTGGTTTTCCCATAATTAGTTTAACGTTTCGATAGTCGAGAGGTAGAGCGTTTTACTATGGAACCAATGGCGTGAGTTCGAGCCCGGTAACCTAAAAACTTTTTTTTACATTTTTTAGCATAAGGTTTGTAAGTTTTTCCGTTGAAAAAATATACTGTTCAACTCGAGTGGATTGTTCATATTGCCCTCGGAAGTTTGAGCACTCCGCCTACGGCGTCGTGCTCAATTTACTTCCTCGTGCGATATGGACATCATATCCACTCTTGTTGTATAAACTACTATTTCAATTATGTTGTGCTTTACTTTAACAAACCAAACAGATTTTGCAGGGTCCCGATTTGAGGAGAAAAATAAATGGTCACGTTATGTATGAAGGACGCGAAAAATAAATAACACATAACATAAATCTTGCGATTCTGAAGCTACCTGCAATTTAAAATTTTAATTACCCATTTGTAGCTACTTCTTAATTAGATTTGGGTGGTGATTTAGAAAATGAACACCCGCGGATGCTTCCTACCTTTGCGCCAATTAGGCGCACTCTGTTGAGCACAAGTTTTTTTTAAAGCCTTTTCCGCAAAGGAGACGAATGGCATAATTTAATATTTACCTAGATCTTTCCGTTTTTTATTAAACTAAAATTGCATGGATATTCATATAGTCGGAACTGGTTTTATCGTGCGGGTCATACAATTCAAGAAGACATACTCTCAGTTTTTGTTTTCTTTACTTGCGTTTAATTTAACCCTCTAACCTCTAAATAAAATACGTAAGATAAATGAGACAGACTTATTCCATTTTGACATGAAAAAAAGGATATATGATATGTATTTACTTTCTAAAAAAGCTTATAATAGCACCAGCTACGTTTTATTTTAAATATGCCAGTTTTGTGACTTTGACAGTTTGTGACAAAATGAAACAATTTTCTGGGTTTTGGCATCCCCAATCAAAAAAAATGGTACTTAATCTGATAAACTATTTCGAAAATAAAAGAAAAAGTGGAAATTCGCCAACCAATATTCAGGAAACAGTAGCCAAAGCACTAGGAATTAGTTTAAGGACTGTGCAGAAAATTGTGCATGAAACAAAACAACATAATACCCAAGAATACTAAAAAGTTTAAACAAAGAAAACCAAAGACTGAGGATGTAAGCGAAAATATTAAAATTGGAGTTCGAAATGTGATTTACGATTTATACAAATCAAAAACCAATGTAACTCTTCCAGTTTTACAAAAAACATTAAAAATTTGGGGTGTTTTGGAAATTGGACTTGAAGCGTTATTAAAATTATTAAAAAATTTAGGTTTTCGCTATAAAAAAGACTGTAACCGAAGATTTTTATGTGAGCAGCCACAGATAGTGAGTCAGCGTGTTCAGTTTTTAAACAAATATACGGACAATAATTACAAATCGAAATTTAGTAAAGTGGTATTTTTAGACGAAACGTGGATATTTTCGAATGGAAGTGGTTCAAAATCTTGGCAAGATGAGTCTGTAAAAAGTGTTAAAAGGAAAAAGGGGTGCGGTACGGGAAAGCGTTTTATTATTTTGCATGCCGGTTCTGCAACAACACCAAATGTCACGTAGCCTGTGTTTAGGGGGGTCAGATGGGTAAAATAAGGGTAGACAGGTTTTCAATAAAAATACTATAAATATATTAACCTACAATAAACGGGTTACACTTAAACCTTGGTATAAACTTACGTACATTATATGATGTAGAGGCTGCTCCCAAAGGCGACGGTCGGGTGACGAGTGAAGACCCAGGTTATCAGACGCGTGGTGGTTGTGCGTGTACCACTGGTACCTACACTTCTACCTGTAGTGTCTGTCCTAGCGCCGGCTCTGCTATTTATATTACTTGAACTAGGTTGAGTTATTGATTGTGATATAAACAGTGCAAGCTTAGCATTTTTCTAGGACAGCATATTTTGTATGTTGAGAAACTTGGTCTTATAATAATGAAACTAAAAATTATTATTTTTTGGGAAAAATTACTCTTTTCATGACAATATGTTGCAGGTGCGAGTTTAATTTTTTCTTCAACATCAAACAGTGCTGACTATCATGATAATATGCATTGCGAAATGTTTCAAAAATGGTTAAAAGTTCAATTGATACCAAATTTGGATGCTCCGTCTTTAATTGTATTAGATAATGCATCATATCATTCAAGAATTTTAAATAAACAGCCTACTTCATCTTGGAGGAAAAGTAATATTTATGAAAAAGTAATATTTATGAGTGGCTGGAAAAACACAACCAAAATCCTTTACCAAATATGCTTAAATCGGAACTCCTATCAATAGCAAAGTCTCTTAAAAACCCCAAAATATACGCGGTAGATGAAATACTGCGTGAATATGGTCATGAGGTTCTACGACTGCCACCATATCATTGCCAGTTTAACGCAATAGAATTAATATGGGCTGGTGCAAAGTCTTATTATGAAAAACATGTAGGTGATGGTCTTAAATCCGACCAAGTACAAATAGTTTGGCAAGATTCGTTAGATCATATTACACAAGAGTACTGGAAGAAATCGGTGGAACATACAGAAATATTAATAAGGGATTGGTGGGATCGAGAACAAGTACTAAATGTCGAAGTAGCGCCAATGATAATTGCTCCATTCGAAGACGACTCAGACGACGAGGACTTTTCAGATTTTATAAGTGACGATGAGAGTTTTTAGGCTATAATAATTATAAACGGTGTTTTTCGTTTACATTTTTTAGTAGTCTTGGGTATTATATTATGCTTTTTTTTCATGCACATTATTCTGCATAGTCCTTAAACTAATTCCCAGTGTTTTCATTACGGTTTCCTGCATATTGGTTTGCGAATTTCCACTTTTTCTTTCATTATCGAAATAGTCTATCAGACTAAATGCCATTGTATTTTTAGGTTTTAGTAGTAAAATTGTTAAAATAAATTGCACTGTTTATTATTGTCGTTTTTAATTAAAGGGTATAGTAGGTATATAATTAACGATTATATAATTTTTTTGTAACTTTTTCAACTCCCCTGTACATAATTTTTACAAAACTAATAATATTAGGTATACCTATGTGGCTATCTTCGCGATAGCTAAAATAATGAAACTATTTTTCCTTCCTTCGGTATATTTGTAAATAATCTCACAACATTTTGATAGCTTCTGTGTTGTCTGATTTGACGCATATGATCAGTGACCTTTGGACCCGCACGTTAAGACCAGATCTGACTATATTATTACGATGTGAATAAAGGCCTTTTGACATTAGGTGCAAGAAAAATGGCGTGGAAGCATGCGCTTCGACGACGTTTTAATCAGCTGTGACACGTTTTCCCATTTAAAACCTGCATCAGCTGTTTAAAACGTCGACAAAGCGCATGCTTTCAGGCAATTTTTTCTTGCAATTGCACCCAATGTAAAAAGGCCTTAAAGGAAAGAATGTGTCTAAAAGAAATAATATAGCCATTGCAAGTTTAACATGTATTTTACTTAAAAAAATTAAAACGAAGCAATCCACGTGGACAACGTCAAGTAATTCATTATTCCATTTCATTATTAATTAATTAACCTATTAGGTGGTGTCCAGTGGCGTGCAATGCTGTTTTAATCAGGGTAGGCACCAATTGCATTTAAGACAAAAATTTACCTTCCGTAGCATTATTTGAGCATCTAAATTTCAAATTTCGTCACCAGTGGCGGCGCCAGGATTTTTGGGATGGGAGGGACAAATGGGCTCGATGATTTTTGAGTGGTCCGTCTTCCCCCGAAAATTCCATTACAAAACCGGATCCATTAATTTTTGTGGGGGGGGGGGCATCAGGGTGGGCACTCCTGTTTCTAGGGTGGGCCAGTGCCCCCCCCCCCCCAGGCCCGCGCCTAGCACTTTTGGCGCCCTTGTGCAAATTTAAAATAACGCCCCAAATTCGTTCAACGTTCATATGTGAGTACAGATACGGGTTAAGTTAGGTATTATTATCCACTATTGAATTGAACAATAATTTTAAAAAGTATATTTATAAATTTATTTTTATATTTTACAAGTACAAGCCATACAAGTATTTTCTCATTGAGATACATAACATAATTATAAACTTATAGAAAACAGAAATATATTCTAACAGTATTACAACTCAAAATTTTTGTATTTTAGTTTCAAATGTAATATATGATACAAAAGCACAAGAAATAAAAAAAATATTTAAAACATAAAAAATACTCGTTTATATATCACAGGACGAAACTGATCGACAAATAAAAACAAAACAATATATTATTTTAATAATGCAACATGTCACCTTTTTAAGGTTAATATCGAGGTATTAGGTATTGTTATTAATATTTTAGCTAAGTGAATTGAGCTTTTCGTGCTTTAATTTTTGCAAATTGTTTAATTAAATCATCGGTGTCTAATTCTTTTAGCTGGTCCGATTCTATTGAAATGATAGCAAGATTACTTAGTCGGTTTTGCCCCATGGTCGATCTTAAATAATTTTTTATTATTTTGAGTTTTGAAAAAGATCGTTCTGCGGTAGCAACCGAAACCGGCATTGTTAATAAAATACGAAGTATTATGCTCGTATTAGGAAAAGAATCCGCTAAGTTGTTAATTGTTATATAATTTAAAGTTTCTTCTGGAGACGTAATAACTTTTTCATCAAAATTTTGTAAATATTGCAATTCTTTAACAAGTTCCACGGCAGTTATGTCTCGCTCATTGCGAGTTTCAAAAACATATATCTTTTACCCCATGCACCTTTTCACTTCGCTAAGTTAATTATCGATCGAGCATCTGGCAACAAATGAAATCGCGACCGATGCAGCGCTTAATATATAAAGTTTCGTACATTGCAAGCTCAGACAGGAAAAAAACGCTTGTCCGCTCGTTGGCTCGTTGCAAGCCAAATTTCAAGCTCAAACATGAATAAAATCAGATTTGTTTGAGTTTACACAATTCATGTTATCATGCTACGTATTCGATTGAATAAATGCTATTATTGCGTACTCTCATTTGGAAAATATATTATTTTCGAGAAATTCGGTTCCCTCGTCTCAAAGAGAAAAAATAAAATAATAAACAAATAAAAAACAATGTAATAGCTAGCAATTCCTTACTGTTTTTTTTTATCATTATAAATTTTGTTTTGACAATGTTGTTTGTTGCTTTATCTTTTTTTTACTTTGGAGTTTTAAGGCTTTTCGGCGCCTTCGGCGCCGTCGTGCACCACACGACTTTGCCCTTATGTACGGCGCGGGCCTGCCCCCCCCCCCCCCCTCCTGGCGCCGCCACTGTTTGTCACAAAAGTCTTGTTGTTGAGTTTGTGGAAAGAACACTGGCAGAAGAAGAATAACGTGACATTATTTGTAAATGAGTTTAACAACACGACGGTCTTTACGTAAAAATTCTTTTAAAATATCGTCATAAAAATTGGTTTTGCGCTTTAAATCCTGTAAAAGTCGCTCTCCAGAGAGATTATTGTTAATAAGCGTGTCTCTCTCCCTGTGTGTTTTGTAAATAGGTATATGATTTATTTTTAATTCAGAAAAGGAACGTTCTGCAGACGCGCTGCTAGCCGGAATAGAAACATTAACGCCTCCATTTTTTTTTCCGAAACCCGACGGCGCAAAGTCTAGCAAAAGGCCGAAAACACTAATTATAAATTAAAAATCTATTATCCACCTGATTGAACCAATGTTGCCAAAAACGAGGTCAATAATTATGTGAAATATGATGATAAGCTTACTGATTAATTATTAAATATTATGAACCTATCAGCAAACATTATTTAAATTGTCACAAAAGTGCTTCTTATTTTACGATACCTTATCCGTTATCCCTTTTAAAATGTCTTAACTAAACTAATTAATAATAAAACTTATAAAGGCGTGTTTCATATTTTATATTGAGAAAGCGAAGTATTTTCCAAACTACGGTAAAACTTGAAGATTGGCACCAATGAACTTACCAAATGCGTGCTTTCTTGGCGTGAGCTGACAGATGAAGGAAGGTCGAAGTCGACTGGTATGTCAAGCAGTAGCGTAGCCAGAATTCTATTTCGGGGGGTCTAAATGGGTAAGGAAACCGATGAGCCAGCGCCGCAGGGAAATCGCCGAAGGCGAAAATTTTTTTGGGTGCCACGCCCAAAAAACCCTTTTTTTGGACAAAAATTTCAAAATAAAAAAATACATACATTTAAAGAAACTTGAAGTGAGTTATACAAATACACTAATATAGGTAATATAAAACAGATAATATATAATACTTGTTAAACAAAAAAAACTTCATGAAATAAGCATAATTGAGCAAAGAAATACTAAAAATAAGGTATATTTTTTAATTATTGAAAAAAAAAATTTACCATAAACTTAAAGCACAACATATTTTTTAGCCAAAAACTAAACCGTGATTCGTCGCCTTTTTTGACAAAATATATTCATATATCAATGTGGATTTTTTTATGAATACTAATTAAAGCTGAACTTGTTGTATGCTCTTCACCTGAATGATTTCTCAGATATGTTTTTAATCTTCGTCTTTCTTCTGAAGCTTTAGTTACTGGGAGAATGATTTGTTATTTTATTTGGCGCGTTATTGATAGCGTTACCGTCAATGATTTTTTATGTTGCCTAATTATAGTTTATATCTTCGTTTTTTTTTTTGATTTCGGGGTGGGCCCGGGGCGAGTCACTAGATCGGAAGAGGCAATGAATACTCGGGCAACCAAATCTGGAACCAGAGGACATCCTGACCCTCTCCCTAGTTGACCTGCACCTCGACCTGCACAAACTGGTGCAAGGGACTGGGATTACCGAGTGGGTGTGAAAAATCAAACAGAGTGAGCACAATGAGTCAAACCTGGCCTAAATACATCCGACGTGTGGACGAGCCCTCGAAAAAAAATGGTCAAGGCATAGCATTTTACTTGACTCTCGGCATTATTAAGAAAATGTCATTTTAGTATTTTTTGTGGAGCTGAATACAAGTACAGGCACAAATCAGATATAGAAAAAATGTACCAGCGCAAAAGAATCCACAGCAGGTCGAACTGTTAACTTCCCTCTTTTTTAAAGTCGGTTAAGAAGTCTTTGAAATAAAGTAAATTATAGGATAACTAATTTTTTAATGGAAGATGTTGTGAAATGTTTTTAATAATGCATTTTATATAAATCTGTTTTTAATTCGTATTTATTGTTAACAAAAATTAGGCAAGCGGAATAACACATCAGATATAACATACGAGAATTCATATTAAAAAGGTTAATATTTACATCGATAATGAGTAGTAATAATTAATAATTATGTTTTGAAATAAATAGCAAATTATCTAAATGATTATGAAATTATCATGATGAGTAGGAGAATTTAAAAAATATGATGGCAATAAATGCGGTGGCTAATAGAAAAAGAGCACCATAATATAAATATACATACATTTATATATTAATACGGACACTTAAACTTCTACTAATATACAGGATGATGGAAAAGAACTTTGACCAGTAAAGCATTGCCTATACCCTGGGAAAAATAAAACAATCAGAAACAATTTTTTTTTATATATTACTTTTTATCCGTGTAATCCAACTTTGGCAATTAATCTCTACATTAATATAATAAATAATAATATAGGACCGAAAAATGAATCCTATATCATTTTACGAACGCATTATCTGCTTATTTATATCGTAAACTAGATCCCTGTATAAGCATTCCGTAAGACCGTTCTAAAAGCAAAGATCTCGCTGTGCATTAGCGTCTTATGCAAAAGCAATAGCATTGCTTTTGTACAAGTGGAAGCAAGCGAGAGAGCCAGTAGACAGTGGGGTAGAAAAAGATGTAATAAATAAACCATTTGCATCCTTCGACCTTCCTTCATCTATCAGCCCGCGCCAAGAAAGCACGCGTTTGGTAAGTGCATTGGTGCCAATCTTCAAGTTTTATCGTAGTTTAAAAGATACTTCGCTTTCTCAATATAAAATATGAAAGACGCCTCTATAAGTTTAATTATTAATTAGTTTAGTTAAAATATTTTTAAAGGGATAACGGATAAGGTATCGTAAAATATGAAGCACTTTTGTGACAATTAAAATGATTTTTGCTGATAGGTTCATAATATTTAATAATATTTCACATAATAATTGACCTCGTTTTTGGCAACATTGCGCCCATATAAGTTCTATATGATTTAGTTCGCACTTCGCAATGAACTAGCGGTGTGCGCAGCACAGTTACCTACACTAAGTTGTTCAGCTATATCTTCGACGCATATTTCATAAAACGATGTTTGTGTAAATTTGCTATAGCTAATAGTTAATTCTTTATCAGATTATCTTTAAATTTAATACTTTTGTATTTGTAAAAAATGCTACATAATTATTGCTACACAGAAAAAAAATTACTTATGTTAATACCAATAATAGTATTTTTATTGAGTGCCTTTAAATTGTTTCAATAAAATATAAGCTTAAAACAATAAATTATATTTGAATCAATGAAATTAAAATATTTTGATTAATTATACATTTAATATTGACCTGTTTGAGGAAATATTATTTAATCAATTAGGACTTGTGTTTTTCCAATTACAGTAGATATATATTATAAACCGATAAACTTAAAGATTGCCTGTAAAACCAAAAAACAATTGTATTAAAGCATAATTAATTTATTTAATAGTACCTACTGTAATTTAAATAAATACCATATTGTTTTAAACAAATTATTACATATTATTATTCAATCAGTAACTAGGAAATATTAAAATAAATGTAATTTCTTTTATTTCAATGGTAGGCAACACTTCTTCACCTCTTCTTCTGCCTCCCATAGTATTTTTCTATTCAGTTAAACATTTTAAACCGTTAAAACAGGTTTTTTGGTTTAAAATGGTAAATCGGAAGTTGTAACTTTTAGATAGAGATTAAAAATTAAGTTAGGGCGGTCAAAACCATTTTTCTCTAAGATGAACCGTTCCAACGTTACATCCCGACAAAGTCTGAAAATTCCATGTTTTGAACGTCAATATCTCAAAAACCATTGAATTTAGATCTATATGACATTTACAAAAAAAGCGTAGAATTTTGTGGGGAATCAGAATATAATACAATATAATAGAGTGTTTCATTAAAAAAAAAACAAGTTATATTCGCCACGTTTTTTTGGCCACCCCCGTATACGTATAAAATAAATTAGCTCTACTATTTATTATTATCATTATTAACATTGATAATGAAAAATTTAGTTTTATAAAAATTGTTGGAAATAACAACCTTCACTTCCGCCTGTCTAATTTAATTTAATTATTTTAATTAAGAACGGTGTGCCTGAGGAGAAAAACGCAAGAGACCATTTTTATGCAGAATTGATCAGGCTAATCAGAAATAATATCCACATGAAAAAATATCAGTGACGTCCCACTTTTTTTCTAAAAAATATATAATCGCTTACTTTTAAAAATTATTCTATTGGCGATAACGCTGAAACGAACGGAGATATCGAGCTGCGGTTTTAATATTTGTTCTAGCAAATTTAATCTACTTTTCGATTATGGTATCATAATTATACGTATGATTTATTTTTTCGGAGTAAAATCAAAAAATGTGTTATTATTACAAATTGCGCCGTCTAGCATTTTTTTTGAGAACTATTATGGACAACTAAATACGATTGGTAAAAGTGCATACATTTCTCTTCCAACCAGTCTTTAGTTTGCTAAAATCAGATAAGTCGTTTATAAGTTACAGCGATTTAACTGATTACACTTTCAACAGCTTCCCCCCCTCTTATTAAAGTCGGTACGCCAATGAGCATCAAAGATATACCTTAATGTAGAATTTTCGGAGATATGTAAACTTTTAAAATTTACTTTTCATTTACGCCCTCTTGCGGCAAAATGCGGAACTTAAAAATTATTGCCAGGATTTTCTCATGACCACTTTAGTTATAATTTTTTTTTTCCTGAGTTTCTATGCCCAGTAGTTTCCGAGATACGGCCGAGAGCCATTCTTAGTGGGACACCCGGTACATATGTATATATTAGGTGGGCTGAAAAGTTCGTAGGCTGACTCATAGATGGCGTTACTAGAACGGAATCCATGTGATTTTTACTACTACTAACCTTCAAAAGATACGTGTATAAATTTCACAGCTGCCGGATAATTAGTTCGTGCAATGTTGCCAGGTCTGGTGATTTTTCACCAGATTTGGTGATTTTGAACCCCATCTGGTGATCTGGTGAAAACTTTTTAAAAAAGTCTAATTTCTGGTGATTTTTCGGCACTGATGATAAGCTTATATCTTAAAAAAAAAGAGAGAAAAATGGCTTGATTGTGTTTTATTCTTCTTTGTTAAAAATGGTGACATCGATGCAAAAACTTATTGGTTTCAAAAGCGTTTGTCTTTGTCTGGAAACTCTCTACTTCTCTGTGCCGAATATTTCTTAGCGGGGGATTTACAGAATTTGTATCTGTTACTGTTTTATATATAGTGATTTCTAAAAAAAAAAAAAAAGGTCGTACCTTGGAAATAACACACATCTCATTTAAGGTCTTGGCACCGGGGTGCGCACTCATGTTTAAAGCTGCTTAAACAACATGAGTGCCCACCCTGGCGTCAAAAGCTTAAATGAGAGGTATGTTATTTTCGAGGTATGACCTTTTTTATAATGCGAAAAAATTAAGAATCTGGTGATTTCTGGGGCAACTTTTAAAGCAAGGGTCTGGTGATTTTTAATTTTTTGACCTGGCAACATTGAGTTCGTGAGATATAGCATTGTGAGTGAAGCAGCTTTTGTTATTGTGAAAAAATCGATAAAAAAGAATCTCGTGTGTTAATAAAGCATTGGTTTTTGACGAAAAAAAATACTGTTGAAGCCAAAGCTTCCCCATCCACCATATTCTCCAGATCTGACCCCCAGTGACTTTTTCTTGTTTGCAGACCTTAAAAGAATGCTCACAGGAAAGAAATTTAGCACTGATGAAGCCTATGAGAAATCGTACTATAAAAATGGCATCGAAAAATTGTATGACCGCTATAATCGTTGTATCGCCCTCGATATTGAATAATAAAATCGAATTTTGTCAAAAAAATATTTTTTACTATGTTAGCCTACGAACGTTTCAGCCCAACTGATATTAAAAACCTTTTGTTCTCTGTTAAACCAAATTCTGTCCATGTTTATGGACGGATTTTTAAAAAATTTTTAAATTTGAACTCTACAGATATTGGATAATGCGAGAAAGTTATTTTTATTAAAAAAAATAATTCCTAATAATTTTCAGAATACAATGAACTCTAATAATTTTTTTTTTGATTTTCATTGGCTTATATCTTTTCCTCCACTTTTTCTATGCATGGAAATACCTTTTCCAATATTCACATAAATACCACCTTTTCATTGGTGAAAACAGAAATTCAAAATCTTACTTAGTTTTTTTGTAATTCGGTTCAAAAAAAACGCAATTTGCATAGGACATTCTAGCGCGTTAGAAACAACTTAATGTTCCAGACATGCGCCCAGGAGTTGGCCCCATACTTACCGAACACCCTGTATATGACCATGCTCTTAATTATCATTGTTAACAAAGCCGTAATTGAAAAAACTTGAAAATTGCATTTAGACATATCAATTTTTTCTAATCTTGCCTTAAACAAATTATTGTTGCAAGTGTGAAAATTATGCGACAGGTACTTGTCTCCTTACGGTAACACAATGACATGCTATTACAGAATAAGGATCAGATATGTTGATTTTGATTTATCAAAGCGTTATCTTATTCACTTGTAAACCAGAATGCGATAATAAAGTAGTAAATCTAAAAATACGATAACTTTGTTTTTAATGGCAATTACTAAATTAAAACAATGTACGAGGTATAACAAATGCAACACAGAATACAGTATTTACAGTGAATGATTACCTGTAACGTATACGACATTACAATCGTACGAATTAAATCGAAGAAATATGATCAAAACAAAGTTTAATTTCATAAATATTATAATAGAAGTGCTTAATGTCCCGATGTAGGTACGGTTTCCTAAAAGTTGTGTAAAGTTTTGCAGTGGCGGCTCGCGGACTTAAAAAATGGTGAAGAACTAGGTATAGTGCGGGTACTTAAACAAACATTGACTAAAAACCCGTGTAACAAAGCGTCTCTCTTATCCTCATCTGTCCAACGACTGAATGGAGTTTCCAACAAATTACAAACTATGTCATTAATTGGGTTCATTTTTAAACACACACAAAAGTAGATAGGTACTTAAACTACTGAATTAACTAAAAAATAAAAACAAAACTTCTTAATCATACAGTAAATCACGTAAAAAAAGATATCTATAGCCGTAAGTTTCGCGAAGCCTCAAAATAAATACCTTAAGGTTAGGCGAACCAATGCTAAAATAATGGTGCATACGACTGATCTATTTTTAAATTGCCCTTCATAGTAATGTAAATTGTTACATGCTGTTTGCGTGGCTGACGTCACGTAACCATAAGAACGGTGAATATCAAAGCCATGTTAGGTGTTGGGTCTTCACTTGCTTTGAGCTAACGGATGCGGTTGACTGGGGCGCGCCAAAATGCACTAGTGTTTATAATTATTGTCCATGGGAGTTAACCGCGGCCCTATTATGCATAGCTACATTCGGATTAAATTAATATTATTTATTCGAACATAATTATTTTTAAGGGCTAAAATGGTAGCTGTATTGGTACATTAATATTTAATATTGTCGAAAAACTTTCCTCCTGGTTTTATTGTTTTTTTGGTGAAGAGCCCCTTCACCTACGTCACCTGACGAGCCGTCACTGAGTTTTGAATCAAAAATGTCAGTCTAGTACAAAACCAATGTTATCCATATGTTTAATAGATCGTTCAAAAGCAGTTTCTACAATTTTTTTTTTCAACAAACTGTACAGGATGAGTCAAGAATAGAGTAAAGTTCATTTTCTCCTTTATCTTAAGAATAAGATAAAAATTCGAAATACAAAAGTTGTAGGGATCATTAAGGTGCACATTTTAAAATTATATTGGAGTATACGGGGTGGCCAAAAAAACGTGGCGAATATAACTTAGGTTTTTTTATGTAACACCCTATATATTGTATTATTTTCTGATTCCCCACGAAATTTTACGCTTATTTTGTAAATGTTATATACGTCTAAATTCAATAGTTTTTGAGATATTGACGTTAAAAATATGGCATTTTCAGACTTTGTTAGGCTGTAGCCAGGCCCGCGCCTAGCACTTTTGGCGCCCTTGTGCAAATTTAAAATAACGCCCCAAATTCGTTTAACGTTCATATGTGAGTACAGATACGGGTTAAGTTAGGTATTATTATCCACTATTGAATTGAACAATAATTTTAAAAAGTATATTCATAAATTTCGAAAATCGAATAAATGCTATTATTGCGTACTCTCATTTGGAAAATATATTATTTTCGAGAAATTCGGTTCCCTCGTCTCAAAGAGAAAAAATAAAATAATAAACAAATAAAAAACAATGTAATAGCTAGCAATTCCTTACTGTTTTTTTTTATCATTATAAATTTTGTTTTGACAATGTTGTTTGTTGCTTTATCTTTTTTTTACTTTGGAGTTTTAAGGCTTTTCGGCGCCTTCGGCGCCTCGGCGCCGTCGTGCACCACACGACTTTGCCCTTATGTACGGCGCGGGCCTGGCTGTAGCATTTGAACGGTTTATCTTAGAGATGTATACATAGTTTTCACCCCTTATCTTAGTTTCTTATTCTCGTGTACGCACACGAGTTTGTAGCAATCTATCTAAGTATAATAACGTGGTAATTATATTTAGTAGTTTTTAAAATATTTTCACTATTCCCAACCTTTGTAATTCCCTGTAGAAGTAAGGACATAAGGTTACTTTTTTAAATATCTCTTTTTTTTAATTACCATAAACTTTTCTATTAATGATGCAAGTAGTTATTTTTTGTACCTGTTCTTTAACCTTGTGTGTGTAATGGTGTTTTAATTTCCTAATATTATTATGGTAAGTATAGTCAATTGGTTACAATTAATGCAATGGCAATGACAGACAGCTGTTATAATTATTTTAAAAATATAAGTATAGTATAAGCGCATCCGACCGCCTACGGCGTCGCGCTCAGATTTCCGAGCGCAATATGGACAATCCACTTGAGTTTACAGTATATTTTTTCTATATACGACTCAACAAGCCGCGTAACTACAGGGGGGGCCTAGGCCCCCCCCCCCCCCCCCCCCCCCCAGGCCCGCGCCGTACATAAGGGCAAAGTCGTGTGGTGCAAGACGGCGCCGAGGCGCCGAAGGCGCCGAAAAGCCTTACAACTCAAAAGTAAAAAAAAAGATAAAGCAACAAACAACATTGTCAAAACAAAATTTATAATGATAAAAAAAAACAGTAAGAAATTGCTAGCTATTACATTGTTTTTTATTTGTTTATTATTTTATTTTTTCTCTTTGAGACGAGGGAACCGAATTTCTCGAAAATAATATATTTTCCAAATGAGAGTACGCAATAATAGCATTTATTCGATCGAATACGTAGCATGATAACATGAATTGTGTAAACTCAAACAGTTCAAGAACTGTTTGTATTTTTTTCAGCTTCTACTAAACGCTGGTCAATTCTGAAATCTAATTTATCTAATGTAACAAATTTGACTTTAAAACCTTTATCGGATACTCGATGGTCTAGTAGAATAGACGCAATAACTCCTTTAAGGTATCAACTTGGGGAGGTTTATGATGCTCTGTTTGAAATAAGCGAAGGAAACTTTGAAAATAACGTAAAAAATTTGGCTGCATCGTTGGCCAAAAAATTGCAAAATTTTGAGTTCATTTGCATTCTTATATTGTGGTTTAATATTTTAAGTAAAGTTAACATTGTTAGTAAAATTATTCAAAAACCGAACTTTGATGTTGCTCAGTGTTATAATCATTTAAATAATTTGAATAATTTTTTGAAAGCTTACCGCTCTGATAAAGGTTTTAATGATCTTTTGATTGATGCTAAAGAAATAGCATCCAGCTTAGACATCGAACCTACATTCAAAAAACAAAGAGGTCTAAAACCGCGAAAAATAAAAAAAAAACATTTTGATTATGAATGTGACGATGAACCGATCCAGGACGAAACTTTAAAATTCAAAGTTGATTGTTTTTTTTAATGCTCTAGATGTAATCATAACATCAGTGGATGAGAGATTCAAATTACTTTCTTCTTACTCTAATAATTTCGCGTTTTTATGGAATATTGATAAATTTAAAAATTATTCTGAAAACAAACAATTAGAATTATGTCAAAAAATAGAAAATTTATTAAATGACAAAACTCAATGAACGAGACATAACTGCCGTGGAACTTGTTAAAGAATTGCAATATTTACAAAATTTTGATGAAAAAGTTATTACGTCTCCAGAAGAAACTTTAAATTATATAACAATTAACAACTTAGCGGATTCTTTTCCTAATACGAGCATAATACTTCGTATTTTATTAACAATGCCGGTTTCGGTTGCTACCGCAGAACGATCTTTTTCAAAACTCAAAATAATAAAAAATTATTTAAGATCGACCATGGGGCAAAACCGACTAAGTAATCTTGCTATCATTTCAATAGAATCGGACCAGCTAAAAGAATTAGACACCGAAGATTTAATTAAACAATTTGCAAAAATTAAAGCACGAAAAGCTCAATTCACTTAGCTAAAATATTAATAACAATACCTAATACCTCGATATTAACCTTAAAAAGGTGACATGTTGCATTATTAAAATAATATATTGTTTTGTTTTTATTTGTCGATCAGTTTCGTCCTGTGATATATAAACGAGTATTTTTTATGTTTTAAATATTTTTTTTATTTCTTGTGCTTTTGTATCATATATTACATTTGAAACTAAAATACAAAAATTTTGAGTTGTAATACTGTTAGAATATATTTCTGTTTTCTATAAGTTTATAATTATGTTATGTATTTCAATGAGAAAATACTTGTATGGCTTGTACTTGTAAAATATAAAAATAAATTTATGAATATACTTTTTAAAATTATTGTTCAATTCAATAGTGGATAATAATACCTAACTTAACCCGTATCTGTACTCACATATGAACGTTGAACGAATTTGGGGCGTTATTTTAAATTTGCACAAGGGCGCCAAAAGTGCTAGGCGCGGGCCTGCCCCCCCCCCCCCCAGAAAAACGCTGACTTTGTAAGCTATAATAAATGTATTTTGGTTGTCAGTCTCAAACTTATTTGGCAATTTTACTCGTTGAACTTTGGGCATGTTTATTCAACGATGTACGAAATAATCTTGCCAAATATCACTCGACCATAATTTTTTTATTGGTTGAATTTTCCATTTTTCACTCAAACTTTTTTGGCAATACTGGTTGAACTGACTTGTTTATTCAAAAATCGCTATCGGTATCTAATCAGAATAAACATGTCCAAATTCAACTCGAAAAATTTCCAAAAAAAGTTTTCGTGACAGCTGGAAAATCTAACCGATAAAAAAACGCCGAGGTCTTGTGATATTACTGTTGATTATTGACCGAATTTGTTAAAATTTGGGCGTGGTCCAAAAAAATTTCGCCTGCGGCACATTTCGCCTACCCGGATTTCGTACTACAAATTTATAAAAACTCATCATACCTACCTTGTCTTTTAAGTTAACCGTGAACTGGTGAGAAAGATAATAAAAAACAATTGAAGAAATATTCATTTTGTTGGCAAATCCATGTACCAAATTAATTATACTGTTACATATCATATTTGACAAAATTATTCTGAATATATCTATCTTTCTCACATTCGGCCTTTTACAGAATAACGGACAAAAAGCGATATATTAATTAATAAAAATGGACAATTTATTTTCTCAGCCATAGCTAGTTTGATTAAATTGTCCTGCTGAAATGCACAGAAGAAAAAGGGTTTGTCGGTTTTTTTTCTGCGTGCGTAAGAATTATAACTCCGAAAGTACAACAAAATAGCTGTAGAATTCGTTTTAAACAGTTAAAAACATTGTGTGCATTAATATAAACTTTTAACGTTCGCTATGATAACGTTTCTTCATGTTCCACCATTTAAAAAAAATTACCAGTTATTTTTCTATATCTGTTGAGTAAAATAAAAGTTTTCAGATCGATTGGGGTAGGATCCTAGTTCAAAATATATCAGAAAATATCGCAATAGACAAATATTTGCATGGCCAAATCAACCAAGGTTAGTAAACAATGTTCATTTTGTAGGTAGGTATATAGTACATTTTCTGCATTAAATCTTGTAGTAATTGTCTGGAAATGAGTGGAAAACTGGAGATTTTTGAAATACGAAAGTGCTTCTGTGCACAAATATTTAGTTCGGTCAGAAAATAATAGTTCTGTAGAATATATTTTGGTATTATACCTTCAATTTTCGCTCCAAATTACCTTAAAAAAAGTAGGTAAATCAATTAAAACGAGTTCGACTGATTTTTACAACAAATATAACACAGCGTCTTGTTAAACGGATTCTTAAAGGACTCGACGTCAATAAAGCTTCTGGTCCAGACGAAATTCCTATCATTGTTCTCAAGACATGCGCCGATGAACTTACACCAGTATTTTGTAGACTTTTCAACTTATCCTACAAAAAAGGAATATTTCCATCCTGCTGGAAGTCGGCGCGTGTCCAGCCCATTCCAAAGAAAGGTAAAAAGACCCTGCCAAGCAACTACCGACCCGTCGCATTGCTTTCAGTAATTTCAAAAGTAATGGAGAAAGCTATTAACCAACAACTCCTAAAGTATCTGGAAGGGCTTAACATTATCAGCGACCATCAATACGGGTTTCGAAAGTCCAGATCAACAGGTGACCTTCTGGCATATGTCACCCATCTTTGGAGCAACACCATCGAACATCATGGAGAATCCCGGGCTGTTGCACTGGACATCTCTAGGGCTTTTGATCGTGTTTGGCACGATGGGCTTCTAAGTAAATTGCGATCCTACGGTATGCCTAATGGATTTTGTTTATGGTTAACCAGCTTCCTTAAGAACCGTTCTCTGCAAGTGGCGATTGACGGGTTTCTCTCAGACACCTTCACCATCAATGCCGGTGTTCCTCAAGGGTCCATATTGTCGCCTACCCTCTTTTTACTGTATATTAACGACCTTCTAGTGAAAACCCAAAATCCAATTTATAGCTTTGCTGATGACAGCACACTTGTCTCATCTTTTACCTTGACTCCCCAAACATCCGCTGCCGACCCACATCTTCGCAGGCAGCATGAAGTATTGCGCCTCAACAATGACCTGGAAGAAATTTTGGCTTGGGGTGACAGTAACCAAGTCGAATTTAATGCTAAGAAAACACAGGCAGCAGTCTTCTCCAAAAAGGTTAATATTGCAGAACCGGATATAGTCATGGCAGGACACGCAATTCCCCTGGCACCGTCTATTAATTTGCTGGGGGTCAATCTGGGAGGTAATATGTCTTGGCATGATCACGTTGCCGCAATTGCCAGGGCAGCTGCACAGAAACTTGGTGTACTTTTCCGCACCAAAAGGTTGTACACACCTCATCAACTTTTGACACTCTACAAAGCCCAGATTCATCAGATCATTAGAATATTGCTCTCATGTCTGGAGCTCTGCACCCAAGCACACCCTTCGGCTACTGGATTCCATTCAAAGGAGAGCCGTTCGTCTGATCGGCGACCCCGAGCTGATCAAGACCCTCGATAGCCTGGAGCATCGAAGACAGGTTGGTGATTTGGCTCTCTTTTACAGATATTTCCATGGCAGGTGTTCGACTGACATTGCCGACTTGATTCCACCTAGAGCAATGCAAAACAGAAATACACGGCGAACCGCTGCCGCTCATCCATATGTTGTTCAGCTTAGTACTCCTCGAACTTCATTGTTCAAGAACTCTTTCATCTGGAGAACGTCATCATTGTGGAATGAACTTCCTGAGGTCGTCAGGTAAAGTAGGTGAAGGGGCTCTTCACCAAAAAAAACAATAAAACCAGGAGGAAAGTTTTTCGACAATATTAAATATTAATGTACCAATATAGCTACCATTTTAGCCCTTAAAAAATAATTATGTTCGAATTAATAATATTAATTTAATCCGAATGTAGCTATGCCTAAGAGGGCCACGGTTAACTCCGATGGACAATAATTATAAATACTCGTGCATTTTGGCGCGCCCCAGTCGACCGCATCCGTTAGTTCAAAGCAAGTGAAGACCCAACGCTCAACATGGCTTTGATATTCACCGTTGCTATGGTTACGTGACGTCAGTTACGTAAACAGCATGTAACAATTTGCATTATGATGAAGGGCAATTTAAAAATAGATCAGTCGTATGCACCATTGTTTTAGTATTGGTTCGCCTAACCTTAAGGTATTTATTGTGAGGCTTCGCGAAACTTACGGTTATAAATATTGTTTTTACATGATTTACTGTGGGATTAAAAAGTATCGTTTTCGCACCAAATTACCTTAAAAAAAGTAAATCAAATAAAACGAGCCTGACCGATTTTTACAACAAATACAACATCCTTTACGTTCTTACTGTATATTTTTTAAAAATATTTTAAATTGTTTCGGTGGGTACCCTTAACTCACGCTCGATGACTTCTAACTGTAGGTAATCATATCATACACGGCTGCATTTTTTGCATATTTGCATAGGCCGTCTGATTGGCTTCGGGCTATAACGTATATGGCTATAATAAATAACAAAATATGGGTATGGAAAATAATTAAAGGAAACTAAAATCTAGGCGAAAGATACAGTTAATAAATCCAGTGCCGTATTTTAGAGGATTCAAATCATTTAATTCCATAGCGCTGAAGCGCTAATGCATCAGTCGCCAGTGTTGCCACAGAATTTGTTTCAATCATAACAGATTTGCTTAAAAAACGTAACAGGTTGACCAAAATAGTGACAGCGTTCTAGAAATTAAAAAGTTACAGATTTACTAACAGTGGCGTAGCCAGAAAATATGCTCGGGGGGGGGGGGGGGGGGGCGTGGGCGTAAGTAGAATTTTTGTTTTCTGGACACAGGGACAGTCGGGACTATATGTACTTCATGATATTGTACCCAGGGAAGAATGCGGAGAAGCGCCGCAGGCGAAATATTTTCGGGGCCACGCCCAAAGTTCGTTTAAAATTCACCTAACTACTATCAAATTTCGAAAATTAAATTATTACCTCTCCCCCTCTGCATGGAGGGATTGAATTTGGTTTTGTAAATGTTTTTTTTACTTTTTTTTTTGATACTCCTAGCTGGCGCTTTATTAAAAAAAAAAAAACATTTTTTATATTTGTGAAAAATGTGAATATTGGTGTCAATATCTCTTGTTTTACTATAACCCATGGAATGGAGGTTTCACAGAAAAAATTATTCATTTATGCTTTCTTTCTAAATTTGTTTTGTCAATTTCAAAATAGTATCCGAAATTAGGCAACTTTCCTCTACCTCTTTCCATCTTCATGGTTGGATTAAATTTGTTTTTGTAAATGTTTTTTTTTTATATTCCTAGCTGGTTTTTTATATTTGTGAAAAATATGAATATTGGTATCAATCCAAAATTTTAACATAAAACGTATGTATGACTCTAACCAGCGTTTCTCGGGCCCGGTTTTTCATGATAAAATAAACCACGGCAAAATTGATGATTTTTTCAGAAATCATGTATTTTAGGAGCGTAGATCTAAGAGCAGTTTTTGGTGCAAATACTTAGGTTTTGAAATACTCCTTCTTAAGTGCCCTCTTGTATATTCATAATAAATTCTCGTTTCTTCCCGCAGTATTTTTTTTATTATAAATTATCACACTTCTTTCATAAAAAATGTTTCAATTAAAATTTTTACTTTAATTTTTCTCTTTAAAAATAAATACCTAATGGTTTTTTGTTTTTGTTTTAAAAATATTTTTTTGCATTGGTTACATATTTGTTGATTTAAAATAGCTCTATAAAAGGGAAAACGGAACAGACAAGTAAGTATATAATAGAAAAATACTATAAAATATTATTCTTTTTACTCGTTTGCATCATAAATCAATAACTAAAACAATATGCGTCCTAAACCTAAATCTCTACATAAAAGGGGACTTTTAAAAGGAAAAGTTTAAAAACTAAACGTTTCCTACCAGACCTTTGTAATCTAAGCCAAAAATACATTATTTAAAAAATTATAATTTTGTGAGCTAATTTTTGGATTATTTAATAGTTTTGGTTATTTTAATGATTTCTATACCCGGTTAAAGTATCAACTTAAGAATCACCTTGTATAGTGCAATCCGTGTCTGGCAAAAAACGGAACTTTTATCACTTATTAGGAAACCCCTTCGCATTTCCAAGGTACAAGCCGTCACTGAATGTATATAGTTGTGAATGTGATTTTTGTTGATGAAATGCAGACATTAAACATGGTAATGATAATGACTGGTTGACGAAGAACAATAGAAAATAAGTTAAATAAAATGTACGGTGACTTGCAACTTTGAAAAAAAGTAGCCGTTTGTACTGTTTTGCTACTTCTTAGAATGTTTTATGACTTAAGTAAGTGCAAATGTAACTAACCGGTCAACGGAATTAAGGCCTTATTTACCTCAGGCTCAGGCTAGATACAGTCAGAGGTCTACCGTTTTTTCTATATTAAAAAAAATCCAGAATAATAGGTACTGGTATGTACTGTTACAAATAGAAAGTGCTGGAGTTTTGAGAGTTCGTAACGGGACACAGCGTGGCCCTCTATTGAGCTGTCTGCACTGTTATTCTTATACAAGAGCTTTGTACATTTTCAAGCAGCACATTAAGATTAAGCTCCAAAATATACGTTTTTGTCTGCATTGCAGGATTCCATAGCACCTAAACTACTCAACTTTATATACAACAATATTTTAGTTAGAGTTATAAGGATGCATTAGATCTACAATTTAAAATTATTTTAAATTATACAGGGTGTCCCAAATAAACATCATACTTTTTTTATTCACTATAAAATTTTAGGTATATTTTGTATAAAATGTCATATGTCTATAATCTATCTCAGAAAGGTGTAGAGTAATAAAATGGAAAATACCGTCCAGTTCGGCTCAATTTCGGAGTCGGCCATAGCCGCAGGTAAATTTTGTGCATTCAATTATTTATGATAACTAACCAAAGATAAAAAAAGAAGATAATTTGATAAAAAAGGAACTATTAGCTATAGCAAATTTCACAAACATCGTTTTATTAAATATGCCATGGAGGATACATAGTGTAACTGTTATGCGCACACAGCCATATCTTTACGAACTAAATCCTATAGAACTCATATGGGCGCAAGTGAAAGGATTTGTAGCAAACACAACACGACATTCAAAATGAAAGACTAAAGCTACTGGTTGATCAAACCATTAAAGAAAGTGACACCAGAGAAAAAAGAGGCGAAAATGTGGGATCTTGACCACCTGATCGATCATACCATCGACCCGTTAATTATAACGTCAAGTAGAGATGACAGTTCCCCAGATGACGACGAATATTATGATTCTTTATAATTTAATTTCTGTATAATGTATTTTTTGTATTTGTTTATAATTTTTTTTAATAAAAAATATACCTACTATTTACCTAATGCACGCCTTTGTCACACCATTTTCAGTGTTTGTGTGGTGGTACCACCTACACTTGATGAAAAGAAAGAATTTTGCAATGAAATCAAAGCCAATTAATGAAAGTGGCTTACATATTCGTTGGGTCACTCTGTAGTCCCTTTGCATACCTAGTGAGCTTTTATTACTCCACACCTTTCTAAAATATACTATAAAAGCAATTGTTTTTGAGATATCGACGTTTAAAATATGGCATTTTCAGATTTTAACTGGCTCTAGCATTGGAAAGTTCATCTTAGAGAAAAATGGTTTTCACGTCCCTATCTTAGTAAAATATGATTCTCTGGATAGAGAAAATTTTACATGAGCGCCAAAAAAATACACAGGTAGATACAGAGACTAAGCTGTTTGACGTCGGCAAGACTCTTAGAACGTTTTCACACGGCACCATATATCGCGCGCGACAAATGGTCGCAATATCGCTTTTACACCAAAATTATGTGTTTTCTAATGAGCCATTTTCACACACAAGCGATATTAGAGAACACATAATTTGGTGTAAAGCAATATTGCGACCGTTTATCGCGCGCGATATATGGTCGCAATATTGCTTTTACACCAAATTATGTGTTTTCTAATGAGCCATTTTCACACACAAGCGATATTAGAGAACACATAATTTGGTGTAAAGCAATATTGCGACCGTTTATCGCGCGCGATATATGTAGAATAAAATGCTTTCCAAGAAATTTCGCGTTCCAACCAGTTTGCCGTTTGACGCTCGTGACTCGCCGCTCGTCCCTTCGTGAAAATCTAATTAACGGCCGCCGATCGTCCCTTGGTCATCATCTGATGGTGTGCATTATTTATTACTTTTGTTACTCCTAAGAAGTAACTAGATACAAGTTAGTTTTCAAAAGTAATAAATAATGCACACCATCAGATGATGACCAAGGGACGATCGGCGGCCGTTAATTAGATTTTCACGAAGGGACGAGCGGCGAGTCACGAGCGTCAAACGGCAAACTGGTTGGAACGCGAAATTTCTTGGAAAGCATTTTATTCTACTTGTTCGTTGTTCGAATTAACACTTCTTAGTTTAGTTTTCTGATGGTAATAGTGGTAGTGTGTACAGGAAAATGAATTATCACTACCTGGTAAATTTATGGTATCTAATTCAAAAGCATCTTAGTAACTTTTAGAGTTTCGTAGTTACAATTAAAATAACTAGTTAGTCAAAAGTATCTTAGTTACTTTTAGTAACTAGTTACAATCAAAGTAACTAGTTACTTAAAAAGTATCTTAGTTACTTTAAAATTATCGTAGTTACAATCAATGTAACTAGTTACTGTAAAAGTATCTTAGTTACTATAACTAGTTACTTTTACTAAGTAACTAAGAACTAAGTTACTTTTAGGTAAAAGTAACTATTCCTTATAAGTATCTAGATACATTTGGGCAAAAGTATCGAAAAAGTAACTATTCCTTATAAGTATCTAGATACATTTGGGCAAAAGTATCGAAAAAGTAACTAGTTACTTTTGCTAAGTAACTAAGAACTAAGTTACTTCTAGGTAAAAGTAACTATTCCTTATAAGTATCTAGATACATTTGGGCAAAAGTATCGAAAAAGTAACTATTCCTTATGAGTATCTAGATATATTTGGGCAAAAGTATCGAAAAAGTACTTTTCTGAAGTAACTTTCACAGCTCTGTTTGGTAGGGTTTTTACGTAAAATAAACAAATAAATAAGCTATATATTTTTAAGACGGCACTATAATTGTAATTCTGTAGGTTGCTGAATAGATAAAAGATGGAAGATGTGTCGCTATCGCTGTGACCTTTACTGCTGGTTGATACCATCAATAAAAATTAAAATAGTACTCCTGTCCTGTAAAATATATCAATTTTTTAATTTATCTGACTTATTGTAACCGCTACAGAAAAACAAATACAACGATGTTAAAGCAACTTTTTTAGCTTTATACTACCGTGTTTTTAGAATTTCGGTACAACGTTTCGTTCTTGTGAAACTGTTATCAACTTTAATTTTTTAAATACGGACCTGCATTTTTATTTTATTTTTCGAAATCTTCTTAAGCCCTTATTTCAACCATGTATAACACTTAATAACTTTTAAACGTTTCGAATCATTAATTACTTTTAAATAAATACGGCTCTGGTCCGTTATTTAACAATTTTTACCAAATACAACATGCAAATGAATGCGAAATTCAATAATTATAGAATGAATTAACTATATAATATCTATTTATATTTATTTTATTATTTAGATTACCGATGGGTAGATTAGAGGGCTGTCGAACTACATTAACCAAAAATTACATGTACTAATTCTAGTTTTTGATAATATTATAGGCTAAAGCAGATAACTAGAGAACAAACAAAAATTTTAAATAAAAAAATGAATAAATGAAAAGTTGAATCCAATGAAATAAAGTTAAACAAACCAAAGTTTGGCTTAATTATGTCAATAGATGTAGTGAGTTTGAGTTGTGGTTATGTTCAAATTGCGGAGGCTTACTCAAAAATGCATTCGAGAAGAAGGACACTTGTTTGAACTTCTAATATAACCGCGGCTGTGGCTCAGAGGTAGAGCTACTGGCATTCGACCGCGGCGACCCGGGTTCGATTCCCGGAGTGGGCATACGTACAATAAAAAAAGTATGTCGGAAATTTAGTGGATTTAAGAATGCAGGGAAGAGTGTAAAAGGTATCATCTCCCACCCCATTCACGCCGGTAACCAGGCCGGATGAGATCGGACATCTCGGGGGGTGCGGAAGAAGGTACACACTGCCCAATCGGTGGGTCATGCAATGGCAATAAACCAAGGGCTGATAGTCCTTGGGGGGTGTCGCATGACTGAGGATCGTGGTTCGGAACACACGTTAAACTGTAGGTCCCCTCGGGAATGGCCCTGGCAGCGAACGAAGAGGAAAAAAGCCTAATTCGAAAAAAGGCAGAACGGCAACTTCTAATATAAAGAAGTTTTTTACTTTTTGTTTTTGTTGCTGGTCTTTTCTCATTTAATTTGTTTGCTACATAATATATTACTCATATCCGGCTGTATGCAAATATACCCTAAATAAATGCCAGGGCCGTATTTAAAAAATTAAAGTTGATAACAGTTCCACAAAAACGAAATTCTAAGAACATGGTAGTATAAAGCTGAAAAAGTTGCCTCAACAATGTAGCGCTTAAAATAAGTCAGATAGTAATTTAAAAAACAAAATTTTAGTTTTTTTCGAAAACTCAATTTTTTTTACGATATTACCGGACACAAAGTTCTGCAACTTTGCCCCCATTTGGCCGAAGACACCCATGATGAGCATCGAAATTGGGACACCCTGTACACACCCAATTTCCAATTTGTTTTTTTTGTATTTTATGATGAGAAATTTAATTTCAAAATATAGCATGTTGTTAAGGTTACCAGTCGTCCGAATTAATCAGGACATGTCCGGGTTGTTACTACGTCCGGGTGCGTCCGGCCGATTTTGCATTGGCGTGCGGATTTAAAAAAAATGAGATTTTGTGTACAATCCAGTGAAAGCATACAAGTAAGAGTTTTTTTATTAAACATGTTACGAATTTCTCTTCACAATACATTTTTAATGGTTCCGTTTTTTTCTAACCCGCTACTGGTGCCACTCCGTGCGGTCTGTCCCCGACCGCGGCCATTTTTATGCCGGCAAGGCCTTTCTCGGCCACCATAAGAATGGTTACGTAACCGGTCGGTTAACGATGGTTTGGCGCAACAGGTTCTCGGATTTTTATCTCAGGTCATAAGCAGTCACAAATTTTACTGCTATGAAACAAGCTACGCTCCGTTGCCAACTCTGCTGCAGGGTGTTCCTTAATGATGTGCTAATATTTTAGAGTGATTCCTAAAGTCATTTTATGAAGAAAAGTTCATATAAACATATGTCCTAAACGGCTTAAATTTTTTGCTACAGGGTGTTGAATTATTTTTTTTTTAATGCGTTTTTTGTAATATCTCCGAAAGTACTTTAGATAATATTTTCAATTTTGGCATGTGTTAATAGGACATAAAACCACATGTTTTAGTTATTAAAGTTATTTTTTTGTCCCACCAGTGGCGTCCCTGCAACCTATTCCTCTTAATATTTTTTAGAAAAAAAGTGGTACGCCACTGACATTTTTCCATGTGGACATTATTTCTGATTAGCCTAGTCAATTCTGCATACAAATGGTTTCTTACGCTTTTCTCCTCAGGCACACCGTTCTTAACTAAAATAATACACCCTGTAGCAAAAAATTTAAACCGTTGAGGACATATGTTTATATGAACTTTTCTTCATAAAATGACTCGAGGAATCACACCTTAAAATATTAGCACGTCATTAAGGAACACCCTGTATATTAGACAGAGATAAAGCAATATCAGGACGTACCCAAGTAACATTTTTTAATAATTCTCCTACTAATTTCTGCTAAAATTTAACGTCATTCTGCCGCAAAAAATAGTTGCCCAAAAGGGCCTAGACTACCCGACGTTGTGTAAACGTCGTGTTTACGTCAATATATAGCACAACGACGTTAAGTATCGGCAACTCCCAAGAAAGACCATTCCTGACGCTAAAATTCCTTATATTAGTAAACGTCGTTTACTTTAACGATACCGAACGTCGTCTGGTGCGACAGAGATATATCCAAGGTACAAGAACGTTGTTC
Organism: Polydrusus cervinus; assembly: GCA_935413205.1. Taxonomy (NCBI): domain Eukaryota; kingdom Metazoa; phylum Arthropoda; class Insecta; order Coleoptera; family Curculionidae; genus Polydrusus; species Polydrusus cervinus. The sequence goes on along the minus strand of OW284510.1, from coordinate 108,892,251 downwards.
AACGTTGTAAAGGCCAACTAAATCACTTTTCATTGGATACAAGTACAGTATTCATGCTGTTCCCAAGAATGAGGAACAGGCTCTAGTTTCTTTCAATGCATTTTATAAACTATTTTAAAGTTTGACATAATATTTAATTTTAATCAAAACTAAAACAAATGTAAAAAAATAACAACAGTTAGTTAAATTGCCGAATGCAGCATTCGAATTTTTAAGGTTATGTTGTTCCGTTTCCCGGGTTCTTCTTTTACTGGAATAAGGTATTAAATCAGTTGTAAATTTCAACCTTTTTGTGCTTGTTTGACGTGCGTGTTATATTAATTTAAGAAATAATGTTTTGTACTCTTGATATAACCATAAAATCTTTAAATTATCTTATTTTTAACGCCATTTGGCAACGCGCCAAATTGTGGCCGTATCGACGTAGACGCTGGTTATTCTTGACAGCAGCAGCCTTTCGTAATGAAAGTACCGCAATCCCGGCAACCACTTTTTATACATTTCCGATTGATGTTTGTTCGTGGATTTCCTTTAAAAGCAACACTGGTATTTAGCATGTTTTTAACTTGTAGATGAGAGGACAAGGCTACTGATTTTAAAAATGTTTATAATGCCGCTATTTATAATAAAAGACAACGTAAGTAGGTATAGTCTTTTCCAACTATAGTGGCATGGCCATTCATATTTAAAAATCAAGTAAATATCGCTTACCACGCCATTATTGATGATTTTTTCAGAAATTTTATATTTTTGTAGCGTATTACGACTCTGAGAGCCTTTTTTCTCGATTTTATTTTACGCACAAACAGTGACGGCGCCAGGATTTTTGGGATGGGTGGGCCCAAGCGGGCCCGATGTTTTTAAGGTACCTAGGCACTACCCAAATCAAAAATGACTTCTAAAAAAAATCACCGCCTCCCCCATACTCTATAACGCCATAAGCGGGGTAAACACAATAACACAAAAACCCCATCCCCGCGGAAATTTCATTACAAAACCGATTTCCTTAATTTTGGGTGGGCACCCATGTTTGTAGGGTGGGCCAATACCCACCCTGGCGTCGCCGCTGCGCAAAAATGATCCCTTCACCTAAACGAAAAGAAAAAACACGGGTAAGAACGTAAAATATAAGCTCTACTGATATTTTTTGGTAGAAGAGCTTGGCGGCAACTGTAGAACATTTTAAATGTGTTGATGGGAGATGGGCTGAGTTGCCAAACTGAACGTTTTAGGCGCAGCATCTCTCACTTTACGTTGGTACTTTACCGATTGTTGCAGATCAATTAATGCGGATCAATCAACGACATTTGTAGAGTAAGCCAAATTGATGCTATAGGTTATTATTAACGGTTACAAATCACTATGATAATTCGCGAAACCAAAGGTTCCTGAGATTAAGTTGAAATTCCAGGGTTAAAACTAAAGAAAAAAGGGCATGACTAGTTATGTTTAAGTTAAAAAATATGAAAATTCGGAAAAACCACAAGAAATAGAAAAGTACTGTAAAATAATGAAAATATTCCAAATATTGGTTTTGTAATAAGTCCCAGCCAAGGCCTGCAATTCAAAGGATGAAGGAAATAAATTCAAGTTCCAGAAAAAGCTTGGACAGTAAAGTTTAACAATAAGCTTTTATTTTGTCAAACACATGTGCCAACTTTTGGTTTAAAAGTCACTTCATTCTGAAAATGGTTAATGAATATACAAGGTGATTTCTAAGTTGTAACTTCTTTTTTAGCTGTGTATAGAAGGCATTAAAATAAACAACATTTTCAAATAACTTTTTTAAAAAAACTTAAAAATAGGCGAGATACACAAGTAAAAAATCTAAGTGCGGGCCTGGTCATCAAAACGTAGCCTGCTATACTTTATGTGGTTTGTCTTATCTGGTATTAGTCATGCAATTTACGGGTCGGTGGTGAGTTATTTGGCAATACGCTGCGGTGTGTTTTTCTGAAGCAAGTTAATTTTAAATTGGTGACACGTGAGAATGGTAAAATTTGACAACAATGAACTAGTAGATATGGCGCTAATTTACGGTAAGTGTCGTCAAAGTGCGGCTGCTGCTTCGAGATTATACGCAGAACGCTTTCCCTTGTGGGCTCATCCTACATCCAGAAGTTTTCTTAATGTTATTCAACGGGCAAGTTAGGCAGGGCCGTATTTGACCCAGAGTGTGATAAATGAATGTAGGTATTTTATTTTTGAGTTTTTTGACAAAAGGTATTTGAAAATGTTGTTTATTTTAATGCCTTCTATACACAGCTAAAAAGAAATAGGTATCAACTTAGGAATCACCCTGTATAACTATGTATATTCGTATACATGCGACAAAGATACACATTGAACGCTTCCCATTCCTTTGATCTTTGACCAACTAAAAGCCACCAACCGATATAAGGACCTCGCATAGAATTCCGTTATTAGGTATGTGAATTTTTTTCTTACGCCTTTGCCCGCACATATCTCTCTCCGTACTATGTTCTAGAATAAATAGAAAATGTAAGATTATAAAAAATTCATTAACAGTGACTGTTACAATTTATGAATTAAGAAAAAAAATGTTTTTGGAAAATTTCTCTATAATTGTTTTTCCGTTTTATTATTTTATAAATCACTTTTCAACTGTTTCAAGTTTATTCTTTATCATGGTAGGTAACTAATGTGATGATAATATCTGTCATAAAATCGGGTTAAATCAATTGTTTACTTTTAACAATCGAAGGTTAACATGCGGCCATTGACTTCTATATTGCAATGTTCCGCAAAATAACTGAAAAAAAAAGAATGGTTGAGAAAGTCGAATTTTAGCCTATTCATTCATTAATTTAAATAGAAGGACCAAGAGAAAGACTAAACGGAAAGTAGTTTTAATCAGGGTTGTGACGATTTTAAATCAACTAATTTTTTCAATTTTAATCTTGATTTAAATCAAATTATAAATTGATGTAAAAACAAGTCGCCGCAGCAAATAACTCATCAGGAAATTTAAAGATAGTTTATTTAAAACGAAGTGTTTAGATACATTATGTAACTGAAAAATCATAACCAATCGTCATTACTTCAGCGTAAAAAATATTCATAATTTACGCCGTACGCTGCCGAAAATTTTCATGACAATACAAGTTATTTTGTATGTTGCCGAGGAGATTTTCTAACTGTAAATCTAGACAACAAACATGTTTGGGTGAATAGAGACAAAATAATTTAAGGTTCATTATTACCTATTTAAGGAAAAAATCAGTATAAATTGAACACGATTTAATCGAAAAAATCAACACTTGTTTTGTGACGTATGCCGCCAGTTCTGCAACGAACAGTATATGTAATAGAATTTGTTGGATGGCGGCCCGCGACTGAAGGCGGACAAGACAAACCACATGGATAACAATTATACTTAAATAAAATAGAAAACATTACAAATATTAGTTTTGCAAATATAGGATAATTAAAACACAAAAAATAGAAATATATAAATATTTTCATATTATCATAACAGGTGTTGCAGCAGCCGTCACTGTCTTAGATTCAAGAAACGCTAATCTGATTATTTAAGAATAAGCTAGTATTATTAATTATTATTATATAAGTATTATTTTAGCTGAGGAATGGTAAAATTAGCATATACTGGGTTTCCCAAAAGTCCCGCATAAAATTAATATCAATTAAAGGAAAAAGATCTGGGAAAAACGCTCGGACCCGCGAATTTTTATTTTTAATTGTGCATTTTTTGACATAAAAAAATATTATACAGGGTGTCTCATAGAACTGTCGTCACGTCTTTGACAATTTTTTTTAATGGAACACCCTATATATTGTATTATTTTCTGATTCCCCACAAAATTCTCCGCTTATGTTGTAAATTTCATGTGTCTAAATTCAATAGTTTTTGAGATATTGTTGTTTAAAATAAGACATTTTTTGACTTTGACAGGCTGTAACATGTTCGTCTTAGAGAAAAATGGTATTGACCTCCCTATCTTAGGTTTTTATTCTCTATCCAAAGAAACCAACCTCCGATTTACCATGTTAAACTGTTAAAACCGGTTTTCACGGTTTAACATGGTAAATCGGAGGTTGGTTCCTTTGGATAGAGAATAAAAAACTAAGATAGGGAGGTGAAAACCATTTTTCTCTAAGATGAACCGTTCCAAGGTTGCAGCCTGTCAAAGTCAAAAATGCCTTATTTTAAACGTCAATATCTCAAAAACTATTGAATTTAAACTTATTATATTTACCACACAAGCGTAGAATTTTGTGGGAATCAGAAAATAATACAATATATAGGGTGTTATATTAAAAAAAATTGTCAAAAAATGTACATTAAAAATAAAAATTTACGGGTCCGAGCGTTTTTATGCGCAACTTTTGGGAGACCCAGTACTTGAATTCAGCGTATAATTCTATAGATTCGTTTTTTTTTTCTTTGGATCTCGAATTGATCAAAAGATGACAGAGGGGTGACAACTTGACAAGATTTTAAAACTGACTGTCATTGATAACATTGACAAATTACCGTTATGTATCCATCCGTCTCTCCGCTTTACGATAATATGTTTTCTTTGTTAGATAAGAACCATAGCTCATTTTTAAAACCGTGCGATTATAATTGGGTATCTCAAGAACCCTTTCCAAAATGTTTAAAAAAAATTGTACCTAATGGTTTTGAATGTCCGACTCCTTCAGCCATATTTAAAGATGCTTCTTCTGAAGGCAGCAATCATTATATGACGCCCTGTACAGAAGAAATTGATTCAAGATCATACGGAAAAAGATCATTGCAATATAATTATGATCGTTTTGGTAACTGTGATATTCTGCAATCCCCGACTCCTTCAGCCGTATTTAAAGAAGCTTCATCTGAAGGCAGCAATCATTATGCGTCACACTGTACAGAAGAAATTGATTCAAGATTATACGAAAAAAGATCATTGCAATATAATTATGATCGTCTTGGTAACTGTGATATTCTGCAATCTCCGACTCCTTCGGCGATATTTAAAGATGCTTCAACTGAAGGCGGCAATCATTCTGCGTCACACTGTACAGAAGAAATTGATTCAAGATCATACGGAAAAAGATCATTGCAATATAATTATGATCGTCCTGGTAACTGTGATATTCTGCTATCTAGAATTCATGATCTTTGTAACAAATACGTACCTATAGACGAGGCTTTAGATAAAAAATATTACTTTTTTAAAAGTAAAAAGAAGTGCGCGAATACAATAGTCAATTTTCTAAAATCAGTCAGAAATAAAAGAATTTTTAAAGAGCTAAAATATAAAATTAAAAGACTCCGTCTCAGAGATCATAAAAATCTGCTTATGAGTGTAAATATTAATCATTCAAAAATTTATGACAAAAAAAATTGGAAAGTCCTTTTTAGGCTCGGGGGAGATGAGTTTCCTCCCAAGATACTTTACAAGTTACTGTTTTTACATGCCTCTGTTTATTTGAATAGCATGTACTCTGGTCCTCTGCTGATGGGTCGAAATGAAAAAGTAATAAAAGGGGAATGGTTTGAGTTTTATGTTTACAAGTAAGAAGAGTGAAGCTGGACTTATAGTTGCCGTAACGTAAGCCGTAAGACGTAAGCAATAGTCGGTAAGACGTAAAAATTAAGCCGTAGTAAAGAGAAACCCATTTATAGTTAAAAAAAAAGAACTAAAAGGACAAATTGTTAGGTTACTAAAACAACTGAAAATTAGACAAGTTGATACTGACATTTTTTTTTGTTTGTGGAGTGCGTTGTAAATCAAAAGAAACTGCCAGACAGATTTCACGAACAGTGGTGTAGCCAGAAAATATGCTCGGGGGGCTCAGTGGGCATAAGTAGGACATCTTTTTTTCTGGAGAAAGGGGCAGTCGGGACTACTTGTATTTTATAAAATCGTACCTAATAAAAAAGGCGGAAAAGCGCCGTAGGCGAAACATTTTCGGGGTCACGTTCAAAGTTTGTTTAAAATTCACCTAACTACTATCAAATTTCGAATATTAAATTATTACCTCTCCCACTCTGCATGGTTGGATTAAATTTGTTTTTGTAAATGTTTTTTTTTTCTTTTTTTTTTTGATATTTCCTCTTTATTAAAAAAAAAACATTTTTTATATTTATGAAAAATATTGGTGTCAATCCAAAATTTTAACATAAGACGTATATGTATGACTCTAACCAGCGTTTTTCATGCTCGGTTTTTGATGATTAAAAATAAAGTAAATATCGCTCACCACGCCCAAATTGATGATTTTTTCAGTAATCATGTATTTTAGAAGCTCAGATCTAAGAGCAGTTTTTGGTTCAAATGCTTAGGTTTTGAAATACTCCTTCTTAAGTGCCGTTTTGTATATTCATAATAAAGTGTTCTGGTTTCTTCCCGCACTATTTTTTTTTATTATAAATTATCACACTTGTTCCATAAAAAATGTTTTAATTAAAATTTTTACTTTAATTTTTCTCTTTAAAAATAAATACCTACTTAATTGTTTTTTGTTTTTGTTGTAAAAATATATATTGCATTGGGTTATATTTTTGTTGTTTTAAAATAGCTCTAAAAAAGGGAAAACGGAACAGACAAGTATATAATAGAAAAATACTATAAAATAATATTCTTTTTACTCGTTGTCCTTCAAAACTGCATCATAAATCAATAACTAAACGAAAATTAGGTTGCAATTAGACTTTTAGACCAAAGCTCCTAGGGGGGGGGGGGGGGGGGGGGGGGGGGGGCGCACTGTTTACGAGCCTGAAATTTAGGTAAAAATAATTTTGAAAAATATATATAACTAAGGTTATGTCACAAGGTTGTAAACATGACGGTTATGTTCGAGTATGACCGATCCTGGCCGAATCATTTCGCCGTAACACAAGAAATGAAATATCTATTCAGAGTGCTCTGTATCTATTCAGAGTGCACGTTTTTTAAAAATTTAAATTTTCCGATTTAAGTATGAAGCTGTTACTGTTTTCTATTAAGGCCCCTTCTTAAGGGTATTTTCTCCTTTCATTTTAAGTTAAAAAATGAAAAATTCATTAAGTTTTACTTTAAATATTAAAATCATGTAAAATTTTTTAAATCCTTAAAATTTAATTTTTTCTTTTCTGTTCCTTATGCAGTTCAATTTGCAATGTTGAGGGTCTCTCTCCTTGTATAATTCTCAAAAATTTTTATTCGCTGATGATGAAGGTTTTTGCCTTCGAAACATGTACGACGAAGACATGAGGATTCTCTTTCCTTGAGATCCCTTATAATAAAATAGTGGAGCAGACTGTGTGTATTATTCCCCTACTAGTAACATATATGCCGTAAGAAAAATGATCATATGATTAGTAACACTTCTATTTATAGTCCATAAAAACTAAAACCGTAAGAATTAGACGCAAAACGTAAGCAGTAAGAAATGGTTTATTTTCATTTCTTGTGTTACGGCGAAATGATTCGGCCAGGATCGGTCATACTCGAACATAACCGTCATGTTTACAACCTTGTGACATAACCTTAGTTATATATATTTTTCAAAATTATTTTTACCTAAATTTCAGGCTCGTAAACAGTGCGCCCCCCCCCCTAGGAGCTTTGGTCTAAAAGTCTAATTGCAACCTAATTTTCGTTTAGTTATTGATTTATGATGCAGTTTTGAAGGACAACGAGTAAAAAGAATATTATTTTATAGTATTTTTCTATTATATACTTGTCTGTTCCGTTTTCCCTTTTTTAGAGCTATTTTAAAACAACAAAAATATAACCCAATGCAATATATATTTTTACAACAAAAACAAAAAACAATTAAGTAGGTATTTATTTTTAAAGAGAAAAATTAAAGTAAAAATTTTAATTAAAACATTTTTTATGGAACAAGTGTGATAATTTATAATAAAAAAAAATAGTGCGGGAAGAAACCAGAACACTTTATTATGAATATACAAAACGGCACTTAAGAAGGAGTATTTCAAAACCTAAGCATTTGAACCAAAAACTGCTCTTAGATCTGAGCTCCTAAAATACATGATTACTGAAAAAATCATCAATTTGGGCGTGGTGAGCGATATTTACTTTATTTTTAATCATCAAAAACCGAGCATGAAAAACGCTGGTTAGAGTCATACATATACGTCTTATGTTAAAATTTTGGATTGACACCAATATTTTTCATAAATATAAAAAATGTTTTTTTTTAATAAAGAGGAAATATCAAAAAAAAAAAGAAAAAAAAACATTTACAAAAACAAATTTAATCCAACCATGCAGAGTGGGAGAGGTAATAATTTAATATTCGAAATTTTTCATTTTTTAACTTAAAATGAAAGGAGAAAATACCCTTAAGAAGGGGCCTTAATAGAAAACAGTAACAGCTTCATACTTAAATCGGAAAATTTAAATTTTTAAAAAACGTGCACTCTGAATAGATACAGAGTACTCTGTATCTATTCAGAGTGCTCTGTATCTATTCAGAGTGCACGTTTTTTAAAAATTTAAATTTTCCGATTTAAGTATGAAGCTGTTACTGTTTTCTATTAAGGCCCCTTCTTAAGGGTATTTTCTCCTTTCATTTTAAGTTACAAAATGAAAAATTCATTAAGTTTTACTTTAAATATTAAAATCATGTAAAATTTTTTAAATCCTTAAAATTTAATTTTTTCTTTTCTGTTCCTTATGCAGTTCAATTTGCAATGTTGAGGGTCTCTCTCCTTGTATAATTCTCAAAAATTTTTATTCGCTGATGATGAAGGTTTTTGCCTTCGAAACATGTACGACGAAGACATGAGGATTCTCTTTCCTTGAGATCCCTTATAATAAAATAGTGGAGCAGACTGTGTGTATTATTCCCCTACTCATAATATCACTCCACTGAGAGATGGACTATTTCCACAAAATATATGTTACTTCTTACCTTACGACAACTATAAATCCAGGTTTAAAGTACTGATTTAGTATGATTAAAGGATAGCTCACACCGACGCGCAACATTGGCGTGGTGAACTTTTCTCAGCGAAACATTCGCAAGTACCTACTGTTTAACTCTATGATACAACTATCCAAGGTATGATATCAACAGGGTGCGCAGTGAATCGGGACGTCACATTGTGACGAATTTTTGAATTGAACGCTCCGAATTATATAAGCGTAGTTTACGTTATTAAAAGGCAATTTTATATGAAATTTTTAATAAATTTATTTGAAATCATATTAGCCTTAGAATTTCTATTGTGATTTAAATCTTGAAACATACATTTTATAAAGATAGATTGATTATTATCAAAATTTTAAACTTCCTTTTACTTACCTTCCTTATGTGATTATGCTTTAAAGAAAACTTCTTTAGAGTAGGTACGTAGGAATTTATTTAAACCAAAATTTTACATGGAAACAGCACGTTACTTATTTTACAAGCAAATTAAAAATATTTTATTATTACAAGGTGACGTCACGAAAGTCACGCCCACCTGCGCCGTAGCATATCTTCTTGTGGTTGTATCGTGGTTTAATTTTCTCGCCGATCGGCCTGAGGGATTCTTTACTTTGAAAAAAACAATAAACATGTCAATTAAGTGGCGTGGCTAGAAAAAAGAAGTCTTGGGAAAGGAGGCTTAAAATGATTTTTCTGCGTAAATTTTCTACGTTTTTGATAAATCTTGAAGGTAGGGAAATGTTCTTCTTTGCCCCTCCCTGGCTACGGCACTGTGTTAATTAGTTGTGGTAGTTGTGGTGTAATGTGACTTTGAAAAATAAATAAATATATGTTTTGAACTGCGCATGCGAGTAGTCCTGAGTCGGCTTAGAATACTTAACGCCAACAAAACTAATGTTATAGTCTATTTCAGAAAGGTAGCTCATTAGGTATGCAAAGGGACTACAGAGTGACCCAACGAATATTTGGGCCACTTTCATAATTTGACATTGATTTCATTGCAAAATTCTTTATTTTCATTAAGTGCAGGCAGACCCGGGTTTGGGTCAATTTATGGGTTTTGCCTATTATTATCCATTCACAAACAATGAAAATAGTGTGACAAAGGCGTGCATTACGTACATAGTATTAGGTAAGTACACTTATTTTTTTAATTAAACATGATAAAAATACAAAATACATTAGGTATACAGAAATTAAGTTATAAAAAATAATAATATTCTTCGTCATTTGAGGAACTCTCATCTCCTTTTGACGTTATAATTAACAGGCCGATGGTCCGATCGATCAGGTGGTCAAGATCCTACATTTTCTCCTCTTCTTTAATGACATGATGGACTGTTTTTCGCCACTTCTCTAGTGTCACTTCCTTAATGGCTTGATCAAATAGTAGCTTAACGTCAACGTCTTTCATTTTGAATGTCGTTTTGTGTCTTGCTACAAATCCTTTCACTTGCGCCCATATAAGTTCTATAGGATTTAGTTCGCAATGATAAGGCGGTGTGCGCAGCACAGTTAGGTACACTATGTTTTTCAGTTATAACTTCCACGGTATATTTCATAAAACGATGTTTGTGTTTGCTATAGCTAATAGTTCCTTCTTTATCAAATTATCTTCTTCTTTTTCTTTGGTTAGTTATCATAAATAATTTAATGCACAAAATTTACCTGCGCCTATGGCCGATACCGAAATAGAGCCGAACTAGACGGAATGTCCCATTTTATTACTCTGTACCTTTCTGAAATAGACTATAAAATATAATTTTATTAGTGCAGAAAGGAACTTTATATTTTTCTTTATATTTTGGCGGTTTCGCAAACCTACAAACTTAAGTTAAGGCCACTGACTACTGGATTGTCAAAATAAATTGTATCGTACCGTTTTTTTTGCGTAAACAGTAGCGTATTTAGGGGGGGGGGATGCAGCCCCCCCCCCCCGTGCCTAGGAGCTCGAGGTCTAAAAGTCTAATTGCAACCTAATTTTTCGTCTCACGCTTGGACTCTTAAAATTTTTAAATAATGTATTCTTGGCTTAGATTACAAAGGTCTTGTAGGAAACATTTAGTTTTTAAACTTTTCCTTTTAAAAGTCCTGTTTTATATAGAGATTAAGGTTTCGGACGCATATCGTTTTAGTTATTTGATTTATGATGCTATTTTATAGGAAAACGAGGAAAAATAATACTATATTATAGTAGTTTTGTATTATATACTTGTCTGCTCCATTTTCCATTTTTTAGAGCTATTTTAAATCAACAAAAAGATAACCCAATGCAATAAAATATTATTACAACAAAACCAATTAGGTATTTATTTTTAAAGAGAAAAATTAAAGTAAAAAATTTTAATTTAGAAATTTTTTATGGAAGAAGTGTGATAATTTATAATAAAAAAACTAGTGCGGGAAGAAACGAGAATGCTTTATTATGAATATACAAAACGGCACTTAAGAAGGAGTATTTAAAAACTTAAGCATTTGCACCAAAAACTGCTCTTAGATCTACGATCTTAAAAAACATGATTTCTGAAAAAATCATCAATTTTGGCTTGGCGAGCGATATTTACTTTATTTTTAATCATGAAAAACCGAGCCCGAAAAACGCTGGTTAGAGTCATACTTTACATAAGCCTTATGTTGAAATTTATGATTGATACCAATATTCATATTTTTCACAAATATAAAAAATGTTTTTTTTTTTAATAAAGAGCCAGCTAGGAATATCAAAAAAAAGCAAAAAAAAACATTTACAAAAACAAATTTAATCCAATCACTGCAGAGGTAATAATTTAATTTTCGAAATTTGATAGTAGGTGAATTTTAAACGAAGTTTGGGGGTGGCCCCGAAAATTTTTCGCCTGCGGCACTTTTCCGCCTTTTTCACTGGGTACAATATAAAATACATGTAGCCCTGACTGTCCCTTTCTTCAGAAAAAAAATGTCCTACTTAAGCCCATTCACTGATTCAGCCCCCCCCCCCCCCTAGCATATTTTCTGGCTACGCCACTGTGCGTAAGTACCTATCATAGACATATAAAGAGGAAACAAAACATTTCATTCATAAACACAATTTGTTTACAATCATTTATGTTTTTTTAGTTTTAAGTAAGTTGAAAAAGGATGGCATAAAAAATGGCAACGCTGTAACTTGGCTGTCCCCCTAGCCGATTACCTTTACCAGTGGCGTGCGCCTTGTTTAGAGATTAGGGAAAAATAAAAGTCCATTAATTAAAAAATATTTATAATGTACTGTAAAATATTTTTTCTACCACTAACCTGGGAACTATTAGCCATTATTTATGCCATTTCTTGAATAAGAACAAAAATTTCTGTACAGGGTGTCCCATTTTCGACACTTTTATAGGGTATCTCCGTTATTGTTAGTGCTATCGAAAAAGTAATATAGGCGTCATGTGCTCTTTTTGGGTCAAACTTAAAATGGTAAAATCAAAATTTGAAAATTTTCGCTTGCTTAAGAGATACGAGGGAAAATCGAAAAATTGATAATTTCAAAATTACCCTATATTTTCGGAGTTAAAAGAGATACAAATCCTGCATTTAATGTAAAGTAATGAGACAGTACAGACATAGAATGTCTATGTGTGTACTGCAATATATTAGTAAATAACTACGTGCATTAAAAATGTGTAGAGAGTAAAGAAAAGCTTTAAACTGGGAAATCTAGATTAGAATTTTACAATAATATCTATATTCCTTGTTTAATCCGTCATCTACGTTTTTTTAAAGAAGTTCAGACAAAATGCAATTGTTTTTGCAGTTATTTACGTTAATAAACCACACCACTGGTTAAGCTAAAAAAACGTAACATTACTTACCGCCGAAATACCAATCCGGGGCTAGAATAGTCAACTTTTTTGCAAACCACGCTCTGGCGAACCATTTAGAATTGGTAATAAAAGAGCTTTAACAACTCTTTTGCCAAAAAAACACTAAAAATCAATCGAAAATTGCAAAACGTAATAGGCCCCGCACAGAAACACTGTAAAATCGTATTTTCACATAAAATGAATGAACTCTTAAAATTCGGCGAAATTCGCGTCGCCAGTAATAGTAAACGCTTGTACAGCGGTGCCAAAGGTTTTTCCCATATACACTTTAGTTTTATGTAACTAGGAAACTAAATAATTTTAAAAGTAGAAATTGCGTATTTTGATGGAAAAAAGCACACTAATAATTTAGTGTATTATTATTACTTAAGTACACATAAAAATTTACTCATTATACTATGATTAAGTATACCCTTTATTTTCAAACAAAGGAGTTAGATCTAGGGCACCCCGCAGAAATTTGTCATCATCGCTTTGTGTTAAAAATCGGTCTGATTGCGATAATATGTAAACAATTCTGTCTCTGTTTCTTTTATGTCTATGGCACCTATACATTTACTAAAATACTATTATTTTTATTTTAGATGTTTTGTATGGAAAAATACTCGTAAATCCAGTTTTGGTTTTGGTAGCGTTAAATCTAAGGCGATGCGTAAAAAAGTCGAAAAAGGACAACCAAACTCTTGGATAGATACAATTTATTAGATAATAAGCCTGACATTTGTTAAACTGTTTGATTATAATTTTTACATTTAGTTTTTGTATATTGAAGCTTTTTATTAAAACGTATTTAAAAGATATAAATAACCTATTAGTTGCCGTTCTGCCCTTCTTTCGAATTAGGCTTTTTTCCTCTTCGTTCGCTGCCAGACCCATTCCCGAGGGGACCTACAGTTTAACGTGGGTTCCGAACCACGATCCTCAGTAATGCCACACCCCCCAAGGGCTATCAACCCTTGGTTTATTGCAATTGCATGACCTACCGATTGGGGAGTGTGTACCTTCTTCCACACCTCACGAGATATCCGATCTCATCCGGCCTGGTTACCGGCGTGAATGGGGTGGGTTGGGAGATGATACCTTTTACACTCTTCCCTGCATTCTTAAATCCACTAAATTTCGGACATACTTTTTTTATTGTACGTATGCCCACTCCGGGAATCGAACCCGGGTCGCCGCGGTCGAGTGCCAGTAGCTCTACCTCTGAGCCACAACCGCGGTTAACCTATAAGTTGTCAGAAATATCAACTTGTAAATTATAATTTAACCTCTAGTATTACTACACTGAGAAAAGTCTTATTATCCCCCAATACCCGTAAATCCGCTTTTGATTCTTTTCTATATAATGGGCTTTTCAACAAATTTTGATTTTGGTTGTAGTGTATAAAGGTACAAAAAATAATATTTTCACTCGCGTATATCTCCCAACACTATTGCAGGCACCCTGCGCATGCCAAGCGGATAACTTGATGGCGGGATATTTAAAATATAGGTAGAAATGGGTTTAATTGTTTTTTGGTGATTTTTTAAGCCACGGTGTGGGTCATACTCGAGGTTCTAGTCCCAATTAAGTTTTTTGTTATTCGCAGTATGTTAATTTATGGGACATAATTGTTGTAAAGTAGAGGGTTAGGCTATTACTACAGTAAGTTTTGTCGTCGAGGCTGTAAAGCACCTGTAAAGTAAAAACCTTACCACTTTTTTAAATTATAACAGTTATTTACGATATAAGTGTTGTAAAGATTCATATTACAACACGAGATGCTAAAGTGGTCAAATGAGGCATGAGCCGAGTTTAATAAAACATCGAGTGTAGTAATATGAATTTACAACAAGGATATTGTACAAAATTTTATCTACTTTCATCTATGAATAAAAATATTTGGCAAAAGGCAATTTTTAAAATAAAAATGCACCTGTAAAAATGGGTGATTCTAAAAATGCACCTGCTATTAAGTTTACTAATCAAGTTTTTTATGTTATCTTTCGCATAGTTACTGTTTCGCAAGATTACTGTCGAAACTTTGTCAAACAAATTTAAAAATATAAAAAGCGTTTTTCAAAATGAGCGATTCTGATGGAAGTTTACCCTTTGATATAGAAGCAGCGGCTAACGAAGCGATCTCAAGTTTAGTTCCGACAAAATCCAAGGCGCGGTATGAGTTGGAGTATCAGAAGTTTGAAGATTGGTGCAAAGCTAACAAAATAAAGGAGGTGTCTGAGAAAATCCTTTTGGGTTATTTTTCCGTAAAGCAACGCTCCCAAAAACCATCTACACTATGGACTCACTATGTTGAGTTGAACACAATGATTTGTATATAAAAATTGTGATTCCATTCTCGAAAACCAAAATTATGCGAGAATTTGTTATAACAGAAGGAAATGTGACAGGGGTCAACTGTTTAAGTATTTTTCGAAAGTATGCTAAACTTCGTCCTCTTAATGCAACTCACAGGCGGTGTTTTGTATTCTATGGAAAAGAAAAATGCACCTCCCAGCCTGTTGGAAGTATACAAAAAAAAAACAAATATGGGATTTGAACCTGTGACCTCCCGTTCTGTAGACCAGAGCTTTAGTGTCTACGCTATGGCTTCCATGGCTACCAATTAACATTTGTTGTTTAAATTTATGACATTTTCTTCAGCGCGACTTCTTTTTTCTTTTATTAACATTTTTTATAATTTCACATGGCGTATTTTCACACTCTAATTCAAAATCACTCGACAAATACATGAAAAATAAGTTAAAACACTTTACAGTTACTGATTTCTAAAATTTTGTTCTTTTTAATCAATAGGGGTGGTCTGTCAAATTGACATCATATGTTTAAATTAAATAGTGTGCCTTGTATTACCACTCTAGAGTTGAAATATTTTCTTTCAACACGCGTGTGATATTCGGCGCTTTCAAGCCAGGTTAACCGTGCTTTTTTTCTCTTTTTCATAGGTGTTTTTTTTTTTAATGATAATACACCTGCACTGTAGGAAAAATCCTTTAAGGCGCTCTGGGAGCGGTGCGTGTGCGAAGAAAGCGATTAACGTTGGTCTTGAAACGTTGAAGATTGTATTCATTGGGAAACACGACCTCAGGAAGATCATTCCACCAAGATGACGTTTTCCAGATGAAAGAATTATTGAACAATGAAGTTCGAGGAGTACTAAGCTGAACAACATAAGGATGAGCGGCAGTGGTTCGCCGTGTATTTCTGTTTTGCATTGCTCTAGGTGGAATTAAGTGGGCAATGTCAGTCGAACACCTGCCATGGAAATATCTGTAAAAGAGAGCCAAATCACCAACCTGTCTTCGATGCTCCAGGCTATCGAGGGTCTTGGTCAGCTCGGGGTCGCCGATCAGACGAACGGCTCTCCTTTGAATGGAATCCAGTAGCCGAAGGGTGTGCTTGGGTGCAGAGCTCCAGACATGAGAGCAATATTCTAATGATGGTCGAATCTGGGCTTTGTAGAGTGTCAAAAGTTGATGAGGTGTGTACAACCTTTTGGTGCGGAAAAGTCCACCAAGTTTCTGTGCAGCTGCCTTGGCAATTGCGGCAACGTGATCATGCCAAGACATATTACCTCCCTGATTGACCCCCAGCAAATTAATAGACGGTGCCAGGGGAATTGCGTGTCCTGCCATGACTATATCCGGTTCTGCAATGTTAACCTTTTTGGAGAAGACTGCTGCCTGGGTTTTCTTAGCATTAAATTCGACTTGGTTACTGTCACCCCAAGCCAAGATTTCTTCCAGGTCATTGTTGAGGCGCAATACTTCATGCTGCCTGCGAAGATGTGTGTCGGCAGCGGATGTTTGGGGAGTCAAGGTAAAAGATGAGACAAGTGTGCTGTCATCAGCAAAGCTATAAATTGGATTTTGGGTTTTCACTAGAAGGTCGTTAATATACAGTAAAAAGAGGGTAGGCGACAATATGGACCCTTGAGGAACACCGGCATTGATGGTGAAGGTGTCTGAGAGAAACCCGTCAATCGCCACTTGCAGAGAACGGTTCTTAAGGAAGCTGGGTAACCATAAACAGAATCCATTAGGCATACCGTAGGATCGCAATTTACTTAGAAGCCCATCGTGCCAAACACGATCAAAAGCCCTAGAGATGTCCAGTGTAACAGCCGGGGATTCTCCATGATGTTCGATGGTGTTGCTCCAAAGATGGGTGACATATGCCAGAAGGTCACCTGTTGATCTGGACTTACGAAAACCGTATTGATGGTCGCTGATAATGTTAAGCCCTTCCAGATACTTTAGGAGTTGTTGGTTAATAGCTTTCTCCATTATTTTTGAAGTTACTGAAAGCAATGCGATAGGATTGTCGTAGGAAAACTGGTATTATAGCACCGACTTAACAATTTAAATGCCAAAACTATCAAATATGAGAATAGTGAAAGAGCCCATTCTATTATACATAGATCGCTGAAATTATTAATTAATTATATTCCTGAAGAATATCCAACAACTGTGAATGTTTAAAAAAACCTTATAATTTTGGGAACCATTATAAATTACATACACAAATACACTTACAATCATACATACATAAACACAAAAGTAGTTTTTAAATGCAGGTTACATAAAAAAATACAAGGACAGTTAGTTTTATAATTAAGATTATTTTCGTTTTTAATATTTTAGTTAATTGGTATTTTTTATTTCCTTAAATGGATTATGTAAATGCAATTGACAAAAAAACGAAGTTATATTGAAATACAGGGTTTTCTGAGACAATCAATTAAACCAAAGAAAGAGGCATAATAAAAGGATACTTGCCACCTTTTTATTCTTGTTGACCTGGAGTCTATGCATTGGGCACTACCCAATTCAAAAATGACTCCCACGCTCTATAACGCAATAATCTGGGGCAAACAAAACTGCCCTCTTGTCCAAGTGACGTCTAAAAAAAAAACACTGGGTAGGTACTTATGTTTTTAGGGTGGGCCAGTGCCCGCAGTAATCCATAACCCGGAGTCAGAGGGTTTCAACCTGGAGACTCCAAACCAAACCTGGAGAGGTGGCAACTCTACTTGCCCATCAAGCAACCATTCATTTATTACACTACGAATCAAATACGGTTCTGCCTAACTTGCCCGTTGAATAACATTAAGAAACTTGTAGGTGTAGGATGAGCCCGCAAGGGAAATAAGCGCTCCGCGTATAATCTCGAAGAAACATCCGCACTTTTACGACACTCACAGTAAATTAGCACCATATCTATTAGTTCATTGTTTTCAAATTTAACCATTTTCACCAATTTAAAATTAACTTGCTTCAGAAAAACACACCGCAGCGAATTGCCATAATAAATAACTGACGACCAATTTGTAAAATGCATGACTAACAATACAAAAAAAGGACAAAAAAAATAAAGGGCTACGTTTTGATTTCCAGACCCACACTTGGATTTTTTACTTCTGTAACGGCTATTTTTAAGTTTTTTGAAAAAAGGTAAAAAAGAAGTATCAACTTAGGAATCACCCTGTATAGATGCAAACAAAAATCCTTCAGGTTTTTACAAGGAAAGTATGTATACGTCGAACTTCCAAAAATCCAAAGCGCAAATAGTTACTAGTTACATCTTATTTATTTATATGAACGTGTTGACTAAAGTAAATACGCTTTAATATTTTGGAACCATAAAAAACTAAATGAAACAACCGGTTCTGGTTGCCTGCAATAATAAAATATTTAAGCAAATAATTTTTGTTGATGATATAAAAACAACTTGTGTAAATTATTTATGATAACTAACCAAAGAAAAAAAAGATAATTTGAGAAGGAACTATTATCTATAGCAAATTTACACAAACATCGTTTTATGAAATATGCCGTGGAAGACATAGCTGAAAAACATAGTGTAACTGTGCTGCGCACACCGCCATATCGTTGCGAACTAAATCCTATAGAACTTATATGGGCGCAAGTAAAAGGATTTGTAACAAGACACAAAATGAAAGATGTTAAGCTACTGTTTGATCCAGCAATTAAGGAAGTGACACCAGAGAACTGGCGAAAAGCAGTCCATCATGTCATCATAAAAGAGGAGAAAATGTGAGATCTTGACCACCTGATCGATCGGACCGTCGACCCGTTAATTATAACATCAAGAGGAGATGACGGTTCCTCAGATGACAAAGAACATTATGATTTTTTATATTTTAATTTCTGTATAATGTATTTTGTATATTTTTATAATGTTTAATAAAAAATACACTTGTCACACCATTTTCAGTGTTTGTGAATTAACAATAATAGGCAAAACCCATAAATTGACCCAAACCCTACCTGCACTTGATGAAAATAACGAATTTTACAATGAAATGTATGCCAAATTATGAAATTAGCTTAAATATTCGTTGGGTTACTTTGTAGTCCCTTTGCATACCTAATGAGCTTTTGTTACTATACACCGTTCTGAAATGGACTATAGAGGAAACAATTCTAATGTTTTTTGAAATTCAATTGAACAGAATATTTATTTTCATGAAATTTCTTTCCTCCGACAAACTACTCTCGATATGAAAGCGATGAGTCACTGACAGAAATTTTGGACCTGAAGCAGTAGCGGCTCGCGGTCTTAAAAAATGGTGATCCGAAGAGCTAGGTATAGTGCAGGTACATAAACAAACATTGACTAATTTACATTTTTATAATGTACAAATACACAATAAAAATTCAATTGAGTAGGTACGTACACTACTGAATTACCTGAAAAATAAATACAAAACTTTTTAATCACACAGCAAATCACGTAAAAACGATATCTATAACCGTAAACCTCAAAATAAATACCTTAAAAGGTTAGGCGAACCAATGCTAAAACAATGGTTCAAACGACTGATCTATTTTTAAATTGCCCTTCATCATAATGTAAATTGTTACATTCTGTCCCGTGACTTGACGTCACGTAACCATAGCAACGGTGAAAATCAATTCACTTGACTGTATGTTTTCTTCACTTGCTGCTCTGACCTCACGGGGACGGTCGGCTGGGACGCGCCAAAATGCACGAGTGTTTATAATTATTGTCCATTGGAGTTAACCGTGGCCTTATTATGCATAGCTACATTCGGATTAAATTAATATCATTAATTCAAACATAATTATTTTTTAAGGGCTAAAATGGTTGAATTGATACATTAATAGCGTCGGAAAAATTTCCTCCTGGTTTTTTTTTTTTTTGGTGAATAGCCCCCCTTCACTTACTTCACCTGACGATCCGCCACTGACCTGAAGTATAGATGGATGAATATGCGATATGTCACTGCCATCGCCTATATTTTAGCAGGAGGGGCGATTATCTATTTTAATTATAGTGCAACATAATGTAAACATTATTGACTATTTTAAACGTCATCGTAGACCTTCGATAAAAATGTAATTTTCTTTAACTAACAATTTAATAGGTTGCATGCGTACTTTTTATAATTTATTTAATAAATGATGATTCTTTTATAAGCAATTAATTAGTTTGTTATTGGAAAAACATTTTAAAGCATGTACCACTTAATGGTTTACTTACTATTAAGTGTATCGATGTTTTTATATTATAGTCGTATGCTGTGAGGTCAAATGCTAAGTTTCTGTCGGTTTCTGAATAGAACTTAGAAGCAGTGGCGGCTCGCGGACTTAAAAAATGGTGAAGAGCTATGTATAGTGCGGGTACTTAAACAAACATTGACTAAAAACCCGTGTAACAAAACGTCTTTCTTATCCTCATCTGTCCAACGACTAAATGGAGTTTCCAACAAGTTATAAACTATGTCATTAATTGGGTTCATTTTTAAAACACACAAAAGTAGATACCTAGGTACTTAAACTACTGAATTAACTGAAAAATAAAAACAAAACTTTTTAATCACACAGTAAATCACGTAAAAACGATATATAATCGTAAGTTTCTCTAAGCCTCAAAATAAATACCTTAATGTTAGGCATACGACTGATCTATTTTTAAATTGCCCTTCATCATAATGCAAATTGTTACATGCTGTTAGCGTGACTGACGTTACGTAACCATAGCAACAGTGAATATCAAAGCCATGTGGGGCGTCGGGTCTTCACTTGCTTTGAGCTAACGAACACGGTCGACTGGGGCGCGCCAAAATGCACCAGTGTTTATAATTATTGTCCATCGGAGTTAACCGTGGCCCTATTATGCATAGCTACATTCGGATTAAATTAATATAATTAATTTGAACATAATTATTTTTTAAGGGCTAAAATGGTAGCTGTATTGTTACATTAATATTTAATATTGTCGAAAAAATTTCCTCCTGCTTTTTTTGTTTTTTTGGTGAAGAGCCCCTTCATCTACTTTACCTGACGAGCGCCACTGATATATTATTTTTACTAAGGCTCCGTCTTCTTTTTCAAGACACTAAATTATATAATTTAAATCTATACGCATTTATAATAGATTTATCAATAATGCAACCTGCTGAATGTGCATAGAAAATTAATTTCATGTAGCATCATTATTCAGTTGGTTTTACGATAATTAACTAAACGTCTAAACGCTTCAATAGTCGAGACGTTAGAGCGTTTTACTATGGATCCAATGGACGTGAGTTCGAGCATGGCAACCTACAAACTTTTTTTTACATTTTTTAGCATAAGGTTTGTAAGTTTGGTCGTAGAAAAAATATACTATTCATCTCGAGTGGATTGTCTATATCGCACTCGAAAGTTTGAGCACTCCGCCTACGGCGTCGTGCTCAATTTACTTTCTCGTGTGATATAGACATCATATCCACTCTTGTTGTACAAACTACTATTACAATGGAGCTAATAATGGGCATTATTTGTGCTGTGACCCAACTTCGTATCCCCCTTTGCTTTAATATCCTTGAATTTATGTGTGTTTTCTTTTCGTTGCAGATCGTCGGCGTCCAACAATATCCCGTCCGGCCGATCGGAATTCCTACTCAAAATGGAATCGGTGACGCCAACGGAAATATGCTCCTCGGCGAGCAGCTCCAGGCCGAGTCCACTCTCACGGACGAGTTGGTGCGGACGGCGGGTAGGCGACTCGAAGACGCTTTGGCCGAATTCGACGCCTACTGCGCGTCGTTGCACCTGGACCCACATAATCAGGGCTTTAGGTGAGAGACAATTAAATATTATTGCATGTCATGTAATCTCAGGTTAAATAGTGACATTTTGCCAAGCAACAAAATTCCTCTAAACGCTATTTCAAACATGATTTTCTCGGAATCCACACAAACAATTTTGTAAAAACCTGTTTCATATTCAGCGGCAATTATAATTATTTCCAGCGAATCAAGATTCCGGTTTCAGGTATCAGCCAGTGCGGAGATTTTAGCGCCTGAAAAATCGATTAGCGGGATTTTGTTGGTTGGCAAAATGTCACCAATATTGTACAAGATACATAACGCTTATAATAAGAAGTAAATAGGCTGTTGTGGCTTATTAATATACAAAAAAAATGGCGAAGGGAGGAATAGCAAGAGTACATCCAGGCCGCGATTGCGTTATGAAACTTAAACCGGCCAATTAAAAGTGCTTTACGTCAAGCCTGAGGGAGGAGTTTATTTGGCGCGCTATTTAAATTTATTTTGCGGATGTAACGTTCTTTATTCAGGTGACGGAAACGGTAGATTATTTCTTAAAAAAGATGGCTAGCGAAAAATGATAAATAGAAAAGTTTCAGAGTTTTTAAAAATCTTTTGCAAATGTTTGTAAATTTAACGTTCGTTAACATACTTTTGGTTTTACTTTAAGAACTAATCGACCTTTTCCATACATAAAGGCGAGAGTTCTTAAAAAGGGCTACTTTTGGCTTAAGAATAAATTAACAAATAAAAGTATTAAAATAACTATCAAGAAAAGTTTATTCCTTATTTTTTTTAAATTTCGTGTGCCAATGCTAGTTCTGTGTATTTTTTTATTCTACGTCAAGCCGCAGTTCGTTGAATTGGAATATTTTTTTCTCTGTGATCAGCTGCTGTAAAAATAGTTAAATAAAAACATTTTAAATATTTTTTTAGCATTAGCACGTACTTAAAAATTTTGGTAACATAGTAATATTTGAATTTAAATGTTTTTATAATGTCGGCATCCCCTAATGTAAGTCCTAGAGAAAAAAATATTAACAACTTTTTAAGAATGGTAAACTAAAATAATTATAGGTATTTAAGATACATGGAAATTCACCAATCCAAAATGTGGCCATTGCCGAAGAAAATGCTGCCGGTGTTTTTATTTTTCAATTCTTGACATCATTGTTTCCATACTAGTGGCTATTTCTACTGGTGATTTTCCAATATCAATATTCAATTAAAAAAGAAATAATTTCGGCCCTAACACAACAATAATTTAAGAAGGCGGTTAGAGAAGCAACTCACTCTGCGATTTCAAACAACAATAACTAATTGGTCAGTTTAAGTTCCATAACATAACTGCGGGCTGGGAATATGATGCGATTTCCCTATTCTATTATAAAATTGCATTTATAAGATTTGTTTAAAAAAAATGGAACTAAACTGCTGGACCATTGCTTTCGAGCAAGAAAAATTTCGCCTAAATTTAACAGTTAAGATATGATATCGACTTACAGTTTTGAATGGTTGATAAATTCATCCCTTGGGAAACAATGTTGGATTTTCTTTTATTGTCAAAAAATTTTTTATACAGGGTGTTAAAGAAGACGATGATGTTTGCTCCAATTTTAATGGCGTGTAACTTTCACAATAATATTTTTAAATTTTATCACTCTACGTCAATTGAATCACTGGTTCATAGCAAAGAAAGTAATTTCTCAAATTTTTGATATCTGCTATATTTTAAGAAATACCGATTTTTTTGGAAAACCTTGCTTTATTTCAACTTATTGGTAGCTAGATCTCACTGTGCGTGTATCGTGCAAACTTCGCGAGTGATTATTATACCTTATGAAAAGCTTGATTATATTTAGTAGGTAATAATAGTTGTACCTAAATGTTATAATGTAGAGTGCCGTACTTATAAACACCTATATGTCTATGGTTTATGTGTATCTCACAATTTTTCACGATTGTTTTATATTGGAAAGTACTCGCCCCTAGATTAGGTTAATTTTATTCTTATTTTTTAGTTTTTTTTTATCGCACTACAGGTATATTATACAGCGTGTTTACAAAATTTTAACAAAGATAATTTTTTTAATTTAATTTTTGGAAAAAATGTATTTATTAATTTCTTACTTTCTAACACTATTCCTAAAATTAAACTTACATTAATTATATATAATATATATTAAATATCACTAGCTGCCGTCAAAACAAACCCCGTCCATCCGAGTGTATTAATTTGAATCGAGATTATCACAAAAAAAAACAATATTAAGTAATAATAATAAGTTGAAATAAAGCAAGGTTTTCCAAAAAAATCGGTATTTCTTAAAATATAGCAGATATCAAAAATTTGAGAAATTACTTTCTTTGCTATGAACCAGTGATTCAATTGACATAGAGTGATAAAATTTAAAAATATTATTGTGAAAGTTACACGCCATTAAAATTGGAGCAAAAATCATCGGCTTCTTTAACACCCTGTATATACAATTTCCTGATAGTTAAAGAAAATCTAACATTGACAATTGTTTCCCAAGGGATGAATCTATCAACCATTCGAAACCGTAGGTCGATATCATATATGGTTCAGAAAATATTAACTGTTCAATTTAAGCGAAATTTTTCTTGCTCGAAAGCAAAAATTGTCCAGCAGTTTATTAAGGTCGAGGGATGTTCGGTAAACCACTTGATTAATAAATTTTATCTTTGGGCAAAGAAAAAGTATGTTTTCTTTATTTTTAGGATGGTAACTGATGGACAACTTTCTGTTCGGCAGTGTCTCCATCCCGAAGCCTGGCGGAAAGAGTTCGAACTACCTGATTATTATAATTCGTTTCAAGACTTAAGGAAAGAGGTGGCGGCGTTTTTAAGCCGCGAAGAAATACCTACTAGTGTAGCGGAGATGTTAGACTGTATCCTTTTTCATAATAATATTTAGTTTTTACGAATTATCGAAAAATATCGGTCACTTCGCTATTACGAAACCGAAACTGCGAACTTGAAATGTTCGCGTAAACTTTATATTTCTGCAAACGCAACGTGAACAAGGTCCATCCTTACCCTCTCCCTTAGTTAAGCTACACAAACTATAGTCTATTTTAGAAAGGTGTAGAGTAATAAAAGCTCATTAGGTATGCAAAGGAACTACAGAGTGACCCAACGAATATTTAAGCCACTTTCATAGTTTGGCATTGATTTCATTGCAAAATTCTTTATTTTCATCAAGTGCAGGTAGTACCAACCGGGTTTGTGTCAATTTATGGGTTTTGTCTATTGTTATCCATTCACCAATACTGAAAATGGGGTGACAAAGGCGTGCATTATGTACATATAGTATCAGGTACACTTATTTTTTAATAAACATAAAAAAAATACAAAAAAAACATTATACAGAAATTAAATTATAAAATATCATATCATCGTCATCTGAGGAACTGTCATCTCCTCTTGACGTTATAATTAACGGGTCGACGGTCCGATTGATCAGGTGGTCAAGATTCCACATGTTCTCTTCTCCCGGACTGCTTCTCGTCAGTTCTCTGGTGCCACTTGATCAAAACAGATTTATTTTACTGTGTCATACTGTCGGGACACTCTGTATAGCATTTTACTTTGTTATGATAGCTGTCTGATCAATTTCAATAACCACTATTCTGTACGCCACTGAAATCCATAGAATACCCACCTATTCAAATACGAATAATATACTCCAAAAAAAAGCAGTCGTGATTATTTTGCCATAAAATTCCTAATGTGCGGCACGCACGCCATCTGTGAGTCATCGTGACATTCCTCGAGATACACCTGCTGCAGCTTGGCTGCAGGGGACTTCCGCTAAGTTCCGGGTACTGTTAAAAGCCAGCAGATGGCCTTAAGAGACGTTCGTGTAGATTTTAACTGTATTTATTTGTAAGAGCAGTGTCGTAGGTTTCGAAGTAATTATAATAAAATGGCCGATACGATTAGGTTCGGAGTCAATGTTTTATTAATAGTTTAAAAAAAATAATTATCGGTGGATCTTTATTCGTCCCGATATCTCAAATCATTTCGTTTAACCCTAAACTAAGTAAACCTAGACATCCCACGTAAATGGGCTAAAGCAAGACTCAAGGCCTTGACGTAAATGCCGAAAAGAGAAGTGACTTTAGACGGATATTCGCGCCCGCTTAATGTTTATTACAAATAACATTTGGCGTAACCCCTTACCGGTTTGGACGTCGTCCACAATTCACGAGCGGTAACATTTTTACATTGGACCGTTCCTCTTGGTTTGGTTTTTTTATGGTGTAGCTTAACGCGTTGTTAAGGGCTTGTACGGATTTTGAGTGATTTGATATATTAATTTGTTAAAATTTGAATTCTAGTTGAAATGATCGATGGAGGATGGAGACGGGTTATTTGGACACTTACCCCCTCCGCCCTATCTTTTTGGACTATACCAGGCTTTTTAAACCCAATAATTCATAGCCGCGCCAATTAATGTACTTACTCACCCTGGTACGACGCGCGTATACAAGGGGGAGGGGGGAGGGTGTTTATGCAATGGGAGTAGTTGCTCCGCCTTTCACATAACTGAAGAAACGAGTAAAAAGTCCAATTACCAGTGTCCTTCCCTCCTCTCCCTCCCCCTCCCCCCTTGATTTTTTTTTACCATCGATACACGCCAAAGAGATCCTCGAAATCGCGTCCATTAAAAAATACTTTACCACCATGGCTACCGCGTGAGCAAAACACCGGTACCGTAACTACGAGTCGCAGCGTTAAAATCAAACGGTCCTACGACATATTATACATACCCGCGAACGGCGGCCGCAACAGTTCTTTCTGCAACTTTTGTCCCTGGCGTGCCAAAATACCTTCAACGAAAAAGTACCGCCAACACGTTACTGTCCTCCAGATACCGTTTGCCATTGCTCGCTTTACAACGAACGGTTGAACAGGCTGTTGTCGCTTTTTCTCAGTTCGCACCGCAGGATGTAGCGGCGACGGACGAAATGTTACTAGTTCCTAAGTAACTGCTTGCTTGTATGGTGGAGCGCGACACGACAGTATTAAAGAATACCGTTTCAAAGTAACAGTTGAACATATACCGATCCAACACTACGTTCTTCACTCATTCTCTCCGAAGTACGAACTCGGACCGCCACTGTTGAATGCAGGTAAAACTCAACCACTGAGCTACGCGACCACCAGACTTCACAATAATTCGTTTATCCTTTATTTTATGCGAAATTTAATCTTTTCTGACAAAGCAACTGTGCGAATGTCAAAAAAACTCCAATCGACGTATCTTGACATTCAATCTACCCCTGGTATATGGAAACACGTTTCAAACTATCCCCGTATTTTTTCGCTTGCTATAGTTTAAAAACTTTTGATAGATTCGTTCAACCTGCAAATTTAACGCACAACTTTAACTTTAAAACCGATAAGAAAGTTCGTTGTAGTATCGTACACGAAGTACACCATTTTCAGCCCATTTGTAACAGTGGCAGAGACGATAATCCATACAAACGTGGTTAATTATGTCGTAAGTAAAAAATAAGCTCACGTTAAAATTGCACTGGGTGTTTGTTTATGATTGTAGTTGGCGTTGAATTTAATTATTTCGATTTTTTGTTTTATGACATGTGTACCTACTCAGTCGGGAGTGTTTCTAGAAATCAAAAAAATATGTTAGTAAAAAGGGTAGTATGTGAGAGTGTGTAGTGTTTGAAACGTATTTAAGGATTTTATTTAAAGTTTAAAGTTTACGCAGATACTTATATATGTGAAGCCAGCAAGACCAAGGTATGTCAAATGTACAGGGTCATTGGCTATATTATGACACTTTTTTAGTATTAAAGATAAAAAATTTAATGGGTATCTAAATATTTATTATACGCTTACCACCCCAAAATTGATGATTTTTTCAGGAACGATGCCCTCTGGGGCGTAGATTACGAACCTAAAAACGATTTTCGTCAGAAACGCTTAGCTTTTGAGATATTTCTTCTTAAAGTCCCTGTTCATAGAGGTTAGGTTTCCAAAGTCAAAACAGTGATGTAAAATAAATAGGGACTCGTTAGAAAGTAAGCGTTATTATGTGATCACTAAAAGTAACGAGTCCAATGTTATAAAAGTTTCGTTACTTTTGGCTTTTCGTTACTTTGATTTTAAATTAAAACTAACTATTCTACCCAGAATTTTACAACGGCCGGCTTCGTTCGTGGACTTGATAGCCTAAAGTCATTTTATGAAGAAAAGTTCATATAAACATAATATGTTCTAAACGGCTTAAATTTTTTGCTACAGGGTGTTGAATTATTTTTTTTTAATGCGTTTTTTGTAATATCTCCGAAAGTACTTTAGATAATATCTCGGATAATATATTCAATTTTGGCATGTACTACTAATAGGACATAAAACCGCATGTTTTAGTTATAAAAGTTATTTTTTTGTCTCACCAGTGGCGTCCCTGCAAACATTTTCTCTGATATTTTTTAGAAGAAAAGTGGTACGACACTGAGATTTTTCCATGTGGATATTATTTCTTATTAGTCTGGTCAATTCTGCATAAAAATGGTCTCTCGAGTTTTTGTCCTCAGGCACACCGTTCTTAATTAAAATAATTAAATTAAATTAGACGGGCGGAAACATGCCTATTAAATATGAAGGTGGTCATTTTCAACAATTTTTATAAGACAAAATTTTGTATTATCAATGTTAATAATAATAAATAGTAGAGCTAATTTAATTATTTTAATTAAGAACGGTGTGCCTGAGGAGAAAAACGCAAGAGACCATTTTTATGCAGAATTGACCAGGCTAATCAGAAATGATATCCACATGGAAAAATGTCAGTGGCGTACCACTTTTTTTCTAAAAAATATAAGAAGAAATGTTTGCAGGGACGCCACTGGTGGGACAAAAAAATAACTTTTATAACTAAAACAAGTACTTTTATGTCCTATTAGCACATGCCAAAATTGAAAATATTATCTAAAGTACTTTTGGAGATATTACAAAAAAAGCATTAAAAAAATATTCAACACCTGTAGCAATAAATTTAAGCCATTTAGGAAATATGTTTATATGAACTTTTCTTCATAAAATGACTTTAGGAATCACACCCTAAAATATTAGCACGTCATTAAGGAACACCCTGTATACATTACATAAATATTACTTCTTTTCTGACCTGTGTTTGTGACACATTAACCGTTCACACTTCACGGTCACGCCGAATCTCCCTAACTCTTAACTTTGCTGACTCAAGAAATTTGAGATCCAGAATCGCGTCGCACTTGACAGAGGTGAGTTTAAAATGGAGTTTTGTTTGTTGTTTTTCCTTAACGTTTAACTTCAGTACTTCAAATCAAGCCCGAGTGCGAGAATGAGTTCTATAAGAAAGAAGCCAAAGACATGGTGAATATTGTGCAACGGTTGATTATGGAGGGTAAGTGATGGTTTTTTTTAATGGAATACCCGTTATACTCGTAAAAAGTGTTTCGTTTCCAATATGTCCTGGTTCAGGGCCGGACCGTGACCTTTGGGGGCCCTAGGCTAACAATATCTGGGGGCCCCACGAAATGATATACCTAAATTACGCATTTTTCTAAAAAATGTTTTATGAGGGAAAATTTAACATTCGAAACTTAAAGTTTTTTATTTCAAACGAAAATACATTATAAACTTAGGTAAAAGTAGTTAAAATAAACAGGTACCTTCTTTATCTTTGGTGAACAAAAAATTAAAGCCATTAATTCTTAACCTAAACAAGATAGAGTTGAGAGTATTAATAAATGAACATAACATAACAACAATAAGAAATGTATAAAATAACTTTTCTACACTTTTGTGCTGCAAATTATTTTATTTGCTTATCACATTTCAAGTCTTTAGTGAGATCAGCATTGAATTGCGCGTGAAATACAAACAATATTTTTTTGTAAAACTGCCTGAAAAAAAATTAAAATCAAAATTTTTAGTTTATATGATAATTTTACCCACACTTGTTCTCATTACCAACTGTTGAAAATTTATTGCTTGTCAAATCTATTATTTTCCGTGTTTCGTGTCAGAAAAATTTTAATTTTTTCCTTAAGTTTGTCCAGTACCATAAAAATTTAATCTGATTTACTAATAAAATAATGTTGGGAAATGTTTTAAAAATTAATTTTTGATTTTGTGCGAAAATATCAATACATTTTTCTAGTAGTAAAAAAATAACATTTTTTCACCATGATTTCGCGAATTTATTATTGCACAAATAAATGGCTACAGAAATAGGGCATCGTTTTGTTTTAACCACTGCCACTAGGTTCGTATAAAATATGCTCGCGGACTTGCGGTCGCAACCTCGCCACATACATACACTATATTGCTACGAAAACCATAATGCAATGATGCCACCACTGTAAGCAGATGATCAGGGGCCGTTGAGTTTGCGCAGATCGGAAATTTGCTTCTGGATGTAAACATTTGACAGGGCCGACTTTCAAAATATTTTTACAAGCTTTTATTTAAATCACCCGTTTAGTTCGGGTGTGTACAGTTTATGGTCAAATAAAACTAAGTAACCGATATTTTACATACCTGAAATACCTTATTCCTGGTATTGAACCGCGATTCGTGCAAAAAAGGATCATGCACTTTTTTCTACCCATCTTAAGACACAAGTCGCTAACAATAACAAAATGTCTGGTAAAGTTTTATACCTAAATTCGCACCCAAAACTTAAAAATAATATCCACAATCACACACGAAACATCCGAACGAATACAACCTAAAAAAAGCTGGAAACGACTACAACTTATAACCTAACAAAAAAAAATGTCTAAAGTAAAGTTTTATAAATTTTAACACCCAAAACTTGGAAATTATAGCCACACACGAATGAACGAAATAAAAGATGGCGGCAAATAAGAATACAACGGCAAGCCGGTTCTGTTCAAGAGACCTTGGGTTCTGTTTACGTTCTGTTAGAAATCGTGTGGGGTGCCTCATTTTTTCCCTACTGCGCAAGCGCGACGGCCCCCAACTCAGGTTATTTTGAATCGCACGATGGGTGAATTCTTGTTTCGTGCGGCTGCTTGTATTGGCAATATAGTGTATGGCAAAGAAAATTTATAGGGTTAGAAATGTTAACTCCTTGTTAAACAAACGCAACACAAAAGAGAGAGAAAGAAGAGACAGAGAAAGAGCTTTAGTTTGCCACCTCGCTATGAGAGGCGCAATGGCGGGAAATTTGAACGGCGATTTTATGATTTTCGATTTATTATTAATTTTTCACGAGTTTTTATTGATTTAAATCGTGATTCAAAAAGTAATGAATCACGAGTTAAATCAATAAAAAGTCGCATAAAAGTTTTTATTTTATGGAATAAATCAAAACACATTTTTATATTAACAAAGTAAATTATGTTTATTTTCAAAAAAAAATTTGAAGGGAAGCCAAGAAAATCGTATAAGTAGTACACAGTCTAAGCTACAATGCCTTTTCTCCTATGCATAATAGAACTATTTGTACAATTTCTTGGACCATAAAACAGTGTAAAATAAAATAACAACTTTAACGAAAATAAAGTAATGTTCTTCGGTCTATCAGGTCTCACTAATAACAATGTCTCTAAATCCATGGGGAATTTCTAGAGAAGTCTCTGAAACAAAAGAAAAAGAAGCAGTATCGGCTCGAAACTAATAGCGTTTTCAATTACCAGTACTCCGAGAGCGCTATGAGACATCATAGATCTGCCCGAAATCTGTCATAGCCATGTATCAATAATTTCTATCTTATAGTTAGGGTACAACTCTACATTAAGACTATTTGAATATGTGTTTTTTTCTATGTTAGATCCTCGCAGATTCGTAAATTTGTACACTCGTTATTAGAATTAATGTTGCAATGCTCTTTCCAGGTATGCACACGTTGGTCATCTTTTAAAGGAAATTGAAAAGTGTTTGTTTTTAGAGTCCTTATCTGCGACAGAGACTAAGTAAGAATTAGTGCAACCTGGAGAAATACAAGAATATATTTTCTGCCTCCAACACTGCGATTAACACTATGCCATGTTGATAACAAAGTGATAAAAGTTTGTTATAATATATAAAAATTACTTACTCAGTTAGCTCGTTACCATTGTCTTCGTCCTCATGTTCATTCCGTTAACATTGGTCAATGTTAAAAAAATCCCTTAAAACAAATAAGTCTTATTAGTATAAAATACATTTCTAATCGGTAACATAATATGTATAAGGTTTCATGTTTATTTGCTTATTATAAATTGTAAATTTACAATATAAAAAGTGTGCATAATGCAAATAAAGTTAATAAACAAACCTAACTATAAGATACAGAATTTTAATTACCTGCATGGTAGGCTGGAATAATATTTTAAAAAACTATAGATTTTAGACATTTTTATGGCCAAAATCATTAGAATTTTACAAAATTTAAGAATAAAAATGCAAAAAAACATGTGGAAAAAATAAATTGACTCTGTTGACAGCTTAAGACGGCGAGTTGATCCGATTAGCAACTGATTTAATTTATGGTTTCTTAAACTAGTTTGGACTGGGACTGTCCTTCTCTTCTATGCGTCAAAAGTATGCGACAAAAATCTACTCTCACTCTGCCAACTGAAGAACCTGAGTGCGCAGATAGCGCCAATTTTTCGCTGATGAGAAGGAGGCAAAGCTTCAATGAAAAATGACCTTGTGATGCAAAATCTCTCATTTAAAGTTTCACCGGGGTGGTGTAACTGGTGTATGGATATGTGAACCTCGCAACGGGCCTATTCTATTATTCATTCCGGCGTATTCGGTGACAGGGCGGAAGAACGAAAGTAAATTGATCTGAAAAATTAGAATATTATTTGTCATTGTTATTTCGGGTTTTTTATTTGTATTTTTTTACTGGTTTATATTTTATGATTATTTTGATTGTATGAATCTTTTTCTGTTTATCTTAACGAAAACGGGGCCCTCTGGAACCCGGGGGCCCTGGGCTGCAGCCCATTAAGCCCATACGTAGATCCGGCCCTGTCCTGGTTGAATGTTTCCGTACGCTTAACTCAAGAATCTTGCGTTTGTTCGGGTTTGTTTCATTTTTTACCACTTTACGGATTTTGGAATTTCACAATTTTTTAAAAGAAAACGTAAATTATGGATGAACATTTTTGCAAAAAAAAATTAGAAGCAGAAAAAGAAACACAAAACTTTCAGTTGTAGAAATCTCATATTTCGTAATTTTATTAAAAGTTTTTAAAAGTTAACCAAACTGTATCTTTTGTGTCTTGTGCCCTTTATATTTCACGGGCGTAAAGTACACTATTATGGAATCGGTAACTAAGCAATAAAAACACAATATTGTACTATACATATAGTACGACATAAAATTAACATTTGGTTTGAAATAAATACTGACAAAACCTCAGCTAATAAAAAATTATATGGTACCTTATGTGAGTTGTGTATTTATAAATAAAAAAATAAAATAGGTACCATTACAAATATGTTTTTTAAACTTATATAAATAAACATTAACGCTACAAACATGAAGTTAAATTTTTTCTTGAATTATCGTAATAATAATCTAAAGCTATTAAAAACTCATAATAATATATTATAATTTTTTGATAAGTAACTTTTTGTTTCTGTATATAAATACATTTTGTTAAAGTTTATATTCTGGTACAATATAGATATTGAGGACCTTTGGCAACACAGCACTGGAAAATACACATTAAGGCCAATTTACACGGTGCCAGTAATTTGTAAAAGTCACTAAAATCCAGTAATCCAGTACTGAATTTTGGCACATGCACTAAAAGTTGTTTAATATTCTGTCAAAGCAGTTGGTTTTAAATCGAAACTACACGGTGCCAGTAATTATACTAACCCAAGTAGCATTTTTAGACACAAATTCTTTGTTGCGAAACGTTTCGAAAAATTTTCGAATAAAATTATAAAATTGTTTTGAGACACATTTGTTTCGAAACTTTTGCGACACATTTTTCAATCCAGTTACTAGAAACACTTAAGAACTGCTTGTTTCGAAATATTTAACAAACCACAGTGTCGATATATTAACGACACGGGCGCATGGATATTTTTCGAGACATGTTTAGTTAAAATTATAAAGTTGTTCTAAGACGCATGCGCTTCCAAATTGTAACTCGACACATTTTCGAATTAAGTTAATCAAAATATATTGGGATTTTTTGCTTCGAAATATTTACCAAACAATGGTATCCATTCAGCCATAAAACGCGTGAAAAAATATTTTTCGAAGCTTCCAGGAATATACAACCACCATCCTTTTTTCACACAACCCCGAAAAACATTTTATAACCTATAATAACACTAGTGTTGAAATTAGCATACTTAGGATTATGTTCCACTTAATATCTGGTTTCATAGTTTGTCAATAGACTTTTCCTTTATTTGTAGTTTAACTTTTTCATATTTTATATATCATAGGAAGAACTGATCCTGTATTGACTTCTAGATTAACTAGAATGAAAAATTTTAAAATTTAATCAAGAAAAGATGTATTAAACATAAATTTAAAAAATCCACCCAACAAGGAAGATTTCAATTCAAAATACCTAATTCTATAAATTAATTAATGTTTTTATAAAAAAAGTCAAATACTCCCGATGGAATTTGAACCTGTGACCTTGCGATCTGTAGGCTAGAGCTCTATTCTTTATGCTATCGCTACCGATAAACATTTGTTGTTTAATACATAACACTCTCTTTAGCGCGATTTATTTTTTCTGGTAATAGATTTTCCAGTATAATATTAACATTTCTTATAATTTCAGATGGCGTATTTTCACATTCTAATTCTGAATCACTCGACAAATACATGATAAATAAGTTAAACACTTTACAATTACTGCTTTCTTAAATTTGTTCTTTTTAATAAATAGGGGTGGTCTGTCAAATAGGCACCATAATATGTTTAAATTAAATAATGTGCCTTGTATTTCAACACTAGTTTTGAATTTTTTTTCAACACGCTTGTGATACACGGCTCTTTCTAGCCAAATTAACCGTGCTTTTTTTCTCATTTTCATAGGTGGTCATAGGAAAACGAAATTGTGCATATTTACCGCTTTTATTACTTTATAAATTCAATTCAATTAACTTTAAATTGTAGATAATTATGCTTCAAATATGGGTATTTGGCAGATTTTTGAATAAAAGGAAAAAGTAAATAAAAAACGAAATGGCGAATGCCACTATATAGACCTCATTCTAAACTCCATCTGTAAAATTAAAAGAAAACGACCCAGTATAGCAACCTTAACAATCACTAATTATTTTAAATATTTTATTGTTTTGATAAGGCTCAGTTAAACAAATCAAAATTGTAATTTCATTGTTATATTTTTCACCTCAATAAAAAATAAAATTTTACGGTGTACTTTTACACGTTTCGGATTTATTATTTTCAGTGGCACTTTTTTATTTCCCACTGTTTCTCGTGTACTTACACTGCCACGTTTTCAACTTTTTTAATATTGGTAAGTGCTCTTAAATTTAGTTTTCTTTGTTATTGCACTTATAGTATCTCTTTCTTCAATCCGTTACATGGAATCAACGCAAGGTTTCTTGGCAAAACAGCATATGTGTATCAAACACCCCAAATAAAATCTGTTTGTATCTGGGCAAACTGATGATTTGAGCACATTCTTATTTCAAAAATCTCCAGTTTTACACTTATTTCTAGAGACTTACTACAAGATTTAATGCATAGAATGTACTACATACCTACAAAATGAATGCTTGGTTTTTTTGCCATGCAAATATTGGTCCACCGCGATATTTTCTAATATATATTGAACACGGATCCAAACCCAATCGATCTTAAAACTTTTATTATACGCAACAAATATAGAAAATTAACTGGTAATTGTTTCTTAGATGGTGGAACAAGAATATAAGTACCTATATAAAACCAGATAAGACAGACGAAATTATAAGATTTCTAAAAAAAAATTATTTCCATTTTTTACTAAAGGTTTTAGGGTTATGTTATTTTTACAGTATTGCCACTTCTCTTTCCACGTTGACAGTGTTGCTAGTTTGTAAATTGGCAATTATTTTTAAGAACTTTACCATAGCGAACATTAAAAGTTCATATTATTGCACAAAGGCCGTGTTTAACTGTTTAAAACGAATTCTACAGCTATTTTGTTGTACTTTCAGAGTTATAATTCTTATTCAAGCAGAAAAAAACTCACAAACCCTTTTTTCCTCTGTGCATTTCGGCAGAACAATAAATCAAAATGGCTATGGTTCAGAAAATAAATTGTTCATTTTTATTAATAAATATATCGCTTTTTATCTGTTATTCTGCAAAAGCCGATTGAGAAAAAGATATTCAAAATGATTTTGTGTAAGTATAAGAAATGACCCAAATCGACAAATATGTTACAGTGTAATTTGGTCCATGAACTCATATCCACTCCAGTGGTGGCGCCAGGGGTTTTGGGAAGGGTGGACACAAGCAGGCCCGATAATTTTTGATTGGGCATTACCCGAATCAGAAATGACTTCTAAAGTTAAAAAAAAGGTCGTCACCTCCCCTAGGGTCTAAGCGGGGTAATCGAAACTTCCCCTCTATTGTTCAAAGTGACGTCTAAAAAAAAGGTCGTAATCTTTTAAATAATATAGAATACCACTCCTTTCCTATCAAAACTTTCATAGCCAAATTCAATCCATCAATTTGGGGTGGACACTCATGTTTCTCAAGCGCCCCCCCCCCCCCCCCCCCGGCGCCGCCGCTGATCCACTCTTGTTGTACAAACCACTATAATAGATCTGTAAAATATTGTATCTCTCAAAAGTCCCGCATAAAATTAATATCAATTAAAGAAAAAAGATCTAGGAAAAACGCTCGGACCCGTAAATTTTTATTTTTAATTGTGCATTTTTTGTCATAAAAAAATATTATACAGGGTGTCTCATAGAACTGTCGTCACGTATTT
Organism: Polydrusus cervinus; assembly: GCA_935413205.1. Lineage (NCBI taxonomy): Eukaryota > Metazoa > Arthropoda > Insecta > Coleoptera > Curculionidae > Polydrusus > Polydrusus cervinus. The sequence goes on along the minus strand of OW284510.1, from coordinate 108,855,435 downwards.
GACAATTTTTTTTAATGGAACACCTATATTGTAATATTTTCTGATTCCCCACAAAATTCTAGGCTTATGTTGTAAATGTCATATGTCTAATTTCAATAGTTTTTGAGATATTGACATTTAAAAACTAACCAACCTCCGATTTACCATCTTAAACCAAAAAAACGGGTTTAATGGTTTAACATGGTAAATCGGAGGTTGGTTTCTTTGGATAGAGAATAAAAAACTAAGATAGGGAGGTGAAAACCATTTTTCTCTAAGATGAACCGTTCTAATGTTACAGACTGTCAAAGTCAAAAAATGCCATATTTTAAACGTCAGTATCTCAAAAACTATTGAATTTAGACATATAACATTTACAACATAAGCGTAGAATTTTGTGGGGAATCAGAAAATAATACAATATATAGGGTGTTACATTAAAAAAAATTGTCAAAGACGTGACGACAGTTCTATGAGACACATTATATTTACATTATAAACGCCCTGTACAGCAGTGTTAGTTTTCAATTGAATGTAATTTTGTTTAGTTTCCCCTTGCAGCGCCAGCAAGAGCGCGGGAAATTGTGCAGGAATCAGCAGGTTTATTGAACCACGTTTTACAACATTGGACTTGTCCGTTTGACAGTTTTTTTTGTTAATTATTCAGTTTATTTCCCGCATTGTTGTGTTTGTGCAAATGTGTGCGGTGGTGCGCGAATTACCTGAGTGAGTTTTTATTACATGGTTTTATATTATCAGATTTTTCCAATTATTCCTCTTGAATTTTATGAAATACAATTTTCACAATAAAAAAAGGGATTTAAGAAATAAAACTTAAATATAAAAAAATTAAATACATTTTTTTAATAATATAGCACGTTTTTAAAACGGACCAGTGGCGTAGCCAGGAAATATGCTCGGGGGGCGTAAGTAGGAATTTTTTTTGTGGAGAATTCGACATTTGGGACTACCTACATGTATTTTATGATATACCTAGTAAAAAAGGCGGAAAAGCGCCGAAGGCGAAAGTTTTTTGGGGCCACGCCCATTCATTCACCTAACTACTATCAAATTTCGAGAATTAAATTATTACCTCTCCCCCTCTGCATGGTTGGCACATTTTTTATATTTGTGAAAAATATGAATATTGGTGTCAATCCAAAATTTTAACATAATGACTAGGAGTATGACTGTATGACTCTAACCCGCGTTTTTCCGGCTCGGTTTTTCATGATTAAAAATAAAGTAAATATCGCTCACCACGCCAAAATTAATGATTTTTTTCAGAAATCATATATTTTAGGAGCGTAGATCTAAGAGCAGTTTTTGGTGCAAATGCTTAGGTTTTGAAAAACTCCTTCTTAAGAGCCGCTTTGTATATTTATAATAAAGCATTCTCGATTCTTCCCGCACTATTTTTTATTATTATAAATTATCATATTTCTTCCATAAAAAAATTTTCAATTAAAATTTTTACTTTAATTTTTTCTTTAAAAATAAATACCTAATTGTTTTTTTTTGTTGTAAAAATATTTTATTGAACTGGGTTATATTTTTGTTGATTCAAAATAGCTCTAAAAAAGGGCAAACGAAACAGACAAGTATATAATAGAAAAATACTATAAAATATTATTCTTTTTACTCTTTTTCCTATAAAATTGCATCATAAATCAATAACTAAAACGATATGAGTCCGAAACCTTAATCTCTATATAAAACAGGACTTTTAGAAGGAAAAGTTTAAAAACTAAACGTTTTCTACAAGACCTTTGTCATCTAAGCCAAGAATACATTATTTATAAATTTAAATTAAGAGTCCAAGCGTGAGACGAAAAATTATGTTGCAATGAGACTTTTAGACCCGAGCTCCTAGGCTAAGTACGCCACTAAAACGGACTAAAACGTATAATAGTAGTTTGTAAAACATGAGTGCATATATTATGATGTCTATATGTGGGTGGAGTGTGGAGTGCTCAAACTTCCGAGTGCGATATGGACAATCTACTCGAATTGAAAAGTATATTTTTTCTACGACCAAACTAACGAACCTCATGCTAAAAAATGTAAAAAAAAAATTGCACTTACTCACAACCATTGGATCCAAAGTTCGACGCTTTACTGTGTCGGCCAGAGGATCATGTTAGAAATTATGGTAAAACCAACTCAATAATAATGATACATAAAATAAATGTTCTATACACATTCAGCAGGTTGCATTATTGATGAAACTAATATAGATGCGTATATAAATTTTGTTATATTGAACAAATAACATATTGTACCATATACATATACATTATATAATTTAGTGCCTTGAAAAAGAAGGCGGGACCTCAGTTAATACAATAAACTGTGATTGGTCAGTACTTTATAAGGACACCACAGAGAAATCTAATTTTTATAACAATGTTGTCAACTATAATGATAAATTTCCGGATTCGTGAGAAATGATAGGGCGGAGCTCTTTCAATAGGTAAAAGGGAAATTTTTGTCCACAGTTTTTTTGAATATATCTATCTTTCTCATATTCGGCCTTTTGCAGAATGAACAATGTTTCTAAACCATAGCCAGTTTGTTTTATTCGTTTGCTGAAGTGTTCTTGGTTGCCTACTTGCGTAAGAATAATAACGCCCGAGAGATCAGTAAAATAACTGTTAAAATTTGTGCATCAATATTAATTTTTAACGTTCGCTGTGGTAAAATTGTTCGAAATAATCTCCAGTTTACATACTAGTTATGCATTAAACGTAAAGATAAACGCAGGAATACTGTAGTAATACCGGCCACAAAATTACCAAAACAAAACGTAATAGAGTTTTGGTTGGGTGGAAAAAGACCCAAATCCTTCACCTTCGCCGAAAAACCAGTAAATATAGCCTTCTCAATATGAAAGGAATGAAACAAAGTACGGGGTGTCCCACTAAGAATGGCTCTCGGCCGTATCTCGGAAACTACTGGGCATAGAAACTCAGGAAAAATAAAATTATAACTAAAGTGGTCATGAGAAAATCCTGGAAATAATTTTTAAGTTGCGCATTTTGCCGCAAGAGGACGTAATTGAAAAGTAAATTTTAAAAGTTTACATATGTATGCACTTTCACCAATCGTATTTAGTTGTCCATAATAGTTCTAAAAAAAAATGCTAGAGGGCGCAATTTGTAATAATAACACATTTTTTGATTTTACTCCGAAAAAATAAATCATACGGTATAATTATGATACCATAATCGAAAAGTAGATTAAATTTGCTAGAACAAATATTAAAACCGCAGCTCGATATCTCCGTTCGTTTCAGCGTTATCGCCAATAGAATAATTTTTAAAAGTAAGCGATTATATATATTTTAGAAAAAAAGTGGGACGCCACTGATATTTTTTCATGTGGATATTATTTCTGATTAGCCTGGTCAATTCTGCATAAAAATGGTATCTTGCGTTTTTCTCCTCAGGCACACCGTTCTTAATTAAAATAATTAAATTAAATTAGACAGGCGGAAGTGAAGGTGGTCATTTCCAACAATTTTTATAAAACTAAATTTTTCATTATCAACGTTAATAATGATAATAATAAATAGTAGAGCTAATTTATTTTAATTAAGAACGGTGTGCCTGAGAAGAAAGACGCAAGAGACCATTTTTATGCAGAATTGACCAGGCTAATCAGAAATAATATCCACATGAAAAAATATCAGTGGCGTCCCACTTTTTTTCTAAAAAATATATAATCGCTTACTTTTTAAAATTATTCTATTGGCGATAACGCTGAAACGAACGGAGATATCGAGCTGCGGTTTTAATATTTGTTCTAGCAAATTTAATCTACTTTTCGATTATGGTATCATAAATATACCGTATGATTTATTTTTTCAGAGTAAAATCAAAAAATGTGTTATTATTACAAATTGCGCCCTCTAGAATTTTTTTTGAGAACTATTATGGACAAATAAATACGATTGGTGAAAGTGAATACATTTCTCTTCCAAACAGTCTTTAGTTTGCTAAAATCGGATAAGTCGTTTATAAGTTACAGCGATTTAACTGATTACACATTCAACCGCTTCCCCCCCTTTTATTAAAGTCGGTACGCCAATGAGCATAAGACCAAAATGATGCATAATTATCCAAGCTTTTCAATGGTGTTATCAAAGATATACCTTAATGTGGAATTTTTGGAGATATGCAAACTTTTAAAATTTACTTTTCAATTACGCCCTCTTGCGGCAAAATGCGAAACTTAAAAATTATTTCCAGGATTTTCTCATGACCACTTTAGTTATAATTTTATTTTTCCATTTCCATTTCTATGCCCAGTATTCCGAGATACGGCCGAGAGCCATTCTTAGTGGGACACCCGGTACAAAGTTATTTTTGTTCAGTTTGTACGAAACCAGTAACAAAAATGAAAATTTTGCCAGATTTTCTCTTACATTTTTTGGTTTAATGTTAGAGAGAAAAATTTTTTAGTATCTATCCTTGCTTCGTAATATAATCATATTATTAAAAATATATTTAACTGATTTTTTTTTACAGGACACAGATTTGAACTTCTTGAGACTGTAAATTTGATGCTAGAACCCGGAATACTGTAAGTATACAGGTTTAATTTTTAATAGAAGGATCGATCGATACCGATATTTATATCGGTCATCGGCATTGCCGATATATCGTAACGGCAATTTAAGAATTTTTGACGCCAAAAAACCAAAAAGTAACGTTTTTAAGTATATAAAATTGTATTTGGTATAGAATGAACCATCGAAAATTCATTTCTAAAGGTTTTTCCGACGTCAAACAACTTAGCCGGCATCTACCTGGCCCAACAAATTACAACAAAAATGGGTTATTCTACACGAAAAACTGATCGATAGCCAGAAAAAACGTTAAAAATGTATTTTTTTGACGCTCGTGTTAAAAATGTATCTATCCAGAGAATCACTCATATATTTAATATTTTTTTATTTTCAGATGAGTCGGACCTATATATGGGTAATTCTCTGAATAGAGAAATTTTTACACCAGCTCTGAAAAAATACATTTTTATCGTTCTTTCTGGCTTTTCGATCAGTTCAACCTTATTTCGTGTAGAATAACCCATTTTTTTAAACTTAAGGCCGGCCTGGTAGATGCCGACTACGCTGTTTGAGTCGACAAAACTTTCATAAATGCATTTTCAATGATCGTTTCTCAAAAAATCGCCAATATGGACTTTTATTGGCATTTTGAACGATGTAATTCATTACTAGAAAGAAATTATATTTTGGCGCAGGATTGCCAATCATATCAGATTTATCAGAAAATTATGTTACATCTGGCAACATTGAAACTCATGAACATTGACCACCTGTTATTATCCAGCAATTCATAATTGGGGAGTTATAGATCTTTAGATTGCATAACTTAGATTGTACGTTTTTATACAGTTTTTTAAATTGTACCAGTCTGCATGGCCATTTAAATAAATGTGCATAAGTCAATTTTCAGAAATGGAACAATCTATATGTTATCTTACTTTACTAACGCGTAGAGAAGCAAATTTCCTATATAAATGCCTAATTAGTGACTGTTCACAATTTTAATCGTTTTGGAATTATGAGCAATTTAAAAAAATCTTAAAACATCTGTTTGTGTTGAGTTCCTAAGACCATTGTTTTTGTAAAGTAGGCTCTGACTGTGAATTTTGTTTGAATGTGAGGTTTGTTGCCAATATGATAAAATATATAAACTTTAAAATAATTTTATTGTAACCGGAAGTACACACGTCAAAATATATTATTTCAAAAATTTAAAATAAAATTTTTAAAGTTTTCTCGTTTCCCAGATATTCTAACAGACTACTTGCCGTTAAGCACCCTGCATAATAAACTAAAATAAATATTTCCGTAATTCTCCATAATTATTCTCAGTTCCTCCTTTGGATATACAACGAATTTGTGTTGCAAAAAAATGATGCATTTTTGTCGTAAAAGTTTGAAAGTAATACTTAGTAATAATGTTTGATGGCAATTTTCTTCCACTGAAAAGCATCACGATATGCAATAAAATAAGTATACTTTTATATGACAGACCAGCGACAGAAAAAAGTTTTTAAATTTAAGGGCACTTATAACTTCATTCATATATTATGCAGATAAAAATTAAGACCTCAGAACCTAGATATTTATAGAAGAAGAGTTTCCTTTCATTTCGTCAGATCCATCCCTAGACGCGTTTCGCCATATCATGGCTAATCAATAGATCCAAAAGGATAGATATTTATGTTACCCTGAGCATAAACTAAGTATATATAGGTAATAAGTAGTTTCTCTAATAGAGTTAATTTTTTATGGAGACGCTTTGGGTAGTGAGGGCTTTTTTTAGAAGTAACTTTTTACCGGAGATGTCATTTTTTTGGGAAGTGAGGGATTTTTTTAAGAAGCCACACGTTTTATAGGGGAATAAGTTGTGGGTCGTGAGGCCTTTTTTTTTGGAAGTAACTTTTTTATTGGAGATGTCATTCTTTTGAGAAGTGAGGAATTTGTTTTTGAAGTCACGTTTTCTAGTAGAAGTTTTGAGTAGGTATAGTGAGGCCTTTTTTTAGAAGTAAATTTTAGTTTTATTGTATGGCACAAACTGGCTAATGATGACAGCGGAGGGCAAGAAATAAGTTAATGTTACATGCAGTGATGCACTACTCTTAAATCATTTATTTGTCTTTCATTTGAAATTTTTAAGATTCGAAATTTAATGATATTAGTGCTTCAAGTGGTCGGTGCTTACTTTCTGTGCCACTAATTGGTTGTTAATACGCCGTTGATTATCGATATCTTTTGAAGTGTTTTTAAATACTTCAAAATGAATACATGGCCAGCCAAATATTCTATATGTTTAAAACTGAATGCTAATATTTTATCCTCGTGTTTTTGGAGGTTTTACAAAACGTATCCTGATGATTTTTTTTAAAGAAAGAACTCATCCTCTAAATAAGCCACAACTAAACATTTCCTGTCTAAATAAATCAAGTAAAGAAAAAAATTAAATTAATTTTAACGTATTATAATGTTCTTGACAATTTCGCGAATGACTTATATATATTTGCGGAAGTCATTAAGATTCGCGACAGGCATAGTTTGACGCGGTTATTGAGTCTTTTTTTTTGGAATATTAGATTCGATCGTTTAATCGTTTTAAACTTATAAGGATTATTGAAACGATCAAAATGAAAAGCGTAGGCATTTATCTACCAGTGTTTTTTGACCTGTACCTACAGTGTACAGCTTAACAATCTTGCTAAGTGCTATATTTACATGAACATTTTTTTCCGCTGTCGCCATTAACATACCCTGTCTCCTGTCTTAAGTGAATCCCAAACTTTTCCCCCCAAAAAATCGTAGTGGGTGGGCAAAAGTGTGCACGATATCCTGTATTGAAATCTTATAAAAAACTCCTTTCCCAAACTTCTTCCCCGATCCAAAGTCACTTCGAAAAAAAACGTGTCTCCTTCCCAAAACTTCTCCCCGATCCAAAGTCACTTCTAATAATTTTTTTAAAAACGCGTCTTCTTCCCTCACCCTCGATTAAAAGTGACTTCTAAAAAAAGGTAGTAGGGACATTGAGAAGTAGAAATATGCGATCAAAATTTTTTGCAAAAATTGTAAGACAATTAGGACAATTCTTATTGCTGCCTTGCCAGACCTTACAAAATGGGTGTTTTGTTGTGTTTTATAATTCACATTTGAGGGTAATAAGATTTTTAGAGCCCAGATAGGCTAACTTTTCTTTTTGGTAATTATCTGTTATAGCTACACCACGCCAAAATTCTCTAAATGCCTTTTTTGGCGAAAACGCTTATTTTTTGAAATATCCCTTCTAAAAGTTCCGTTTTGTAAAGGTTAGTTGGCGGACGCATAACTTTAACGAACGGATTTAATTATTTTGGATGCAATTTTGAAAAAGGAAAAACGAGTAATCATTTTATATATTCTGGTCAAATCCATTTTCTCTAATTTTGAACTAATTTAAATCAAAAATATAACCGAATGCAAAGCTGAAAGCAATACTTTTACACATAGTAGGCCGTGACAGTGCAAAAACAAATGACAACCAACCTCATTCAATGCTAGAATATTCATTAGTATTTTTGAAGACGCAAAATTTAAGTAAAAAACTTGAATTGAAAAACACAAAAAATGATGAGTCTTCTTTTTTTAATGAAGGAGAAGGGTAAATCTGAGTATGTACAACAAAAAAATAGTAATAGAGAAGAACCAATATACTTCATTATAGGAATATTTCAAAAACTCAATATTCGTAATCTACACCCCAGTGGCGGCTCGCGGTCTTAAAAAATGGCGAAGAGCTAGGTATAGTGCGGGTACTTAAATAAACATTGACTAATTTATATTTTTATTGCGTACAAATACACAATAAAAATTAAACTAAGTAGGTACGTACACTACTGAATTAACTGAATAATAAAAACAAAACTTTTTAATCACAAAGTAAATAACGTAAACACCGTAAGTTTCGCGAAGCCTCAAAATAAATACCTTAAGGTTAGGCGAACCAATGCTAAAACAATGGTGCATAAGGCTGATCTATTTTTAAATTTCCCTTCATCACCTATGGAAATTGTTACATAATGCTGTCCCGTGACTGACGTCACGTAACCATAGCAACGGTGCTAATCAAAACCACTTGACTGTATGTTGTCTTCACTTGCTGCTCTGAGCTCACGGACATGCTCGACTGGGTCGCGCCAAAATGCACGAGTGTTTATAATTGTCCATCGGAGTTAACCGTGGCCCTATTATGCATAGCTACATTCGGATTAAATTAATATTATCTATTAATTCGAACATAATTATTTTTTAAGAGCTAAAATGGTAGCTGTACCTATTGGTACATTAATATTTAATATTGTCGAAAAAATTTCCTCCTGGTTTAATTTTTTTTGGTTGACCTACTTCACATGACCAGCCGCCACTGCTACACCCCAAAATATATCTTTCCAGAAAACGTTATCAATTTTGGCGTGGTGTAGCTATAACAAATAATTACCTTCTCTTTTTTAGAAGTAGCTTTTTTTAGTTGCCCCCCTTCCCCCAGCCAAATTCTGCTGCGCCTTTCTTACCTTAGGGAAAGCCCTCGCTACCTTTTGAGTCCGCCACTGAAGTTTACTTCGGTGAAACAAGAAAATGTGTTAGGCCTATTCAGCTTAGAACCGTTCGAAACTGCCAGGAACATTACGCACAGGAATTCCAAACAAGAACAATAAGAAAATGAATCAGACTCTTATGAATGTCCGTTTGTCGCGTCTGATTATGGAGTAATCGTTAAAAATATGCAGATATCACGATTCTTCTACAAAATAACCTTAAAAAACCACGGAGAAATAAAATTCCTTGCGGAAAAAAGCCACAAAATAAACAGATTTTTTTTTCACACTATGTACAAAGTAAATCAAATCTCTTATCTGCCATCGAAACGAAAACCAATAGTATTTGACATTTGTTGCCCCACTAAACCGATAACCGTCGATTATCAGTTCTTAAGTTCGCTTGTTGTCTCCGTCTTCGTGCCACGATTCGAACGAGTGCGAGTAGGATAGGCCAAAGGTCTTTTTTTTACCGAGGACTTATCTTCGGTCACATTTCTTGTACTTTAGTTTAAATTTAGATCACTGAAAACCGGGTTTAAAAATTCGAAATAGTGAAAAATTTACCAGGATTTTTGAAAAACTCTTTTTAGTAATAATAATAATAATAATAGTAACTGTGATATTATTTTGTGGTAACGCAGCTGTTTTGTAAATAGTGCTGGGATAAACAATACTGAAGAGTTTTCGTAATCTTTTTGATAGATAAGTGAGTTTTGCTTTATAATTTTAGTGCAATATGTTTTTTAATCCCACGTGGGTAGTAGTAGTGAGGTTTTGTGTTGGTATTTTTTTGTAAATTGATGGTGTTAAAGGTAGATAACATGCACTGTTGTTTTCGGCGGGTAATAGCATAAGTGCAGTGGCGTATTTAGGGGGGCTGCAGCCCCCCCTCCCTTCTACCCTAGGAGCTCAGGTCTAAATGTCTAATTGCAACCTAATTTTTCGTCTCACGCTTGGACTCTTAATTTAAATTTTTAAATAATGTATTCTTGGCTTAGATTACAAAGGTCTTGTAGGAAACGTTTAGTTTTTAAACTTTTCCTTCTAAAAGTCCTGTTTTATATAGAAATTAAAGATTAAGGTTTCAGACGCATATCGTTTTAGTTATTGATTTATTTTAAAGAAAAACGAGTAAAGAAAATAATATTTTATAGTATTTTTCTATTATATACTTGTTGGTTTTGATATAGGTACTAGGTACTCCTTCTTGAGTGCCGTTTTGTATAGCATTCTTATTTCTTCCCGCACTATTTTTAAACATTTGCACCAAAAACTGCTCTCAGATCTACGCTCCTAAAATACATGATCTCTGAAAAAATCATCAATTTTGGCGTTGTGAGCGATATTTACTTTATCATGAAAAACCGGGCCCGAAAAACGCTGGTTATAGTCAATCAATACGTCTTATGTTAACATTTTGGATTGACACCAATATTCATATTTTTCACGAACTTAAAAAATGTTTTTTTTAAATAAAGAGGGAGCTAGGAATATCAAAAAAAAAATTTTAAAAAACATTTACAAAAACCAATTTAATCCAACCATGCAGAGGGGGAGAGGTAATAATTTAATATTCGAAATTTGATACTAGTTTTTCACCTACGGCGCTTTTCCGCCTTCTTCACTAGGTACAATGTCATGAAATACATGTAGTCCCGACTATTTCTCTCTCCAGAAAAAAGGTCCTACGTACGCCCACGCCACGATCGAAGAGGTAAAAAGTCGAATTCGTACGCAAAAGAAAAATAACCGTAAACAATCCTGGACATGTTGCGGCACACGTTTGTCGCCTTATAATACAAATAAAAATTATATATTTTAAGAAATATTAATGTTATTTTTTGGGAGAACTATAAAAAAGCCGTCATCGACATATTTGCTCATGGTATTCGTTTATTCACACCCCTCGATGCAAGTGCGGATCCAGGGAGGGAGGACAGGTCATGACTAACTCTGGAAAAAAAAATTTAGTCTGGCGCTTTTCCTTTATTTTCTAAATCTATTTTTAATTAAATAGTGTCTTTTTGTCAAAGTCACTACAGGCAATATGTTAAAATATCCTGGCTCTAAAATGCTTCTTACCCTCAAAGGGTGACTTCTAAAAAAATTCCGACCTTTCCACGCCCTACAATGTTCAAGGCTCACAGTAAAAAGCTCCGATTTGATAAGGCTCGAAGGCTGGGGGGGGGGGGGATAAACGCTGACGTCAACGACAACGCCAACGCCAGCGAGAGTTTATAAATCAAGCTTAAAACTAAATACAATCATTTTTGTTTTAATATAAAATCCTTATCGGAATTATTGTTATAGGAAACGAATTACGCTAACATCAGCTTTAATCATTATCAAATGTAAATAATTTGAAAACGTTTTTAAACCCATTTATACTGTCTTTGATTTATTTTTAATGGAGATAATGCCTTGAGAATCTTGTCAGGTGCGCCACCACTGTAGGGAGATTACGTCAAATAAGAAGTTTTATTCAAATCTTAAGGACACAAATCATAAACGCTCAATCACAAATCCCTGGAATTGAAATTTGTCACAGAATAAATAGAGCAGTTATTCTGTGATATTAACGTTAACAGACCTATCACAAACTTCCGACTTCACTGAGCTTCAGCACAGTGGCGGATCCAGAACTTTGTTGAGGGGGGGCGGCTAAAAAAAAAAGACAAAAAAAAAATCGCGTATCCCAGCTCTAAAAATCTTCCTACTTTCAAAAAAAAATGCTGATCCTTCACACGCCCTTCAATTTTCAAGGATTAAGGTAAAATACCCCCTTTTGAATGATAGAATAGTTTTGGACTTGCATTGTCTTTAATTTGTTTTACATCACAACGTTTCAACTGGTAAGTATCTCCAGTCGTCTTCAGGTGAATACTAAATAAGTAAAGTAACTACAGCTCTATTTATACTAGCTAGATGTACTGGAGCATGACTGAGATGGGTGCAGTCATGCGTTTAATTCTTGTGCGGTATTTTAAGTTTACATCTACTTAACAAAGGTTTCCAGATATTTCTTATATCTAGTGAGGGCTTACTAAAACAATCTGGGTTCTGGTATATGATAGCAGCTTCCTTGAACTTCCTCTTCCTCCAATGTGGTTCCTGCCAGGAACCACATTGGAGGAAGAGGTTCCTGGCAGGAACCACATTGGAGGAAGAGGAAGTTCAAGGAAGCTGCTATCATATACCAGAACCCAGATTGTTTTAGTAAGCCCTCACTAGATATAAGAAATATCTGGAAACCTTTGTTAAGTAGATGTAAACTTAAAATACCGCACAAGAATTAAACGCATGACTGCACCCATCTCAGTCATGCTCCAGTACATCTAGCTAGTATAAATAGAGCTGTAGTTACTTTACTTATTTAGTATTCACCTGAAGACGACTGGAGATACTTACCAGTTGAAACGTTGTGATGTAAAACAAATTAAAGACAATGCAAGTCCAAAACTATTCTATCATTCAAGAAACATCATTGTCTCCAACCTTCAAACAGACATACCCCCTTTTAGTAAGGCTCAAGGGGGATTCCCCCCCCTCAGATCCGCGCCTAAGTCAGCAGCCTTCCTTCTTCCGAACTGAATTCCGTTCGATTGTCAGTTACGCCCATTGATACACAAGGTGGTTCCCAAGTTGATACTTATTTTTTAACTGTGTATAGAAGGCATTAAAATAAACGACATTTTCAAGTACCATTTTTTTAAAAACACAAAAATAAGGTACTTACATTCATTTATTACACTATAGATCAAATACGGTCCTGCCTAACTTGCCCGTTAAATAACATTAAGAAGACTTCAGGATATAGGATGAACCCGCAAGAGAAAGCGTTGCGTATAGTCTCGAATCAGCGCAGCAGCCGGACTTTGACGACTCTCACCGTAAATTAGCACCATATCTACTAGTTCATTGTGTTCAAATTTTACCATTTTCACGTGTCACCAATTTAAAATTAACTTGCTTAAGAAAAACACACCGCAGCGGATTGCCTAATAATAACTGACCACTGCATGACTAATAAGATAAACAACATAAAAGTATTGCGGTACGTGACGTAATTTACAAATATTAAACCTACCTCAAAAATCCAAGATTGGCTCAAAATGTACAACCTTGATAAATAAACAAATCGTTTAAATCCTATAAATTTTAAACAAATTTTATAGATATACACTTAACATTCTTTTTGTCTCTGCGCGGCACCACTGTGTAATGTCAAATCGTAAAATAAAATGTTTATTTTTTGTTTGTTTAGGTTTATCGGATATTGCTTCTGTTATGTAACAATTATTTTTTCATTATCAGTTTATAGCTGATGTTTATATTTATTGATAAGACACGCTTAAATATTAATTGCTGCGGGAAATTTGACTGTACTATTATTTATTAATGCAGCTTCAGCTTCTTAATGCAGTAGAAAAACAATAAATGATCCAAACAGTGGCGTAGCCAGAAAATATGCTCGGGGGCGCTCAGTGGGAGTAAGTCGAACATTTTATTCTGGAGAAAGAGACAGTCGGGACTACATGTATTTCATGATATTGTACCTAGTGAAGAAGGCGGAAATGCACCGCAGGCGAAAAATTTTCGGGGCCACGCCCAAAGTTCGTTTAAAATTCACCCAACTACTATCAAATTTCGATGAATAAATTAATACCTCTCCCCCTCTGCATAGTTTGATCCCGCGAATCCGATCGAAATCATAATGCGAAACAAAAAAGCGACAACGCCGCGAGCTAAACAAACAAGCGACAACGCCGCGCGCCGCGAGGCTGTCATGAATCAAGGTTCTTAGATACTATAGGTTGTACCGTGGTACTAAAGGATATCCTTACCCTCTCCCAGTTGACTTACACAAACTAGTGCAAGGAACTGGGATCACGAAGTGGGTATACCTTGCCTGCTTGCTGGCTCGACGCCGTTCACGCCAACCGTTGCCGTTGTTTGTCAATTTCTCTTCTAGCCACGCGCCGAAAACGAGCTACGCTACGACGCTACGACCCGCATTAGAGCTCCTAGTTGGGGAATTGATCAAAGTTTTAAAAACAACAGAATTCGCAAAGTAAAAAAACAATTCGATGAGTTGTCGTGTGACGAACGACTGTCCAATGCCAAGTGTCGGTGTTTAATTTAACGTTGGACGTTATTATATCACAACTGGAAAATCGATTTAAAGGTTTAAACAACGTAGTTCTAAAGTTTAAAGCACCTTTTCCTTCTACCTTAAGAGAGTCCTCTGATGCTAATCTAGTACTTCTATCTGAGAATCTAGTTAAGTTTTATTCCAACGATTTATCACATTCGCTTGTTCAAGAAATTTTATCATTTAGGCGCGTTTATAAGGATCAAATCCATGCAGACATTTCCATTAATGACTTGGCGAAATTAGTTATTTGCGATGAAATTATTTCAAGTTCATTTAAAGAAATATGCTGTGCTTTTATACTTTTTCTAACGATTCCCGTATCGGTAGCCACTTCGGAGAGATCATTTTCAATCTTAAAGTTGATTAAGAATTATTTGAGAAATAAAATGTCGCAAAGCAGACTTTCTAGTTTGGCAATTTTATCCATTGAGAATCAGATAGCCAGAACGTTAGACATCAGTAAAATTATTTCATTGTTTGCTAATCAAAAGGCAGGAAAAGTAGATTTTTCAGCGTAAATAAAATAAGTAAGGTTATTTAGAATTAGGTTTGTATTCGTTTAATTCGTTTCGTTATGTTACCCACCATGCACTCGCCATGCATTTTTTGTGCAATAAAATTTGTAACCCATAGTAGACTATTTTTTTTTAATGATGAAGGGGGCCCGCTGTGGTCTTGCACCAGGGCCCGGTTGTAACTTGCTACGTCCTTGCATAAGACATATAACCACCGTTTTTTGGGCTCGGTTTTTCATGATTAAAAATAAGGTAAATATTGCTCACCACCATAATTTTTTCAGAAATCATGTATTTTAGGAGCGCAGATCTAAGAGCAGTTTTTGGTGCAAATGCTTAGGTTTTGAAATACTCATTCTTAAGTGTCGTTTTGTATATTCATAATAAAGCATTCTCGTTTCTTTCCGCACTATTTTTTATATTATAAATTATCACACTCCTTCCATAAAAAATGTTTCAATTAAAATTTTTTTCTCTTTAAAAACAAATAGGTACCTAATTGTTTTTTTGCTGTAAAAATATTGTATTGCATTGGGTTATATTCTTGTTGATTTAAAATAGCTCTAAAAAAGGAAAAACGGAACAGACAAGTATACAAAAGAAAAATACTATAAAATATTATTCTTTTTACTCGTTTTCCTTTAAAACTGCATCATAAATCAATAACTAAAACGATATGCGTCTGGAACCTTAATCTCTATATAAAACAGGACTTTTAGACGAAAAAGTTTAAAAACTAAACGTTTTTTACAAGACCTTTGTAGTCTAAGCCAAGAATACATTATTTAAAAATTTAAATAAGAAGTCCAAGCGTGAGACGAAAAATTATGTTGCAATTAGACTTTTAGACCCGAGCTCCTAGGCGGGAGGTGGGGGCTGCAGCCCCCCCTAAATACACCGCCACTGGATCCAAGATATAACTTCTAGAGTTAATTATTGTTTTTGTATGTCGGGGGGGGGGCTCATATTTCCTAACCAGGTTTTTTTAGGGTTCGGGGTTTCAAGTTCAAAATAAATGTTTATACATAATATAATAATATCGGGTCGCATAAATTTGTTTAACAATAATTAACTAACCAGCAACTTTGACTGTGGCATAAATGACATTGGCAGAAATAATTTTAATACAACCAAGGTGGCCCTCGATTTACTAATCAGACAACTTTAATTTTGAGAAAATAATGCTTGCCAATGTCATTAATCACACAAGTCAAAGTTGCTGGTTAGTTAATTATTGTTAAAAATTTTTATAATACCTACTTATTTATCCACCGAATTGACCGAATTTTATAGCACAATATTCAAGGCAAGCTGAATGCAGGTCAAGTTAGTAGAGAAGGGACCATCGAAAATTCGTTTATAAAGGTTGCCGACATCAAACAGCTTAGCCGACATCTACCTGGCCCAAAAATGGGACTCCTTATTTAAATTTTTAAATAATGTATTCTTGGCTTAGATAACAAAGGTCTTGTAGGAAACGTTTAGTTTTTAAACTTTTCCTTCTAAAAGTCCTGTTTTATATAGAGATTAAGGTTTCAAACAAATATCGTTTTAGTTATTCATTTATGATGCAATTTTAAAGGAAAACGAGTAAAAAGAATAATATTTTTAAGTATTTCTCTATTATATACTTGCCTGTTCCGTTTTCCCTTTTTTAGAGCTATTTTAAATCAACAAAAATATAACCCAATGCAAAAAAATATTTTTAAAGAAAAAAATTAGAGTAAAAATTTTAATTGAAATATTTTTTATGGAAGAAGTGTGATAATTTATAATAAAAAAAAAATAGTGCGGGAAGAAACGAGAATACTTTATTATGAATATACAAAACGGCACTTAAGAAGGAGTATTTTAACACCTAAGCATTTGCACCAAAAACTTCTTTTAGATCTACACATGATTTCTGAAGAAATCATTAATTTTGGCGTGGTGAGCCATATTTAATTTATTTTTAATCATGAAAAACCGAGCCCGAAAAACGCTGGTTAGAGTCATACATACGTCTTATGTTAAAAGTTTGGATTGACACTAATAGTTATATTTTTCACAAATATAATTTTTTAAAAATAAAGAGTCAGCTAGGAATATCAAAAGAAAAAGTAAAAAAAAAACATTTACCAAATCAAATTTAACCCAACCATGCAGAGGCGGAGAGGTAACAATTTAATTTTCAAAATTTGACAGTAGTTAGGTGAATTTTAAACCAACTTTGGGCGTTGCCCCGAAATTTTTTCACCTGTGGCGCTTTTCCGCCTTCTTTACTAGTTACAATATCATGAAATACATGTAGTTCCGACTGTCCCTTTCTCCAAAAGTAAAAGTCCTACTTACGCCCGCCCACTGAGCCCCCTTCCCCCGAGCATATTTTCTGGCTACGCCACTGGATATAGGTACGTCTAATTTTTTAATAAAATTATGGTAAGCTACATTTCTGGAATTTTATTTTTCGTTTTTACAGACAATAATAAATAATTTAAAGAGATTATTTTAAAGCTATATTTAAAGCCGAAAAGTTTATTCAGAATCCTACTATTTGGTGTTTATTATTTACAAAACCAACTAGTGGAATTTTGAATGGTTTTTTTGGCTTAAATATTACTTTAAAATATTTACAACAAAGAAAATTACAAAACTGTAGGCATTTAAATGTCCCGCTTCTTGACTCAAGGCTCCCGCCAGACACGATGATGGCGACACTTGTTTTTGACGTTTCTTTGCTTCGACCAATTAATAAGTTTGTTTTAGATCTTGGTTTTAGACGTTGTTTCGACCATATTTCTTCGATTTGATTCGTACGACTTTTATGACGTATAAGTTATGACTTTACGACGCACGGGTAATCATTCACTGTGAATACTGTAGGTCTGATACCAATAGAAAAATTGCACGAATCGCGTTAAGGAGATCTTGATTATTTTGCACTAGAAACTGATTATTTTTTTTTACTTATTTCAGATCAAAAGATGATGAAATCGACCCCAATTGTGTAGTGAGAGCCAGAGGATTACCGTGGCAAAGTAGTGACCAAGATATTGCCAAATTCTTTAGGGGACTTAATGTTGCCAAGTAAGTTCTTAGATACATTTTTTTTAAAATTAGAACTTGTGATGTATCACAGTTTCATTTATATATTTAATTATTAAATATCGCACGCGCCCATATTAGTATTTCCGCGCCTGTCCGTTCTTAGATTAAGATTCCGGTACCTGCAGTAATGATTGGGCTACGTACCTACATACGCGGTACCTAAAATTGTAATTGTTCCGAAAAGTGCGAATAAAATATCAACGGAAACATTCGTATTATTTCTTCCCTGCGGACATTACAGAACTAATTGATAACAAGGGAGAGAAGGCACATAACATAAACAGGGTGTCCTTGAAATTACTGCACAACGCTTCACCACAAATTCTTTAACCAAAAATAGGGTACTAGGCAAACTTACGTATATGCAATGTTGCGTCGTTTTGCCGCTACAGGGCGCTAAAGTTTTCAAAGATATCGTTTTTCCGAAATAATTTCTAAACGTCTTTATCGATTTTCATTAATTTTGGGACTAAGAATGACCACTATTAATAGCGTGTTTTGACGTATGCGCCATATTTTTTTAATACCGGCAAATTAAAATATGGCGTGTGATTGGTAAATAAAAGTTTGTCTTTTTATTACCCCCGTATAAATGACTTTAATTATTTCTCTGACACTAGAGAACAAACCTGAACAAACCCCCCCCCCCCCCCCCCCATGACAAATTACTTGACTAAACACCCAACTCAAAAATCGTCTCCCCGTTTTATAAATTTTCCTTAGGATTTTGTTTTGTGACCAAATTTTTCGTCTGCGGCGCTATTTTAAAAATAAAAATGCTACTTTTTTTAACTTCATAACCTAACACCCCCCCCCCCCCCCCCCCCACGGGCAAAACGAAGTAAGTTTGCCTAGTTCGCCTTATTTTTGGTTAAGGAATTTATGGTGAAGCGTTGTACAGTCATTTCAAGAACACCCTGCATAATGTAATGTAAATTACAAAAGCGTTTTTTTCAAAAAATCGGGCTTTGTTTTTAGTTAATAATATTTTTTTCCTACAGGGGCGGAGTAGCCCTTTGCCTATCGAACCTAGGGCGACGGAACGGTGAGGCGCTAGTCAGATTCGTATCGCAGGAGCACCGAGACATAGCGTTGAAAAGACACAAGCACCACATAGGCCAAAGATACATCGAAGTGTACCGAGCCACAGGCGAGGATTTTCTGTCAGTAGCGGGTGGCAGTAGCTGCGAAGCGCTGGCGTTCCTAAGTAGGGGCGCGGCGGTCATAGTGCGCATGCGCGGCTTGCCCTATGACTGTTCCGCGCAACAAGTTGTAAGTATTAACTTGTTTTATTTTTGTTACGGATGCCTTACGGAAGTTGACTGGGCTGGTATAGTACAGACATTGTAAAGAAATAATTTTATTATGTAGCATTTACGACTATAGTATCTTTCACTTAACCTTTTTTTTAGTTAGCAGCTATTATACCATATTTTTTCATTAAGAAATGTGGTCGCAGCACTTTAACAATAAAGTCTGTCATAATAAATAGTATATTACGTACCGAGGTGGAAAGTGTTTCATTACTGTCGAGAGATTAGATAGTTTACCGAGACGCGAAGCGTCGAGGTAAACTATATCTCAGAGACAGTAATGAAACTTTTCACCGAGGTTTGTATACTATTTTATTTACAACCACATCCAACATCCACTTCTTATTATTTTGAGTTCAAATAATTATTAAAAGGTAAATGTCATTTTGACTTTTCCATTGCAAAAGTAGACAGACATTTAGAATTTCAAATAACCGCAGGTGATAAAATAACGTAGGTAATAATACACATCAAGATGGCAAATATCATTTTTGGAATATGGTTTCCATGTCACTAAACAATATATTATTTTTTTAAAACGTTAGTGTCAAAGTTTTTACAAAACACCAAAAAAATGCTCTCAGATGAGGAATTTGATTTGGCTGCTACTCCCCCAGAAATTCGAGAAGCAGCAAAAATAGTAGAAGAAGATCTTCTGCCAACTAAAATTGATTTCAAAGCCAAGTTCAAGTTTTACTAACACTACTTTAACTTCAAATAATCATGAAATAAACCTTTCAAAAGAAGAATTTCAGCAAGGTTTAAACATATCTGTGACTGCCTACAATAATGCCAATGTAATATTTAATGTAAATAAGTAAAACATAAACCATGTTAATTTTTTGTTTTTTATAAATGTCATTTAGGTATAATTCATTTAAAGAAATAAAAAATAAAATTGTTGTTGTTGAATTTGTGTAATGAGTTGTGTGTTGGTGTGTTTGTATATTATTTTGAGATATCGATTTTTATTAAAATTAAAAAAAAAAAAAAATTTACTATTTTGAGATATCGATTTTTAATAAAATTACAAAAAATAACAATTTTACTTTCCACCCGGGTGGAAAGTGAGCACTTTCCACCCGGGTGGAAAGTAAAAGTCAAGAAACGTCAACTTTCCACCTTTCAAAGATAGGTGAAATGTCATTATTACATACATGGTTGTAAATAAAAACATTTTTTCGCTGACAGACCAATTTTTGTGCATAAATTAGATGTCAAACCTTCTTTCAGAAAAAAATTAAGGTGGTGTTTTGACACGGCTTTTGTAAAATATTATTTTTTTTATGAAATAACGCTGTCACGGCGCCGGCGCTTAAAAATTAAATCTGACATGGTAAAAAAACATGTTTTTAATGCGTAGAGAACATCTTAAGCTTCAGTTTTTTTTTTAATCGAGGTCTTCTTAAATGCCAGTGATTGATCTTGATACATTGATGCTGCGCATTCAAAATGAAGTCTGACAAATTTATTAACAAAAATTGTCAGCAAGACAAGTTGCAATAGATAGAAATGATCTTAAACTTTATTTAAAAAAAAATCAAGGAGGTGTTATGACGTGCATTTTCATAAAAAAAATAATTTATAACAAAAGGTCTGTCAGAAGTTAATTAACAAAAATTGTCAGCCAGACACATTTTTTCAAAAATGGTATGTTATTTTCTACAAGTTGTATAAATTTCAAGCAGGTGTCTTGAAAAAAAATTATTTTTTTAGCAAAATTCATAAAAAATAACAATTAACAAATTTTTACTAGTCTGGCGAGCGTAACATGTTTCTTTCATGTTTTTAAATCATTTTCATTTTATAATTTTAAGGTGTTCTATGGGGTACTCTTTTTGCCATGGGAGCCTGCACTATAAAGGGAATTGGGAATAGGAAAGAATATCAGAAAAAAAATGTATTTTATTTTTTATTCATAATTAGTGTTAATATTTTGGTTTAAATTTTATTTATTTAATTTACAATATAAAATATAGGTACAGCTGGCAGTCGTGGGTCCAGTATTTTGAATAATTCACACGGATTATAGATAGACTAAATATTCCCTCTTTCTCTCCTCTTTCAGCTCGACTTCTTCGCCTCAGGCGACCAGCCATGTGTAGTCATGGACGGCGTCGACGGGGTGCTGTTCGTCCGAAAACCGGACGGGCGCGCCACCGGCGACGCATTCGTGCTATTCCCCGACGAATCGGACGCGCCGAAGGCGCTCGCGAAACATCGGGAAGTGATCGGGTCGCGGTACATCGAGTTGTTCAGGTCGACGACCGCTGAAGTTCAGCAGGTAAGTGTTTTGAGGAGGAAATTTGATGATGGTTTAACAATTCTAAACGTCAACCAATTAATATTTTCCATTCGTCTTTGACCGCCAAACCCAATAAAATATTATAAATGTTTATAGGTCCTAAATCGATCGATGATGGAACCCGCTCAGCCTCCTCAGCTGCCTCCTATACCCCTAACCAACTACCCCCTGCTCCCTCAACACGTGATCACCTCCGGGACACGAAAAGATTGCATTAGGTTGCGGGGACTCCCGTACGAATCGCAGGTGGAGCATATCTTAGACTTCCTGGGAGACTTCGCGAAGAATATCGTGTATCAAGGTGTTCATATGGTGTATAATGCACAGGTAAGTTATGATTGAAGAGACTTGGGACTTGGGATAAATTACCTAAAAGATAGACCAACCGATGTTTAAATAGATCCAGGAAAAAGCTATCCTAAAGTAATTAAATATGGTGTTCCTCAAGGAACAATTTTAGGACCATTATTTTTTAATATCTACCTAATGATTTATTTAATGTGAATTGTGATGGAAAAATTCATAGTTTCGCAGATGATACTGCAATTTTTTATACAGATACAAATTGGGACAACTTAAATAACAATATTAAAAAAGATTTTAAAATAGTAAAAAATTGGTTTGATAAAAATTTATTAACAATTAATTTTGATATAACTAATTATCTTCCTTTCACTTTAAATCCAAATAACATACCACAAAATATGAATAGTATTAAAATAACTGATGACGATGACATTCAAATTTTGAAAGTTATTCAAGTAAAATATTTAGGAATAATCTTTGACACTAAATTAAATTGGAATTTTCACATAGAATATTTGATTAAAAAATTAAGAAGTTTACTACCAATTTTTAGAAACAATAAAAAAATGTTGAACGTAAAACATATGGAAATATTATATTATGCATTAGTTAAAACTGATTTAAATTACGGAATTTTAGGTTGGGGAGGAATAAATAGAACTTTAGTTAAAAAATTAGAAATATTACAGAAAAGATTTCTAAAAATTATATTTAATAAAGATTATCTTATCCTTCAATAAAATTATATTCTGAAACAAAAAAAAATGAACATTAGACAACTTTACATTTATAATATCTTAATATACCTACATATTTAAAAATAAAAATCTTATACAAAAAAAGACAAAAAAATTTCAAATATTTATGTTTTTATTTAAACGATTATTTACCAACAAAAATTAAAAAACATATTTCATTAAAAAAAAGTCGAAATAAAAGCATGGATATTGGAAACGGATAATTTAAAAATATTTTGGAAATGTTTTAATTGATATTGTTATGAATAATATATTTTTTAAAATTTTATTATACCTGTATCTTCAAAAAAACTGTTTATATTTTTTATGCACATATACTTATAAACTTTTTTTATTTGCAATTTTACTTTTATATAATATTAACAAATATTTAAATAAAATATATTATAATTTAAAATACTAACAAGCACGTCTTCGGGGGATTAAAGAAGAAGTTTATTAAGGAAGATAAATAAACAAATTTATTATATTATAAATATTGAAAATAAACTTATTATTATTATTTCGGGCCATAAATAGATATTTGGCCCACATTATCTGCTTCTCGTTGACTGAGTTTTTATTAGCTCCGCCAAAAAGGAAGGATGCATCTGCATAAATGTGTGGATATTTTATTTTTATTCGTCTTTACGATCACACATTTTGAAGTAAGAGTTTGGCAACATTGTAGTGTATTGACATTTACGTTAACATTAATCTCTAGGGTCAACCTAGTGGTGAAGCCTTTATCCAAATGGACTCGGAGCAGTCGGCGTTCATAACGGCCCAACAAAAACACCATCGGTATATGATATTCGGGAAGAAGCAGCGCTATATCGAAGTGTTCCAGTGCTCTGGAGAAGACATGAACCTGGTTCTTACTGGAGGTAAGTTGATATAATCCTTCCATAGTATTAATAATAACCTAGGAAAAAATAGTTATAAGCGGCAAATTTTTATATACAAATTGACATAATGCATATTCTTTCTAATTCCAGGTCTGCCCGCTCCGACATCCCCAGCC
Source organism: Polydrusus cervinus (assembly GCA_935413205.1). Taxonomy (NCBI): domain Eukaryota; kingdom Metazoa; phylum Arthropoda; class Insecta; order Coleoptera; family Curculionidae; genus Polydrusus; species Polydrusus cervinus. Next base: position 108,831,879 of record OW284510.1, on the reverse strand, counting down.
AAAGCAACCGCCCCGGCGCCCCCTCTTCTCAGTGCCGGTATGTTACCGTTGCCGCCTACTCACGTACCCCCTCCCGCGCAATCACCCCTTTGGGACCCCGCTTTACTTCATGCGCAACAGCAGGCGCAGCTTATTGCGCAACAAAGCCTGCTGGCGCGTCAAAGCCAAGCGCAAGTTCAAAACGAAATGATACTCATGGGGCAAATAGCCCAGCATAATCTTGCTGCGCAGCATAATTTTGCCATGCTCGGCGGGGTTGCCCCGCCTCTCTCGCCTGGGGGAGCTACTAAAGCGCCACCTCCCCCTTCGCAGATGCAGTTCTTACCTCACCACTTTCTCCCTCCACATCCTTACTTAGTACTTCCCCCGCGGTTACCCCTTACTATGCCCGGCACACGGACGCAAATGCCTACTGCGGCGGGCTATCCCTCTCACTTACTCCAACCGCAGCCTCCTCCGACGAGCATGATGCCTATGGTGCCTCACGTAGCGATGAAGCGTAGCTACGGCGATGCTTTTCAGGAGTCTGCGGCTTCTGCGGCTAAAAGAGCGTATGTGCCTACGACAGCGGCGACTGCCGGGGTAACTGCAAGTGCTCTGCCCGTATATCAACATTTTTATCCTAATATGTAGAGTTACATGGGTTGAAGCAATTATTTTAAAAAATATTGACATTGACACATCGAAGGAAGTAATAGAATTACTAATTAGAATTGAGTGTGAGAACTTAGAGTATAATTTGACGTATCACTGTTTAGTACAGTAATGAAATAGTATATAGAGCGTTTTTTTTAAAATTACCGTTATAGGCATATATATACATAAGTATAACGGATTTTTCCGGCATTTACTTATTAAAGAAATAAATATGCTTTTGTCCAGAATTAAAGGCTTGTTGACAGAAAGCCTTTTTTAGAGTAAGAGAATAAAATATATGACGAAAATAGTAAAAAGCTTTATTTTTGTTTAACTAAAGCTAGACTATCAGTACAACTGACCTAATAACTCTATAAATACAATTAGAATGTTCTGTCTATTTAATCAATCGTACTGATATACTGATATTAAATACTTCAATCGTTATAAAATGAGAACATAGATGAGTTTTCTAAAAATACTCCAGAATAATAATTGTTATAAATGTACTCAAAGAAATGTTTTGTATACTGGGTCTCCCAAAAGTCCCGCATAAAATTAATTTCAATTAAAGAAAACAGATCTAGGAAAAACGCTCGGACCCGTAAATTTTTATTTTTAATTGTGCATTTTTGACATAAAAAAATATTATACAGGTTGTCTCATAGAACTGTCGTCACGTCTTTGACAATTTTTTTAATGGAACTCACTATATATTGTATTATTTTCTGATTCCCCACAAAATTCTACGCTTATGTTGTAAATGTCATGTGTTTAAATTTATTAGTTTTTGAGATATTGACGTTTAAAATATGGCATTTTTTGACTTTGACCAGCTGTAACATTGGGACGGTTCATCTTGGAGAAAAATGGTTTTCACCTCCCTATCTTAGTTTTTTATTCTCTATCCAAAGAAACCAACCTCCGATTTACCATGTTAAGCCAAAAAACCGGTTTTAACGGTTTAACATGGTAAATCGAAGGTTGGTTTCTTTGGATAGAGAATAAAAACTAAGATAGGGAGGTGAAAACAATTTTTCTCTATGATGAACCGTCCCAATGTTACAGCCTGTCAAAGACAAAAAAATGCCATATTTTGAACGTCAATATCTCAAAAACCATTAAATTTAGACACATGACATTTACAACATAAGCGTAGAATTTTGTGGGGAATCAGAAAATAATACAATATATAGGGTGTTCCGTTAAAAAAAATTGTCAAAGATGTGACTACAGTTCTACGAGACACCCTGTATAATATTTTTTTATGTCAAAAAATGCACAATTAAAAATAAAAATTTACGGGTCCGAGCTTTTTTCCTAGATCTTTTTCCTTTAATTGATATTAATTTTAGGCGGGACTTTTGGGAGACCCAGTATACGGGGTAGCTAGTGTGGAATAATTGGTAATGTCAATATACATATCATTCGCGAAAAGTAGGCATCAAATGCAAATGCTTTTTTTTTTGGTTTATCGTAATTTTGAAATTTTTACCTAAACCTACGGATAAAATATTTGATGCCAGTTTTTTTTGCGGATACGACTGTATATTGAACTTATTTATGGTCTCAATCAACAAGCCCAATGTATAGTTACGATTCTGGATATTTATTTCTGTAGCAAGTGCCTTAATACATTAAGTAAAGTAAACATTGTTATACAGGGTGTTACAAATTGCTATGTTGGTAACTATAAGTGTTAGAGAGTTGGTTAAATAGAGGCACAGTTGCATATTTTAATGCTGAATAATTTGTTCAAAAGAAATGATGACTGAAAAAAAAATCGAAAAAATAAATTTTTGTTTTAATTTTTTTGCGACAAAATACTGATTATTTTAAAAAACCAGGTACTTTTACGTTTCATTTTTTTCCATTATTTTCTTGAAGAGCATTAAAAGTACCTTAATAAAATGCTCTTGGTTTTTCCAAATTACCAGTATTTTGTCACAAAGAAAAATAAAAACAAAAGTTACTTTTTTGTTTTTTTTTTAACAAATTATTCAGAATTATAGGCAACTTGGCCTCCATTTAAGCAACTTTCTATCTCTTAGTTACCGAGATAGCAATGCTAATGCATCGAATTTATAGCACTCTGTATACAACAGTGTGTTGAAATTTTATTTTCCAATATTATGTATATTTTTATATGATTTTCATTTATCAATTGTTGTACATATCCTAATTTAATACTTTACGAAGCGCTTATACTACTCTATTTTTTTATTTAGCGTACTTAAATCAGCTTTATTCTATTATACAGATTAGGTATTTGTGTATATTTTTGCTTTTTATAGGTTTTAGCGTTGAAAATTGAAAAATATTATATTTCGTTATATTTTTGAATCACTATTAAGTTTCAAGCGTTTTAATACTTTTAAACGTTACTATTACATTCCATTATCAATTTTTTTTCTTTATTAAAGTAGTATTTTGTATATAATTTTTAATTAGATAGGAATTTGTTAGGACATTTAAAATACTGAAAAATAAACTTAGTGCCTTTACAGTGATAAGTCCTGGTGACGTATTTGAGATACACTTTTACATATACGTATATTTTTATATCAAATTTTTAATAAACCTTCATAGGTTTCCTAAAATCTAAAACTTTTTTTAACTGCCAAATATTGTTTTTCTTAATTTGCCTCGTGAAAAAGTTGCAAGCGAGAAAAAAATTATAAAAATATTTTTATTTTATCTATAAAACAACAAGACAAACAAAGAAAATATGTACTTCGAAAGTGAATAGACTGGGTGGGGTCAGATATCATCCTTAAAAACGGGTAGTTTATCGCATGGGATCTCGCAAACGGTAAGAGATACAGAGGGGCAAAGTTGCTCACTAACAGGCAGTTACAAAATTTCCTAACTCTTTTGAATATATTCGGAAAAGAAACCGAAAATATAACTATAAAATGTTGTGATCCGACATTGGTGATACCTGTTCTCGATTCGTTGAAAATGATTATATTTGCCATTGAATATGAAACAGGTTTTTACAAAATTGGTTGTGTGGATTCCGAGAAAATCACGTTTGAAATAGCGTTTAGAGGGATTTTGTTGGTTTGCAAAATGTCAACATTGATTCTGACGTTTTGTTTTTCGAATACCATCATCAGGTATCTTTGTTGAAATACGAACATTTTTTAATGCAGTCTTGTAGACCGTGTAATATTAAAAAACTACTTTAATCAACGTTTGGAGATTATTGTAAACGAAACGTTGCTATTTGATTAAAATAGTATTATATCTTTATCTTATTGGAAACAATATCTACACACTGCTTTAAAAATTACAGGCCCGCATTTAAAAAACATACCAGACGTCAGAATCGATATCTGATCATAACACGATATAGAAAATAAACAGTGTTAATGAAAATAAAAAATAAATTTTTTCTCATCTCTGTAAATAAGGCTAGAAAAAAGTAAAAGCAGGAACTAGAATGATTTTTTTCCTGTACCTGGAAGTGGATTTCTTATCGTTTACGAGAACCCAATGGTGACCATCGAATTTGTAACATCCTGTAGATATAATATCGATAGAAATATTGGATATTACCTCTATATTTTTGTTTAGAACGATACAAATATTGAGATTTGAGTAGGTAATAATAATTGCTTTAGTTGTTGTTGCCAAGTTTATTTTTTCCGTACCGAATCGGTTTATTTTACAGAAAATATTTAGAGTTTTAGATTAGGAAAAGTTTTAAAAATCAGCTCTGAACGGCAGCTATTTCTATAGGTTAGTTTCTAGTCTAAATAAATAATATTAATAAGGTACTTAACGTGAAAACAAAGCTCAAACAAAGAGATTTTATATTTAATTATTTTTTTTTAGTTGACGAGGTATTTTCATCGATTGGTGGTGAATACCAAAAGGGTAACGATGACACGATACATTTTTTAATAAAAATGCTTAACCCATGTGAACCTACATATTATTTTTTAAATTTCGATTACCTACATGTCCTAGAGGCACAAAGGTTCAGTGTTTTGACGATAGTTATATTTGTTCTAAAATAGAAATTTAAAACGTAGGCATCATCACTCTCAATGCCTATTAACTGTCATTCTTTAGAGATAAAGCTAACTTTTTAAATCCCAAAAAGTCATGAGATCCTCAGAAACATTTCCATAACTTTTCAAGGGGTTTTGGAAAAACTACTATTTTTCTTATCTTCAAAGATTGATGGTGCAGTTTACAGTGAACCAAATCAATTAAATCACTAAAAATGCTAATAATGTAATATTCCATGTATTTGGATACATTTTCTACACTTCTGGATATAGTATGGCTGCAAGAGAATCAGTACTTTTGGTACCTGTACAATATTTCTACAGATTTAAAAAAATTATGGTGGGTCCCAGAGGGGTCATTTCTACGGGATGGAGAGGTATTTAGAAATTTTAAATAAAATTAGACAAAATATAAGGTAAGAAATTTTGTAATAAAATAGGGTTTTAAAATTATTAATATTCCAATAAAATAGGTTTTAATTTTACAACAACAAACAAAAACCTATTTTTTTACAAAATTTGTTGACCTTTGGATGTGGTATGTTTTGAAAGGTGTTGGTTTGTTCTAAAAGACTGATGCCGGCCATTTTTTTTCTAACAAACTTTTTTCGACATTCCAGGTTTTTCTCGATTGTTACTTATTTTACAACACAAATCTTTAAAAATCTGAATTAAAATTGAGATTGAAAGTGCCAATTCATGCTTTTTTAACTCGCTTTTTTAATGAAGAAGCTAGTCGATTATATATCTGACAGCTTCAACCAATGTTTGGGTCTAGATGTCGTGTGACATCATGCAGAAACAAAAATATTTGCCAAAGCTTTTAAAGGCTATAATCCGTTCATAGGCACGTTTATGAGTAGGGACAAGTATATATAAAATATATATAAAAACATGTATTGGAAAAAGAGATGCAACGTCTCCCATGTTACCAGGCGTAGAGTAGTAGAGGCGCAGGCGCTTAGGCCCCGTATTTAGTTTAATTCTGGGCAATTGGCATGTTCCTCATTGTTTCGTGAACAAAGAAGTGTGTCACTGTATACCGGGTGATCACGAAAATAAAGTGGATAGAATGTGTCTTGTGAGGAAACAAATTTAAAAATTAAATTTGGAATTTAAGTGCAAAATAAGCGGGGAGGTAGGTCATCCTTTAAATACAACCAAATTCCAAATATGCGAATAAAAAAGAATGGAGACATATTATGTACCCTATTTTCGTTAACATCCTGCATAATAAGCGCAATAACAAAAAAAATGCATTGTTAAAAAGTATGAATTGGCATTGAAGGTTAATCATCCAGTTGAAAAATGATTGCATCGTATGCCAGAATCCAGCGTCGAGTATTTCGATTTTTAAACCTCATTCGGGACCCAGCGCGTCGTGTCGCTCTTTCAAGTCATGCACAAGCGACGTAACTAGATTTTTTTGAACGCGATTATCGTCGCTTACTCGGTCATGCGACTCGCGTCTCTTTCCCAACACTATTGCAGACACACTGCGCATGTCCGGCGAATAAACTACTGGCGGGATATTTGAAATATATCTAGTTAATGTTTTATTACGTCACGGTGTGAGTCATAGTTTAGGTTCTAGTCTGTATTAAATTTTTTTTCGAGAATATTGTTGTTATTCGTAGCTTGCCAGTTTGTTAATTTATGGGTAATAATTAAAATGGAGGGGGCGGGCTATTTAATAAATTCTGTTATTGTTGAGGCCGTAAAGCACCTGTAAAGTAAAAATCTAACCTCCAATTTAAAACATTTTATGTATGCACAGACTGTGAGATGAATTGTATGTAGTCAAGGGCGTATATAGATAATCGTCCAGGGGGGGGGGGGGGGGGGCGAAATATCTAAAATTTTGCCGGCGGCGAAAATTTTTAAGGTTAGGTTAGACCTTTTTAAATTCATTTACACCTACATTTTCTTCATGAAGTAATTTGACAAAAGTGTAATACGACAACTTGGACGTCAAATAAATTCATGAAGTTCTTCACTAAACAGGATTTTTCATCAATTTTAATTAAATTCAGATATCTAACAGTAAATTATTTAAAAACGTCATAAAGTCCGTGTAATGTATAAATGTTAAAAACCTACAGTTGCCTGGATTTCTTAATTTCTAGTATTTTAGAAAAAATATTGTTTTTTCGAGACAATTCGACCCATTGTCCCCAACCCCAAACCACCCATCATGGGGGCCCCGTTATCCGCGCCAAACTGAAAAAAGATATTTATTAAATATATCATATATTATACTATTATTAAGATTAAATAATATAAACAACAAACAAAAAAAAATTACAAAAGAACAAACAATGGTGTAGTAAAAGTGGAACATTATGTTGAAACAAGTAATAAGTTAGGCAAGTACCTACTGGTTAATTCTTAAATACGAATTGTAATTTGCGAGGATTTTTGCCGAATTTATTTATAACCTTATCAGCAAATTGCGGATCTTTAGCGACATGTTCTCTATGTATGCTTAGCATACACAGTCCATTGAGTCGGTTCTCAGATGTTGTAGCCCTCAACCAAGTTTTAACCCTTCGTAAAGTGGAGAATGACCTTTCAATGGAACATGTTGTTGATGAAAGAGTTAGAAAGATTTGAACCAAATTTAGGATATTCGGAAAAAATTTGATTTCTGAAAATAGATCAAAATATGAAATATCAGTTGTTTTGTCTTTCCAATAATGCTGCCACATCTCTAGTTTTAAATTAAGAACTGAAATATTTTATAATTTATTACAATATTCTATGCATTACCATTAAAATGTGTTAAAAAGTGTTTGCATCGAAATTACAGGGGGGAGGGGCCAAGGCCCCCCCTGCCCCCCCCCCCTATATACGCCCTTGTATGCAGTACAAAAATATATGCTCCATGGAAGAAAACAATATAGAAATATGGACTATCATACTTAACCTCTGTATTGTTTTCTTCAATGGAGTAAATATATTTTTGTACCACATACAATTCATCCCACAGTCTGTGCACAAATAAATTGTTCTACAATTCAAAAAAGTGGATGTAAGGTTTTTACTTTACAGGTGCTTTACAGCCTCGACGACAAAACTTACTGATTAATGAGTAATAGCATCCCCCTTTATTTTATAATTATGGCCCATAAATTACCAAACTGGCAAACTGCGAATAGCAAAAATATTCTTGAAAAAGAAACTTAATTGGGACTAGAATAATTAAACCCATTTATACCTATATTTTAAATAACCCGCCATCAAGTTATCCGCCTGGCATGCGCAGTGTGCCTGCAATAGTGTTGGAAAATAGACGCGAGTGTCATACATGAAACTCGAGTGTACAACAATCAATAACCGGTATAGCTCTACTGGCAAGTGGTACGGTGGTTTTTCTACTAGATGATTTCCGCCGTAAAGATATGCTTACTGTCATAACAAACATCTGCCAACTAACGGATTGATTGGTTTATTGGTAATCTTTATCGTTGTTGTAACGTAAAAACCTTTGTGGATAGAGGTTATAATTTTTCATTTGGTAAGAGGCCGCTGTACGGTGTTTGTAATTAAATATTATACCAACAAATCCCGGTATCATTGTTATTTATTCAAGTATAACGAACTTTTAAGTAAATAATGATGCATACAGGGTATTTTTGCATCCAGTGCATACAGGGTTAATCCAAACAACTTGATAACACTATAATATAACTATATAATATTGTAAGTATAATTTTATATGAAAATAATAAAATGTTTTTTTGGATAATCCTGTATAAAAGTTGGCTTATAATCAATCAACCTTTCTGTATGTCAGTGTTTTGCGTCAATAGAAAGGTACAAGGGATTTTATAAAGGAGAAACAATAATTAAAAGTAGTTTTCTTGTATTCATTTATAAAAAAACCCGTTTTATAATGAATAAGAAAACATTCGCTATTTTTAATTGTTAATTTTCCCATAGTATGTCATTCCGAACGTATAGCACTGTAAGAGTTATATATTTTAATGAATATTTTGTACAAATCATGGTGTAATAATCATTATTAATTTTTTTACGTTTAATTTATATATATTGGGTTTTTTAGTTTATCTAGTTTATAGCTGTGTTCTCTTTTTGGTACCCATCTTTTTTGTCACTAAAGTAAACGAAAAATATTTTTATGAAACGACTATGCCTTCTCTATAATGCTAAAAATGTACTCTGTGTAGTCGATTCTGTCGCGTACATTCATGGTATTTCTATCCTTTGTTTTCCAGGGTACTAATAATAAAAGATGAATGTACCTACTCTACCCTAAAGTAATAAGGGGAAACAGTGATGTTACCATAACTACAAACAGCTGATAAAAATTAAGGGTAAAAAAATATGAAAGTGAACCAATTACTTATCACAAAATCTTAGGCTCTGTGTACAGGGTGAGTTATCTTAAGAATTAGATAAAAGTTTGAAATAAAAAAGTTGTAGAGACCATTGAGGTGCACATTTTAAAATTATGCTGTTGTATACGGGGTGGCCTGAAAAAGCGTGGCGAAATAACTTGGGTTTTTTTCAATGGAACAACCTTTATATTGTAATATTTTCTGATTCCCCACAAAATTCTGCGCTTATTTTGTGAATGTCATAATATGTCTAAATTCAATAGTTTTTAAAATATTGACGTTTAAATACACATGGCATTTCCAGACTTTGACAGGCTGTAACATTGGAACGGTTCACCAAAAACCGGTTTAAACGGTTTAACATATTAAACCCGAAGTTGTAACATTTAGATAGGGAATAAAAAATTAAGATAAGGAGGTGAAAACCATTTTTCTCTAAGATGAACCGTTCCAATGTTACAGCCTGTCAAAGTCTGGAAATGCCATATTTTAAACGTCAATATCTCAAGAACTATTGAATTTAGACATATGACATTTACAAAATAAGCGTAGAATTTTGTGGGGAATCAGAAAATAATACAATATATAGGGTGTTGCACAAAAAAACCCAAGTTATATTCCCCACTTTTTTTGGGCCACCCCGTATACTCGAGCATAATTTTAAAATGTGCACCTCAATGGTCTTTATCTAATTCTTAAGATAAAGGAGAAAATACACTTTATTCTATCGTTGACTGACCCTGTATACTATATTATATTCTATCCTTTGCGTTTTAATACTAACAACCGAAAAGACTGATATATTTTGCTCATTGAATCACAATTTGAATTTTCGCATTTCTGTAGAAATTTAAGGCGCCCCCCTGCGGATTACGATTGAACGAAAAAATATGGGTACCAAAAAAGTAGTAAGGTTTTTAGATTGTTAAGCCTTAATTGCAATTGTTTCTTGGCTTTCGCTAGATTTTGAATTCGACTGGGGTGAATATGACTAGCACCTAACTTTGGGAGTGCATGGTGGTGTGTATGGATACCTTTTGGGTTTTTTATTTGTGGGGTGAATTTAAAGGAGAGACGAAGTATTAACATTGGACTCGTTTAAGAGTTTAAGGGATATGTAGAGTGGGTTATCTCTGTTTTATCGACAGTTTAAAATGCAGTGCTCTTTTTTTACTTACGCGCGACAGACACTATTTCTTTTAAAATAAGGATCAATTTTCCTTTTCAATTGGTCTGTAGATAATGCTTCTCCCGCTTTTTTAAATCTCCGATCTGAAAAAAATCAATTTACAACATGGAAGCATGGGTGTCCTTACGTGATTTTTTAGGGGACGGAACTCTATTTATTTTCAACTAGCAGGTAATAAAAATAAATTCACGTGGACACACGACCTGGACAGGGTCGTATTCAAAAGTTTATAATATATATACGGCTGCACGACTTTAAACAAGACTCATTAAGACCAGCACTGACTGCACTATGCAAAACCAAGATGCCGATATCTTAGCAAATTGTAAACTAATAAGACAGTATGTGTTGCAAACTAAAACTACAATATAATCGGAAAACGTGTTTATTCAAACAGAAACGCTGAATGCAGTCCTGTATCGAGGGTTTTGTGGTTAGGTTTTGTTTACTGTTGCTGCCACAGTGTATTTATTTATATAACCTCAATGGCAATTACGGAATCCAACGATGTATTAAAATTGCGGCTCGATGGCAAACCCTGCCTTGTAATTGGTACACGTGACCATAAAAATAATGTTGCTGCTGGTATTTAACTTGTGACTCAATGCTTTTTGCCATCCAACCGCAATATTGAATCACGTGGTTCAAAATGGCGGTTGGATGGCACAAAGCATTAAGTCACCCGTTTAATTCCACCAGTAATATTATGTTTATGATCAGGTGTACCAACTACAAAAGCCATTTTGCCATCCAGCCGCCATTTTTGACACATCGTTTGATCGCGTAATGCTATAAATTGCATAGTGAAGTGCGGGCTTAATGTGTCTTCTTTAAACTCGCGCAGCTGTATAAGTATTATTAACTTTTGAATACGACCCTGCTCAGATCGAGTGTCCATTTATATTTGTTTTCATTTCCTGTCAGTTGGAAATAAATAAACTATAAATAAAAATGTAATAAAACAATAAATAAGATGAAGAAGGACATTTTAATGAATAACCTTGTTAAAAAAGTTATTATGCCTATTTTCAGGGGAGAAAATGCTCCTTCTTGCCCCCTCCCCAGAAGACGCCCATGCCATAAAAGACTTATACGATAAATACATAAATTTGGTAACCAACTGAAAAAGGACATTGAACTTATTTTAAGAATGAAGTCTGGTGATGCATTCGCCATTTCATTTTTTGATCAATATTTCTTATACTTTTGGCCTTATTCAAAAAGGGGCCAAATACCCGTTCTTGAGTAGCCATTATTTACCGTTTTGAACTAAAGAAATATTGATTAATGAATTAATAAAAGCAAGAGACGAACATTTGTCCATTTTTCTTTTTCTGCCTTTATTGATTTATAAATTCAAACTTGTTTAACTTTAAATTGTAGGTAATTATGCTTCAAATATGGGTATTTGACCGATTTTTGGATAAAAGGAAAAAGTAAACGAAATATTGATTTAAATACGAAATGGCGAATGTGTCACTAGACCTTATTCTTAAGAGTGAGTGATCAATATTTCGTTACTTTTTCATGTTATCTAAAAAGCGGCCAAATACCCATTTGAAGCATAATTACCTAGGTACAATTTAAAGTTTGACAAGTTTGAAGTAATAAAAGCCGAAAAAGAAATACAGACAAATTTTGCAAAATTTAGTTTTTTGCTTTTATTAATTCATTAATCAAAATTTCTTTAGTTCAAAACTGTAGGTAATTGATACTCAATTATGGGTATTTGGCCGCTTTTTGAATAAAGAAAAAAGAATAAGAAATGTTGTTCAAAGAATAAAATGGCGAATGCGTCACTAGATATGAGATAATGTTTTATGATTAACAACATTAGAGCAGCAGAGTAACAACTTGACATACCTTAAATATGACATCCCGATCGATTTGTAAATTGAAATTAGTCTGCAATTATGGGTAAAATCTTTTCCCATATTTTTACGTAATTCCAAGACCAAAGATTTAAAATTGAAATTTTTATTATTTCGGAAAAGCTTTTAATAACAGAAATATTTTATGTCATAAAATATATTTCATATTGTGATAAAGATAATTGGGCAAATTTATTGAAAAATCAGGAAAATGACGATGAAATTAAAAAAGTTATACCAATTTTCAGAAAAACTGTAGATTTAAATATAGGATGTGAGTGTAGTGGAAATGAGGGCTGGCAACAATTACTCAATATTAAAAGTGAAGACTAGTGATGCATTCGCCATTTCATTTTTTGATCAATATTTCTTATCCTTTTCGCTTTATTCAAAAAGCGGCTAAATGACCGTCCTTGAGTAGCAATTACCTACAGTTTTTAACTAAATAAATTTTGATTAATGAATTAATAAAATAAAAAACGAAAATTTGTAAAATTTATCCATTTTTCTTTTTCTGCTTTTTTTACTTTATAAATTCAAACTTGTTTAACTTTAAATTGTAGGTAATTATGATTCAAATGTCGGTATTTGGCCGATTTTTGAATAAAAGGAAAAATTTACGAAATATTGATCAAAATACGAAATGGCGAAAGCGTCAATGATGAATTTTTACTGTTTTTCTGAAAATGTTCTTATACATCATTAATCCTAGAAAAATCGTTCCATTTTCAATTTATTGGGTGGGTTGTCTTTTGGACCACTAAGTGCAATGTGTGTAACTTCACTTTATGTCTTTTTTATACAGGGTGATGGCTAAAATATCAATCTGCGTGAAATCTGCCGATTTTAAAATTAATGTGTCTAAAATACGAACCTATGAAATTTGAATTTTATTATTGTGTTGGTTACAATTTTTTGTTAGGTACTTTACTGTACCCATGACAGCTCAGTGCCGTTCGTGTCAAATAAAAAATAATTAATTCCAAAAATCGTTATGTTCGTAACTGGTAATATAAAGATCGCTGGAATTTAATTTTTTTTTTAATTGACACGAACGGCATTGCACTATAATGAGTACAATAAGCATCTAACATACAGTTTTCAAATTCAATTTTCATAACTTCGTATTTTAGAAACATCAATTTTAAAATCAGCAGATTTTACACAGCTTGATATTTTAGCCATCATCCTGTATGAAAAGACATAAAGTAGAGTAAAACACATTTTGCTTAGTGGTTTAAGAGACAGCCCACCCAATAAACCGAAAATGAAATGCATTGATTGAATTTCGATAATTTTCTCAGAAAATTGGAATAACTTTTTAAACTTTTTTGTAATTTTCCGGCTTTTGTAATACATTTTTCAAATTATGTACCGTGTAGTATGAACCATATTTTGTGTACTAAAAATTACTCTATAGCCTGTTTTCGAAAATATTAATAATACCATTCTCAACAGGTATAAATATGATATATCTATACAGTGTGATTCACGACGAGTGTTCGTTAGAACTTTTGGGAGAACAACTAAAAATATTTTTTTATATTTTTTGATGTGGCCTCTGTAACTAAAATATTGATATTTTTATTGTATCTTAGGGTTTTGGTCAAGATTTTAAACAAATCTTGTATAATATACGTCTAAACTGAATAGTTCTTGACATATTGGTATTTGAAAAATGACACTTGCCAGTCTATAGCATCTTAACGATCCATCTTAGAAAAAACCGGCTTGCACATTCCTATGTTGGTTTTTCTTAGTTTACGTATTTATTCATAAAAATTGTCACTTCTGATTTAACCGGACGGACACCCGGAAATTAATTTTTTAAATACACTCAAGATAGGAACGTGAAAGCCCTTTTTTTGTAAGATGTATTGTTAAACTGTTACAGCCTGTCAAAGTGCTGAAAACGTCATTTTTAATGCTAATATCTCAAAAACTATCCGGTTCGATGTTTGACCTGTTATATAAAATACTTTCAAGAAAAATCCAAAAATGCAATATTTAAAATAACAACATTGACAGTTACTTCCGATATAATTGGAATTGATGGAAAAAAGGGCAATATTTTTGTTGAGACACATCAAAAAATATCAACTAAATTTCTAGAGAGCATTTTAAGTGGTTCTCTTAATAATTCTAACGAACGCTCGTTGGGAATCACCCTGTATATATGCTTCATTATATCTATAAAATACTGTGTCTATTTAAAAAAAAATATTCGTAAGTAAATTATAGGCAAAATTAACGCATCATCATGTTTGATACCATATTTTTTCTTAATCTATGATTCCAGTTATATATAATTTTTCATTAATTTTCGTTTTTACCAAAGTGTAATAAAATTTAAAGATGGAAAAGTTTTGGACTTCGACTTTATTTGCTTTAAATCACAACGTTTCAACTGGTCAGTATCTCCAGTCGTTCTGTTCTAATCAAAATTAGGATACAAACTAACTCTAAAGTTAAATTTTTTTAAGAAAACGCCAAGTCACTTGTCATTTATGGCACCCTGTTGACGTCTGGTCTATTTTACGTTTAGAGGTTGGCTAAAAAGACAGGACCGGACTATTTTTATGTTCCATTAACAAACTAAAAAAATATTTTAATATTAAGTTCATTATCTTCCATTTTAATTTATCAAAGAAGACTTTACAGATTTTTCTATTTAAATCATCGTTCTTAACTAAAGTTGTCAAGAAACTTTTGGAGATGTTATCCAAATTGGAACAAAAGTAATGTACTAGTAACATAAATATTATCGACAAAGCTTTTAAAAAATTTAACTTATCGACACACTACTCTCATTTGCTCGTGAATATTAAAGAATGTAATAAATGCCGGTAATACTGCACCAGCTAGGTAGAATACGTAAAACATGGTATAAATGGTTCAAATATTGGTATACAAAACAATCACTATGCTTCATTTTAGTTATGACTCTAACTTTCAATCAGAAAACTCTATATAAAAAACAGCCACAAAAATACTAAAAAACACCAAAAAACAACGAAAATAATAGGACGCGAACTGACATGTGAACTTGTTACGGTCCACACTAAATCTAGTAACTTTTCGGCGGAACTAGAATCAGCTGTGAATGTCATCTGTGGCTTTCAACTGTCGAAACGCCGTTTTCTATCGCGATATGATCTCTATCATACGGGAAATAACTAATCATTTATTTGCCATTTTCAATCAGCAGTGGAAGTTTTTAATTCGCAATACAATTTTCATAGAAAATTTTGCTGTATTTTTCATAATTAAGACAATTTCAAAAAAAGGGCATTTGCAAATTATCATATAATAAAAAAATTTCTCATATGTTGCATACTTTTTTGATATACAGAGTGACAATTTGAAAACGAACAGCATTTAATATTGCCTCTACCAATGATAGTATGAAAATTTGGCGAAACACGTCAATTGATATATCGAGGGAGACATTTTTTAAGACATTTGTTGTCGTGTTACTTTCAACCCCCTAACCCCCAGGTCACCTACCCCTAAAATTTTAAATGGCAACCCCTATTTATTTTGCCATTTTTGTGTTCCTTATAAAATTCTACATAAACTGTATAATTTTTTTTTCAAAAAATGTAATTATTTTATTTTTTCTAGTGGCGATATCGAAGACGAAATGTAAATAAATAAAGGAATTTGGAATGTATTTCTACATTTCGTCTTCGATATCGCCACTAGAAAAAAAAAATAATTACATTTTTTGAAAAAAAAATTATACAGTTTATGTAGAAGAATAAAGAACACAAAAATGGCAAAATAAATAGGGGTTGCCATTTAAAATTTTAGGGGTAGGTGCCCTGGGGGTTAGGGGGTTGAAAGTAACACGACAACAAATGTCTTAAAAAATGTCCCCCTCGATATATCAATTGACGAGTTTCGCCAAATTTTCATACTATCATTGGTAGAGGCAATATTAAATGCTGTTCGTTTTCAAATTGTCACCCTGTATATGTTAAGGTTGATAGTAAACTTCACACGGTTATACGAATTGTATTACCACCATAATTTTGACACTGTAAGACTATCGTCAAATAAAAGGCGTTTATTATAATTAAATTTATAATGTTGCACTAATTTTGTCCAGAGTTTATAGAATATTTCTTTTTAAATCACAGAGTTCTATTTTTCCCACGATATATTATTTTTAATATGACTGCTTTTACATTCCTACTATTTTTTTTTGTAACATGAACATTTTTATTTATGTTGTCAACGGGCAAGGTAAGAAACTGGATATATTTTGGTACCTATAGTTTTTTCGGTAGTGGTTGGTTAAATGTGCTAAAACAGCCGCCATTTTTAGGGTGTTGAATGGTGTGAGTGGGAGGACACTAACGTATAAATAAAACACACTTTGATAAAGGATCTTATGGCCAGGAATTATAAAATATATATTTACCAGAAAGAGAAACATTCATACCACTATATCACTGGGAGAGAATTTTTTTTTTAAATGGCTCAAATGCATTTTTACAGTCAGTTACACTTGAGATTCTACAGTACATTTAATTAATTACCCTGTATACTAAACTGCGACCTTTTTTTTACAAATTCATATTTTGTTATTAAAATAGACGTGTACGCTTTCTGGATTAAAAAAAGTACATTTCAAAAGATCCAAAAAGCCTACCGGAAACAAACGCGAAAACAGAAATATATCGTGATTGAGACTATCTAATTGGTCATTTCAATGGGGCGCGTTAAACTTGAGCCAATGACACCAGCTCGAAACGAGGTATTTTTCCGGGGTCAAATTACACTCGCGTCTATTTCCCAACACTATTGCAGACACACTGCGCATGCCAGGCGGATATCTTAAGGGCGGTATATTTATATAGGTAGAAATGGAAATAATTTTTTTTTAATGTTTTATTACGTTACGGTGTGAGTCATAGTTTAGTTTCTAGTCTCTATTAAATTTCTTTGCAAGAATATTGTTGTTATTCGTAGGTTGCCAGTTTGTTAATTTATGGGCCATAATTAAAATGGAGGGGCAGGCTATTCAATAACTTTTGTTATTATTGAGGCCGTAAAGCACCTGTAAAGTAAAAACCTAACCTCCAATTTTTTAACTGTAAAACAATTTATGTAAGCACAGACTGTGAAATGAATTGTATGTAGTACAAAAATAAATTTGCTCCATTGAAGAAAATAATGTAGAAATATGGACCAGCATAATAACCACTGTATTGTTTTCTTTAATGGAGTAAATATATTTTTGTACTACATACAATTCATCCCACAGTCTGTGCACAAATAAATTGTTCTACAATTTAAAAAAGTTTTTTACTTTACAGGTGCTTTACAGCCTCGACGATATAACTTACTGATTAATGAGTAATAGCCTGCTCCTCTATTTAATAATTTTGGCCCATAAATTAACATTAAATTGGGACTAGAACCTCGAGTATGACTTAAAAATCACCAAAAAATAATTAAACCCATTTCTACCTATATTTTAAATATCCCGCCCTCAAGATATACGCCTAGCATGCGCAGTGTGCCTGCAATAGTGTTGGGAAATAGACGCGAGTCAAATTACGACGTCATTATATAGATCACACCTTAATAACTGTGTATACGTGGTCGCGAAGTGAATCCTTCATTTAACTTTAGACACAGTATACCATTAAGGACAAAATTGTTACTGTAAAGCTGTGTTACTAGTACTATAAGAAAGTAGGTACCTATTTAAAAAAAATTAATAATATTTTTTCCGATTGAGAGATTACTTTATCAAAGTCTGTATTAGAATCATATTATTCATTACACTACTAATACTACCATTGAGGTTACCCTAGGCATGCTAACTCACTCTCACCAAAGCCTTATTCATTGTCTAGCGAAGGTAATAGTTTCGTTGGTGAGAGTCGGCAACCATTTGGCCAAATAAAAGGAATACGCTTAAAAGTTTACAAAATTTCTTTGAAGAAACATTCATAACATTATCAAAATGCAATTTTATAAAGTAACTGTGGGACAGATTAAAATATGAGTATCATAATGATGAAAATTGTGAGATTAAACTGTTTAGGTCCACCTAAACAATTAAAATTTAAGGAATACAGAAATTGATGGAATTAGGAAATTTTTTTATACATATTTTTTTTTATATATACATATATTAAAGTGAGGGCAAAGTTCAATTGTTACAAATGTTATTTAAAATATACAAAAACTGTTACCTAATGCAAAAATAAAGGATACCAAAAAGTATACCTTGAAATATGCTTTTTGTAAAATATTTTTGCATTGTAGGACCAATTGTTACCCTAAAACTTTATTATTAACATTTTTTGTATATTTTAACTAATCACGTAGCTATTGTACGTTGCTACGCAGCTACATGTCCATCTCGTATAAACTAATAAACAAAATGTCTTTCGGATAAACTTTTATTAAAATTTTCGGGTTAAATCGTTATTTATTCTCAATTTAATTTGGCAAATTGTGGTTTCCGTCCTTCACCTAAACACCTAAAAAGTAAATAATTCAATCTTATCGATCACTACTTGTCACCTGTTGTTTCTTGTACTGTTTGCAGCTACCTTATTTACTCCATTATTAAATATTATGTTCTAATTAATTGACACTTAATTAATAAATGTTTTGTCACAATAATGCTTTGGGTTTGTTGTTTAGTTTCTCCTATATTTTTGCTCGTTCGGACATTGCTCATTTTTGACAAATAATAAATTTTAGATTTTAGAATTTTCATCTGAAAAAATCCGTAAATTTTAGTGCTGTAGGTAAGTACGAATTGTCAAAAGCACAACCCTTGTTATGTCCTATAAATCTATATAAAGTATGTCGGGAGATTTAGAAGAGGACAAATGGACCAACATACCAGTCATTCTTTATAAAAGATTTTGCTTGTAAAATAAATGAAATTCGCGTTATGAAAAATTTCATTTTTTATACGAAATACGAAAAAAGTAAACATACTTGTACTTATATCATTTTCTACCAAAAGAACAAATATTAAAAAGCTTAACTTGTTAATATCACGTGATTCTGATGTTCAATTGGGTTTTTGACATCACCATAATCATCAGCACATGAAACTATAACTCTTACTAGTTCAACGGACGTCGTATCTCTTATAATAAGAAAGTTAGCAATAGTGGCGACTTGATTTTGGTGCCTTACCGAAAGCCGCGATACATTTGCGGAAAATTTAACGAGATTTTAGCCTATTTTCAGTGAAAATCGCTGCCACAGAGAATGCGGTACCGCGCCATAACCGAGCGCATTACATAATGGCGCGTGGATTTCAGGTAACGAAAGGGTTAAGAGAGTTGCAGGCAGTGTTGCCAATCCTCCTGAATTATCGAGAGATCTACCAAATTTTTGATAAATTAAACAATAAACATGATGATGAAATAAAATTATCGTATTTGTGGCAGGCGGCAGGAGGAGCACGCGGCCTCAAGGAGGAGCAACCACTACTATATGGGAGACGTTGTGAGTTTCTAAAAATAATGAGATAAATTATTATTTAAGTTTTTTAAAGAAATTTTGTACTTCGGCTTAGGGTTTACTTTAAAACATATTTGTTCTTTTGGTATAGGAAATGATATACAAGTTGGTATGTTTTTACTATTACGTGTTATAGAAATTTTTAAAGTTTTTTTTAAAAATTGGAAGTATAAATAAAATTGATCACAAAAATGAGCATTGTCCCATGCAAACCATTTATATGGGCTATAGTTGACTATTTGGTGATTCCCGAGGGTTAAGGACTATATCGTTCGTGGTGTCTGCTGCTACCCGTCGAATAGGTGTGGTGGATCGGTGGTTTTAAATACTCTGCTATACCTTGTGGTGAGTCCTTTTAATTACTTACTATTAGTTTTAAGTTACTTTTGGCCCTTCCGTCCACGAAACGTGGGGTTGGTTATACCATTTCAAGAATTTACTTTGGATCATTCCTTTCTTTCGACGGATCCTAGCTCTACTGTTGAGCCATGATATGGCGAAATGTATCTAGGAATGGATCTGACGAAATGAAAGGAAGATATTTATTTAATTAACGCTGTAGCGGTGCATTTACTATTTTTTTACTGTATTTTTTTATTTTAACCTAAAATTGTTACATGTTAAACCGTAAAACCATTTAAAAAAAATATATAATATAGATACATACATACCTACCTATATCTAGGGTGTTCCATTTAAAAAAAGTATATAGTGCCTTAATTTATCTCGGCTACTTCTTTTAGAAGGTCCTTATTACACTCGCGTCTATTTCCCAACATTATTGCAGACACACTGCGCATGTCCCGAATAACCGGATGGCGGGATATTTAAAATATATGTAGAAATGAGTTTAATTATTTTTTAGTGTTTTATTACGTGTCACGGTGTGAGTCATAGTTTAGGTTCTAGTCTCTATTAAATATTTTTGCAAGAAGAAGATATTTTTGTTATTCGTAGCTTGCCAGTTTGTTAATTTATGGATCATAATTAAAATGGTGGGACAGGCTAATTAATAAATTTTGTTATTGTTGAGGCCGTAAAGCACCTGTAAAGTAAAAACCTAACCTCCAATTTTTAAACTGTAAAACAATTTATGTATCCACAGACCATCGAGATAGAATAAACATCTCAATGGTACAGACTGTGAGATTATTTGTATGTAGTAGAAACATATATTTGCTCCATTGAAGAAAATAATGAAGAAATATGGACCAGCATAATAACCTCTATATTGTTTTCTTTAATGGAATAAATATATTTTTGTACTATATACAATTCATCCCACAGTCTGTGCACAAATAAATTGTTTAAAAAAGTGGAGGTAAGGTTTTTACTTTACAGGTGCTTTACAGGCTCGACGATAAAACTTACTGATTTTTGAGTAATAGCCTGCCTTTCTATTTTATAATTATAGCCCATAAATTAACAAACTGGCAAACTGCGAATAACAAAAAACTTAATTGGGACTAGAACCTCGAGTATGACTCACACCGTGACTTAAAAAATCACTAAAAAATAATTAAACCCATTTCTACCTATATTTTAAATATCCCGCCATCAAGTTATCCGTCTGGCATGCGCAGTGTGCCTGCAAAGCAAGTAATTTACCGCTTTTTATGTTAGGTTAGAACCGTTAGTCGCGTAAAAAGGTTATGCAACCGTGCTCGCACCTCGCTCGTGACGACATGCGCAGCGATGTTCAAATTTTACTTGCTTAGATCAATCTCATCGTAACTTTACCAGCCACATAATTTTTATGGAAACTATTTTCACAACAATGCAACGATTTCTTTGGAAATTGTTTTTTGTTGGTAAAGTTATCAGAATTTGGATCTAGCGGACATTATTGGCATACCCGTTGTAGGTGTATCGAGGATCAAAATGTAAATGTATTGAATGAATTGACTGACAGCTGTCAGGTTGGTTTTTCTTAATTGACCCACAATTTAAATGTGTTCAAAACATTTCAAAGGTAATGTTTGAAATTCATATTTTTTTATAACGACTTAAAATAATAAATGTCGATAATTTCGTGGACGAAGGGCCTTAGATACCTATTATTAACACATGAACATTGTATTATTCTTGTATCATTTTCGTTAAAATGTTTGGCGTCGGATATCTGACAACACACACGCCTTTTCAGTATTTAAGGATTTGGGATTTTCCTGTAATATTTTTAGTTTGTACAGATTCAAGTCTGGAAGATGATCTTTTGAGTGCGCATTCTCATCAATCATGTTTAGAACTTAACAATGTTGCCGTTTATACTTAGCAGTATTTCGCGAACAAGCACGAAATCCGACAACAACGCATTGCATTCAAAGAATTTCTTTTCATGCATGTATGCACCCATACAGGGAGATTCACTGGAAGCACCTAGAGGCCTATTAGAATATCTTGGAAACAAGTAACGTTATATTTTCAAAACTTTGACTTGAGGCATAGCTAAGTCTGAGGTTTTAGAGAAATATATTTTCACGTTTCTATCACTTGGTCGCAGGTAGGCAGTGGCGCAGCCAACACTTCGCTTCTCGGCATTTACGTCGTGGCTTTGAGCCATGTTTTAACCCATTTAGGTCGGATATTCAGGTTTACTTAGTTTATTGGGCACTTCAATCACTGCCTTTGGAGTTGGTATATTCGTAATACCTTTAATTTTAGCTTGATCCATAGAAAGTCCGGGACGATTTACAGCGTAACCCAAATATCTAAGTTTTTAAAATTTAGTTTTATTCTTATTTGAAGTTTACTTCTAAATGTCTATTAAAATCGGGAGTCATGACAATAATGTCACTCAGGTAAACAAAAACATAAGGCTGCAGATCAGTTACTAAGACTGCATCAATTAATCGTTGGAAAGTAGCTGGAGCATCATACACGCCAAAAGAAAGCCTGCGAAATTAAAATAAAGAGTCTTCTAGGTAGAGGCTAAGTTTTGCAAAGGCAAAAGCCCAGGAGCTCGAGTCTAAAAGTATATAATTTCCGCCTAATTTTTCGTCTCGGACTCTTAATCTAAATTTAAATATTTATTTAAAAAAATATAAAACCAACATAGCACTGTGATGAATAATATTTTATAGTATTTTTCTATTATATACTTTTCTGTCTCGTTTCCTCTTTTTTAAAGCTTATTTTAATTAACAAAAATATAACCAAATCCAATAAAATATTTTTACAGCTAAAACTAACGACAACCATCCGGATCCTTTGTGTAGTTTTAAAGACAAAAATAAAAGTAAAAATTTTATTTGAAAAAACAGAAAAAAAAGCTTTTTTATTGAAGATGTGTGATAATTTACAATAAAAAAATAGTGCGGCAAGAAACCAGAATGCTTCATTATGAATCCAAAACCCAACCTTTAAGTATACAAAACGGCACTTTAAAAGGAATATTTCGAAACCTAAAGCATTTGCAAAAAAATGGTTCTCAGATTCGTAATCTACCCTCCAAAAGTACATGATTTCTAAAAAAAATCATGAGCATATAAAAGATATTTACGTTCATTTTAAACATAAAGAACCGAGCCCGAAAAAGCCTGGTTAGTTAAAATTTTGGATTGAAAGAAAACATTTATATTTTTCACAAATGTAAAAAATGTTTTTCTTTTTCAAAATTAAAGAGCCAGCTAGGAATATTAAGAAAAAAGTGAAAAAAAAAACATTCACAAAACCAACTGTAATCCAACCTTGGGTTAGTTAGAGGGCGTGTAGTTCCAGCTACGCGCAAAATCATGAAATACATGTAGGCCCGACTTTTTCTCTCTCTAGGAGTCCTAGTTACGCCCACAGAGCTCCCCGAACACATTTTCTGGTTGCGCCAGTAGGTACGGCATGGTTGGAATTAACTTATTATTTTAAACCTCTTATCAGAGGCCTAAAGTGTAAATTTTGAGGTAAAGGCATGGGAAAATGTATACTGAGTTACACTTTGAGAGGCTGTTGCTTTTGTTTTCCATAGTCCAGTTATTTCTGCAGTTTGAGGTAGGGACATGGGAAAAATTATACTGAATTACACTTTGAGATGCTTCAATTATTTTAGTTATATGAAAAGATCCACAAAAGTTTCAGTAAGATATAAGTTTAGGTGTTTGTGAGCTGTTCTAAGAGGCAACTTAACGTGAATCACCCTGTATAAGTAAAAAATGTAGTATTATTTAAAAAGTAACTTAAAATAATTTTTATAATTTGAAAAAGTCATAACGCTGTCAAAATTCATATTAATGTTGAAAACAATTATAACAAATTAAGAAACTTTAATGTTGTTTAAAGATATCCGACATGTCTTAGGAATAACACCATCCATACATAAATCATAAATCACATAACATTTATAAGAACTTGCAATTTTATAGGTACATCAACTAAAAAATCTTTGAAGATTTCCTAATTATTTGTAAAACCAAATACTATTCACTTAATTATTATTAAGGTAAAGCGTAATAATTTTTTTTTCTTTCTATTCATGAATTTATGTTTTTTTGTTTATAAGACGCAAAAATGGTTCTTCTTTACCAAGTACCTATAAAAGCATAAAAGATATACTTTTATACATATCTACACTGGCTATGTCATATCATTCATCTAAATCATTTTGCTGGTAGGTAATGTATTTTAAAAAAGGTTTTACCTTATTATTCAATAATTTGGAGACTAATATTATAACTAGGTTGGAGACAATGATGTTTCTTGAATGAAATAAGAGTTTTGGAGTTGCATTGTCTTTATTTGATTGTAAATCACAACGTTTGAACTGGTAAGTATCTCCAGTCGTCTTCAAGTGAATACTCTACACATCAGTATTCACCTGAAGACGACTGGAGATACTCAATAATTGAAACGTTCTAATTTAAAAACACGTAAAGACAATGCAGGTCCCAAACTCTTCTATTATTCAAGAACCATCAAAAACCCGTTAGTCCAGGACTATCAATCCGAAGGGTCTGCGAAAGAGGGGTTTTTCTTTTTTAATTTCAGCCTCAATTTTTTCCGCAGTTCGACATTTTGCTTAAAAATACCTTCAAAGTGTGGCGTGGCATCGAAATTTTACAACATCATAGGTATTCATTTCTAAAGTTTTGATCTTTCATTTGATCCTCGACTTTAAAGTATTGTAAAACAAAAGGTTGTTTTGCAAAAATATTTAAAACATGATACAAAAATAGGGGCTGAAATTTAAAAGAAAATTGATTTAAATTGTATTTCTAAGTACACTTATAGGTGATCAGCTTTTTGACCACTTTTCCTCAATATATGACCTTTGGTTCACCACAAATTCACACAAACTTAGATATGGATCTTAGGTACACGTATATATGCATGATCAAATATAGCAAACCATCCTCAAGACTTTTATATGTGTTAACTCGTTTATTTTTTGTTGATCTTTACACAATTAATAACTAGCTATAGACAAATTTTCCATTAGACGTCACTATGTACAAATTACACTTAAAATAAATTTTCTACATTAAGAATTTTCATATTTTAAAGTGCCTAGATAATTTTAGTGGTAACTTCTTAACGCGGGCGCTAAATACCTTCTTTTTCTCTCAGGAGGGACGTTGATGCCGCCACCACCCACTGGCATGAAGTTCCCCACGGCCGGTTTTGCCCCAATACCTTTCGCCACGGCCTCCTTGCCTCCCGGTCAGTTCTTGCATGCCCCGATCTTCTATTGGCCGTTGTACCCTAGCCCACCGGTATCTCCAACGGGGTATTACATGACAGGTCCGTCAGGGCCGCCATTGGGGCCTCCACATCAGGGACAAGCGCAAGGGATCCAACAGCAACCTCAGCTGGTAAGTGAAAACAGAATTAAATTGAAAATTGACACCAACTACCTTAGACAAAGTATTTCATTCATCCAACAGTTATTGCTGTACGAAAACGGTTAAAATTATATTTGCGATACAAGTAAGTTGGGGGGGTTGTGATTCGGGACGCGCGAGGAAGTGGATAAAGGGGGGGAGGGGGGCATACTACTTGTAAAGTGCTTCGGCCACAGTTTGTAAGGTCACGAGCATGGCCTATTTTGTTCTCACTTGCGAAATGTTGCTTAAACTGTCTATACTGGGTCTCCCAAAAGTCCCGCTTAAAATTAATATCAATTAAAGGAAAAAGATCTAGGAAAAACGCTTGGACCCGTAAATTTTTATTTTTAATTGTGCATTTTTTGACATAAAAAATATTATACAGGGTGTCTCATAGAACTGTCGTCACGTCTATGACAATTTTTTTTAATGGAACACCCTATACCTATATTGTATTATTTTCTGATTCCCCACAAAATTCTACGCTTATGTTGTAAATGTCATGTATCTAAATTCAATAGTTTTTGAGATATTGACGTTTAAAATATGGCATTTTTTGACTTTGACAGGCTGTAACATTGGAACGGTTCATCTTAGAGAAAAATGGTTTTCACCTCCTTATTTTAGGTTTTATTCTCTATCCAAAGAAACCAACCTCCGAATTACCACATTAAACTTTAAAACCGTTTTTTTTTATTTAACATGGTAAATCGGAGGTTGGTTTCTTTGGATAGAGAATAAAAAAGTAAGATAGGGAGGTGAAAACCATTTTTCTCTAAGATGAACCGTTCCAATGTTACAGCCTGTCAAAGTCTGAAAAAATGCCATATTTTAAACGTCAATATCTCAAAAACTATTGGATTTAGACATATGACATTTACAACATAAGCGTAGAATTTTGTGGGGAATCAGGAAATAATACAATATATAGGGTGTTCTATTAAAAAAAATTGTCAAAGACGTGACGACAGTTCTATGAGATACCCTGTATAATATTTTTTTATGTCAAAAAATGCACAATTAAAAATAAAAATTTACGGGTCCGAGTGTTTTTCCTAGATCTTTTTCCTTTAATTGATATTAATTCTATGCGGGACCTTTGGGAGACCCAGTATATTTAGTTCAGGTCGGCAATGCTGTTTTACTATAAGAGAAATGTAAAAAGTTTTGTCTATGGCAATTGATCTGAGGTCAATACAATACCGGTCTTTAGGCACAATTGCCTAGAATTTTAAAAGTATAAAGAAAGCAGAGAAAGAAAAATAAGGGCAAATTCTCAACATTTGGTTTTTTGTCTTTAATTAATAATGATTAAATTAATTTTAACTAAACTTTAAACTATAGGTAATTGACCGTATCTTGCATAAAAACAATAAAGTAATGGTGATGATGATAAAAAATAATATAATTGTGGTGGCCTGTCATTAGTCACCAATTCTAAAGACACAGACACATAACTTTTTTTTAAAATTTTAGATGCAACCAGAGTGTCTAGGCCTTCCACCACCAATAGCCACCGCAGCACTTCAAAATCTGCCACCAATCGATGCCAGACTTTTGGATACCAGTCCCAGGCCTATCAGCTGTTAAATTTAACGAAACTCTAACCAATAATTGGTTAAAATGGCATCTAGAACCTTTTTTGATAAACTCTGTTCCAACCAGTAGAAACCCAATGGCTGTAAATTTTAGTTTGGCACCTCTTACTGGTTTGAACACGATTATTCGTATAAGAAGATATAAATATATCTTAAAATACTGTTTTTTTTTTGTTTAAAACTCATTTACTTTTTATTTTTCGACAAGCTGATGCAGACAAATCTCTTTTCATCCGTTTTATTCCTATATATACATGATGTGCTTAAAGTTGGAGCGTAACTTCTATTATGTTAATATAACTACATTTTCAAAATTTTTAAAATGTAACTGAATTGCTGTGTAGTTTGGTTTATAGTTTTCAAATTTACGCACGGCCTTATGGACAAGCCTTTGAAGTCGCGGTTATGAAAGAAGGCTTCTTTTAGTAAATTTTATTATATTCTTTGTTAAGCCTTTAAAAAAAATTTGATAGAAACAAAGCCCAACTTCAAGATCACTTTATACTTTTGGCCAGTTCTCCTTTCTTTTAATTAGAAATAATCATAACGGAAAAATTACTTTTCTAAATTATCATTTTTAAATGTTTTTATTCCCAGGAAATGTATAAACATCTTTAAAATATCTAAAACATAAAGAATATATTAGTAAATACATATCAGATACAGTTTCTATTTAATAGACGATTAAAGTTAATATAAAAATAATTTATATCTATATTAGAATCTAATAAATTTCTTTGTTACTGTTGTTGTAACGTATATTTTGTTTCTCAGATTTTTGTTACTTTATAATCATTATTATAGTCATTTATTATTAAAAATAGAATACTAATTAAAAATATAAATAGTATATAAAGTAATTTATAATGATCATCAAAGAGTTTTTATACTATTAGGGAAAAATAATTTTTATTAAGAATAACACCTATAAGTTTCCTTATTTTCAATCAGTGGCGCCCTTAAAAGTTTGTGGGGGGGGGGGGGGGGGGGTAAACTACATTTTCACCAGATCGTCGAATTAAATGGAGATTTTTAAGAAAATATCGGGGCATCGTTTGTAATTTTAATGAAAAATAAAAAATTAACATCAATAGCCGCAATATTTCTATTTTTATGTTCCGTATAGCGGATGATATAACTTGAGCCTATATAATTGAAAATTTAAAATACATTTACCATTTTTTTTTTGAAAAAAAAAAAAGTTTCATCCGCTAAACTAGAAATTCTTGGAAACCCATTAGTAAAATGTTTGTATTAAATTTTCAATTAGACAAGCCAGGAAACGATGCCGCGTTTCACGCTGGTTAGAAGGCTCTTAAGTAAAGAAACTTAACAAATAATAATGCGACAGGTTAAAGATATCATTGAAATGTAATAATTTTACATAAAGAAGAATATTTTCCTTTTCATTTCAATTTTACATAAGTTCTCCATAGGAGGGGGCCACAGCCACTTTAAAGATTAAAATGAAAATAAGGCGACATCGTAGGTTTCAAATTTGTGCAATTTTTCTTTAAATATAATTTTACTACATTTTATATTTTTGTTATAAACCTGCAATATTTTTATTTTTATATTAGTATAGATAATGATGATCAAAAGAATTTTTCATCATTATAGCTTTGATTGATGTAGATATCCTTTAAAAAGCCACACAATTATGAAATTTTCCTTGTAGAATAAGTTATTGCATTTTTTTAACGGCCAAACGGTTAAAAAATGAAGATAAGTATTGCCCTGCAATCACTGGCGTAGCTAAGGAGAGGCGGGGGAGGGGCATTTGCCATTCTATTTTTATGTTCTGCATGGCGGATGGTACAATTTAAAAATTTTTTAATTTTATATTAATAATTTTTATAATAAAGATATTTATTTGTGCCAAAAACAATAACAATACATTATCTGTAATAAAATGAACTTACTTATATAGGGTGTTCCTTAATGACGTGCTAATATTTTAAGGTGTGATTCCTTAAGTCATTTTATGAAGAAAAGTTCATATAAACATATTATGTCCTAAACGGCTTAAATTTTTTGCTACAGGGTGTTGAATTTTTTTTCTTTAATTTGTGTTTTTTGTAATATCTCCGAAAGTACTTTAGATAATATTTTCAATTTTGGCATGTGCTAATAGGATATAAAACCACATATTTTAGTTATAAAAGTTTGTTTTTTTCCCACCAGTGGCGTCCCTGCAAACATTTCCTCTGGTATTTCTTAGAAAAAAAGTGGTACGTTACTGACATTTTTCCATGTGGATATTATTTCTGATTAGCCTGGTCAATTCTGCATAAAAATGGTCTCTTTCGTTTTTCTGCTCAGGCAGACCGTTCTTAATTAAAATAATTAAATTAGCTCTACTATTTATTTTTAACGTTGATAATGCAAAATTTTGTTTTATACAAATTTTAGGAAATGACCATCCACTTAATAGGTATGCAAAATGAAACTAATTTAATTTAATTATTTTAGTTAAGAACGGTGTGCCCGAGGATAAAAACGCAAGAGACAATTTTTATGCAGAATTGACCAGGCTAATCAGAAATAATATCCACATGGAAAAATGTCAGTGGCGTACTTTTACTTTTACTTTACTTTAAAATCCTTTATTGTCCAAAGAAATAATCTTGCTGACAAAGTAATTAATATACATACTATAATATTCACTTATACATATAATACATTGTTAATGCGAATGGCCATTGCATGTACCATTTGACCAAAATATCTATATATATTATAAGAAAAACACACAACAATTATACAAAATTAACAACACAAAAACCGGCCCAACAGTTAAAGGTTTACAAAAAATAAAAATAAAATGAAGCTCAGTCAGAACTAACAGTTACATAGTCAAGGGACACAAAACAATTAAAAACGATCATCGAAAAACTCTAAAACGGTATAGTAGGCTTTCTCTAGCAAAAGCCCTTTCACAGCCGATTTAAATTCTTTAGGGGTTCTCAGAGATCTAATGTGAGCTGGTAAGTGGTTAAATACTTTTTTGCCAGTATAAAAGATGGAATTTTTTACCAGAGAAGTATGGGGTATGGGCAACTGCAAAACTTCCACTTGTCTCGTGCCGTATTGATGTACCCTTAAATTATCTTGGCTTCTAAATTTTTTATACATTAAGCAGGCCGTCTCCAAAATGTAAATACAAGTAAGGGTTAATAATTTATGTTGTCTAAATAACGGCCTACACGGTTCTCTTGCTCGTGCCCTGCACACATACCTCACAGCTCTCTTCTGAAGTACAAATACTGAATTTAAGAGATACTGACTGGAGTTCCCCCAGAAACAGACACCATATCTCAAATGAGACTCGATAAGAGCTGAATATACCGATCGGATTATATTTACATGTAATTCCCTCGATATCACCCTCAATGCAAAACACCCTGAGGATA
The DNA here is from genome assembly GCA_935413205.1 of Polydrusus cervinus. Classification (NCBI taxonomy): domain Eukaryota; kingdom Metazoa; phylum Arthropoda; class Insecta; order Coleoptera; family Curculionidae; genus Polydrusus; species Polydrusus cervinus. The sequence continues at coordinate 108,801,473 of OW284510.1, read as the reverse complement.
TTTTACTACACACGCTTGTAATATGAGACTTAAACGTCAGGTTACTATCTATATTTACACCGAGGAACTTTACATTGGAACAGTACCAAATATATAAAAAATATCAGAGGACATCTTTGCAGGGACGCCACTCGTGGGACAAAAAAAAAACTTTTATAACTAAAACATGTGGTTTTATGTCCGATTAGCACATGCCAAAATTGAAAATATTATCTAAAGTACTTTCGGAGATATTAAAAAAAACGCATTAAAAAAAATAAAATTCAACATCCTGTAGCAAAAAATTTAAGCCGTTTAGGACATAATATGTTTATATGAAGTTTTCTTCATAAAATGACTTGAGAAAAAACACCCTAAAATATTAGCACGCCATTAAGGAACATCCTGTATATTATATATTAAAATTATATCAATTAAAACGGTCAGGAAAACAAACTAATATGAAAATTATACTATAATTAAATAACTAAACATTGGTGACAGTAACATACCAGTTGGCACAAAAAAGCTGGATTTTGATTAGTAATTAATCAGTCTTCCAATCCGACCCTAAGAAAAGGTTTTTTAAAATAATGTTTGAAAGAAAAATGGTTTAATTTTTTTATGTAAGATTATGTATTATTATATATTTGCCAAGCCAGGAAATTATGCCCCGTTTTACGCTGGTATATAAGGCTCTTAAATATGTTTTTAATATTTGAGACCATTTTTTACTACATTGCGTTACCTCTTCCCTCCAGACAAAAGATTTTCCGATGAAAAATGTTTGCGCCTCCCCCGGAATAGTTTGTCCGGGCGCCCATGGCTGGAACGGTGATTTTTACTGAAAATCAAGTGCACATTCCATTCTAGTTATAATAATATATGAAGAAAATAGTCATTATTACGTGCTCTATAAAAATATTTTCGTCACCGTCTGGTTTTTACAAGAAACCTTTTTTTATAATTTTTGTTTCGAAATCTTTAGTTCTTAAGTTGATTGCAGGTGCATGCTTATAAAAATATTTGTTATGTGATTGTTTTGTTTAATTAATTAAAATTATTAAGGTTGTTTTGCTAAAGGTGATCTCTCTGATTATTCTTTTCATTTATTTAGACATACTGCTACAGTTAAATAATTGTAACCGCCACAACTATAACATTATTGTTATTTATACAGGGTAATTCCTAAGTTGATACTTCTTTTTTTAGCTGTGTATAGAAAGCGTTAAAATAAACAACATTTTCAAATATCTTTTTTCAAAAAACTTAAAAATAAAGTACGTTCATTTATTACACTATGGATCAAATACGGTCCTGCTTAACTTAAACATAATCTCGAAGCAGCAGTCGCACTTTGACGACACTCACCGTAAATTAGCGCCATATCTAGGTACTAGTTCATGATTTTCAAATTTTACCATTTTCATGTTTCACCAGTTTAAAATTAACTTTCTTCAGAAAAACACATCGCAGTGAATTGCTAAATAACTGACCATCGACCTTTAAATTGTATGACTAATAAGACAAAGCACATAAAGTATAGCAGGCTACGTTTTAATGATCAGGCCCGCACATAGATTTTTTACTTCTGTATCTCGCCTACTTTTAAGTTTTTTGAAAAAAGGTATTTGAAAATATTGTTTATTTTAATGCTTTCTATACACAGCTAAAAAAAGAAGTATCAACTCAATAATATCAATCACCCTGTATATCCATCTTCTGCAATAAATTTAACAAAGGAAAAGCCGATAATCTTGTAAGAAAAATTAATAAGAGTCAACGTGGACTACAAGAAAACCAACTTTAATGAATATGATATTGTCCTTCAAAGCCCATTTCCAACTCCTCATTGGCTTAATGAGTTAAAAATTAATATCACTATGCAAAACTCAACCAAATGACAATATTTCTGATCGCTAGAAGCCGAAGCGCCGATACGGCTTCGCCCTGTTCTTATATACCACGTTAACAAGGGATAGCACAAAATTGTAATCGGGGTCTGCTGGCAAATATACCACGTTAAAAAGGGATAGCACAAAATTGTAATCGGGCTTTGCTGACAAATATACCACGTTAAAAAGGGATAGCACAAAATTGTAATCGGGGTCTGCTGGCAAATATACCGCGTTAAAAAGGAATAACACAAAATTGTAATCGGGGTCTGCTGGCAAATATACCACGTTAAAAAGGGATAGCACAAAATTGTAATCGGGGTCTGCTGGCAAATATACGGCGTTAAAAAGGGATAGCACAAAATTGTAATCGGGGTCTGCTGGCAAATATACCACGTTAAAAAGGGATAGCACAAAATTGTAATCGGGCTTTGCTGACAAATATACCACGTTAAAAAAGGATAGCACAAAATTGTAATCGGGGTCTGCTGGCAAATATACGGCGTTAAAAAGGGATAGCACAAAATTGTAATCGGGGTCTGCTGGCAAATATACCACGTTAAAAAGGGATAGCACAAAATTGTAATCGGGCTTTGCTGACAAATATACCACGTTAAAAAGGGATAGCACAAAATTGTAATCGGGGTCTGCTGGCAAATATACCGCGTTAAAAAGGAATAACACAAAATTGTAATCGGGGTCTGCTGGCAAATATACCACGTTAAAAAGGGATAGCACAAAATTGTAATCGGGGTCTGCTGGCAAATATACGGCGTTAAAAAGGGATAGCACAAAATTGTAATCGGGGTCTGCTGGCAAATATACCACGTTAAAAAGGGATAGCACAAAATTGTAATCGGGCTTTGCTGACAAATATACCACGTTAAAAAAGGATAGCACAAAATTGTAATCGGGGTCTGCTGGCAAATATACCGCGTTAAAAAGGAATAACACAAAATTGTAATCGGGGTCTGCTGGCAAATATACCACGTTAAAAAGGGATAGCACAAAATTGTAATCGGGGTCTGCTGGCAAATATACGGCGTTAAAAAGGGATAGCACAAAATTGTAATCGGGGTCTGCTGGCAAATATACCACGTTAAAAAGGGATAGCACAAAATTGTACTAGGGTTCTACTGGCAACTAGGGCTGTGCGATTATCGAAAAAAATAATCGATTTTTGATGACATGAATTAATCGATTATTTTCGATTAATCGATTAATTGAATTAATCGAAATAATCGATTAATCGAAATAATCGAAATTAGGCGATTAATCGGAATAATCGATTAATCGTTTTTTTCAAATCGCCCTATTGAAAATAATCAATTATTATAAAAAATTAAAAAACGTCAACTTTCCACCTCTTAAAGATAGATGAAATGTCATTATTACATGGATGGTTGTAAATAAAATTTATTTTCACATATCTCTTCAAATAGAGTCAGAAAACAATAAATTAATAGAAATCGAGAAAATTCAGTTTTTCTGAAATATCTTACTCGTTGACTTCAATTAAACTAAAAATGACACTGTAATTGCGATTCCAGCGCTTTACCACATTACCACTTAACTTTCCGGACGGCGCGGCGGGCGATTTAAATTTTAGACCGTAAAAGCGTTTTCACACGGCACCATATATCGCGCGCGACAAATGGTCGCAATATTGCTTTTACACCAAATTATGTGATTTCTAATGAGCCATTTTCACACACAAATGATATTAGAGAACACATAATTTGGTGTAAAGCAATATTGCGACCATTTATCGCGCGCGATATATGGTGCCGTGTGAAAACGCTCTTAAGCATAATATTAATATAAAAAGCGCACGGAAACACAGCCAAGTTATATCGTTGATTTTGTCGCAAAATATTTTCATTCCGATTAATCGAAAAAGAGCTATTTTAATCGAAAATATATCGATGATCGAAAATATATCGATGATCGAAAATATTTCGATTTTTCGATTAATCGATTAATCGATTAATCGATTATTAACCGATTAATCGATTATTTTGCGCACCCAGGGGCAACCAGCTACCCTTCACTACTGCAACTAAAATTGTAACGAAAAGTAATTAGTTAAAAAATATTAATAGCATATATATAAGTATGGCAATTTCCTCTAATGTTTTAAGTATTATGTTATGTTAATTTTGGTAGTCAAATTTTGTAATAAAAAAATGATTTTTATTCTTTTATACTACATAATTAAGATGAAAATATTATAAATAAAGAGATTTATTACACATTATTTGATAGATGTACAAAATATAATAAATATCCAACAATCTATCGCTTCTTGTTCGCAAATGCTGGAGTTTTTATACAGAAGATAGAAATATAAACAATAATGTGTTATTTGTGGTGTCTACTTTACATTAAAATATTGAGAATCGCCGATATTTCATAAAATTATATTATTTAGAATGCCTGTAGTGGTACCATATATATTTCCTTATTTAAAAAAAATTCTTACCTATTTCGTTATCGTTAATATTTTATACAATTTTGACATGTCTATGAGATTTTTTTTTTATACTGAAACCAAATACCTACTTTTTATTATTCTTTCGATAAAGGCTGCCTTTTAAAACTATTTGTAGTGCCCCCAAGGATAGTTTATCACTTACATGTCCCCCGGACATTTAAAATACAATTTATTTACAATATTTAAATTCTAAAACAAAAATTTGCCCAAATCTTGATTTTTTTTACCCGCCTATTGATGTAAATGATAAATTACCTTGGTTTAGTAGACTGCCATACAAATTCAAAAAATATTGGAGTTTTCAACAAGAAAATACTTTGACTGTCCATTTATTTGAACATTGCTGCGCATGCCGTCACATTCGAAGGACGCGAGTGACGATTCTAACCTCACATTGTCGGGTAATTTTTCATTCTGTAGCTGTTGTTTGTTATTTTCAGTTCGGATTTAGTGAACCGATAATAATTATAGTAATTAACTAACGGATATTTATCGACTCGGTTACGTATATGGCACTTTGGCAGAACGAAACTAGAAAAGCAAGTAGCAAAAAACTAGTGCCTCATCTGAGTTTATGAATTCGGGATCAGTTTTTTCCATTTGCTTTCTCTGTTGTAGTATACTTTTTAATCAGTTCATGCAATTTTTGTCATTTAAAACGACCATTTACTTGCACCTAATGTAAACCGGCCTTAATATTGTTAAAGCGCCCTCGAACGTGACGTCATAATGTGCGAGGGAGTTGAGAAACAGATAATTTATGCGCGTTAGCATACGAGTGTTAGTGTATCGTAGACTAAATGCATTAAACAAATGTTTTTTAATTTGTACGGCAGTGCAGGGTACAGATAAATGAATACACTTGCCTTATATTAAGTTATAATTAATATAGTAATAATTATGTAGTTTATTTTTGTGCCCTTTTTGTAAAATATTACAAAAAACACTCTAAAAATTAGAAATTTATTCAAACGCTCAAAAATTAGCTAAGTAGCTTACGTGCAATAAGCCTAGAAATATTTTATATTTTAGTGATATCAATATTTTAGTCAAATACTTAAAGTGACTAGTTATATAGGTAAAATTAGAATAATATTAGATAAATATTGTTAAATTTAATATATTGTCTAGATAAATATAATTAAGCGTAACCTGCACATCTTATGTATTTGACATACTAGTTTAGTCAATGTTTAGTCAGTTGTTTACGCCTAGTGAAGTCGAGAATGGTTTTGTAGGTTTTAATGGATTTAAGCAAATTAACTTGAAAGTGGAGTTTTAAAAAAATGACTAAAATTATCAAAAATATACTTTTAAGGAGCATTGCTAGTTTTGTACAGGTATTAGATTGATGCCTGCTGTGCTTTTATTACAAATATTTTCAAGAATTGTATAGGTATACAGTGTGTCCACGGACAAACCTAATTAACTATACAACTACCGTTACAAATTCGATGCATTAGCACTGATACCTCGGTAACTATAAGCGATAGAGAGTTAGTCAATAGACGCAAAATTGCATCGTTGTAATGATGATTAATTTGCTAAAAAGAAATTTAAAAACTTCACTTAACTCCTTGAGATATCCGAAAAAATCAATTTTTGTTTTTATTTTTTTTCGACAAAATATCGATTATTTTAAACAACCACAGGCACTTCTTTATGTTCTTAAAGAAAACAATTTTATTTTTTAGATACGACGCGACGTTTCGTTTTTAGGATATCCACATCAACTTAATTATTTTAAATACGGATCTGAATTTTTTTTTATATTTGCGCGGCTCTTGACTTTCCAAAACTAATAATGTGTCACACTTGTTACTAATCATTAGTTTTGGGAGGTCCAAAGCTACTCAAAAATTTTTAAAAAAAACAGGTCCGTCTTAAAAAAAAATTGAATTTGATGTGGGTATCTTTAAACGATAGATCTTAACGAAAAACTAAATAATCGTAAAAATATAGTGAACGGATCCATTTAAAACCTATAATACGTGTTCTATATTGTGTAGATTCTCAGTGTTAAAAACTGAAAATTGCAGATACCTAGTCCAGAACTATAGTTTATCAAAGTTTCTTTTTATTTTTTTTTTGTTCACATTTAGTTACCTTTTCGTATGTTTTGAAGTATTTAAAAACATTTAATATACCTTAACGTGCATGGATAACGATTAATTTACTAACAAGGGCAAGAAAAAGGTATGAAGCACGACATTTCAATTTCTCATTTGTTTAATTTTTGGTCCAGATACAATGGCTGTTGCAGAGCTTCAACACTGTCTTAAACTTAGAAAAAGTCTAATAATTATGTGTGTCCATTTCCTAGTTAAATTATACTTACTTCTGTATGTATGAACCCGTCGGCTAACTTAAATCAGGCATGTGGGCGTCGCTGTTGAAAAGAGCTCCGTCACCCTACCATTGGGTCGGCAAAGGTACAAGAGTTTAGTAAGGCACTGTACGTGACGGGCACCCTGGGCACTGCGCACTGTCCATGTGGTGGTATTCGTAATCTATTGAAAAATGTTTTAGGAAACAACGATTATCTTGGGTCAACCAACCCTTAAGGCAATAGTTAGGTAGGTAATTAAATTTTTTAAAGAAAATTCGATATTTGACAGACTATACGCCTGGACTATAATATCTATAGCGTACCTATTGCATTTTATAATTTTAAGAAATATTCTTGCAATGACAAGTAGATGTTAAGATAAAACGAGATCTAATGATTAAGCAATGTAAGGCTCATTAAATCAATATCAGGTTAAACATGTTGTTAACTAACGAACAGTTGATTGACACCATTAAAATACTACAACATGCAGTCAAAGTTCAATTAATGTCATTTATCTACGACTTAAACGACATTAATTTTGGGTCGTTTGGCTCTTGTAATACGATTCATTATCGCCTTAGAGATTTTAACTTTTAAATGCATTTATTGAATCAAAAAAAATATATAATACATTTTTGTAAAGATTCATCCTCTCAAGTACATAGCACTAATAACAAATTTTCATACTTAGATAAAAATAAAAAAACAACAAATAACAGTAAACAGTTGACCAACTAATAGCTTATCACAATGCAAAGAACGAAAAAGAAAAGAAACAGAGATAGTAAGAAATGTTACAGTTAATTAAATGATAGGAACATTGTTAAAAAATGTATAGACATCTAATAAGTAGTACGTAATATGGGAATGCTGTAAAACAGAGATTACAAGAAATCACATCTGTCTGACATGACGCTTTAAGTATAGTTTAAATCTTCTGCTATCCAAAGCTCTTACATCTTGTGGGAGACCATTATACAATGTTGCACCCTTTACATACAGTGACACACTTGACATTTTCGAATTGAACTGAGGAATATTCAAATTATTTTTATATCTAGTATTAAGTGAGTGTGTTTCATATCTATAAGTGAATGATACATTTGACAATCTAGCCTTACACAATACTTGATGAACAAAGACACACACTTGAAGTTTATATACTTGTTCCATGGATAATATATTAAAATTTTTATACAGAGAAGTGGTACTATATCTATAATCCAATAAATAAAGGTTTCTTATTGCTTTATTCTGTAATATTTTTAATCTGTTAACTCTCTGGCCTGAGGGATACCACAAAGCTGTTAAGTATTGCAGATGGCTGTGGATCAGACAATAGTACACGGGTCTTAGCAATTTCTTTGGTACAATGTAACTTAAACGTCTGAGTATGCCAACTGGAGCAGCTATTTTTTTTCTAATTACATCAATGTGGTATTCCCAGGACAGAGTCTCATCCAAATACAGGCCCAAGTATTTTGTGATTTGAGAGTATTTTAATATTTGATTATTGACAGTTATGTGATCTGGAGTTCTGTCCAGTTTTTGTTTAGCAATATGCATGAATGACGATTTCTCTAAATTGAGTACTAATTTATGTGCTCGTAACCACACAAACAGAGTTTCCAGATCACTTTTTATATTTTCCCTAATAATTTGATATGTCTCACCATAATACAGAAGGACAGTGTCATCAGCATATAGTTGGAGAGTGCCTTTAAGGTTTAGTTTGGAAATTGAGTTAATGTAAACTAAGAATAATGTTGGCCCAAGTATTGATCCTTGGGGTACCCCACATTTTACCTCCCTAAGAGAGCTTTTGGCCTCTGTACCAAGCGAGACACATTGGAGCCTTTTATGTAAATAACTGGTGAACCACTCCAACGCCTTACCCCTTATGCCAGCTCTATCTAGCTTTTTTAACAATATTGAGTGGTTGACCGTGTCAAAGGCTTTCTTAAAATCAAGAGACACAAGAGCACACCGCTTTCCCTGACCTACGTTTTTTTGAACATCTGTAACCATGTCAATTGAGGCTGCACTGGTGTCACTGAGTTCTCGAAAGCCATATTGACGATTAAAGAAAAAATTTTTATGATTAAGAAATGATAAAAGTCTCTTGTTTAATAATTTTTCTACAATTTTTGAAAATATTGACAACAGTGAGATGGGTCGGTAATTGTTTGTTATGTCCCTATCACCACTTTTAAACACTGGTATCACCTGAGCCACTTTCATGTTCATTGGCACCACTCCCTCCCTGATAGACTGATTTATTACTTTACTAAGAAATGCGGCCACCTGCACTCCACACTGCTTAATGGATTTCACGTCTACTTCATCCCTGCCAGATGCTTTACCCGCTTCCAAAGAATTTATGACCTCAAATACTTCCATCTCAGATACCTCAGCCAGATGCATACTGCTGGTTGACGAGTATTCATTATTCATATCTAAATCCACATGCTGAGTGTCTCTCGTCAGCGAGGGGCCCACTTCAACAAAGAATTTATTAAACTCATCGCAGATTCTTGTAGGATCAGTTACTGACTCGTTATTCACCTTGAGATTTTTTATGTCACCATTATGATCAGCATCATTATTTGTTATTATGCTCTTTAATACGCTCCAGGTCTTTCTTGGATTATTTTTGACTTTACCAAACTCACCCGAGTAGTAGCTGTATTTAGCCTGTCGTATCTTGCTTCTTACTATCCTCCTGCAGTAATTTAACTTATTATGCAAGTATGGGCTGAGTGGATATTTTCGAGATTGTCTAAAGTAATAGTCCCGATCGCTAATTGCCTGAATAACGTCATTATTAATCCAGGCTTTGGAACATTGACGGAGTTTGATTTTCTTTAGCCTATATCTAGTATGGGATGCAAAGCAATTTATCATAAGATCATAATTTTCTTCCATCGTGTTGTGGTTCGAGTAGTTTTCAGCCAATCGTTCAAGAGCAATCCTAACTTTGTTAATATCTACATATTTCAGTTGTATCATTTTATGGGATGGTTTAGTCCTTTCACCATATTCAACGATCTGAATATCATGATCACTGATGCTGGATTTGATTATAGCAACGGATATTGATCTCTGTGAGTTAGTTATAATGTGATCTATGAGAGTTTTTGAATCTCGTGTTGGCACAGAATCATTGCAGAAGAAATAGCCATTTGAAGTACACAGTTCTTGATACATCCTTGTCCCTTCAGAATTCTTCAGTAGGTCCAGATTTAGGTCCCCAAAGATAAACAGTTCATCCTTCTCCATCGCTGAGATGTAATAAACCTGTATTACATCACTAGTGCTGAAATTAGTTTATTATTTTTTTAAATTCAGTGCTATTCACGGCTTACCTAACTTCATTGTGAATGTAAATGAAAATTAACTATATGCCTAGATATTGATTGAATGGACCTTAACGCAGGTTAAAAATGTAAGGCACAAATAATAATTTTTTTAAGCATAAAATGTCCTTACAATTTTTAGCCGATTTATAGTTTGCATCAATGTGATTTTAATACTTATATCGAAGCTCTTTAAGAGCTCTATTGAAGCTACTTATACTGTTAGAAAAGTAATATATTAAGATTTATTTTATAAATCTGTGCGATTTATACACTGTTTTTGTTTTCACATTATAGACAATAAAATATCAATTGTTAAAATTTTGTTTTACTTTTTAGCAGTGGCTGCTCTTCCGTAAGGTCATTTGATCACACACTGCTAAATAAGCAATCTAACGTTACGACGCCAACGGCAGCGGAATGTATTTTCCGTCCGCCCCCCGCAAAATCTCCGGTCCGCAGATTTGGTGACCATCCCTTTAGAACAATGCGAAAAATAATCTTGTAAGCAAAAGAGAAATAAGCCGAAGAAAATTATACACTGCTTTTCCACTCTGGGATTTTCCAAATAATTTTTCGATTGAAGTTCCGCTGGACGTTACAATGTTGTAGAAACGTGTGAAAAAAATACCTTAAGAGTTACGTTGAAGACGTAGTTCTTTATTTATTTTCGGGGAAAATATCGTAACATTTATAGGGTCAGGTGAGTTCTGAAGTCTGGGTAGTTTGTTTCCATTTTATCGAATTTTATTTATCGAATTGCCGGCCGGGCGCGATAATCTGTTAGTTTAAAAAAAACAATACTAGTTTGGATTCTACAACGTAGGAAATATCAGACAAAGTATAGTCTATTTCAGAAAGGTATAGATAGTAATAAAATGGGAAATTCCGTCCAGTTCGGCTCAATTTCGGTGTCTGCCATAGGCCCAGGTAAATTTTGTGCATTAAATTATTTATGATAACTAAATATTAACTATAGCAAATTTACACAAACATCGTTTTATAAAATATTCTGTGGAAGATATAGCTGAAAAACATAGTAAAACTGTGCTGCGCACACCGCCATATCGTTGCAAACTAAATCGTATAGAACTTATATGGGCGCAAGTGAAAGGATTTGTAGCAAGACACAACACGACATTCAAAATGAAAGACGTTAAGCTACTGTTGGACAAAGCCATTAAGAAAGTGATACCAGAGAACTGGCGAAAACCAGTCCGTCATGTCATTAAAGAAGAGGAGAAAATGTGGGATCTTGACCACCTGATCGATCGGACCATCGACCTGTTAATTATAACGTCAAGAGGCGTCAAATGACGAAGAATATTATGATTTTATATAATTTAATTTCTGTATAATATATTTTTTGTATTTTGTATTTTTTTAAATAATGTTTAATAAAAAATAAGTCTACTTAATACTATGTACATAATACACGCCTTAGTCACACCATTTTTAGTGTTTGTAAATGGATAACAATAGGCAAAACCCATAAATTGACCCAAACCCGTGTGGTACTGCCTGCACTTGATGAAAATAAAGAATTTTGCAATGAAATCATTGAAAAATTATTAAAGTGGCTTAAATATTCGTTGGGTCACTGTGTAGTCCCTTTGCATACCTAATGAGCTTTTATTACTCTACACCTTTCTGAAATAGACTATAGTAAGGACAAAAATAAGAAGGTTAATCGAAACTAAAGTAAAATAAAATTTTGTAGATATATCAAAAAGAATTATTTTAAAAAAAATCATGGTCTGCTATAGTCCTGTATGTGCCCGGAAACTTACGGTCAAATCCACGATTAAAAAAGGGTACAATAGAAAGGTTTTGCCATATTATAAAAGTCCCTGATTGATTAGAAACCAAAGTACCAGACCAGTGGTCCTTCATGCCTTTACTAGGTTCACAGTCAGATTGTTTTAAAAATAAACAAATTTTATTAAATTCAGTTCCAGAGAGCGTTACATTTATTATTTCATCTGTCTCAACTCCCAATAACAATTGCATTACACACAAATCTTGACCTTTTATCTAAAAAAACAAAACGTCAGAGCGGAAACCGTCGTCAGCGCGGATCCGCCGGCGGTTGCTTGGAGCTGTCAATCACCTGTCAAATGTCGACGCGATGCGGGAACCCAGAAGGAACGAACATGCATACCAAGGACATAAAGTGCTTCTTTTAGTGGGTCTTGTGACGTTTTTCTTTTTAGTTTATGGCATGCAGTATTTTACGTTCATCGCCTTATACTTACTACAACACAGGGACGTAGCAAGTTACAACCAGGCCCTGGTGCAAGACCACAGCGGGCCCCCTTCATCATTAAAAAGAAATAGTCTACTATGGGTTACAAATTTTATTGCACAAAAAATGCATGGCGAGTGCATGGTGGGTAACATAACGAAACGAATTAAACGAATACAAACCTACTTCTAAATAACCTTACTTATTTCATTTACGTTGAAAAATCTACTTTTCTTGCCTTTTGATTAGCAAACAATGAAATAATTTTACTGATATCTAACGTTCTGGCTGTCTGATTTTCAATGGATAAAATTGCCAAACTAGAAAGTCTGCTTTGCGACATTTTATTTCTCAAATAATTCTTAATCAACTTTAAGATTGAAAATGATCTCTCCGAAGTGGCTACCGATACGGGAATCGTTAGAAAAAGTATAAAAGCACAGCATATTTCTTTAAATGAACTCGAAATCATTTCATCGCAAATAACTAATTTCGCCAAGTCATTAATGGAAATGTCTGCATGGATTTGATCCTTATAAACGCGCCTAAATGATAAAATTTCTTGAACAAGCGAATGTGATAAATCGTTGGAATAAAACTTAACTAGATTCTCAGATAGAAGTACTAGATTAGCATCAGAGGACTCTCTTAAGGTAGAAGGAAAAAGTGCTTTAAACTGTAGAACTACGTTGTTTAAACCTTTAAATCGATTTTCCAGTTGTGATATAATACGTCCAACGTTAAATTAAACACCGACACTTGGCATTGGACAGTCGTTCGTCACACGACAACTCATCGAATTGTTTTTTTACTTTGCGAATTCTGTTATTTTTAAAACTTTGATCAATTCCCCAACTAGGAGCTCTAATGCGGGTCGTAGCGTCATAGCGTAGCTCGTTTTCGGCGCGTGGCTAGAAGAGAAATTGACAAACAACGGCAACGGTTGGCGTGAACGGCGTCGAGCCAGCAAGCAGGCAAGGTATACCCACTTCGTGATCCCAATTCCTTGCACTAGTTTGTGTAAGTCAACTGGGAGAGGGTAAGGATATCCTTTGGTACCACGGCCTACAACCTATAGTGTCTAAGAACCTTGACTCATGACAGCCTCGCAGCGCGCGGCGTTGTCGCTTGTTTGTTTAGCCCGCGGCGTTGTCGCTTTTTTGTTTCGCATTATGATTCCGATCGGATTCGCGGGCCCCGTAGGGACCCGGGCCCTGGCGCGCGGCACCACTCGCACCCCCTGTTGCTACGTGCCTGCTACAACAAAACAAATCGTTGAAGTTGGAGTATCTCAATTATTAATTCCTAAGATCGTCTAACCAAAATTTCTAAATTATTTTTTAAGGTTACCAACTCTATGCCAAATTATATCTATACAGGGCGTTTTATAATTGAATGCTAATCCGAAAAAGACTTATCACTGGCGTAGCCTAAAAATATGCTGGGGGGCTCAGTGGGCGTAGGTAGGAAATTCTTTTTCTGGAGGAAGAGACAGTCGGACTACATGTATTTCATGATATTGTACCTAGTGAAGAAGGCGGAAAAGCGCCGCAGGTGAAAAATTTTCTCTCTGCATGGTCGGATTAAATTTGTTTTCGTAATAAATGTTTTTTTACTTTGTTTTTGGTATTCCTATTCTTTATTAAAAAAAAATATATTTTATATATTTGTGAAAAATATGAATATTGGTGTAAATCCAAAATTTTTACATAAGACGTATATATGACTCTAACCATCGTTTTTTAAGGCTCGGGTTTTCAAAATTAAAAATAAAGTAAATATCGCTCACCACGCCAAAATTGATGATTTTTTCAGAAATCATATATTTTAGGAGCGTAGATCTAAGAGCAGTTTTTGGTGCAAATTCTTAGGTTTTGAAATACTCCTTCTTAAATGTCGTTTTGTATCTTCATAATAAAGCATTCTCTTTTCTTCCCGCACTGTTTTTTTTATTATAAATTATCACACTTCTTCCAGAAAAAATGTTTCAATTAAAATTTTTACTTTAATTTTTCTCTATAAAAATGAATACCTTATTGTTTTTGTTGTAAAAATATTTTATTGCATTGGGTTATATTTTTGTTGATTTAAAACAGCTCTAAAGGAGGGAAACGGAACAGACAAGCATATTAAGAAAAATACTATAAAATATTATTATTTTTACTCGTTTTCCAATAAAATTGCATCATAAATCAATAACTAAAAAACAATATGCGTCCAAAACCTTAATCTCTTATATAAATAAGGACTTTTTGAAGGAAAAGTTCAAAAACTAAACGTTTCCTACAAGACCTTTGTAATCTAAGCCAAAAATACATTATTTAAAGATTTAAATTAAGAGTCCAAGCGTGAGACGAACAATTAGGCTGCAATGACTACATCCCCCGGTGGGTGGGGGCTGCAGTCCGGCACACCCCAAATACAAAAAATACATTATGCAGAAATTAAATTATAAAAATCATAATATTCTTCGTCATCTGAGGAACTGTCATCTCCTCTTGACGTTATAATCGACGACGGTCTGATCGATCAGGTGGTCAAGATCCCACATTTTCTCCACTTCTTTAATGACACGATGGACTGCTTTTCGCCAGTTCTGGGCGAGAGCTCTGAAAAACTACATAATTAAAAAACTGCTTTTAAGGAAACGTCGTCTGCAAGCCCCAACGCCAAATTTTTTCTCATTTTCGAAATTTGCTTCAGGAGAACACTATCATTAATAAAAACGAAGAGATTACAACAGATATTATATGTAGCTCATCTAGAAAGTCTTTTCGATTAATTTCAACGATATTTTCCTAATTTACATGACAATGGCGATCATAAATTTGCTCAAAATCCCTTTAATTTTGATATAAACATTCTTCCAGAACACCTGCAACGACTTAAAACACGATTCAATGGCGAAAATTAACTTAAATTTGGCGGTTGCTACTTTTTGGATAAAATATCTTCCCATTTATCCATCCATCCTGAAATGGTTTTAAAATTTTATATACCATTCTCGATGCCCTACTTATGTGAAAAAGGATTTTCTGTTTTAATGGAAATTAAAACAAAACAACGGAATCGGCTTGATCTTACTAGTGACCATTGTTGCGCACTTTCAAAGATAGCACCAACAATTTCCGACCTTGTTAAAGAAATGTAACCCCACACTTCGCATTAGATTAGAGTTCAAATGTCACGTTTTTAAATAAATAAATGAAGTAAAAGAAATGTATCTGTATAATGGAGGAAAGGAGGCGCGAACATTTCTTAATTCCCAAAAGGGGGCGCCATAGAAAAAAGTTTGGGAACCACTGCTCTACACCTTTCTGAAAAATACTATAGTAAACTTTTGTTCAATTTAAAAATATTTCCTACATTTACATTTATTTAAAATTTATGTTCGTAAAGTTAATTTATTTCCAACATCCTGTATTTAAATGTTCCCCCGTCCCCGTATATAAACCTGCCCGATTTAATAAACGCAAATAACAAGGGATGACGCCTGTTCACAAAAAGGTACAATGCCCCAGGGGCTCGAGGGCCCGATAATAAACCCCAGGGTCGCTTCGTTACCGAATTATTATCTTCCGAATTTGTCTCGTCACCGTGGCTAATCCATTTTGTAATGATCTTTATTAACATGATACACAATGTAATTATTTGTAACCCTCTTTTGAAAGAAAACTTAATTTGATCGGGAATTTTTTGTCATTGGCGCTTTGCTGTTCTTGAATTTTTTTTTAACTCGCCGCTGCGCCTGATCAAAAAAGCGAATTCTATACCACAGGAGCCAGTGGCGTATTCAGGGGGGGAGGGGGGGCTGCCGGGCTGCAATTAAATTTTTAATTAATGTATTCTTGGCTTAGATTACAAAGGTCTTGTAGGAAACGTTCAGTTTTTAAACTTTTCCTTTTAAAAGTCCTGTTTTATACCGGGTGATTCACGACGAGCTTGCATTAGAACGTTTGAGGAAACTACTGAAAATAATTTTTTGAAAATCTGTAGGTTTAAGTTTATCGATATGCTCTCTTAAACTAAAATATTAACATGTTTCTGTCACTTCTGGTTATACCGGAAATATGTAGCTTCAACTTCAACAATCTAAGTACTTTATTTTTGAGTTTTTTGAAAAAAACATTTTTGAAAATGTTGTTTATTTTAATGACTTCTATAAGCAGTTAAAAAAGAAGTATCAACTTGAGAATCACCCTGTATATACGGATAATTTCATCGCTATGCAGTTACGAAATAATTACAAAATATGCAGATATCTCACAAATTAGTAGACTTAGGTAAAAAACGTGTTTTATAAAATGTAATTATAATTTAATGCAAAAACCAAAAATATAATAAAAAACGCTATATTGTATTTAAAAAGTGAAAGTTGAAGCTACTTCCGGTATAACCGGAAGTGACAGAAACATGTTACTATTTTAGTTTAAGAGAGCATATCGATAAACTTAAACCTACAGATTTTCAAAAAAATATTTTCAATAGTTTCCTCAAAAGTTCTAATGCAAACTCGTCGTGAATCACCCGGTATAGAGATTAATGTTTCGGACGCATATCGTTTTAGTTATTGATTTATGATGCAATTTTATCGGGAAACAAGTAAAAAGAATAATATTTTATAATATTTTTCTATTATAATATACTCGTCTGTTCCGTTTTCCCTTTTTTAGAGCTATTTTAAATCAACAAAATATAACCCAATGCAATAATATTAATTTAACCAACAAGTACATTAATAATGGCGATTAATGATCGAAATATGAGCGCGTGAGCGTAGCGAACGCGTTAATGTTCGAGATCATTAATCGCATTTTAATGTAAGAGTTGGTTACAATGTTTTTTCGTCGACCGTATTTTTTACTAAAGTGAAGAAAAACAGTTAACAACTTTTATTTTACAATCCAGATTTCACAATTCTACAAATACTAATGACAGCGGACGACGTTTTGGATTGACGTTTTATTATTTTGTTGATTTGTTTGTATGGCTGCTTTTAATTTTAATTACCAAAATCGTGCATTTACAGAAAATCATGCATTAATAGGGGTCATTAATGAATGATTTTGGGAACGTTAATATCGGATGTAAATACACGGTCGACGGAAAAATGTTTTTACAACAAAAACAATTAGGTTTTTATTTTTAAAGAGAAAAATTAAAGTAAACATTTTAATTGAAACATTTTTTATGGAAGAAGTATGATCATTTATAATTAAAAAAAATAGTGCGGAAAGAAACGAGAATGCTTTATTATGAATATACAAAACGGCACTTAAGAAGGAGTATTTCAAAACCTAAGCATTTGCACCAAAAACTGCTCTTAGATCTGCGCTCCTAAAATACATGATTTCTGAAAGAATCATCAATTTTGGCGTGGTGAGAGATATTTACTTTATTTTTAATCATGAAAAACCGAGCCCAAAAAACGCTGGTTGGAGGTTGGAGTCATAGCTACATATGTCTTATGTTAACATTTTGGATTGACACCAATAATCACATTTTTCACAAATAATATAAAAAATGTTTTTTTTAATAAAGAGCCAGCTAGGAATATCAAAAAAAAATTACAAAAACAAATTTAATCCAACCATGCAGAGGGGGAGAGGCAATAATTTAATTTTCGAAATTTGATAGTAGTGAATTTGCGCGAATTGTCCAAGAACTATAACAGACTTATCTAAGCTTCCAACTAAAATACCTTTTGACACATTATCTTCCTCAATAAACGACCATTGTACAAAAAACTTTAAAGAAAGACATCCGATACGAGGCCCGCTAATATAAAACACACAACGCTTATTTTCTAGCTCAATGAATATCTCGACAAGGGACCCACATGTTTTGTTAATTTTTGTGAAAGGAACCTAATGAAAAGGGCCATTCTCTGACGAGAATTTCCTAAAATTTGTAAAAAAGTCTCGTGTTACTCGACAGAAAATGAACATCGGTCGCTCGAGTGGAAGAATGGTCTTTTTAAGCTGTACCTAAGATGTTACGAAAATTTTGTTTAAGGAGGTGGACAATAAATGTTTTTTTTTTATATGCGGGGGGTGGAGGTTGCAACCATTAGTATAAATAATAAAAATGCAGGATATTACAAATTCCACCTTTACCATTGGAATCTCGTAAACGGTAAGCGATACGGCGAAGGGTAAATTGGGGTAAATTTGGACAATTTGAAGACGACTTCTAAAGATATTCGGAAAAACCCAAAAATGTTCGTTTCCGTTTTTAATTTTTTAAAAATATTTCCCACCCCTATTTATTAAAAAGAGCAAATTTTAGAAAGCGGTAATTGTAAAGTGTTTGACTTACTTATCATGTATTTGTCGAGTGATTCAGAATTAGAGTGTGAAAGTACGCCATCTGAAATTATAAAAAATGTTAATAATATAGTGGAAAATCTATTACCAGAAAAAACAAATCGAGCTAAAGAGAGTTTCATGTCTTTATCGTTAGCCATTGCGTATAGAATAGAGCTCTAGCCTACAGATCGCAAGGTCACAGATTCAAATCCCAACAGGTGTATTTGACTTTTTTTTATAACTTTTTTTTATAACATTACATAATTTATAGTATTATGTATTTTGAATTGAAATCTTGCTTGTTGGGTGAATTTTTTTAATTTATCTTTCATCTTTCCTTGATTAAATTTAAAATTTTTCATTCTCGTTAATCTAGAAGTCAATCCAGGATTAGTTCTTCCTATGATATATAAAAAAACCCAAACGGGCCTCCTCTTGCCACTGTTACCTGTTGCCCATGGTCAGTGTCAAGACTTAACCTCTAATCTTCAAGCATACCAATCTTAAATCATTAACCCATTTCTCAATATTTTATCTTTCATGGCTCGATGAGAGCTCCATCGATGTTCACTACCATTTACCATTTATCTTTGTTCCTCTCACTTATAACAATTTTATCTTTGTATTTTATTCCTGATGATGGGTGTTACTACACCCGAAACATGTAGAGCATCTACTACATTTTAACTTTAATACTTTAATAAACCAGTGGAGAAAGACTTCATGCTTTTATTTATTCCTAAATATGAAAAAGTTAAACTACAAATAAAGGAAAAGCCTATTGACAAACTATTATAATATAAACCAGATATTAAGTGGAACGTAATCCTAGGTATGCTAATTTCAACACTAGTGTTGATATTTTTTTTCAACGCTAGTGTTGAAATATTTTTTTCACAAATCAAAGGCTTTTTTAATAATTCTTAGTGGTACCTAGTAGAAAAAAGAGTGTATCGCTTTCATCACTTCTTATGTAATGTACTATTATGTACAGTTAATTCTATAAGTAAATCCATTCTTACGCACAGCTATGCGTAAAGAATAAAAACGCATAACTGTGCAAACGAAGAGGAAACAATTACACAAAAAAAATCAAGAGTAATACGAAACATGTTTATTAAAATTTTTCCTACACTTTTTACCTGCAGAGCATTTTATTCTAAAATTATGATATAACTAGATTTAATTTTTTTTTGTTATCAACTTTCTTAATGGATGCTGTTAAGAAGAGGGATGGGGGGTTCAGTCCCCGCCCCCAAACCATTCTCTACGTGCAAAAAATGTGAAAAAATTAAAAAACAATTACGGGGAAACCCAAGTTTGAGGTTATTTTTGTATTAAAATAAAACGTTCAGTTTCATTATTTTGTGTAGAATTTTTGCCTGCGGAGCTCGTTTTATAGTAACTTTGATTGCGTTCAAATTGATTTTGTTTAAAAATAACTAAACTATATCAAATTTTTGGAAATGTTTATACAGGGTAATTCCTAAGTTGATACTTCTTTTTTAGCTGTGTATAGAAGGCATTAAAATAAACAACATTTTCAAATACCTTTTTTCAAAAAACTTAAAAATAGGCGAGATACAGACGTAATAAATCTAAGTGCGAGTCTGGTCATCAAAACGTAGCCTACTACTACAAAAAAATACTTTATGTTGTTTGTCTTATCTCTTATTAGTCATGGAATTTACGGGTCGGTGGTGAGTTATTTGGCAATACGCTGCAGTGTATTTTCCTGAAGCAAGTTAATTTTAAATTGGTGACACGTGAAAATGGTAAAATTTGAAACAATGAACTAGTAGATATGATGGTAATTTAAGGTGAGTGTCGTCAAAGTGCGGCTGCTGCTTCGAGATTATACGCAGAACGCTTTCCCTTGCAGGCTCATCGACAACCCAAAAGTTTTCTTAATGTTATAGAACCGTATTTCATTCGTAGTGTAATAAATGAATGTACGTACCATTGCACCCTAAAAAAAACTGGGACAGCAAAATGTAGTTTAAGTTCCCAGACTATTAGCTTGTTTTGAAGTTGTCACTTTAATTTAATTTTGTGACTGACAGTGACGTGTTAAAAGAAATGTTTTTTAAAATGCTAGCGTTAACCACGGAGCAAAAAGCGATCATTTACAAATTAAACATATTAAATAAGAAACATCGCATATGAATTGGGGATTAACAAATATACCGTGCTGTTGGCTAAGCACAAAATTGCAGAATATAGAAGTATTTTAAGAAAAGCAGTTTCTGGTCGCCCCAAAATTTCGAATGACGGCCAAGAAACACATTTTCCTGGTTCGGCTAATACAGCGCGTAGAAGAATTCGTAGTTCGGATAAAAAAAATGTTTTTGTGCTGCCAATAAAATATTTTTGACCGAAGCAAACAAATAGAGAAAAGTAGAATTTGCTTATGAATATATAAATCAGGGTAACATATGGGAAACCGTAATGTTTTTCGATGAAAAACCTTTCAATCATGCAATAATGGAAAAATCCGCGTTTATAGGCCTTATGGTACGAGATACGATGGAAGATATACAAATAAGAATAATCAAAGTGGACGCTTTCCTATAAACGTTTGGGGCTGGATTAGTGCAAGGGGCCCAGGAGTTTGCAAAATAGTGCAAGGGAGGTTGAATGCACCATTATATTGCAACATACTAAACCAAGTTATGATACCATTTGTCGACGTAGTATAGGGCCACGGTTTTATATATCAACAAGATAATGCTCCTATACATAAAGCCCGCATGGTTCAAAATTATGTAGAAGAAAATCAAGTTCGTGTTCTGCCTTGGCCCTCGAAAAGTCCGGATATCAACCCAATTGAAAACGTTTGGGGTGAGATGACAAAATTTATGTATAAACACAACTTCCAGCCTACAACTCGGGGCTCTACCACGCGCAAATTTAGAGGATGAAAAACACCGTTTCGCTACTGCAGGATTCTGCAAAGGCTATTTTAAATATTTGTCGGGACAATTTAAAATTTAATAAAGGAATGTTTGTATTTCTAAGGTACAAAGCCCTTTTTTGAAAAAAATAAGAACTTGTATAAGAAAATGCCCACTAAAGGTGCGTATTTTTAGGCACTTTTCCAAGGTTAATATCGTAGCTAAGAATTTTTTGTTCAAAAAAATAGCCATGTACCTTAGAACTTCCATGTCTTATCTTTAAGACTTCAAAAATTGAGACAAAACAATATCGTAATAAGTCCGTTATCTTGCAGCGCGCAACTCATGTTTTAGGTAAATTTTGTTGTCATGTTATAGAAGTTGCCTATATACAGCTGAATTTATTCTCGGCTGACGTGAAACAATTTACATCCAGAGAGAATAATGATACACTGAAAAAAATTATAGGTGGTCGAACAAGAAGTAATTTCGGGGGTAATTTTGGGCTAAATTTTATGTTTTCCTTTTTGGATTGTCTGTGCCAATAACAGAATATCTAAGCGTTAATATTAAAAAGACGTAACTAGTAGTTGTGCTATTAACTCCGGGTTACCATACATTTTTCGGCTTAGACCGGGATGGTTTATAATGCGCCGTAGGGCAAAATGTTCAAGGCGCGTTCACCATTTTGTCAAAACTGGTGTTTGGGCTTTCAAAATTTCTTATTCATGTTAGGTAAGGATAAGAATGGGCTATATTGAATTTTTTGTTTCGTTTTTTATCGAAATGGGTTATTCTCTTGATAGTGAACAAAATATACTAAGGTAAATAGCTTATCGGTATTAGAGGCCCAAACTGGGTCACCGGGAACTTACGACAAATCCCAGGATGTATGGTAACCCTGGTATATTAACTCTTAGATCTAAAATTAAAGTTTAATTTGTCTTGGTAAAGGGTGATAGGTGTAATAAAATAAAGCCATTTATGAAGGTTCTTAGTGAGTAAAGAAACCAACTGTTGCATAATGAATCTATTTCTATTCGATTGTTTTATATTTTATGCTTATTATACAGGCTCTATATATTGTTTATATAGTGAGCTTCTGTTTAAACCTGTTAAAATATAAATTCATTTTAAAGGTGAAATGTGTTTATTATTTTATCCATGGTTAAACGATTTAAAAGTAGTTGTCAGGCACGAATTTGGCGTTGGTCACATGACATTTATCTGTTCATGTTATTGGCTCGCAGCTACAATTTGGTGCAGCGAGACTACTGTATAGTGACAATGCTTCTAAGAAGCTAGGTAGGTAATAAATAAAAATTGGACAGTATGCCACGCAGAGTAATAAAATACAATTTTTTGTTAGGCATGGGCGTCCATAAAGAGGGCAGTTGCCCCTGTCTCTTGACCAAGGGGGAGCGGGGGGGGGGGTAAATATACTTTTTACTAACTTTTGTTAGGGGGAGTTTATGAAACGACTGCGACATTTTTTTTTGTAGGAATCACTTTTGATAGAAGTTCTTGAAAACGCAAAGTTTTGTTTCTTTTGTAGCCACTTTTGAACGGTGGAGAAAGTGTAGAAAAGGCTGCGAAGTATTTTATTTTATAGAATTAACTTTTGAGAACTTACACGTTTTTTTGGCTACCCCCCTATCACTTTATGTTTATAAGAAACATTAATACCGTGATTTTGTATCGGATTGGCGCGACGATACGGTACTACCTCCTGTTGTTTCTGTGTTACTAAAAAAAAATCTAGGTACTTACTTTTTTTTCTTTTGAAGGTGCAGCGCAACTAATCGTCAAAAATGTCTGTTTAAAGGTTGTAATCGTCAAAAACATACCACTTTAAAAAAAATTAATTATAATGGCACGGAACGCGACGGACAAAATACTGCGCGAGTTAGTAACCACAGTCAACAAATCCTGGAACCAGCGGGACTTATCTTTTGTTTTTTAAATAAACACGGTGAAAAATTTGTAATATAAGAAAATTTTGATTGAAAAACTATTGACCTTACGAAGTATTTGATAACCAATGCTGAAAACCTTTAGTTTCAGGGTAGGCCTGTGCCTCCCAATTTTGAAAATTTGACAGTATATGCTAGTGCTGACGGGGGCGATCGGGCTAAAATATATTTATAATGGTGGCACTTCCCGTTATACCGGAAGTAAGTGTCAACTTGCTTATTTTAAATAGAATACTCTATATATTACTACATTTATGCATTCTACGCAAGAATTTAGGCATATCTTGTATACCATGTCCTATACCTATGTCTAAGCGTTTTAGATATTTTTAATAGATTTTTTATAATATTTTGATAACTATTAATATAGGGTGTTTAAACAATACGATTAAAAATTAAATTGAAAAACTGCAAAAAGACTAGATTTTCAAATGGAAATACACAAACTTTATAATTATTTCTTATTTAGCATTAAAAATAAGGGTAAGTTTGTATATTCCAAAAAATTTTAGTTTTAGAAACATTCCCAACTTAATATTTTTATGTGGCGATTTTGCTGCAGATTTTAAGTTTAGTTACTTTTAGTTGGCTATAACGGCGTTGAAAAACAATCAAATGCGAGAAAAATTTATGAAGCTGTCACTTACCATTAAACCATTAATTGTCATGCCTGTGCGCTTAAATTGTACATACAAACAAAGATTATTTAAATTTATTTATTATTTATGAAGAATGTGTTAAAGTTATATCAAGAACATGGGACACATTTGCCAATCGATATCCGCAAAACAGAAGCCATCACAATGTGCTTATTAATAATGTTCAACATTTTTGGGATATACAAACTTACCCTTTTTTAATGCTAAACTAAAAGTAATTATAAAATTTGGGTGTTTCCCTTTGAAAATTTAGACTTTTTGCAGTTTTTTCAACCTTATTGTTTAAACACCCTGAATTAATAGTTATCAAAATATTATAAAAAATCTAATAAAGCAGGTCCTTTATAACAAGGAATCCCGCTTAAATTAAATAAATATAAGGCTTCTTTATAGAAAAAATTGATAATTATTTTAAGGCTTGCAAACGTCATTCTTAACAGAAAAATTCAAATATGTCAAAAACGCTTAGATATTTATAGGTATAGGCATACAGGGTAGGAACTTTAACTGGAATAAATTCGATATTATTAAACTTGCTGAAGTTGCGCCTACAAAATTTGGTATGTGGGGGTTTTAGAGCATGCGGAATTGGATTATGATGTCGCCGCAGTTGCCAGATTTCTCAGCTTTGCACTACACGTAGTAATTTTGTTATTTTAAATAGAATGCCCTATTTATTTTTATTGCAGTGAATTGGTACTGTCAAATTTAGTAAGATCTCAAATTTACAAAATTCTATCTTCACTAGTTTCTGAGCTATGGCAACACTGAAGTTCCCTTAAAAAGTACCGGGACGCTTGTCTACCTCTATAGTTACTAAGTTATTGACAAGATTCAAGAAAAGTTCTTGTCTTTTCAAAATGGCCTATTTAACTTAAACTTTAAAAATAGAAATTCTCATGGTACTTTTTAATAGAATTACAGTATTGCCATAGCTCAGCAATTAGTGAAGAAAGAATTTTGTTAATTTGGCATCTTATTAAATTGGACACGCCCAATGCACTGCAATAAAAATAAATAGGGCATTCCATTTAAAATATTAAAATTACTACGTGAAGCGCAAAGCTGAGAAATCTGGCAACTGCGCCGACATTATAATTCAATTCCGCATGCTTCAAAACCATACATACTAAATTTTGTAGGCGTAACTTCAGCCGTTTTAATAATATCGAATTTATTCCAATTAAAGTCTCCACCCTGTACAAAATCTGCCTAGAATCTTACGTAGAATGGAAAAATGTAATAATATATAGGATGTTCTATTTAAAATAAACACGCTGACACTAGGGTTGCCAACCCTCCCGATTTAGTCGGGAGGCTCCCGCTTTTTTACTTAACCTCCTGCCTCCCACGCACTTAAACAAAACTCCCGCTTTTCCAATAACACGACGGACGCCTAATAACTATACAGCTGCCTTAGAGAGGGGCGACCTTTTTTTTTTAGAAAGCACGTTTGATGATATAGGAGGAAGAAATATAAAAGGCACGCCACAGCGTAAGGTCAACGGGGTATCGACCTTTTTTTTTTAGAAATCATCAATATAATTATTTTAAGCACCTCAAAAAAAACTTGTCCTCCAGGCACTATCCACTTCCCGCTTTTCAATTTTTAAAATCTGGCTACCCTAGCTGACACTAACTTTCGGTGTAACCGGAAGTACCACCATTATGAAATTTTTTTAGTCCGGTCGTCCCCATCAGCATTACCACGATGGCAAATTTTGAAAATTTTCCTATGTATAGTTTTCCATATATAGTTCGACGCGGTTCCCGGTGGAACACGAACACCCTGTTTGCAGGTGCTTTTATACCTATTATTAATTAACACTTCAAACTTTCTGCTCTACCTAATTTTATTTTTTGTAAATATTCTATAGCTTTAATAATAAAATAAGACAAAATTTAAAAGATATATCCGTATAACGATTAGGTACATTATTTTAACTAAGAATACAATAACAAGTACTTATTTTCCACAAAACAAATTTCTCGTCTCCGAAATAAAATCAACCAGAACTCATTAGCATAATAAAGAACCTACCGCCTTGTATCGTGGTTTCAGTGTGTGTCGATATTTACGGAATATTTTTCACCACGTCATAAGCTCGCTAGTATGCCCACTTCGGGTGAAACTCTCTTGCAAATAAATTTCTTGCTGCACAAAGTTCCGCCTTAAGCCAAAGGATAATGCAAGCATAAGATGCAATAACGCAAAAGTATACGAGAAACCTAATGTTAAGTATGCCACGACATTTACAAGCCTTAATCGATAACAACGGTGCAACTACAAAATATTAAAAATCATGTTATTATATTAAGGTTTAAATATGATTGAAAGAAATTAAAATTTATAGGAACAGAATATTTAAAAATCTTGTTTTATTTTTATTATATTTTAAAACTCTTAAATATGCGTAGTACGCAGTAGGTACTAGAGAAGCACTTTTTGGAGTTCAGGTTCTAATTCAAAGATGTAGAGACGTTAATTGTGACGTATACGCTTGTTTAATTGATTACGAAAAAGCTTTCGATCGAGTTCAACATCAAAAGATGATCAACATTCTTAAGGATGCCAACCTAGACGACAAAGACCTCAGAATAATTTCAAACCTCTACTGGAACCAGACTGCATGCATGAGACTGGAGGGGGAACAGACGGAGCAGGTAAAGATACTACGTGGGGTCAGGCAAGGATGTATCCTCTCGCCGCTAATATTCAACATGTACTCGGAAAGAATTTTTAACGAAGCCCTCGACGGAGTAGAAGAAGGTATCTTATTGAACGGAATCAGAGTAAACAATATCAGATACGCTGACGATACCATGGTGATAGCAGATAGTTTGGAAGGACTACAAACGTTAATAGATCGAATCACACACTACAGTCAACAACATGGACTCAATATCAACGTCCAAAAAACAAAGCAAATGATAATCAGCAAGGAAGATATCAACGAAGCTCACCTCTATATCAACGGAACTCGGATAGAACGCGTAAACCGTTACTGTTACCTTGGAAGTGTCATAAATGAACAATGGGACAATGCACAAGAAATAAGATGCCGCATAGGAAAAGCCAGGTCAGTTTTTAACAAAATGAGAGCCATTTTCAGGAGCCACAACATATCTCTCGAAACAAAAGTGAGACACCTAAGATGCTATGTCTTCTCAACGTTACTGTACGGCGTAGAAGCCTGGACGCTGACAGAAGCCACCTCTAAAAAACTTGAAGCATTCGAGATGTGGCTGTATAGGAGAATTCTCAAGATACCATGGACAGCTCGCATAACGAACAGGGAAGTGCTAAACAGAATGCAAAAAGAACTGGAAATCATGTATACCATCAAGCGCAGAAAACTCGAGTACCTGGGACATGTCATGAGAAATCAACACCGATACTCCTACTACAATCCATAATGCAAGGGAAGGTCAAAGGAAAAAGAGGACCAGGCAGAAGAAGAGTCTCATGGCTGCGGAACCTTAGAACCTGGTTCGGAAAAACCTCATCAGAATTGTTTCGAGCCGCCACCAACAAAATTATAATTGCCAATATGATTGCCAACATTCGAAACGGATAGGCACCTGAAGAAGAAATATGCGTAGTTTAATTTTTCCTCGTATTTTTAAAAATGTAGTATTGTTAAACCTTTTCACTTCCATGACAACTATTATAACAACAATGGTAACCTTTCCTCAATGGATTTTACATATTCCTTATAGTCAAGGAGCTACTCTACAACAAAAATTTTGCTGTCCCAGTTTTTTTGGGCGCAATGGTACCTTATTTTTGAGTTCTTTGAAAAAAGGTATTTGAAAATGTTGTTTGTTTTAATGCCTTCTATACACATTAAAAAAAGTATTAACTTAGGAATTACCCTGTGTATTAACACAGGGTAAGCACAACAAGTATTTAAGCAAAACGATGTTAACCCACAAAACACTAATTTTAATGAATGTTGTAATTTCTATGACTTCTTTTTATATATATAAAAAAAAAGTTGAATTAATACTTTTTTTTGACATATTATACATAAACAATGATTTCGTAAGTCGTTTTTATAACCCTTATGTTAGGTTGCACAAATTTTTTTACCAAAATTAACTAACCAGCATGTTTGACTGTGACATAACTGACATTGACAGGCATTATGAACTTGCAATCAAAGGTGCCTATTGCCTAATTAGTAAATTAGAAATTAAGGTAACCGGGCTAGTATGATTGTGAGAAACGTATTTCTGCCAAAGTCATGTATGTCACAGTCAAACTAGCTGGTGAGTTAATTATTATTAAAATTCATTGTGCAACTCGACATTTATGTTGAAAAAATGTATGTTCAACGGGTTAACGTTGTTTTGCATAACACTAACCAAATCTGATACACGTAAACGAGCCCCTTAATTTAATCAAATCCGAGGTATTTCAGAATCAACTATAATCTCAAACCATAACGTCATAAACCGATATCTACTATATATGCGTTGTTAATTTATTAACTAGAAGAGATCATCGACAACGATAACTTGAATATTTTATTTCCAAGTTAAATTTTAAAGATGGTTTAATATGACCACACACGCGACTCGGTGACGGGAGTTTAATTAATAGTCAGATCGTTATGAGATAAACGCGCTTAATATAAACGTAAGGGCCCGTTTACATTTTAACTACGACAAATTCTATTACTTATAAATATTTTTATTGCCCAAGAAATTACACGGAATTTATGTACGTACAGGCAGTGGGGTATTTAAGGGGGGGGGGGGGGGGGTGTTGACGGACTGCAGTGGCGTGCAATGCTGTTTTAACCAGGGTAGGCAAAAATTTCATTTAAGACACGAATTTACCTTCTGTAGCATTCAAGCATCTAAATTTCAAATTTTGTCACAAAATGTATTGATTCTGAGTTTGTGAAAAGAACACTGTGGTAGAACAAGGATAAAACGACATAGGTTTGTTCCCACAGCAGTCATCGACAGTCCTTGACAGTCAGGATTCTGCGCAATAAACAGGAAGCGTTCCTACAAATATTTCTGACTGCTGGGAAACACGCGGCACCGTGTTCCCACAAGTTTTACAGACATTTTGATGACTGTCAAATCAGTTTGCGGATCTTTTGCCAGTAAGTTGTCCGGAGCGTGCGCAGTAGTGATAAATGGTATTTTGTTGATTTTTAAACATAACCTCTATATTTTTGCAGTGAAATTTTTTTTGTTAATGTTGAATTTGAGTGATTGAATGAGTAAAAATGAGTGATTTGGAATCATATACTTTTTATATAAGTCCAAAAACAATTTGGTGATTTTGGGACCAATTAATCTGAGTATTTACTGCTATTTCCCTGTCAGATATTCGGACATTTTCTTGTATCTGCTGTTCAACGAGATAATCACCTTAAAAGAATAGAAAACCTGTACTTTGATTGCAAAACGCTATTTTATCCCCTTACTGTATCCTTATCATGTCTCAATTTTGATACAGACGAGGAAAAAATGGTATATTTACCGATTTCCATATAATTTTCGTAGCCGGTCATTTTAAAAAGCCTTGTCTTCTTCTGGATTGTCTTTTAAAAGGTATTTGATTTGAATATTTGAAACAATTTTTGAAAATTAATTTAAAAATAAATTAGGTTATGTTATCAACTAAAACATATGAGAAGATAGCAGCAGATCGAGTTTAATCACTGACAGCCAGTCGGTTGTTCCTACAAACTGTTCGGAATCGATCAGAAGTAGACATGCGCATTAACATTGGTTTGACATTTGTCGCTAACTTGTCCGTGATTTTCTGTGGGAACTATTTGTAAATTAGTTCAACACGGCGGTCTTTACGTAAAAGTTATTCCTGCAAAAGGTCGCTTTCCAGAGAGATTACTTAAGCGTGTGTTTCGTAAATAGGTATGAATTCTTTTTAATGCCATATTTTTTTTCCCCAAAACCCGGCGTCTAGCAAAAGGGCGAAAACACTTATTATAAATTAAAAATCTATCATCCACCTGATTGAACCAATGTTGCCAAAAACGAGGTCAACTATTATGTGAAATATTATAAGCTCACTGATTCAGGGCCGTAGGTAAGGGGGGGGGGGGGGGGGGGGGGTTTAGGGGGTTCAAACCCCCCCATGATATATTACTTGACTGAACAACCCAACTCAAAAATCGTCTCCCTAGCCTTACTAGAGAAGATAGAAAAGATTCTTTTCTAAAAAAATATTACTAAAATATATTAGATACTAAAAACAATATTACCTAAATGAATTAAGGTGTGTCCTTCCACGTTCGCTTTACCTCATGCCTTCATCACCTTAAGATTTACTAACAATCTTATTTGTCCGTCCGTTGGACAACGTCTATTTCCGACAAGTACGTTTAGTCAGTCCTGTTCTGTAGTCAGTCAACATCAACATCAACAAAAATATAACCCAATGCAATAAAATATTTGCACAACAAACCAAAAAATAATTAATTGAAACATTTTTTATGGAAGAAGTGTGATAATTTATAATAAAAAAATAGTGCGTGAAGAAACGAGAATGCTTTATTATGAATATACAAAACGGCACTTAACAAGGAGAATTTTAAAACCTATAAGCATTTGCACCAAAAACTGCTGTTAGATCTATGCTCCTAAAATACATGATTTCTGAAAAAATCATCAATTTTGGCGTGGTGAGCGATATTTACTTTATTTTTAATCATGAAAAACCGAGCCCAAAAAACGCTGGTTACAGTAATACATAATTATGTCTTATGTTAAAACTTTGGTTTGTTATCAATATTCATATTTTCACAAACATAAAAAATGTGTTTTTTTTTAATAAAGAACCAGCTAGGAATATCAAAAAAAAAGTAAAAAATAACATTTACCAAAACAAATTTAATTCAACCATGCAGAGTGGGAGAGGTAATAATTTTATTTTCGAAATTTGATAGTAGTTAGGTGAATTTTAAACGAACTTTGTGCGTGGCCTCGAAAATTTTTCGCCTGCGGCGCTATACATAACCCCCCCCCCCCCCCCCACCCCCATGAATAACGTCTAGCACGGCCCTGCACTGATTATTAAATATTATGAATCAGTAAACATTATTTAAATTGTCACAAAAGTGCTCTTATTTTACGATACCTTATTCGATATCCCTTTACAAATATCCTAACTAAACTAATCAATAATAAAACTTATAGAGGCGTGTTTCATTTTTTATATTGAGAAAGCGAATTATTTTTCAAACTGCGGTAAAACTTGAAGATTGGCACCAGTGAGTGCATTTACCAAACGCGTGCTTTTTTGGCGCGGGCTGATAGATGAAGGAAGGTCGAAGGTTGCGACGGGTTTATATCTTTTTCCACCCTACTGCTTACCGGCTCTCTCGCTTGCTTCAACTCGTACAAAAGCAGTGTTTTGGCATAAGACGCTAATGTACAGCGAGATCTTTGCTTTTAGAACGGTCTTACGGAATGCTTTTATACAGGGATCTAAATCACAATATAAATAAGCAAAGAATGCGTTCGTGGAAATGATATAGGATTAATTTTTCGGTCCATTATTATTATTTATTATATTAATGTAAAGATAAATTGCCAAAGTTTGATTACACGGATAAAAACTAAAATACAAAAAAATTGTTTCTGTTTGTTTTATTGTTCCCAGGGTAAGAAATGCGTTTTTGCCTATATTGTATGCACGCCACTGCAAGTTAACAAGATTAATCAATGCTGGTGTCCGCAGCATCACCTGTTAAACAATGAAAAACCAACCGCAATCCTATTCAAATAAGTTAAGATCGGGTTGTCCAAGATTGTTTAAACTCCACATGTGCACTCACCACACAGAAACCCTAAGAAGTCTCCCTACAACCCCACTCAAAAGTCACTTTAGTCCCTTGGGACCAAATCGCCCATTTTAGTTCTCGTTTGGCCTACTTTACTTCGGAAAATACAAACAAAATTTTTTTTCTACTGACGTTTTATAATAACCTCTTTTTGATTGTCATTATGATTTTTTAATAACCTCCTTTTAGGCGCAGCGTGCTTAAAAATTTTTTAAGCACGTTACCAGGAACAACGTGCTTAAAAGTAACAAGTATAAACACAGACTATAGTTTTACCTATTTATTATAAATATTAACAGTACAGTTACTTATATTATTAAAATTAATGCTGGGGTAACCTAAAACAGTTCGTTGAGATATTTCTCTTTGTAAAATTGATGAGGAATTTGAACTTTGAATAGTAATAGAATCTGCAACCCATGCCACTAGTAGAGCTGGTAGAACACTCGGATTCATTACATTTAACACGTTTGTTGTTAGCGTCCAAAGATTTTTGACCAAGAATTTTTGACTGCCAACCTCCATGTCGCTTTAGCATCAATATATCCGCTCCAGAGTCAACTAAAAAAGTTGCTGAAGATCTTCGAAAGCAGTGGCCTGTATATTCTTTAGCGTTTGGAAGCTTCAAGAACTCAGCTATTTTCTTTGGTGTTGCTCCAATGGTATTAATACCCACTGGAAGTCTGGAACATTTGGAGTTTCTGTATGCGATAAAAAATCTTTCATGGGTTATGTGTGCTGGACGTAACTGCGCGTACTTTCGGAAAATATTCAAGAAGTTGATGCCGTCAATAGAGCCTTCGCTAATTACAAAGCTTCTTGCAATATTTGTTTTAGTGTTTGGAATGGATATTTTAATTAAAGACTCCGAAATTTCGATATTATTCATATTTAAATATGTGAGTTCTTCTCTGCGACATGCTCCAGAGATTCCCACAATAAGTATGACTTTGTCCAATAAATAGTTCTTATCGTCTGCTTCTTTGACAAACCTTTCTATTTGTTCTTTAGAAAAAACTTTCGACTTTTTGGGCTTATACCCCGTAGATTTTCTTTTCAAAAATGCGATTAGGTTTGTCTTCATCTCAACATTTTTATTCAAATAAACCATCGTTCGAAGCATTGAGTAAGTACTCCACAAAGTTGATGGCTTATAGGCATCGGATAATAGTGAAAAATATGCCAAAAAGACTTTTTCTGTTAAGTTTTTTACCTTTTTTTCTTCACACCATTTTTTGAATTTTTCGTATGTGCCCTCATACAAACTTCTTGATTTTTGGGGAACAAGGTACACCATTGCGTCATTTGCGGCATTTTCAATGTCTGAGTCCTCTAAATCACTCATTTTTATTTTTATATTTGTCGCAGTTATTGACAAAAAAATCGATTTTTTTGACATGAAAGGTGTAAATGAAACATAGGTAATAAAATGTTAGTAAAATTAAGTTTTATATTATAAAACTCGTTACGAAACAATGTCTTTTAGTAGTATAAATAGCTATTTTAATTTTTTATCAATATGAATAGTTATTTTTGTATTAAGTGCGCAAAATAGGTGTTTTTTTAATGGCACATGAGATTGTACATTTTTACCGAGACCGTCAGGTCGAAAGTAAAAATGCGCCATAAAAACAATTATTGCGCGCGAAATACAAACAAAATTTTTTGTACAACTGTTTGTTGTTAACTATTTTTTGTCGTGTTTAGAAAAAAAATCTAAAATCATAATTCATAACTTTTAAGGTATTATTTCTTACACCTGTTCCCATTACCATGAAAACCTGCGATAGTTTAAATTTTATTGTTTGTCAAATCTATTGTTTTTCGTGTCAAAAGTTTATAGGTGTTTGCTCAAGTTTGGTACCATTTAAATGTCTGAAAGTGATAGTGAGACACCTCACGAAATTACGGATGCGGCAGAAATCGTTATATCAAATCTTTTGCCCGCGAAATCAAGAATTAAATATGAGAAAGTGTACACTCAGTTTCGCGAATGGTGCAACATAAAGAAAGTAAAAACCGTATCAGAAAATGTTTTGCTCTGTTATTTGGACGAAAAATCGAAAATATTAAAGCCACATACACTATGGAGTACCTATTCGATGCTTAAAAGTACGATAAACATAAAGGAATTACTATTCTAATAAATAATTGTTAATTTAATTCACTTTAATAATCATTTATAAAAAATGTTTTGGAAATTAAATTTTGCATTTTTATACGAAAACATCAATCAGCTGAGCTAGCCGTGAAAAAATATCATTTTTTCTGTGACGGGAAAAAAGTTTGACATTTTATCTCTGTTGACAGGTAATAAAATGTCACTTTTTGTGACATTACTTTTTTCCCCGGGAAAAAAGTGATTACTTTTTTCCCGCATATAATATACACACATAAGTAAAGGTAGATATTTAATTTTAGAATATTTTATTATACAAGAAGTTGCATTTTCTTTAAATCAAAAAGTACAATTATTAAATGTTCATTTTACTATTCGGTACAGTCGAATTTTCTCGTGTTGAAATTGTACCTGGTCGCAAATCGGGTATTCTTTCAGCACTGCCACAGGTTCTAAACACTTTATTAGCTATTTCTGTCCTGTGTGCTACCGATTCATCAACATACTCTTTAGCGACCGTTGATGACTTCCAACCGCCATGTTTCTTGAGTGTCAACAAGTCTTCCCCAGATTCAATCAAAAGTGTAGCAGACGATCTTCGAAATGAATGACCCGTGTATAAGGTAACATTTTACCAAGTTGAAGAAAATTAGCTACTGTTTGGGGTACCTTATAAAACTGATTTTTACCCACAACTTTATGGATACATTTTCCATTGTGATATGCATAAAATAGGCGGCGATCCTTCGCTGATGCTGTTGGACGAAGGGCTATGTACATTCGGTAAAATTTAATATATTTTTCAGTAACTTCAAATCTCCTGTTGACATCATTCTTTGTTTGCTTAATTTTCACAATTAATAACGTTCCCGAATCATCAATATCATCTAATGTTACCTGACTGATTTCGCAAATTCGACAAGCTCCTGCAATCGCAAGTAAAACAACAACCTTGGCCATTAAATAAACTTCATCGGGAGCATTATTAAAAAAATCACTAATATTTGTACCCGTAAAAATCGCAGATTTCTTGGGCGTGTAACCTTTCCCATTTTGTTTTAGAAATGTAATTAGTTTGAAATATTTTGAAATGTCTACATTATTATTGGATTGTAACATATCTTTAATCATTGAATAATTCGACCACACTGTTCATGGCTTTCGTTGTTGTGTTAGTTCCGAAATAGGCCAATAACACCGTCTCCGACAAAGAACTGCATGCCTTTTTCATCGTCCATTCCATGAATCTTGAAAACGCGTTTTCGTAAATTTTGCGCGATTTAGCTGGCAATAATTTTTGTGACGCTACTTTCGCTGCTTCTACTAATTCCGGTGGAGTCAGAGAAAACTCAGAATCAGACATTTTAAACTTTATATTATTTAAAATAACTACTAAATAACCACTAAAGTTCTTACTTTTTATATTAAATCACGGAATTAAATTGACAGATATTTGATTATTTTAAAGGTTTCCTTAGAAACGCAGGTCCAATTGTCGCTATAAGTAAAACAGCCTACCTACTAGTTTAAAAAGTCAAATTTCACATCGATACTTTTCTGACTTTAATATGTTGTAATAATATCGTCGTTTTTCCCGTCACAGAAAAAAATAGTGTATTATACACGGGAAAAATATTAGATTTTAGCTCTCGTTTTTTTGTCTCCCTCCGCTTCGCGTCGGGAGACAATACAACCTCGAGCTAAAATCTAATGCTTTTTTCCCTTGTATAATAAATAACTATTTTTCACGGTGAAAAAAAAAGAGACGTTTTGTGCATCCATAGTAACCAAAAAGGTCATCTTTTTTGACAGTTGTACAAAAACAAATTTTTACCAAATTGTTTTTGTATTATCAGATAAAATTTGCCTTTGAAATATCGTTTAGCGGGATTTTGTTGGTTGGCAAAAACTGGCTAATATTTGCCAATTGATTTAAATTAGATACAGGTTCACAATAAACTCAGTCATCTCCCCCAGGTGTATTTGTCCATAAATTTCTAACAATCGAACGACGTTGATTAGAACTGATGGGACGCCATGCGTCGTTAATGAATGTTATTCGGCGTCGACACGTGACCATGTCATGACAGGTTGTATTAATTAAAGACTTAGTTTGCCAATTTATTTGGCTAATTCCACAGGATTTCGCTTCTAATATACAAAATACCCAATTACTGCTGCAGTTCCGTGAGTGCCCCCATTAACTGTTAAAAAATTATATTTCTTATATTTTGACAGGTTGTAGCGTTAAAAACCGAAACAATTGAAGGGACTATAACCAAAATTGGAAGACAAATCGACTTATGTCAGTGGCGGCTCGCGGTCTTAAAAAATGGTGAAGAGCTAGGTATAGTGCGGGTACTTAAACATTGACTAAAAACCCGTGTAACAAAACGTCTCTCTTATCCTCATCTGTCCAACGACTGAATGGAGTTCTCAACAAATTCCAAACTATGTCATTAATTGGGTTCATTTTTAAAACACACAACTAAGTACGTACACTACTGAATTAACTGAAAAATAAAAACAAAACTTTTTAATCACACAGTAAATCACGTAAAAACGATATCTACAGGGTGTCCCACCGGGAACCGAATTGATCTATATATAGAAAACTATACATAGGAAAATTTTGTATGTGACAGCTTTTTAGATTTTTTAGCATTTGATTGTTTTTCAACGCCGTCATAGCCAACTAAGAGTAACTGAACCTAAAATCTGCAGCAAAATCCCCATATAAAAATATTTAATTGGCAATACTTCGAAAACTAAGAATTTTTGGGATATACAATCTTATACAAACTTACCCTTATTTTTAATGCTAAATAAGAGATAATTATAAAATTTGGGTGTTTCCTTTGAAAATCTAGACTTTTTGCAGTTTTTCAATTTCATTTTTAATCTTATTTTTTAAACACCCTGTATTAATAGTTGTCAAAATATTATAAAAAAGCTATTAAAGCAGGTCATTTATAACAAGGAATCCCACTTAAATTAAATAAATAAGGCTTCTTTATAGAAAAAATTGA